>NC_061156.1:6117346-6154642 GCF_022113875.1 Hydra vulgaris
AAATTTTAAAAATTTTAAATTAAAAAAAAAAAATTAATATTTAAGCTCACTTTTTAGTTTATCAAAAGCTATTTACTTATTATATAAGTATATAGCTTTTGATAAACTAAAAAGTGACCTTAAATATTAAAAAATTTAATAGTCTCAATATTTACACTTCGCAATGACTTAAGGATCAAGTTGGAAAACCACATAACTTGAGTAATAGCAACAGTTTTTGTGGAAAACAAGGTTTGTTTTCAATCAATGTGCTATTATTATTATTATTAGGCTACACAATTTTTACATTTGAAAGATATATAGACATGTATTAGAAAAAGCATTTTAATGTATCCTTTGTATACTGCCTTAATTTAAAAGTTAAGACTCGCACCTTGTCAAAAAAGATAAGGTTACTTCTTTTAAAAGATACTTCGTAAATAAAAAATTAAACCTAAATTAATTGTACTCCCGTTTGCTTAGTAATGATTTTAACATATTAGTGGCTATGAAAATAACCTAGTTTTGAAGCACATCCAAAGTTAGAAAAAATCGATTCTTCCGCAACAGAGTTAACACAGTACATTAACATCTAAAAAAAATGGATCTTTGAATAATAATGTTATATGGTAACATGTATTTTGAATAAATACATGTTACCATAGCACAATCATTTTAAATAGGGAAGCTAGTCCTGTAAAATAAATATGTAACTGTTATTACTGCAAAATCTAATTTATAAGTATAATCTTACTGCTTTAATGTTTACTTGTTAAAGTAAACACCTCAGCATCTATTCAGGCAAAGGTCTATTCTGAGTAGAAGCAGTATGTCAGGAGCTAGGTAATTGACTTAAGTCAAATAGTAAATGAGCTATGTTTTACCATAGCACGTTGCAACCAAGTCAATTCTGATTGTTGAATGTCAGTAACAAACCTGGCTACCTGAAATAAGATCTGGTATAAACAAATAATGAATGAAAGAATTGTAAATATTGTTATCATCTCACAAATAAAAAAACAAGAAACTTATCATCTGTAAATGAAATCTATTAATGAAACTAAATAAACTACATTATGATTTAAAATAATATATACCTTATTTAAATCAATTCACATTCTATTTCTTTATGATATGACCATATTACCACTTATGATGTCTAAAGATTTATATTTGCTCATCTCATATTCCACAGCATCATCATCCTCAATCTCATTTAGTTTCAAATAAGAAAATATATTCAACACTGTTCTTCTTTGTAACACTAAATATACCATAATATATATCCTGGCAATTAGCAGCATTATTAAACCATATGTTGCAAATATATCTTCCAATAGCAGCTCCAACAAGAATTTCTTCAATATTCGAAATCATTTTACTTTCTAGTTGGGGAAACATTATTTTATCCGATGTGTCATGCAATTTTATAAAATTCTTTTAATTTTTCTTTTTTCTTTGTGCTCCTTTTTCTGAATTTTGTCTGCCGTACAGTTTATTAGTTCTAACATCATTTCTTTATGACGTTGTATATTTGCAAACCGGGTTTTTCTGGCATTAGTGATGGCCCATAAAATCAATATTTTTTGAATATCAGTAGGCTTATTGCAGAGCAGAGCAGTTGTTTTATTTTTGCAAGCCCAAAGTTTTGAAGAAAGAAAACAAAGCGTGGCATTAGGAGCTTTCTGCTTTCCAGCGCTAAACGTGCCCACAAGTTCCTCTGAATCAATTTTTTCAGCCTTGCTGATTTAGTCTGGTTCATAAGTTGATCATTAGAACTTATGTCGAACTGCTGCTTGTACTGTCTGTCAATAACACTAGCAACAACATTCAGACAGTCAGCTAATGTTTTACTCATTTCATCAGTTACTGGGCAAAAGCTGATTATTGAATCAAAGACTGGATCTTTAATACCATTTCCAAAAAATTTTTTTTTTTATTTAATTAGATAGAGAGGATTCTTGCTGCTCTCAATGAGAGCTTTTTAAACATCTTTGACTTGTAGTCAAGTCCCTGACCAGGTGCAACATAAAAGTTTTTCATCCAAGGACCAGTCAGTAGCTTTCCAATTAAAGCTAAGGCACATAACTCATAGATACCTTGAATAAAAAAGTTAGTGAATAATAAACCATAATATTAGCTTTTAATAGTCTACAATCCCCTATTTATTCCTGCAAGTGTCATAAATATTGGTTTTAAAAACTTCATACATAAGCTTTATTATGCAAGCCTCCCTATCAAATTATAGGGAGTATCAAAAACTGAACGTGTACAAGAATGTAAATAGTTATATATAAGATTCACCTGTTTCAGATGTAAAGCCTTGCAAGAAACTATTTCTCAAACCTCCGCATAACACCAAGCCAGAAAACAGAAGAGTCTTAAATATTGCATAGGGATGAATCAAATAACACATGTGTGAAAAGCATGTGTAGTCTGTTCCCTTAGTAGCGTGGTAACAGTCCTCTGGTCAGCTTGTTTTGGTCCAAAAAGACTACAAAACCCTTTGGGTCACCTTTAAATAAAATATAGTATATTGTTTTAAAGACAGCAAGGAGCATGTGAAATAAAAAACATTTTTATGCCACATGTAAAATCTGTTTTAGATTTAAAACTCATAATTCACAAAACTACAGTTTAACTAAAGTAAAAGAGTAAGATTAAGATTGTACCCTTTGCATCTTTGTAGCAAAGTTTATTGAGCTGTAAAAGAATATTTGCTGCAATGCAGTCTTTTCCAAAAAGTTTTCCTTTGGAAGTCTGTAATGCTTTAAGTGAAGACTTGCAAGCACTGATCATTGCGTCTGAGGGGGGAAGATGACAGTTTAGTTCATTTAAAGATTTCTGCCAGATAGTTTTAACTTTGTGATTGTTGCATGGTTTTTTGCTTTGTCATTTATTGTATTAGTTATATTGCCAATAATAGTGTTATTGTTGCTATTTACCCTGCAAACTATTGTTGTTATTTGGCCTGCAAAAACCTTGTTGCATAAATCAATGAAAAAATTTGAATTTCTCAAAAAAATTGTGCATTTAACTTGTATGTATTAACTAGGTGCACAATCTGATTTTGACAAATTTTAGGGTTAAAAAACTTATTGACTAGTTCTTCAGTTTTTTTAAACGGTTCACTGTTGGTTGTAAATATATACAGTACGTGTCCATTTTTACATTCAATGTTTAATTGAGCAGGCAATGTAAAGTTACAAGCTGAATAACTTTTGGCTTCACCATAAACTAAACGTCTACTCTTTTTAAGGCTAAATAGCTGTAATCATTCACTTAGGTCAGCTACTAATTACAACCACTTACTATATTTAAAAAAAAAATAGCTACTTGAAATATTTCATAATATAGATTAAAAGTTTGTTATTAATAATTTCTACTTGATAAGTTCATAAAGTAACTTATCTGGTAATAGGTTCATAAAATAACCAATTAAGTGGACATTTTAATAATATTTTTTAAATGTGCGTACATTAAAAGTACAGTGGGTGCTCATATTATTAGAAACACTGTCTTTTTTTTGAAAATTATGTGTTAAAGGTTATTTATTATAGAAATAAAAAGGTTGCAGACTATTTTTTCGTAACTTTTGAGTGTTGCGGTCTATATTTATTATAAAAAACATACTTATTTATATATATTTTTAAATAATTCTACTATTGTACAAGCAAAAGATTACATATTGGTGATTTATTTTAGTATTTTGTTATCCCTCCCTCGGCACTTATTACCGCTTCTACACGTCTTGGCATACTTTCTATGCATTTTATTGCATTATTTTGTATATCTATGTTATTGTGCCAGACTTTGATCATCTTTTCAATTAATTGTATTTTGTTGGTGATCATTTCAGAAGCAATTTCCCTTTTCATGATCTCCCACAGATTTTCAATAGGGTTTAAATCTGGTGAGTTTCCTTGCCATGGTAGCACTGGAATTTTCTTCGCTTTTAGGTACTCTGTAACCTTCTTTGCTTTATGGCATGGGGCAGAATCATGCATAAATGTAAATTTTTGGTTCTTTGGGAACCATTTCTTCAACTGTGGTACCAATCTTGTGTCAAGAACTTTTATGTATTGGTCCTGGCGCATAGTTCCCTCAACGATATATAAGCACCCTGTTCCATGTCCACTAATGACAGACCATACCATTATACTTAGAGGATGCTTTACACGTTCTAAGATGCAGTCTTTGTGGAATTGTTCTCCAGCTGGTCTACACACAAACTGTGATTTGTTCATCAATATCTGGATTGTCGATTCATCCGAGAAACATACCTAAACAACATCAAAAAAACTTATAAGTCAAAGTTTTAATGTAGGCAAATCTCTAAATGTAATGTGTACAATTATAAATGAAGTACTTACATTATATCCAGTCATCGACGGTCAAATGCCGATGACTTTTAGCCCAAGCAAGGCGTTTTTGTTGCATTGCTAGAGTGAGCTTAGGCTTTTTAGCAGGTCGACAGCATCGAAATCCTTGTTCTTTAAATCGGTGACGAAATGTCATTGGAGATACTGGTATTCCAGCATCTTGTATTAAAGTGGTTAGTATTCGCCTAGGCTTATTCCTATTTTCTAGGCAAATATCTCGTATTTTTCTATCGTCTCTTGGCGTTGTTAGCCGTTTTCTACCACAATGTCCTGTTCGTTGAGGAGTATAATCAGCATTTTTGTCCAGATTTTTTTTTATTCGGTTGACTGTTGCCACTGAAACCTTTGTCATTGATGCTATACACCTTTGAGAATAAGAAATATTCTTCAATAATGCTCCAACTTCTCTTTTTTTTGAGGGTGAATTATCTTTTGCCTTTCCCATATAGAAAAAAACACGTGATTCTAGTAAACCGTTAGAGAAGTCAAATTATATGTAAAAATATTGATTTAATCATGTTTAACTGTAAAAAAATAGACACATAAATAGAACTCAATAACAAAACAAAAAAAAAATCTTTACGCGACAACAACACAGGTATAACTGCCAAAATTGTCAAAATTCGGGAAAAACCCTATAACTTCATAATGAGATGAAATGCAATGTTGCCAAACTCCCAGAATAAAGTAAAAGGTACATACATACTATTTGTAAAATAAAAAAAATTATTTTGTTAAAATGTTTTGTTAATTTTGAACTTTATTCACAAAGTTTTTAAAATTTGGTCGTGTTTCTAATAATATGATCACCCACTGTATATTATTAATAATCTCCACTTAACTGGTTTATAAGCCTTTTCTACTAGTATTATAGGTATAAATATAGATATTATCAGAAAATGACTTATACCAATTTCCACTTAATTTATTAAGTTAACTTATCATAAGGTAACTTTATGCCTAGATAGAAATTGGTATTAATACTAGTAAAAAAAAGTTATATTTTTTTAACAAATTATTACTGCGCAACACTTTTAAAGAAATTTTTATGAAAACTCAACATATTTTTAAAATGACAACTCAATAATTCTAAATGCTCATAACCGTGACCGACTCAACCCCTCCCCCCGAGCTACCATAAAAAACATAATATTGGGTACCTCCAGGGAATGCAAAGATAAAGTATGAGAGTGCAATTTTTTTTACTTGATATTTGGCAGGTGCTTAGAAAATAGATGTAGAAAATTAAATGAACATATTACAAAAATAAATCAACATGCCTTCAATATCAATACACTTCCACAACAGCAACGAAGTTTTTAATTCCAATAAAATTATTGAAAACGTTTATCACTGCAAAAAAAACAACAACCATATAACAAACTTTAAACTAACAAACAAAACTCATCCTTACGACACCTACTCCAAACACGCTGTGAAAAATTAGGTCACAGATTTTTACTTTAAAATCGGTGCCGTAAAAGCCAGTTAAGCACGTACCTACTACTTGCATTTATTAAAGTTTTGGCGCTTTTTCTCAAGTTTTTGTTTTCAAAATGAATTACGTCATTAAGTAATTCGCGTTGGTATGACAAGACTCTAACTGAAACTTTTTATATTAAAGAATTTAGGGGAAAAAAAAATTTTTTTCATGTTAATTAAAATTATTTGTATTATATTAGTTTTTCATTTAAAATGTTTTTGAATGCCACTAAAATTGAATCAGCCTAGGACCCCCAAGGTTGTAAATCCGGCCCTATATATATATATATATATATATATATATATATATATATATATATATATATATATATATATATATATATATATATATATATATATATATATATAGTTACATTAAAACATCAAGTTTTCATTAATTATATTAAAACATCAAATTTATTTATTGAAATTTTAGTTACATATTATTATTATTATTATTATTTTTAATATCTGTTTTAATGATATTTGATCTTTTTAATGCTTTAAGAAAGTTTTTAAGTTATATTTGTTCATATTCAAAATTTAGTTAAATGTTGTCCAATCCTTTCGATCAAAAAAAGGTTACCGCAGATACTTTGGGGACAAGCAAGACAGTTATCAACACAGGTTTTCTAATAAAAAATTCTAATGAAAGTTTTTTAATCACTTATATTAATTTGATATGTGTATATTACATTATATTACAGATCTTTAATAGACATATCAACCAATTCTACTGATCACGTGTCTAATCCATCCTTAACAAACGATCCTCCCTTCCGACGTCGGAATAGTACTATTTCTGAATTAATTGTCAACGGTTACGCTGGTTTCATAAGAGAGAAAAAAATCCATAGCAATAATAGCGATGAAAATTCGAGGAGGTCTGTTTCTTCTGAATGTTCCGAGGATTCACAAGAAGCAAAAGAAATCAACTATAATATAAACACATGGGTTTGATATTTTTCTACGATGATTTATGATGGTTTAAAACCTTTAGATACTTGTAAAAATTAAAAAAGCTTTTCTTTTTCTTTAGTTAATTAACATTAGGATTTAGATAGAGTTCAATTTTCTATTGTTATTAGATAAAAATTTTCATTAGTTATTTTCACAAATATGTAAACTTTTTTATATCAATGTTCATATTTATTTCTAAATCGAAATTTATTACAAGAGCTTTTTATAAATTTATTTTTGTTTTTATGGTCTTTTTCATACTTACAAATTTTTAGATAAAGCTTTGGCATCTCTATGAGCAATATTTGTATATTTCTATGACTAATGTTTGTATTTTAACCCCAGGTGACAAATATTTGGCACAAAATAAACACAAGCAGTAATAGTGCAACAAAAAGTTTAATGTTCAAAATAAAAGTAAAAAATGTTTAACAATATATTAGTTGTTTATTTTCGAGACTGAAATAATGCTTTCTCGCCATTACAACTATTGTGTCAACTTTTTTGTATACGTGTTCGCACATGTCTTGTACAAGATTTTTATCAACTTTTCTTAAACAAGAATGGATTCTTTTTTGCAGCTGATCTTTATTTTCAGCTTTCCAATTGTTTTCATACACGTAGCATTTAAGAATTGACCAGAAATCTTCTATTGGTTGTAATTCTCACATGCTGGATTATCAACTTTTGTTACATAACGGATATTTTTCTCATTGAGGTAATTGGTCTAGCATAATGTGAAGAGGTCAAGCCAGGTCAGAATACATAATTACCATCACTGTGATGTTTGTTGATAAAAGAACCAATCGTTTGATGATGCAATCATTCAAATTTGCTTTCAATGATGCAATCATTCAAATTTGCTTTTGCGCTTATATTTTACATTTTTGTGCATTTCTTGCTTCATCTGAGTAAAATCCAGCATTAGAATTTTTATTTATATGTTTAAATGTAAAATAAGACTCATTTTCATTGACAAAGTCACGGTTTGTGAATTTGCCACAAATTCTTCCACACTTCACTTGCAAATGATTTAACTGTTTATCAGGGATTTGTTTTTTCTCAAAATAACAAATGTTTGTTTTGTTTTTTAATGTTTTTACAATATAGGAATGATCACTCTTGAATTTATTTGCAATTTTTCTTGTCGATGTTCTAGACCAGTTGTTCAAAAGACGATTCAGGCAATTAATGTTCCTAGCAGTCATAATTTTTAGTTTTCTGCCTGATCCAGGCTTACGAGACTTTGGCTAATTCCTCTTTGCCATGTAACGTTTGATGGTTCTTTTGAGGTGATTAAAGACAACAAAATATTCTACGATATTCTTCGTTTTAGCGAAGCAAGTTACAATACTTGTACACTTGTTCAAATAATGAAGTCGGCTACATTTTTGAATAACTTTTTTATTAATTAATCTAAGCAAAAAAAAATTCAGTGAAAGATAGCTAACACTTTATTAACAAAACAACTAAAAAAGTAAGACTGAATAACTAAAAATTCAATAAGTTTTAGTTTCTCAAAGATTGTGCAAAATTTTGGTCACGAGGGGTTAATAGTTCGTTAATAGTATTGAGCTCGTTCCCAAGGCTAAGAATTGCGAGAATTATTGGGCTGAAGTGTTACGTGTTCTTTTTCACGCTCATTATAAATAAAATAAAGAGTTTAAGAATTTTTATACTATCATGTTTTATAGATAATAAATAATAAATAGACTATAGCCACAGATGCATTAAATAAATATTCTTTTAAAAATTTGTGTTCTGGTTTTTAGATTTTTGTACGATCCTAATTTTTATAAAATTTTTGAAAGTTGAAGTACTACTGCTAAAGTAATAATGTTCGTACTTTTAAACAAAAACTGTTTTTGAGATTAAAGAACCACTTATTTATACTCCTAAATGTTTTTGGAAAATATCCAGAAATTTTGTGAAAATACTTTTTTTTTTAGCTATTAAAGTGCTCCAAGAAGAAGATCTAACAATCTTATCATAGAGCACCGCGGAGGAGTATTTCACCAGGAAATTTCTTCCATTCCAATGGCGCTTTATTGAGCAATGAACAAAACAAAACTTAGAAAGGCCGGCATTGACCCTCTTGGTTCTGAGACAGAACCAAGAGGGTCAATCCCGGCCACTTCACAACAGGTGCTTTCTAAGTTTTGTTTTTTTAGGTTTAAAAAAATACATTTAGTAACTACCAAAAAAATAAATAGAAAAACAAAACTAATGTTGAACAAAATTTCAAAAAAAAAATTCAAATAGAACAACAAAACTCTAGTAACAGTTTCTTTGCAATAATTTTTTAATAAAGGAAAATACTATAAAAAATGTTTGGCAACATTACTTTTTTAAAGCTTTATCAAACTTACCCTTCAAAAGTTACAAATCAGAAACATAAAACGAAATACAATCTGCTTCGAAAATACATCCTTATAATATGGAAAAGTTCCTATCCCTGAAAACCGAAAAGTTATGCTCTGCTCTGTAAAAGAATGTTATCTCAGCAATTTCTGACATATCATGTATACCCATTAATTTTTCTGGGTTACTGTTCATTTCTGAGTCTTATGCATTAGGAAAGTATTTACAGTCGTGTGCAGTAAAATAGTAGTGCGTATTTTATTTTTCAATCAACAAACTTTGAACATCAAAATATATTTTTTTATTGTTTGTTTTTTATTGTTATTGTTCATAAACTAAATGTTGTGATTATAATAGTATAAAAAAAATTTAAGAAAGATAATTGCAACAGTGTAACGTTTTGAATTTTAATATTATCGATTGAAGGTTATTCGTATTTTTTTTTTAGGCTGTGCAATAAAATAGTAGTGAAAATCATTTTTTATGAAAAGGTCAAAAAATAATAAAATTTTATTACAAAAAAAAATTTTTTTTTGAAGCTCTACATTAGTATTTTGTGGCATGACCTTTATTTGTAATAACCGCCAAGCATCTTTGTTGCATGGAATTAATAAGATTCTGACACCGTTCGACAGATATATTTTGCCGTGTTGACTGTACTACGTCCCATAATTGATTACAAACTTTTGGATTATTTTCAGAAACTGCTTGTTTAACATCAATTCACAAGTTTACAATCGGATTGAAGTCGGGGGATTGTGCTGGCCACTCCATCATATCGATTTTGTTCTCATTAAACTACGTTTTGGCTAACTTGCTCGTATGTTTGGGATCATTATCCTTCTGGAACAAAAGTTTGACAGCATTTCTTCTTCAGCATACGGCAGCACGATCTCCTCAAGTATTTTTACATATATATACATACATACATGATACCTTCTATGCGATGTATCGGCCCAAGACCATAGTAAGAAAAACAACCCCATATCATTATTTTTGAACCTCCATGTTTGACGGTTTTTAATGCAAATTGTGGCTTATATGCTGCACCCGTTGGTCTTCTAACATACTGTTTACGAACATAGGAACCAAAAATTTCAATTTTGCTTTCATCAGTCCACAAAACATTTTGCCATTTTTTCTTTAGGCCAAGAAGCATGCATACGTGCAAATTTTAAACGATTTTCGATATGCCTTTACTCAAAAGTAGCACTTTTCTAAATGTTCTTGCATTTAAATCGGCATGTGTTAATCGTCTTCAAATAGTTGAGGTATTAACATTTAATTCTAGCCTTTTTTTAATTTTTCTAGAAGTAATTAATGACTCCTTTTTCGCTAACAATACAATTTGACGATCTTTTATAGCGGTAGTTGATCTTTTATTTTCACGTTTTTCTGGTTTGGGTATCCATTTTAAAGCATTACAAATCATTGTTGGTAAGCATCCAACCAGTTTTTATATTTGTTTGTAGGCTTTACCATGATTTTTAAGATTTATAATTAAATTACGAACTTCTTCAGTATAATGCTCAGAGCGCCCCATGTTTTTCTAAATTTTCAAAATTTTAGTAAGTGTATAAATTTATCTAATATTAAAATTATTTACTTACTTATTGCTTATTATTAAGAACTAATAATAATTAGAATTTAATAAGTACAGCAAATATTACACAAAAATTAATTTTTCACTACTATTTTATTGCACAGTATAAAAAAAAATACGAATGTCCTTCAATCGATAATATTGAAATTTAAAACCATACAGTGCTGCAATTATCTTTCTTAATTTTTTTTTATACTATTATAATCACAACATTTAGTTTATGAACAATAACGATAAAAAACAATCAATAGAAAAATACATTTTGATGTTCAAAGTTTGTTGATAGAAAAATAAAATGCGCACTTCTATTTTACTGCACACGACTGTACAAATATAGATGCATCTGGACATTCTAATTTATGCTAGCAACGATGAAAGCAAAAATACACCGATTATCTTAACGCAATGTTATTAAGGTGGTAGTACCCTTTGTTTTTCTAAACTGTTAGATTAAATCTATTCAAAAATAACAAAATTAGTGTTTCTTACCCCCTCCCCCTCTCTGCACAGTGGCGGATAGGAGAAGGTTTTTTCATGGGCAACAACAAAAATGAGTAAAATGAAGACGTTCTTGAAAAAGCTATTGCAGATATTTAATTAAGATTTTATATTTATTTTATTAATTTAAGTGATTTTTTTCTGCTTTTCCGCTGAAATAAAGTTTTTAACAATTTTGATTCAATAGTTAATCTTGCTATATTACTTAAACGACTATGAAGCATTGTTGATCGGTGCATTTTCTTTACTCTTTTGAAAGCAGAGAATGATCTCTCAGCCTCGCAATTTGTTATGGGAATAGTCAGAAACAAACAATATGTTATATATAATCATATTGGTTTCAACAATCCAATTTAAAACATGCAGAGAAATCGATATGTTTTTAGTTTCAGATTTATCTTTTTTATGAGAAAAAAAACATGGAGGTTGCAACTTTAATAATGATACAAATTATTCTAATTCAAAAATGACACTATCTTCTGAATCCTATGAGTACACTTCTACAATTTTTTTTTTTGCGTTAACTTGCAACTCCATGATACTAATAGTTAACAGCTTTGACAGAAATCCAAATAACTTATTTATGCGGCTATAAAATCACTTCTTATAGTTAACGAGTTAAGCTTTTTTGATTCATTCTCAAATCTCGTATAGTCGTTTCGTAGGTTTTTTACAAAGTCAATTAGTGAAAGTAACATACTGCTTGCTGTATGTAAATCTAATTCAACTTTTCAAAGAAATTTGCTAATTTCATTAAACCTCATAAGTATGCGATGCCAAAGTACAGCCGTGAATGCAAACTCTAGCTTAGTAATCTTATTTAATAAACTGCTTTTTTTTAACTTTTTTACTTATTACTTTTTATTTAGTAAACTTCATGACGAGTATCAGACTTTTCTTTTGAATCCTCAGCTATTAGAAATAACGCTGCATGAATCTCATCATAATTTTCTACTAAACCTTTTAAAGCATCTGACCTACATGACCATCGTGTACCTGATAGACGCTTGAGTGTAGCATGCTTTCCTTCCAATAAATCCCATCTGTGTGTTGAAACTAAAAAAATGACTACAAACTCCGCAGAACGCCAAAATAGTTGATAGAGTTGATGCACTCACTGACACTGCACTGCCCTACTAAGTTTATAGAATGTCCAGCGCAGGGGATATAAAAAGCTAATTCACTCCGCTCTTCTAAACGTGCTTGTAATCAAAAATATTTACCAGACATAATGCTTGCATTATAGTATGCCTGTCCATAACAATTGCTTATACCAATATCATATTATTCCAGTTAATCTAAAATGTCAGTAATCAAAGATTTACTATCGTGGCTTTTAATTTGTAGAAAACAAAAAAAATCGCTCATACACGTGGCCATTTACTTAATAACAAAATATCACAGAAAGTTGATCCACGTGAGAAAAATCAGGCGTATAATCTACAATATTTCACCTGTATTTTGTTTTTTTTTATTTTGCTAATAATGTACCTTAAAACCTTTTGAGACACAGTATTAGTTAGCTCTTCGCAAATTAATAGACAAATAACATTACCTTTGTCTTTATTTGCAAAAGTGTCGATGTGTTACTTTAAAACTGGATTAAATTGAGTCAACAGTTCTAACACGCCTAAGAAGTTTTCGTTATTTGACGATCCTATAACTTTATTATGGCCTCGAAATGCTACTATTCTATTTATATATGCCTCGAAGCTGCTACTATTCTATTTAAGATCGAAGCCCAATAATTGAGGAGTAAACCTGCAAAACCAGACAAGTGTCCACTCTGAAAAAATTATGAGAAAATAAGAAAAATAAAAAACACTTTTTACTGATTCTGCATAAATCAACAACTTCATCACGCTTTATTTCAAGGACCTGTCTGATTATGCACGTCTGACCTATTTGAAGACGCGTAGAACATGCCCACGATGCTTGGGGCACTAAATGCACGTTAAATGTTAGAAGTGGATTTGTCTGGTTTTGCAAGTTCACTCCTCAATTATTCTTGTCCTTAATCTGGTTTACCATATACTCATCAATATGAGTATTTTGTTTTATGAATTCTATCCAATTAATCATACATTGAACATTTTCCTTGCTGTTTTCGCGGCCAAAAATAGTTTATTCAGCTTTTTTCCAATAATAAAAACCACTTTTAACAAATACATTGTCGTAATTGGTTGAAAACGATTTTCAAAAATTACAAAACACATATCTAGTGGATTTAGTGGATGGGACATTTTTGGCCACACTTGTCGCCATTATTCATCACTTTTTGAAAATATTTAACCGAATAATATCTATACTGCTTTTTGAACATTCGTTTCGAAAATTCGAAATTAAAGTCTTTATTTTGAAAAAAAGCATACCTCTTATTTAAATACTTCATACGTTTATTTTCCTTTAATTATAATGGCCATAAAGCAGGGTTTTCATATAGAATGGTATCTAGGAAAAAAAAATTATGGTAAAAAAAATAATAAGTGTATGTAATGAGTGTCATGAAAAGTGACAATTTATTGAAAAATAATATTAAATGCCTAAAAAGTAAATTGTTTGATTAGTAGATGTTAGAGGTGTCATTAAAGATCGGAGTACCTGAGTCAAGTTTATTATTTCGCATTGTAAATTCAACACTTTCAACTTCGCAAGTTTTATTTAAAGGATTGAGGGAAGCTACCCCATTTTCCGTGTTATTGTTTTCACCTTTTCTTTCATCGTTTTTATCATTTTCTACAGTTTGTGGAAATTGCATGCTGATTTGGTTTGATAAAAAAAAATTGTCATTTTCGGAATTTAAACTACCGTTTCCTTTCTTTCTTTTTTCAATCTCCTTTTAGAAGCTCCTCTTTCATATTTTCTTAAGTGTTAAGCTATTCGTTTTTCTCTAGAATCTTCTCTTCCGCAAGTTTAGCGCTACAGCTAAACTTGATTTTACACAAGAATTCCTTTGTGAGGAAGTACAAAAGAATTTTAGAGTTGCAATCCTTAATACGTTTTCAAAGACAATATAATTATTCAAGTCATTAATAATTTTCTAAAGGGAATGATTTTTGTAGCAATTTGTACAAATACTACATTCAATTTATGATAAAAAGGCGTTGCTACCAATCCAGTAATTTTTTTTTTGTAGAATTGATTAGCGCTCCTCCGTACGGAGGAGCGCTAGCTAGTGCCGCTAGTGTTAGCGGCTATATATATATTGTGTGGCTAGCGCCGCTAGTGTTAGCGGACTAACGGCCGTTAGTCCAAAAAAAAAACCGGTAAAAATAATTTTAATGCAGCGTTTTAGTTGACAGTCTTTTTTTATTTTTGTGTTTTTGTTTTCAATCAGACATTTTAGTAAAGCTACTTTTTAAGTTAATAAAAGTTTCAATTTTTAGAGTTGATAAAAAATCTTTTACTTTGAGTCAGAGCCTACAAAATTGTGGCCCCCAAAATCGAAACCTCCAAAAACTCCCTACTCATGATCCACTTAGATATTTGGGCACTCGAAATTTTTTCTTAAATCACAGAGGTTTTAAAAAAGTAGCAAAAGTACTCATAATCCAGACCACTTGGCAATATGAGCAAAAAAACATTAAGTAAAAAAATACCAAGCTGACAATTAGAACTAATTTTCGGAATATAATGATTCGTTATTTAATTATTTTATTTATTTATTTCCTTTGCCGTTTAATAAAATTTACAATAAAAAAGATTGTACATGTATAATAAATGGCCGGAGCAATAAGAAGACGTATATTGTCTTCTCGCCGAGCCCCCTTTACATTGTCGTCTTCAGTTTATGTAAGAAGTTAAAATTAAAAGTTCAAAATTTACAGATTGAAGATTATAAAGTAAATCACAATATATTACAATTAGTAAATCGTATAATAAGATATATATTTTAGTTTAGTTTTTCTTTTTTATAAGAAGAAAATAAGAAACAAATCAAGACAGAAATAAATGGGTAAAGATGACTTTTTTTAATTTAATTATTTTAGGTACTTATTTAAAAAATATAGGTACTTATTTAAAAAATGATTTTAAGATTGAAGTAATTTTCTAATAGAAATCGTTTAGATTTTTTTTTTGAATTGATCTAGTAAGAAATTTAGAAGAGTTTTATTTTTAATAACATTTTTCAAAAAACTTTTCAATATAAATGGTCCACGGTACTGAATTTGAAACGAACTGATTTTATTAAATTATTAGTTGAATACTTTGTGGGGTATTTATGAGTAATTTTGGTGAAGTAAGAGTGAAATATATTAGAAAATAAACCATGTTTTGTCTTAAACATTAAAAGCATAACTTAGTATATGTTAAGTTTACAAACATTGAGTGCATTAAGTTCCATTAAAAGAGATTCACCATTAATAGTTCTGTAAACACAAAATATAATGATACTTGCATGTTTTTGTTTGCTATAGATTTTTTTAAGCTTCCCATAATTAGTACTTCCCTATACAATATTGCAATAGGAAAGATAACTATGAATAAATGAAAAGTATATAATTTTTAAAGACCCTAATAGCAATATTGGCGCAATATTGGGGCGATATTGTTTAAAATATTGGCGCAATATTGTAAACTATATAGGGCCCATGTTACCATGTGAACATTTTGCCAATATTGGCCAATATTGGCGCTACAATATTGCGCCAATATTGTAAAGTCAATATTGGCCAATATTGGCGATACAATATAGCACCAATACTGTTAAGTCAATATTGGCAAAATGTTCACATTGCAACATTGGCACAATATAGTTTATAATATTGCGCCAATGTTGTAAGTAATATCGCGCCAATAATGGGGATATTATACTGGCCAATATTGGCCTAATATAGTTTACAATATTATCCTGATATATATAATATATATAACTAAATTAAGACAATATATTGAGTATTTTTGATTAAATTTTTATTATTAAAAAATAATAAAAAATATTGCCTTCTACAAATTTGTAATAAATAAAATTTATAACAGTTTTTTTGTTTAAGTGATACTATAGTACTAGGCTGCATTATTCTTTTGAGTTAAACAGGTTATAGTCTAGGAGATGACAATGATCATAGAACACGCTTTAAGAAAAAAAAATTCGAAATCATTAAACTTATTTGAAGTTATATGAAACAGATACAAAAATCTATAAACTATGTATTATACTCTCACTATGAGATAGTGGGTATCGACTTTCATTATTTTGGCGATACTTATTTCATTGCTCAATATTGGGCGTTGCTCAGTTACGGTTCTATTTTTCTTTCGAAATCTCTATTAATGGCCGTCGCCAGAAAGCTGCCAATTTTTTCTTTAATACTTTTGTCAGTAGCGATTTCGAAATGAACAAATACAACGATAAATGACTAAACGCAATTCTAAAAAATGTTTTTTCAATATCATCACAATATAATTTTGAAATATATAATTTTTCACGTATAAATATTGTAAAATAATTAGCTTTTGTTAAAATATTTATTTATTAAAAGGAAATGGGATGTAGAATACAAATATTATGCTTTACCTATAACGACCTTGCAGGACGTTTTTGTTTCCTTCCATACACTGAGTATGAAAAACATACTTCTTTGGCCATTAGCTGTATTAAGATTGCCGCTGTAAGTTGTTTCTCATCTCCTCCAACCGAAGTAAGAAAGTTCATCTAAAATAAGAAAACAAATATAATATAATTGGTTGTACTAAAAGTATAATGGTTCCTCATGTGTATGTATTAGACGGTTTTCCATAATGTGATTCTTATTAAAATATGACATAATGGAAGAGTAAAAGCAAGTGGTTATGACATCTGTAGCAGTGAATACACCCTACAGAAGTTATAGATATCTGAGATTAGTAGTCATTGCTACACAAAATACATTGCTAACTCGGCATAAAAGATAAAAATCACAATAAAATGTAATAAGCATTTATATAAAACATTCTGATATACAACATAATTATAGTCAATCACGTATCATATTGTATCATTTGTTTGTATGTTTCATATAAATGTACCATATATTTTAAAAATTAGAAACTTTAATAGTACATGGTACTGTTTCCAAAAACTATTAACTAATATCAATTCACTGATATATACTATTGATTCATAAGATGTCTTTGTTCCATAATTTTTCTTCGAGGTTTAGAAGATCTTTTTTTTTCTATAACCGGCAAATAAATTCAATAAATCGAAAGAGCAGTCAAGCAAAGCTCTGATGGTATCACTTAACCCTAAAACACTAAAGATTTCTTCAATCTTTGAGAAACTGAGAGACAATCTCATCAGTGTCACTTTTTTGTAACCTGCATCCTTTTAAGCTGGAGGCACAGATAATTCCGTTCTAAAGCAGTCTCATAACTATCAAAAAAAAGTATAAACAAAAGATGAAACCATACTAAACAATCAACATTTACTATACTTGAGTCAAACATAGCTGTTTAGATAAAAAACAAAGACAATACTGTAAATAAAACAAAAACAATATTGTATATAAGACAATTACCAAAAAATTCTTATTTTCAGCTGCTTTTAGTTACTTTTAAAAGCGTGACTTTACGAACGACAGCCTAAAGGCAAGATGCTTGCAAGTGATTTGGCCAATACACCAAACTTTCATTGATCCGCCATGAAAAACAGATTACATTCATGGCACACATATTGTTTTTCATTGAAAAATTCAGCCAGAGCAAATTTTTTTAATTTTATTACCACCTTCAGTTTAACAGTACATCAGCTAAAAAATAATCACAAATAAATTTATGATATAAAAAAACTTTAGATTAACTTTTTTTTATCAGATTATTATCTTTTTTTAACTGAAAATATTAGTCTAAAAATTAATGAGTTTCATTTCTTAATGTTTAATATAATCGCTTTTTATTTCAAGTAGAGTTTAATTATTGGTTAGTAA
The DNA here is from genome assembly GCF_022113875.1 of Hydra vulgaris. NCBI lineage: Eukaryota > Metazoa > Cnidaria > Hydrozoa > Anthoathecata > Hydridae > Hydra > Hydra vulgaris. The sequence goes on from NC_061156.1 coordinate 6,135,520, forward strand.
AAAAAAGTGAATTTTAAAGTTTGCGCGGTTTGGAAAGGTTTCTATGATAATATTTTCTTATTTAGATATGACATTAAGGAAGATAAACAACTTGAGGCTCTAAGTAAATATTTACCCCGAGATTACGAGATTCAAATTAGCATGAGATTAAGATCTCATGCTCAATTGAATGAGTTAGCCAGGCATAGAACATTTTTCTCAGTTATGGAACACTGAAAAAAAGTGTTTTTAATATACAACACTAAAAAAATAAACATAAAACTTATTTGATGTTTAATTTATTTTAATAATTCAGTGTTTAATTATAAGAGTTTTGATATGAAATATTGTTATTATTATTAATGTTGTTATTATTATTATTTTCTAAGGTTATAATTTTACAAATAGAATAATTAGGTATATAAAAAAGCCTATCAACCTTTTGTTCTATTATGTCTAATTGTGTCGGTCTGATCGTTTATATGCAGTTGTACATTTGATGAACCCAAGATGCATCTAGATGTTTTTTAAATGTCGTGACAGATGTGGAACACTATTTCAGATGGTAGACTATTCTACAAATTTGTGAATTCTATATTAAAAAAGTTTTTTCTGGACATCTGTCTTACAAAACATTTGTTTCAATTTATAAGCATGATTGCATGTTGTTAAGTTGGAGTTAGTCATAATGGAGGAATAAATACTAACTAAATATATAATCATATATTAATATTAAGAAGTGGCCATATTAACACGCATGCTATTACAACTCAGATTAACTATTTAATGGTCTGTAATTACAATAATAAATATAATGGCTGTGCAGATGACATCATTCTGACACAGGTGATGATAGATAAAATACTGAATGGTATTTAATGAGGAAACAAAAGGGTTGCAACTACAATTATAAAGATTGCGAATGCATTTGTAAGTATCTGCCATGTCATTACATAAGAAACGATTGATGATATACCTATATAGGATTTACTCACTTTCCTCCCAACCTTCCATCCCGACCTTCGTCATAACTAACGTCATAATCCGATAACGTCATAACGTTATAATCCGATAATGTTTTAAAATAAAAAAAATTAAATTTTTTTTGTTTAAAGTTAATCTAGCGTTATAAAAAAAATATATAAAAAAAGCAAATGCTTTTTAATTATATTCGTTATAAAAAATATAAAAAAGCATTTTATCAAATTATATAATTACAACATAAAAAAATGGGTAAAGTAAAAAAAATTGAGGAAAGTAAAAAAATAAAAGTCAAACGTCAATTATTTGTCAAACCTGTAGCTGTAAGTTTATTGTTTTCTTTTTTTAAAATAAATGTTTTGTATTTTTTTAAAATGGATGTGTATTTTTTCTAGGTTGTTAAACCCTATGTGCCCGAAAATGCTTATAAAGCGCCTCAAAATTATGTACCTCAAGTGGTTGAAACAAGACCACTTGAGGAATCAGATGAGGAAACATACGAAGACCAATTGGAAATCTACGACGATATTCCAGAAATAGACGATGGTAAATTAAAAAAAATTTTTTTATAATAATTTTTTTTTAAAAAATATTTAGTTTAAAATATTTTTTTAGAACAAGTTCGCATACTCGATGGTATTATGATTCGTATTGATCGTCATTTAAACGACGGCATAATGAATAGAAATGAACGATATTTTTCACTTAATGGAGATTCAACAACTAGACGAGTGGTTTGTTTAGGATGTTGTTTATGTAAAGGCGAAGAAAGCGAACATAATCATTGTTGCGCAACAACCGTGTGTTTTAGTTTAGGATTAGTTGGAGGATTATATTTGCAAAAAGATGTATTGGAATGTTATCATATTATAAAAAAGGAAAGAGACAATATATTAAATGAAAAAATTTATTAATGTAAAATTTTGTTTTTATTCTCATAATAAACTTTTAACAAAGTTTTCAAAACTGTTATTGATATTTTCAAAGAGTTCTTTATTTGTAAAATTGTTCGTACGTTTTTGAATTTCTTCGTCTATAATAACACCAATACGATAAAATTCTGCCAACACTCTACAACTATCGGATCCGTATCGGTCTTCTGCTATGTTTATTAGTATTCTTGCTTCTTGAGGGTTGTAACTAACAAATCTGATTTGATCATTTTTAACAAGTTTCATTTTTTTTTGTTATGAATCTAAAAAAAAAATAAAAAAAAATTTAGTTTGATAATACTTGTTTTACAAAATTATAAAAGTCTCGTTTAATTTCTTCTGTTTTCTCAATGTTTTTAAAATAGTTTGTTTGTTTTAAAACTTCTTCTTGTACCATTAATAATATATTGCCAAACGCTTTTAATGTTGATGGATCATTAGTCTTTTCATGTTCGATGATTTCCCTCTCCCTCCCCCCCTCCCTCTCCCTCCCCCCTGGGGGGGTGGGGGTTCCCCCTTCCCTCTTCCCTTCTTTTTTTTGCTAAAAAATTTTTTAGGCCCCTCCCCCCCTTTGTGAAGGAGAGTAGGGTCCAAAAAGGACTCAAATGAAAATACAATCTATGTTATCTGATAAAGAAAGAAAGGGAAGTTTTGGTTCAACAGGACATTAATATTTTTTTATATAATTATTTTTGTAATTTATTTTTTAGATGCCTAGTAAATTTATTGAAATGGTAGAGAAAGTTCTTAATAATATGGAGAATGGTGTCAATTTGATAAAAGATGTGGAAAATGCAACACTGACCGAGATGGACAATAATTGCAAATTTATTGTATATAATGGTAATCAGTGTCAAAGTGAACAATGTAAAATGGATGACAATAAAACTGATTTTTGTTATCAAAAACAAGATGCAAGTGATAATGAAGAAATCAATGCAAGTGTTAAAGAAAATGAAGAATGTGTACACAGTGATTCAGATGACGAAATTCTTGAATGTGTACAAAGTGATTCAGATGACGAAATTCTTGAATGTGTACAAAGTGATTCAGATGACGAAATTCTTCATGAAATATTTGATAAATATGATCAAATAACTATCAAAAAATCTAATTTTAAAGACGAATTAAAAAATTTAAAATTTAGAGTTAGTCAACTAGAAGATTTAGTGAAAAGAAGTGATGATGATAACGATGAAATGAATGAAAATTTAAGAATTCTTTTGTTATTAAAAGATTTAGATATTAGAGTAAGTTTTCTTGAAGAACCAAATGGTTTACCTGACGGTCAAAAGATCTTTGTAATTCAAGATATAGTAAAACGAATGAATATTAATTCGAATAATTATCGTTCTACTCTTTTTTCTGCACCGTTTTTTTATAAAAATTATAAAATGTCAATAAGAATTAATTTTAATATGGATCTTGAATATCATAATGAAATGATACATGGCGACTATATTGGCATATTTGTTGTTTTAATGCCACACATTTATGACGCTGTTTTAAAATGGCCGTTTAGTAGTAAAAAAGCAACAATATCATTATTGGGAGAGAAAAAATTTAAAAAATCGTTTATAACCGATGACGGTATTTATTATCAAAGACCTATTAAAGATCGAATTTTAGGATTCGGATTTGGAAGATTTATAAACAATACTGATCTTTTAAATTATATTGTAGAAGATTCTCTTTTTATTAAATGTAAAATTCATTAATTTTTTTTATATTTCATTTTTTTTAAAAAATTTGTAATTTTTTTTAGGTAACTAATAAAAAAAATGTTGTATAACATGATAGAAAAATTAAAAGAAAAAGATAAAGAGTTGGCTCATCAATGTGAAAAGTTGGACGATTATTTAAAAGGAATATACGTATATGAATATTATATGGATGATATACAAGAATTCAAATCTACTGTTTGTAATAATTTGAATAGCGATAAACATAATTACGCATATGATAAAAGTACTATCAATCTATATTTGAAAGTATGTACAAAGTTGATTATCAAGTGTAATAAATCTATTGATCGATTACAAGAGCAAATAAAAAAAGAAAAAGAATATCAAGAGGAAAGAAATGATGCGTTTATTGAATTTATAAAAGATAAAGACGATTGGCCTTGTTGTGCTAAAAAACAAAAATTCGAAAATTATGTTCATGAATTTTGCTACTTGACAAAAACAGAACTAGTTCAAAATTTAAAAATAAAAATACGTCACGAATTATTTAGTTTAATTAATAAAATAGAGTCGATATTAATTGCTGATTCTTAATTATTTTGTAATATGATTTTAAAATAAAAAATTTTTTTTAGATGTTAAAAGCAATTAGAAAAAATGTTAAAAATATGATAAAAGATGAACATATGGAAGATTTGCAACAGTTACAACTATTTGCTGTTAGCGAAAGTTTTGATTGCGATCAATACAAATGTGTTAAAAAAACTTTTGAAAAATTTGATAAAGATGTGGATATGATCAAATATGAACAAAATGAAATTGTTTTTAAACTTGAACTTTTACATTTATATACCAAGATTGTATTAGATTTGTATCATCAGTATACAATTTGTATACAATTTACAAAATGTGAAAAATTACTTGAAAAAAAGATAAATGTAATGAATAGAATAGGAAAATTTTTAAGGGAATTGTTACGTTATGATTTTGATAAATGTCGTTCATTATCTTATCTTTATTCTATTTGAAAATAATTTTTTAGATAACTAATAATGACAGATCTTTTTTGTGAACCATCGGATCAAAAAAAACAAAAGTTAGAAGAAGATGAAGCTCAATTAGAACCGGAATTACTCAAAGAAATTCAAACTTTACAGCTGATATTGATGATGTTGACGTAATAATGTTATTGAAATCATCGACAGATTATGATGGTTTAATAAAAAATATTAAAATGAAGTATAATAATTTATTACTTGGTAGATGTTATTATGTGAGCACGTTAAAGCAAAAACGTATTTACGATTTACATCATAAATGTTTATTTGATTTATATCAAAAATTTAGTTTTTCTACTGCAAGATTACATCTTGAAATGAAAGAGTTAGGAGATATTTATTATTCGAAAAAAAAGTTACTTGTTGAAGAAAAATTTAAACACACTTTAGCATATAATAGACACCGTGTTATTTGTAAATTATATAAAATGTTGAGTAAATTTGATAAACAAGTTCGATATTTAAATGACGATTATATGAGTGATATACATTATTTAGGGGGTGATTTAAAATCTTTAGAAATTTGGTGAATTTTTTTTGAGCTATGTATAAAATATAAAGCTATGATTTTTTATTATATTGTATTGATAACTATATAAATGTAAAAAATATTTTTTTAGATGGAATTAACAGTAAAAATAGTAAATGAATTTATGAAAAAATTTTTATCACACAATGAAATTTTTCCGTTTACGTTGGAAGAATTGATTATTCAAGCTAAAGAATTTCAACCATTAATATGTGAAGAATGTGAATTACTGAATGTGAAATGTCATCTATATTTTAAAATGTTTGATAACAATGAATGGAACATGTTGTTTCGATACGATTTTATGAGATCAGAAGATCGGTTGGTTGTTATGTTGACACAAGGATTTCAAAAACATTTGTTACATACAATAAATCGATTTTTACCACAAAACTTTAAAACTATTTTATATTTTTTTAAAGATTACATAAATGTAGATGTTTTCGTTTCACACGTTAACCAATTGAACAATGAAAATAATAAAGTTATTAATGAAAGAAAATGTTATTATTGTAATAATCTTTATTAATTTGTAATTTTTTTTCAGTTATAATGAATAGTAGAGAAAAACATAACAAAGATCTTAAAATATTTGGATTTTGTTTGTTTGGATCACAAATAAACACAGATGAGTATGTTGACGAATCAGTAATAAATTTACATCATAAAAAAGCATACGAAAATTTAAAAGAAATTCTTTTTCAATATCAATATGCAGGTGAAAAACTTCGATATCAAATTAAAGCTAATTATTTTGTTTCAAGTTTGAAGGAAGTATTTTGGTCAGCTCAATCTTTATCAAGAGAGAAACGTAATACAATAATACAAACTCATTTGGTTTGGATAAAAACTATGATTGAACTTTGTAATAAAGGAATAATATTATCAGAAGATAACATTAAAAATAATTTTTGTACTGAGAGTAAAAAAAGATTTTTGAAATTTAAAATTGAATTAAAAAATGATATGATAGAATGTTTAAATTTGTATACTTGTTGTTTTTATTGTAAATATAATAAAATATGTCAATATTGTATATGTTAAAAATTTTTTTTAGATGATAACAGAAGCTAAATTAAATAATATTTTGGAATTGTTAGAAATAGATGCCATTTCTCTTCGTAATATACAATTTGTATCTATGGAATACATGTTGAACGAATTACACAAAAAAATGGATTGCGAATTTAAAAACGAATATAATTGGGGTTCATTGGTATCAAAAAATAAAAGACAAGTACCAATGGAAATAGCTAGTTTTGTATTAATTTTAGCTTTATCTAAATTTAAAAAAGGCGAATTTCCAACTGATGATTTTTTTGAATTTTATGCTTTTTTTAAAAATTATCATGACAAAGAAAAATTTATTTACCAATTAAATGAAAAAATTGAAGATAGCAGGAAATGGTATTATGATAAACGAAAGTTGACTGTATTAAAACTCAATGACGTTATGAAAACATTTAGCGAACGACAATGGATTGAATCTACATCTACAATCTGTATGATGAAATTTACTTTATCAGATTTGTACGATAAAGCTTTAACATATAAAGAAATTTGTGGAAAATGTAAAATTATTAAAAATGATGAACAACTTGAAAAACCTAATGTTCCAATCCCAAAAGATTCTAAATTAAATGTGCCAACGGATTGGATAGATTTTTTTTATTATCAATTTCCTAATAATTATGTAATTTTATTTTTGATAGAAGTATTGTTGTCAAATTTTCCATACTATAAAGATAAAGCTTTTTATACGTTATATATGTTTTTTGAAAATTGTGACAATAATTATATTAAAAATATAATTATTGAAAAAGTTAATATAAAAGTTTATGATTATGTAAACGCGCTTTTTTATTATTAATAAAAGATTATTTTTTTAGATGGAATTTACAGAAATAATATTAAATTGTGTAATGGATTTTTTTAAAAAAATTTGTGAAAAAGAAAATTGGACAGTGGCAGATTTACAATTTAAATATATGGAAAATAACGTTGAAATGGAAAATATTTTTGAAAAAACAAATAGCTTTGTTAACAATCATCGTGTTGTTGTGTTGATGATTTTACAATATATAAGACGAAATTTTCATGTTTATTTAAATGTAAATTTTAATATGTTTTATCAATTTTATGAAAATACCCAGCGGGCACAGCGACGTGATAAAAACGTGCATTTCACGTTACTTTTGGCACGTGACATTTAGGTGACTTTTTGGTCCCTATGAAATAACCAAAAAACGTGATTTTTGGACGTGCTTTTCACGTTACTTTTGGTACGTGATATTTACGTGACTTTTTGGTCCTTATGAAATGTCCAAAAGACGCGACTTATGGACGTGCTTTTCACGTTACTTTTGGTACGTGAGATTCAGGTGACTTTTTGGTTACTATGAAATGAGCAAAATTGTTCATTTCTTCGAGACCATAGTCACCTAAATATCATGTACCAAAAGTACAAACGTAAAAAGCATGTCCATAAGTCACGTCTTTTGGACATTTCATAGGGACCATAAAGACACGTCCTTAAGCTTAAGGACGTGTCTTTATGGTCCCTATGAAATGTCCAAATATATATATATATATATATATATATATATATATATATATATATATATATATATATATATATATATATAAATATATATATATATATATATATATATATATATATATATATATATATATATATATATATATATATATATATATATATATATATATATACATTATCGAACTAAAAAGATTGAATGAAAAATTGAAAAAAAAAAAAAAAAAAAAATTAGATCAAATAGTCATAAAAAGTGGATTTCAGGTGTAAATATCTTTTATATAAAATAACTCGTTATTTATAATCTGCAGCCAATCCACGAGGAGCACGCTTTAAATGCTCTCCAATGAATCTATCTATTACTTCCCTTGTGTTAGTTTGAGATACAAGTGCAGCTAAAAAATAAGGAACAAAATGTTAATTGCTTTTTATCAAACACATTTATTTGTCATTTTTTTTAGACTAGTTTTGTTATTTCTATGTTTTGTAAGTAAGTAAATACTACAAAGAAAAATCTAAACATTTTTAAAACAGAAAAAATACTTACCTAGTATTGCCTTATATGAAAAAGTAATCTTAAACGATTTTTTTCCTTTGTTACCCATCTTGTTAAACTGCGCCTGCACCTGTTTCTCCATCAACTCATTTATACACCTACTTACTAGTTGTGAAGGTGACTGTCCACCCAGTTGTTTTAAACGACTAACCTAAAATATTTAAAAATGAATATTTTATTTTTTGAATGAATATTTTGAATGAATATTTAAAATTAATTTCATTGATCTATAAATTCAAATTTTGACAAGTGATTTTGCTCGATTAATGGCCAGTTTTATAAAAACCAAAACTAATAAAAAAAACATACCAGAAGAGTATACTCATTTTCATCAACCAACTTTCTATCGAACTTTTCAAATTCTTCCATGGTGTCAAACTTTGTAAGATGGAAACTTGAATCTGCTGGCTCTATTCTCCTTCCTAACCGTTCCAATGTAGTAACAATATCTGCCTGACCGGCTTTAATAGCAGCCAACTCCATAAACAATCCATACTGCATTCCTAAAATAAAAACATTAGAATAGTTTAATCAGCAATTAATACATTAGTCCAACACTTTTTGCAATCGTATCTTGTGGAACAAATCATTTCTAGATTTTTAACACATATTTTTAAACAAAAATGATTTTCAAAATATATAATGCCTAGCAGAGGTAAAAAAGAAATTAAAAAAACTTACGCCTCTGATCCATTAACTTAAACGAAGAAGGTGGGTCACCATAATTTCCAAAACGACATGTTTGACTGGATTTTGGTTGGCAGAGTGACAATGATGCATCTTTGTGACAGGGAGTGGAATTTACATTGAGCATGCAATGAGATGAAGTGTTTTGTTTCAATGGAGATCTCCTTGGGGGTTGATTACTATTACTGTTAGAAGCTGATGTTTGAAAATATGAAGCAGATGCAGTATAGTTGTGTTTGGTTACAGTATTCTGACTAGTCAACGAATGTTTTGATTTTTTTGTTTGTTGGATTGCAACTTTTAAAGGACTGGAATGTGAATCAGAAGAACAGCTTTCGCTTTCATTAGAATATTCTTTAGTCCTTCTTTTGCATTGGTCGGATTTAAAATTTTTACTACTAAACTTTGGTATTCTTTTGATGACAAGATCCGGACTAGGCTCGCGGATCATTTCAGATGTTTCTAGTACAACACCTAAAAAGTGGTCAATAAAATCAAATGAATGGGTTATTATTTCCAGTTTTATACTAAAAAAATAATTTTCACTTAGCAATGCAAATTTATCATAAAATAAGATGCAATCCAAAGAAAGAAACAAAATACAAAAACCTTGAAGAACCAAAAACAGAAAATTGAAACACTTAAAAAGACATCTACCTGCAGGAGGACACTCTGATAATTCTGAGTCTATGTTCAAGCATACATTACACATTTCTTTAGTGCCTTTACTTAAAGAAACTTTTATTAGAGGAAATTGTTGCCAATTTGGACAAGGAGAAAGCCATTTTGATATATAGTAGTGTAGGGGATGTTCTCCAACTGGAGGCCAGTACACACATTTTTCATCTTCCTCCACCCAATGAAACGGAACCATGCACTTTTTATGAAAATTATTTTCATTAAGAGTTACAACTGAATAAAGCTTTTTGATTGGGCTAAAATAAAACATTTAATCTACTATTAGCCACACACATCTCTCTCTCTCTCTCTCTCTCTCTCTCTCTATATATATATATATATATATATATATATATATATATATATATATATATATATATATATATATATATATATATATATATATATATATATATATATATATATATATATATATATATATAGTTATATATATATATAGTTATATATATATATAGTTATATATATAGTTATATATATATATAGTTATATATATATATATATATATATATATATATATATATATATATATATATATAATATATATATATATATATATATATATATATATATATATATATATATATATGTATATATATATATATATATATATATATATATACTTATATATATATACTTATATATTTACTTATATATTAATGAATTCTATTCATTTTATAACTTAGTCTCATTTAATCTTATTTTTGAAAATTAACATTTCGTTTAGAGGAAAATGGCAATTTTCTGTCAATGGAAATAATTAATAACACACGTTTATAAAAACAAGATTAAATTTTTTGACTGAAAATCATAATATAAAAACATAAATATAAAATGCTATGACTATTATCAAAAAAATATAATTGTCTATAACTGTCTTGTATCAACATTGTGAACTAGAGCTGATATAACAAATCCATTATGTGTAGGCATGCAGACACACTTCCGCAAAATATCGTGTTTTTGCTTGACACAAGGAGTAGAAATAGCATTTTTGCGTAAGAAAAATATGTCAATATCCTTTGATTGCACAAAATCAGTAAAAAAGTTGTCCAAAGAATGCTTCTTGAATTTAATGCAATGAAATTGATCACCAACAACGTTTTTAACAAATACAACACTTGAGTTAGTTATAAAACAATTATCTTTATCAGAAACACTAATGCGGAAAGTGTTTTTTGGTGTTTGATGAAAATCATTCAGCTCGTCAAGTCTTTTGGCCACTTGTATCAATGGATTTCTTGTTCCACTGATCATTTTTTTTAATTTTTGAAGATAATTTTCAAACTTAAATGCGGAGAGATTATCCAGAGACACACCATAATTCTGAACATCTTCACAAAGGTGCAAAAGACTGTGTACATTATAGACACAAAACAAATGGCCATACACATCTACTGAATTAGTTACAAAGTATCTTAGTAAGTGTTCTGCATTCTGAAGATTTGAGTTGCGAGTAGCATCATCACTTTCGCACAGAAATCTTATAGCAAGGCACAGACTTAAAAAATGTTTGTAAACAGAATTATCAACAACATCTTTAAGGGCAAAAATACCAGTGTAAAGCAAAAATGAGTGCAATTCTGTAGCTTTCCATCTATCTAACTCAACAAGACTCCGTGGCTGTCTAACAAAGTCACTTGGGAGTTTACCATTCAAACTGGTAAGCTTCTCAGACACCTGGTTGACCATGTTGGCTGATAGTTTACCTGAACTTGTGCCTTTGATACTGCCCTTTAGAAAATATAATATTCTCCGCATAACACCGAGACAAACAAGATGCATATAATCAAGCAGAAACATACTCACAAAACCAATGGACTCAACATCATGTAATGGACTTTTGCTGATTTGGTGAGATCTATTATTATCATCTTTGAAAAAGTAACCATTTGTCCGAAAGATCTGGTCTGTTCTTAAAACAACATTTTTTTCATGGTGGGAAAAAACAATACGATTTTTTAAACTCCTTCCTACCATTGTACATCTTTCGCATGAGTGGAAACCACAATGACTAATGATTCCTTTTAACATTGCTCTAGCAGGAGCATCGCAAACAAATGCATAAACAGTAACAATGTAATCAATGTTATTGACATGAAGAGCATTATGTTGCAATTCATTTAACTTATTTACTAAGGCACACAAATACACATCACATGGTGGCTTTTTATTACCACAATATAAACCAACAACAAATGGTTCCATTCCTAAAATTGAAGCAAGTATTGGCCATAGTTGGGTAGAGTTTGATTTGAACAAAGGTATTCCATCAATATTAAAAGTTAAATAAAGAGAAGTTTCTTTGATTGATTTGGAAGAAATTTGTTTTTCAATTTGTGTTTTTAAACCCAAGTAAATATAGTCACCGTAACCTTCAATATTGATACTTGCAATACTTCTTTTTGTTTTTAATAATGTTCTAGAATCTAATGGTACACTTTGCTTACACTCCAAAAACAACTTTAATGCACCATTAATACATTGCCTTGTACATCTATGTGTAAGAGCCCAACAACGCAGTTTAGAACATAAGCTTTCATCATAAATTTTATTTTCATCTTCTTTATTACCATAAGAAACACTTTCTGAGGAAGTTAAAGAAACATCTACTTCACTATTGCAATTGCTCAAATCACTTTTAATAAATAGAAAATCATTATCTTCTACATCATTTGAAATATCTGTAAAACTATCATCACTTTGTTCATTTCTTGTTACCTCTGAAGAACTTTGTGTAGATACAGAAGTTGAAGTTCTTGTTACCTCTGAAGAACTTTGTGTAGATACAGACATCTGTATAACAGCTAACCTCCTTTTTCTCCATAATAATACTGAACTGAAGACATAAACAAGATTTAAAGTTTTTAATTTTTTTCGTACAAATTTTAAGTTTATTTATGAAACAAAACCAGCAGAAAAAATAAATATTTATAAAAAATACATAACTGAAAAATACATTAGAGCCTTAAAAATATCTATGGTACAGGACAAAACAAACAGAAAATATAAAATAACTTGTCATCATCACATGAGTCACAAAAAAATACAACGAGAGTAAAAAGTCTATTTTTCTCAACATTATTCAATAACCTTATAAGTTATAAGGTTATTGGGTCTTACTACTAGTAAGATTAATGTTAAACTTATTAGGCTACATGGACAAATGATAAGTTCTGCATAAAATATTATTGACTAGGAAGACCCAATTATATTGTTTTGTCATTGTCTAGGAATATTATTGTCTAGTAATGACTAGTAATACAAGATAATGTTATTTCTAGACAAAACGATATAATTGGGTCTTCCTAGTCAATAATATTTCATGCAGAACTTATCATTTGTCTATGCAGCCTAATAAATTTAATGTTAAATAAGTTGTAGTATAACTTATTTAGTATTAAGTAAGGTAAGCTACATAGACAAATTCGACAGTTTAAAATAATCAATAATACTATTATTAATAGGATACTATAATTAATAGGACTATTATTAATAGGATAAAAAAAGTATACCTTGTACTAGGGTTTGATCTTTTGCGTGTGGCTATATAATAATTATCTGCCATAACGTATCTACGATTTTGATTAATTTAAATTGATAACACTTAGAATCTAAGTTTTATAATAAAAAGTGTTATAATCTAAGTTAGATAATATATATAGATAATATATAAGATAAAAAATTAGATAATATATAAGATTTAGATATTATTATGTGTTGAGTTAAAATATTATACGTGACTTTTTGTTGCGTCCAAAATGCAGAGCGACGTTATATTATAAAATATTATAAAGACTGATCCTTTTTTTTTTCAATTATTATAAAACTACAATAAAAAAAAATTATGTTATCAGTAAAATTTAGTAAAAAAAATTATAAAAATGAATATATAAACTAAATTACAAAAAAATAGTAAATATAATAAAGAATATCTTTCCAAGTTTCTAATCGCAGGTTTTTATTGCAAATAAAAAAGTTCCGAAAACAACGATATCTTGGCAACGTGACTTTCACGTTTTTTTCACGTAAAATAGTCACTTGGACGAGGTCACGTAAAATACACGTGATTAAGACGTGAATAAAACGTTGCGTGCCTACTGGGTATGAGCGAATCAATAAAAAAAAAATGGATTAAAGAAATACAAATGTATATTGATCTATGCATCAGTTGGAAATCTTATTTAAAAGAAGATACGAACGAAGACGTTTTTTATTAATTTTTGTTATATTAATATATTTATTTTTAGATAAAAAAATATAAAATATGGATATACGAAGAAAATATCAACAACAAGAGTCATTAAAAAAAATATTAATTGAAAAACAATGCGAAGAAGTTGAAAATGTATTATCGTCTACATTATGTGAAATGAGTGAAGAAATAGATTTGTTAATAAAATTATATAACGAAAGAAAAAATCGTAAAAAACATAAAATTATAATATTTGAACTGACAAATAATGAAATGATATCAATTGTGATGTGGTTTTATAAATTTTATATTTTATATATGTATTCTTAATTTTTTTGTAATTTTTTTTGTAATTTTAGACAGAAAAATAAAAAAATGACTTTATCAACTAAACAAAAATTGGCTTTTCAATGGTTTGACGAAGGATTAAATTTTTTTATTACTGGTAGTGCTGGTTGTGGTAAAAGTTATATACTTGATGCTATTGCATCTAGCGATCAATTATTTAAAAATATTGCAGTAACAGCTAGTACAGGAAAAGCTGCTCATCAGATTAAAGGTATGACTGTGCACAGTTTTGCAGGTATTGAAATAGGTACAAAATCTGTCGATTATTATTACAAACACATGCAAGTAGATGTTTTAGAAAGATGGAGAAATACACATGTTTTGATTATTGATGAAATTTCAATGCTTAATGCAGAAACCTTTGATTTATTACATCATTTAGCATGTAAAATAAATCAATGCAATGATGAATTGTTTGGTGGAATACAAGTTATTACATGCGGTGATTTCCGTCAGCTACCACCTGTAAAAGGTGAATATGTTTTCAAGTCTGCAATATGGAAAAAATACATGTTTAATGTTATCGAACTTACTGAATCTTTTAGACAAGAAAATATTGAATTTTTTAACGCTTTAAACGAAATACGTATTGGAAAAGTATCTGATAAAACGGTCGATTTATTAATGACAAGACATTATGAAGCTGATCACAATATAAATTCAAATTTCATACGATTGTTTTTTAAAAATATGGAAGTTGATTTTTATAACTTGCGTCAATTAATGAGTATTTCTTCTGATGAACGTTGGTTTCATTCTAAAGATGTTATTAAAAATTCAAAAATAAATCCATTGTTTCAAATACCCATTAGTATAAATATTAAAATTGGCGCTGTAGTCATGTTAGTTAAAAATATAAACGTTGAAGAAGGTTTATGTAACGGTACAATTGGTATTGTAACATTTATAGAAACAGATGGTGTTTGGGTTAATATAAACGGTAGAGAATTTAAAATCGAAAACGTTAGAGAAGACATTTTAGATTGTACTCATAGTATTATTGCATCTAGAATTGGTTTACCTTTACAATTAGCATTTTCTTTAACTGTTCATAAAGCGCAAGGTTGCACGTTAAATAAAACTGTTTTAAATTTTAACAGTAAAATATTTATTATGTCGTTACCCTATGTTGCGTTATCACGTGTTAAAGATTTGAATGATCTATATATAATTCATAATAATAAAAACGAATTGAGAAAAATATTAAAAAATAAAACAAGTGATAGAGAAGTTGATTTATTTTATAAAAATTTAAATGAAAAAAATTTGTAACATGTTAAAAAAATATATTTATTTGTTATATATAAAAAAAATTTTTTTTAGATTAATAATAAAAAAATGCATTTTAAGGTTAAGAACATTGAAGAAAAGTTAGATAACGAAAGTTATTATCGAGAAATATTATATTTTGTAAATGACAATTATAAAGATGAAGATTTTATCGAAGAAATTGAATTAAACGATCAAATTCAAACACCTGAAGAAATTACTCATCACATTAATCAAAAAACACAAGATAGTTTTCTTATTGAAACAAATAAAGCGTTATCATTTGCTGATTTATTTCAAAATTTTTTAATTGGTTATAATATTGTAACACTTTGCGCTAAATCTACAGAAGACGGTTATTGTGAAATTATAAAAAGATGTTACAATTCGCCTGTATATTATATAAAACCACTAGAAGGATCAATAAATTTACAATATATTAAAAGTAATAACATTCGTTCAGTTTTTAACATTTTGGAAAATGATAGCGGATGGAGAATAATTCGTTTATCTAGTTTTAAAGTAAAAACATTAAGCAATTTAACTGAAAAATCAATGATAAAACTTAGAAATTATGAACTTGCTGGATACAAAAGAGTTTCTGAACTGAGTCCAGAAGAATTAATGATGAGACGAGAATATGAACGTAAACGAAAGAAAAAAAATTCTAAACTGAGTCCAGAAGAATTATTGAAAAAGCGAGAACGTGATCGTAATCGAAAGAAAAAATATTATACTGAAAATAAAAACAAAATTCTTCATAAACAAATTTTTCATAAACAAGGTCGCATGTATATAAAAGAAGAAAATCAAGATGAATGGTATGGAGAATGGTATCGACCTCATTCTTTAACTCAATGGAACAAACATAAAAGTAGTTCGTTTAAAGTATTATCATACGATCAAAAAAGAAAAATGTTTTTAGATTATAGTATTTTGTTTGAAAATGGTTTGTGTTTTTATTCAGCGTTTGTTATTTCATTATTAATAAGAAAGTGGAAAGTAAATACAATTAAAGAATGGAATACAATAGTATTGGAAAAAAACGGACAAGACTTTTATTCTGAAGAAAATATAATGCAATTTCTTATTGAAGATCAAAATGATTCGTGGTTACATGCATTAAGTCTCTTAAAAGAAAAAAGTAAAAATTTATCATTTCTAGAACTCATTGATTTGTGTCACTCTTTTGCATACGAAAACACTTTTGATCGAATAAATATAAAAATATTTTCAATAAATAAAAAAAATAAAAACGTTCGTTTGCTACATCCTAAAATGAAATCGCAATATAAATGTGTACTATCGGAGCTAATAAAAGTGGTATACGAGAGTGCAAATATAACAAAAGAAGATCAAAATCCTCAGAGAGAATTTTTAAACGAAGACGAAAGAAAAGAAGCTAACGAGCGTAAAAAAACAGTAAATACAATAAAAATATGCTTGTATGAAAAAAATCAGTCTTTTCACGCTGTTAGCATGCTTAATGAACGTTTTTCTGTTATATATAATAATAATAATAATAATCAACTGTATCAATGTTCGGAGTGTGGTCTCAAATATACTAGTGAAATTCATAAACAAGAATGTAAAGGATTTTATGTAGCAGACAAATTTTCATACGGAAAAAATAGACATTTTTATGAACCTCAAAATCAATTTATAAACACTTCTCGAAACGTTTTTCCTTTTTTTATTACATTTGACTGTGAAACAAGTGTTCAAACATCAAATTTAAAAGAAACAGAACACGTTAAACCTTTGTCAGATCTTTCGTACTATTGTCACGGCATTGTTATTCATTGTTTATCTGAAAATTTAGCTAGAGAATGTTTTGGTTTAGATGAAAGAAATAAAGTTATAACACAGTGGATATTTTATTATGAAAATACAATTGAAAGTTTGCAAGCAAATCCTTTAACATTACTACCTGCATGTTTTCAAGAAAATGTTTCTTTACTACACAAAACACATAGACAAATTTTGTGGCAAAAATTGGATGCAAATGACGAAAATGTTGAAAAATATAAAAGCGAACTGAGAGTATATGATTTGTTAATTTTGGCTGACACTTTAGTTCGTTTTACCTACGAAAAATGTTTACCTCGTTTTCAAAACTTAAACCTTTCTGAACACGAAAAATGTCAAGTATGGCAAGAAGAAAATCTTTTGTGTACAATATGCAGATGTCCTGCAGACAAAATAAAGAAATCTGATGTGTACAGTTACAAATTAACTACAATGTTAGAACCAGAAATAAATTTATTAAATCATAACGAAATTAGATTTTATAACGACAAACGTGTTCAAGTTGTAAATCATATATTTAAACGAGTAAGCAAATTAGAATTGTTTATGCTTAAACCGTCAACTCAAAATTATTTAATAACAAGCAAGGTAGAAAAAATTAAAAATGATTTGTTTCAAATATCAAGTTTATTTTATATTTGTTGCAGATGGTGGGAAAAATTTGACCGCACTCTTATAACAAACGGGTTTTTAAGTGATTATGTAAGAATAAACTCGTTAGATCTTGTTGATCACATGAAATGTTTAAGTCAACTCGTTATGAACGAGCAACAAATTAACATATGGTTTGAAAATGATCCTATAGAATTACTAGAAGATTCTTTTTTTTTAATACGAGTTTTTCAAAAATGTATCAACGAAGTTAACGTGCATTGGAAATATGAACGTGGAATGGGAATAAAAGATTCTATTACTTTTTTACATCTCATGTCTCGTTTAAATCATCCGTCTGCTCATTTATGGTTTCATTGTATGTTGGAACCGTTAAATAAAGAATTTGAAAAAAAAAGAACGTTAAAATAATTAATTCAAGATGATAAAGGAAAAGATGACGTCTTAAAAGAATGTTACGGTTTGTTATCATGTTTTGAAAATTACTTGGTTATTGATCATGATCACTTTTCAGGCACAGTTTACGGATTGGCGCACGATTATTGCAACAAAAACTTGGCACGTTATAGTAGTAAATTAGCTTGTCCTATCTTTGCCCACAATGCTTCTTTTGATAATCGTATTATGATTGTTGAAGGTTTAAAAAAAATATTAGATGTTCCTTTATATAGCTACGGAGAAAATACTGAGG
This sequence comes from Hydra vulgaris, assembly GCF_022113875.1. Lineage (NCBI taxonomy): Eukaryota > Metazoa > Cnidaria > Hydrozoa > Anthoathecata > Hydridae > Hydra > Hydra vulgaris. The sequence goes on from NC_061156.1 coordinate 6,154,104, forward strand.
ACAAACCTTTTATCGCTTTTTTAAAGTGTTGCAATATGGAAAATATGTTTGTTATTTCTAAAGGTGTAAACAAATTTAATATTATTTGCATTGGCAAACACATAAAAATTGTAGACACATTGAAAATTTTAAATTGTTCTTTGGATCAAGCGAGCAGTATGTTATCTAAAAAGGCACAAAATCAAATTATTGACAGCATGTTACACTATTTGTTACCTTTTTATCCCCATATTAACCAATTGGTAGACAACGAAGAATTTAAAAATTGTTTCATTAAAAAAACTTTGTTTCCTTATTCGCAAATATCAGATAAACTTTTAAACATTGAATACAAAAATATACCTTCTGTTGAAATATTTGCTAAAAACGATTTAATGAAATCAAAAACAATAGAAGACGAAATTAAAAAAATTAAAGATTCTTATGAAACTGTTAGTAAATTATGGAATTTTTTAAATTTAAAAAATTTAAAGTCTTTATTACACATTTATACAGTTTTAGATACTGTGGTTTTGGGTTCTGTAATGATTGATTTTGAC
>NC_061156.1:6155642-6188142 GCF_022113875.1 Hydra vulgaris
TTGTTGTTTGACGACATTAGTGCTTTTTGTCTCAAGAGTCAACAATATACTAGCGCATGTTCTAGCGGATCGCATCACGGAGTAGGTACCATTACTGTATTTCATGCAGTACCTTCTAAATCGAGTCAAGCTTGGAATAATTTGGTATCTCATTACAAATGTATTGTTTCTTTTGACAACAACAGCGAAATTGAAAAAATATTTAAAAATGATTTTCCTTCTGCTGGAAAAATGCATCACGTCATTAGCGATTCACTTAACAAAGAAACTTCTAGTCAACACGGACACTTGGCATTATTTAAAAGAAATTGTTCTGTTGCCAGATTAAGAACCCAAATTACCAATTCCAAAGAACAAAAAGTGTTTATACCTGTAGACGCTCAAGGAAAATTAGATTTTGATTACAACGAAATGAGCGTAAACAAAAAAATTGTTACTTTTCAATCGTTTCCTTATGTTAAAGCACGAAATTGTAAAAACCATTATTATCTTAAATCTCATCACAATCCATTTTGTCAAGAAAAAGAGAAGGAGAACCAACAAACTAACGACGAAGAAGGTAAAAACAATATAAATAGCGAAAAAGAAAATCAAATAAAAAAAAGAAAATGGAGCGAGAGCGAAAGAGCTGCTCTAATGCTTAAAGAAATTAAAAGAAGAAAGAGATATGGATTGTGCGAATCATCAGACGAATTTTCAGATTCTGGAGACGAATCAAACGAATCAGAATGATTGGGACAGCGAAGAACTGTTGCAACTTTTACAAAGCGATTACGAAGCGTGCAATCTCAAAACATCAAAACGAAAAGACATGAGACAAAAATTAGCCGTTCGCAGTCACATTTTTATACCTAAAATGAACAAACGTAAAGATATAGACGAAAACGAAATTAAAATATGGATCAAAGAAATTTCGACTCGATTTAACGCTGTCAAAATGTTAAAATGCGAACTTTTGTCTGATCACGAAAGATTACAAATCAAAAACGCTTTTCAAGATTACGTATGTTTAGAAATTAAATTGTTTGTCAAAGAAATTTTATATCCTTATCCCAAGTTTAACGAAAACGGAAAAATTATTTTAAAAAAAGAAAAAATGAAAGACAAAAACAAAACCATATCGGATTTCGTTTACAATAATTACGACGTTTTAAAAGAATATTTCAACTCTACTCGTTTTAAACTTTATCACGAAATAATAAATTATTACTCTAATAAATTAATCTCATTTGACACGTTACAACCTACAAAAACTGTTATAGATTTGTTAAGACAACAATTTGACATTGATTATTGTCAAAAAGAATTGTATTCTCAAAAAGATTTGTATTATTTTGAAATATGAATAGATATAAACCGTACGATTTTTCTTATACCCCTTTGCTCGCTTTGCGAAAAGTTTTCGCGCAAAATGCTTACAACACTGACGTCTACAAAAAAACTAGATTGGAAATGGAAAAAGAAACTGAAGAAAAAGAAACAGAAACTGTTCCGCAAAGTTCTGGCATGCCAGAAACAACAATGAAATCTGACATTTCTCATTTGATCGAAAGATACGATTTACCCTCTTCCCTTATCTATGCCGATCCGATAAATGCAGAAGCGCAAATCGAAGGCGAATTACGATTTCAACAAGAATTAAATAATTTATTACCTATTGAAACACAGCTGAACGGTGATTTGACAACATCGCTAATTCAAGATCAAGAAAAATGGAAAACTTATCTCAACGTAGGAGGTGACGCTTACGCTTTTAGCAAATTAATCGGACAAAACAAATACAACGAATTTAACGCTCAAGTTGATCAAAGAACCATTAGCGAAACTTTAAGAACCATGAGAAATATAAAAAAATATGTTCCTCAAGAAGAAAACAATTCTCTTAATCCTATGCCTCCTAATTCTGTACAATCAAGTTTAAATAATTTATCACAAAAAACTACTTTAAATACTGTTCAACCTACTAACAAAAAAGTTTATCTTTTGACTCCTCTTAATCGATTTTTAACTTTTTACGAAAAACCTAACGACGCAGAAGTAACCAAACTCATGGCAAATTTAGCTAGATCAAACATGGCTAAATTAGCTCGCAATTTATTAGACATGTGTAAAAATCAAGTCAATCACACCTTTGGATCGAATCAAATTTCTTTACGCGTTTATAAACCTAGAGGTGAAGAAGCGACATTAAACAATTTAAAAATATATATTCAATTTATGAATAACGTAGTAGACGTTGAAGAATCATTAGCTAGCATTATTAACAACGTTAACGCAACTTCTTACGAAATCATTAATGATCCTAAACAATATTCTTATTACGCTAACGAATTTTTAACTTTACTTGCTTCACCTCAAAGCGTAGGCAGTTTAAGAATGGTTGCAGATTATTATCAAATTAAACATCTTACTTTTGCTAAATTGTGGAATTATTTAAAAAAATATAACATACCTTTTAGAAACGAAAACAAATTGACGGCAGAAAGCGCGTATCAAGAAACCTTTTCAAGTCGTCCTTATACTGTAATGACTTCAGCCTTTTTTGAAAGCGATTCATTAGTAGACAAAAGTTTTTCGGGTAATATTGCTTTTGATCTTTTATCTGAAACAAAAAAAGTTGTCAACTCGTGGTTAATACAATACACAGAACAATTTAAAGGTTACAACTTTAACATTTTAACCGATTACATCAAATCTAACAGCGTTTACATGCTCGACAAAAATATTTATAATTTAATGATTAACAATTACAACGAAAACGCGATGCAAAGTATATCGATCGGTGAACACATGTTATACCTTACATTTAAAACGTTTTTTGCAAATCCGCCTTCTTTACCATATAGAGATGTAGACGACGTAGTACAATTACAAGACAACGTAGTAACCGCTTGCATACAAGCAAACATGCAAGATTTTTTAGAACAAATTAAAAGCAATTCGAATCAATTTTATAATACAGAAATCAACGTTAAACAAAAAACAATCATCGAAATGATGATGATAATGGGTTCTTTATACAGTTCTCAACTCTTTCGATTGGATACTCTTTTATCAGCATATAAAAAATGTTTTGAAATTCAATCTAATAATTCAAACGAAATTAAAAATTTCGCATTAATTTTAAAATCAGTCACTTCATTAAAGACAAATAATTTGTTTGTGCATCCAAAAGTTGATATCAACCTTTCTCCTGTAAAAAAATCTTTTTTTTCAAAAAAATCTGTATTACCTACTCCCGAATCTTTAGTTGATACACCTCAATCTAGTTCTAAAGATAAACCTTGGTTAGAATCTACTCCAAAAGAAGACTCTTGGTTGTATAAAGAAGAAAAACCTGTCGGTGCTACCGCTTTACCTACTGAAGAAAAACCTGTCAGCGCTACCGCTTTACCTACTGAAGCTACGCCAATTACTAGTAAAGAAATAAAACCTAAACGTTTAGAAAAAAAATATCCAACAAGAAAAAAAGCTAAAGATCTTTAAAAAAAAATGGAAGACGCATTAAGAGATAAAATAGATCGTCTTATCGAAATTCAACTTGACGATTTATCCAGTCGATTATTTGGCTTGACCAACTTGACAAAAATTAAAAAAATAATGTCGCAGTTTAACACTTTGAAAAAAAATGTCAGCGATTTCAAATTTTATGAAAAACTTAAAACAATTTTAGAAAATTCAGTTTTTGCTAAATGGGACGGTATGATAACTGCTTGGTCGCATCAAACACTGCTTTTAAAAAAAACTGCTAACGCAAACGTTAAAAAACAAGCGCCGAGAAAACCATACGTTTACGAAACGCATCGGTTTTCTTACGAAAAACCTCATCAGTATTTTCAAGCCGATTTGGCAGACATGGAGAGTTTTAATTTTAATCCTGGTTATCGTCCTGATTATTGTTTAGTCGTAGTTGACGGTGTTTCGGGTAAAGTGTATTTGAGAGTAATGAAAAAAAAAACTGCAGAAAAAACAGTCAGCAGTTTTAGACACATTTTTAAAGACATTAAACGAGACGACAACAAAAGTTTTATATATTTGCAAACAGACGAAGGTACAGAATTTTTTAATTCAAAAATGAAAGAATGGTGCGAATCCGAAAACGTACATCACTTTCATTCTAAAAATTACGGAAAAGCCTACCTAGCTGAATCGGTCATTGGACGTTTAAAACTGTTATATCAAAAATTAAGAGACAAAGGTCAATTAAAAAAATATAATTGGAGTTATTACATTGAAGAAATCAAACAAAAACTAAACGAGAAAGAAAAAACATCCAGCGGTATAAGTCCTGAAGAATTGGATGCCGATGACAATAAAGGTAAAGCTCTGCGTATGATTAATCAATACGTAAGCAACAAAAAACGTAAACATGACTTTACATCCAACATGTTGCATCGCGTAGAAAAAGAACACAAAAATCAAAAATTAAAAATATTAAAACCTTTATCTGTTGGAACAGAATGTTATTTAAGAAAATACAAAAAAGATGCTAAAGATACTTTTAGCAAATCGAGTACACGAAACCGTCCGTATTGGGACACAACAAAACGTGTCATCATCATGAAAGTCAGCAAACGCACAAACCCTTCAGTGCAAGGTTATTTACCGGTTCATATTTACAAAGTAGGACAAGTTGGCGATTTAAATACAACGTATAAAGTCAAGAGAGAAGATTTGTTACCTATTAACGAAGAAGATAAAAACATTTATTTTAAAAACTTTAACGAATACGTAGACACTTTTTATAAACCTTTAAAGAAATCTTTGCAAAAAAAAATTATTGTAAAAAAAAATGAATAATTTAGTATTTGATGATGTTTTAGATGTAAGTAAATATGATTGTAGTACGTATTTTTTTAGCGAAATTAAAAGTAAAGAGCAAGAAAATGATCATTATAACGTTTTGAACGATTTTAGTTTACCCTTATCTACTAACGATCTAGATAAACCTTTTTTTAAAAATAATACTATTATGCATTTATCATCTATGGACGTTCCAACTAGTTTAACGCGCATAGACGAAAACGTTTCGTTAACAGAAAACAGCTACGGAACAAGAATGGAAACAAAACCTTCTATAAAACAAATGATGACAGATACTCAAAACGACACGATATCTAATCCTAATCGAAAAATTCCTTTTTATCTTGTAACTAAAAAAATTATTTTGTATACCGATTATGCTCTTTTGCCAGGAGACGCGTTTCAAAATTATGACCTATTAAGAGTTGAGCATATGGACGCAGTTCATTTGGAATTCATGTGCTCGGTTTCTGGTCGTGCTAAACTATTTGGTACAACGTCTCCGAGTCCGTTGCAAGACGATTTTTTAATCAGACGATTAGAGCTTTTTAATACGAGTTTAAATAGAAGATTGACTTTTGCAGATTTTTTTTCAAATTATCTAAACAATAGTAATATTACAAATCAAAAATGTTTCAATTTAAAATATATATTTGACACCAACACACATTTACGTTATGTTACTAATAACGAAAATACTATCATTTCAAAATTAAGTATAGAACCAAACGGAAATGTTAAACAATATATACAAAATTATTCTTACATTAATGCACCGAATTATAATTTTGTATGGTATTTTAAAAAAAAAACTAACGAAAACTTAAACAACCCTTCTAATCTTTATCCTATAAGGTCTAGCATCTCTACTAATTCAAACGAACGAGGATTATCTTATTTTGGTTTTTTTTCAAACCGAACAAATGCACCACAATACGTAGTACAAGATTTTACATCGTTAATACAATATGATTATTTATCTTTTAAATCAAGATATGATAACTTGTACAACTTTGCATTATCTACTCAAACGAGCAAAAATTTTATGATTTACGTAAAACATCCACAAGTAGCACCAGGAGATATAGCTAATCTTACTCCCGAAAGAGCTGTTATTTTAAGTAATACAGAAGAAACTTTTGTTCGTCCTTTTATTCATATCATGGTAACACCTAAATACGGAGGAGCTCTTGTTCCAGACACACGCGATGCTAATATTTTAAGTGTCGATTTAGATGTTTATGTTAATAACTTATTACCTAGCTCAGAAAGTGTAAAAACATCCAAAATGAAACACATTGTTCCTTGGCAAATTGCCTTTTTTTTATTAAAAATAATGACTAACACAAACACAATAAAATTTGAGGGTAACATATACAATATAGAAACTGATCTTAACGAAATTCCAATTCAAATTAACGCTTTATGGAAAATTTGGAACGACCAAGTTAACGTTAAAGACGCTAACAACAACTATACAGAAGAAAAAATGTCATTGACTCGTTTTATAGACATTTTAAAAAACGCTTTTGGTAATATTGCTACAAAACTTTTCTACATCTCTCCATCGGCTATAGGTATAGAACCTACAGAATTATATGCTTGCTTTTATCAAATCTTTTTTCCAAAAACAAGTCAAAGAAAATATTATCGATTTACTTTACAAAACATACCACTAGCTTCTTTACCTATACCTTTTTTTAACGTCGACCAAATCATATGGCCTGAACGTGAATTAAAAATGATGGATATTTTTACAGAAAGTATAAATTACAACTTGTCAAACAATTTACTTAATTTAAAGTTAAATAATCTTACTTTTAACGAATTTATTTATGAAGGTACTAATATCTACTCATATCAAAAATTCCTCAATCAATACAATTTTTCATCCATTCCTAACGATTATTATAAAAATTATTATACTTTTTGGTGTTTACCTTCATTTGAACAAAATACACACGAAATCAATTTAAAATCACCATTACAAATTTCTAAAGCAATAATTGCTTCAACAAATTATTTTGAAATGAAAGGTAACCAAATTTCACCGTATCATGCTCAATTTGGTTCACTCAACACTTTTACTACATCTCCTTCTAATTTACCCACAGATATTTATAAAATTATAACGGTAGATTTGACATTGATTGCTAAATACAATTCAGAAACATTTATTGAAGTTTTGATGTACTGTGAACAAACTAAATCTATTTTTTCTCCAACTTTAAAAGTACCTCTTGTTACTACGGCATCTTTTGAAAGAGCTACTACACCTAGTTATAAAACGTGGTTAAACGGATCAAAATCTATATTGCAAGGTAACAACATTAACGAATTGGTATTTTATTGCACTTCGCTCAACGGACAACTTATTTATCAAAAAAAAAGTGACGGTACTATCATAAATTCTTGGTCTAATAGTTTACCATTAAAAAATATTATTTTAAAAATGTATCAACCCATTGGAAACAATCCTGTACCTTATACATTGCTATTACAAAGAGATCAATACAGTTTGACAAACGAAATAAATCCGTTTAACATAGAAATAGATCAAAATATGGTTTATACCATGGCTCAAGATTTTAAAATTCAAAAAAGAAAGCTTGCTTTTTTAAGATGTACTTTGATGCAAATAAGTAACTTTAATAATTCTGTATCTAATTTTCCTACTACTACCGACAACCTTATATTTATTAAATGCGATCAAGCTACCAATTGTGGAATGTACATGAACAGAAGATATGAAACGGGTATTGTTTCTTATTTTAATTTGTCAGATTATAACAATGCTACTCAAGTAAAATTCAATATCGATTTTACTAAAAATCGCAAAACAGAAATACAAGGACAATTAACAACGTTTGATATTGTTGACGTAGAAGATTGGAAAAAAACAAAATGGTCTTTTTTGAACTACTGTTTTTTTTAATCCTACTTTTAAAATACAAATGGTACCATTTTATAATTAGTTTTAAAAAAAATGTTAAAAGGAATGGATCGATTTGATTGTAATTGTCTTTGTTGTAATAAAACAAAGTTTTACAAGATAAAAAAACAAATGGAAAAAATGAATGAGGATGTTCAATCACAAATACAATCGATGCAATACGAAACGTTCAAGTTAAGAGAAACGATTAAAAATCAAAAAGAAGAAATACAAAGGATTTCTAATGAACTGCTTTAAAAAAACAGACAACTAGAATTAACGTTATGAAAATAAAGAACTTGACCTTTTACATTTGTATAAAATAAAGTGTTTTAATTTGTTTACTATAATTTTTGTTATAAAAAGATTTTTTTTCAAAAAATAATAAAGTATAAAAAAAATGTCTCTTTTTCGAGCAAGAGGAAGATATGAAAAAAATTTAATAAACGAGAAAATACCTGAATTAATGAATCCACAAAATAGTGAAATCAATGAAATTCAAAACAAATTTTATAATCTTCAAATCAAATGTCTCATTTTTCAACTAAAGCAGACGTTCTTCGCGTCAAATCAGAACTGGATGAAAAATGCGAACAATTAAAAAAATTAAAACAACAACAACAACAGCAAAATATACAAAATAATTACGAAGAAAAACCTAGAAAAAATGTTATAAAAAAAAACGAAACTGAAAAACCAAAACGTAAAAAAGTAAAATATTCAGAAGAAGAAAGTGAAAGTTCTGAAGAAGAATATGTTGAAAAAAAACCATCAAAAAATAAAGTTACGTTAACTTCACACGTTTGCGCGCAATGTTTTCAAGAAGTTAAAGCTGTAGACGCTATTCACGGTTTGTGCAGAAACTGTATTATACAACAAAAAGCTATTTTATCCAGTCCTTTTATGCAAAATAACATTGAAAAAAAAAGCAAAAAACAAAAATTGAATAAAAAAAGTTTAATTGAACTTGGTTACACGCGTGCTTTAAAAGACGTTAAAAACAAAAAAATACCATTTAAAAAAAATACTTCTGACTCGGAAGATGAATAAATAGAATTAAAAAAAGTATTAAAACAAAAAATTTTATTCTTATTTTATTTTTCAAAGAAAAAAAAAATTATATCAAGATGGGTTCTTTGGCAAAATATATGAGAGCGGGTGACGGTAACCGTTATACGCCTAACCATAACGGTCCCGTTACCATTGATGACGTTTTACAAAAAGCAGAAGACGAAAATCGTCTTTTGCAAGAAGCGACAAGCGGTAACCTTACTTTAGAAATGAAATCAGCATTAAACGAAAAATATCCTGGTTTTATGACTGCTGTAGCTCAAGATGAAATTATCAAAACCGATTATCAAAAATTTACACCTGATTTAACTTCAGATTTAAAAAGTTTGATTACGTATACTATGAAATTTAATGAATGGACAATACCGGAAGATTATATTTATGAATTTGATGTTCATTTATTTAAAAACATAAACACAAAAACAAGATTTAATACAACACCAAATAACGCAGATGTTGCATTATTAGAAAGAATTACATTAGTCGAAAATTTTGTTTTTCATTTAAACAAATTTATAAGAGTATATCCAAATTATCAAAAAAATAACTCTATGCCTGCTAATAACGTTATAAATAATCGAGCGTACCAACGATTCAAAACAATGTTTGTTAAAAAAAGTTATATGAAAGCATATAGAGAGCACATGCTTAATCATAATTTAGCAATGACAGAAAAAACAAATAACAGAGCAAGTTCGGATGAAACAACTAATCTTATGAAATCTAACGATCCTAATGCAATCATAAGAGCATTAAATGTTAACGCAGCACCTGCAGCTGAGTATCAAACATTTTTAAAAGATACTTATAATGCTTTGATGAACGGAGAAAAAGGTTTTCGTTTTAGAGTACCCTTATTTTTGTTATGTGAATTTTTTCAAATTAAAAGTTATTACGGAAAAGGTAAAGAATTAAAAATTGAATTTACTGTTGAACAAGATACTAATCAACTTTTAGAATATATAAGACCTATAACGGATGCTCAAATAGAATCTTTAGCTAATGTTGGATTAGAAATTAGAAATCCTGTAATTTGGGTCAATACTTACCGAATTAATGCCAGTTTACCTTTAGAAAAATCTTTATACATAAACAGTTTACCAGACCAACCTTATACTATAGCTCGTTTTGCTCATTACGAACAAGTTATAACTAACGTAGAAGGTACAGATACCGTTACCATAAGCTTAGGAAATATAAAAACATCTGACATGGTACCTCATTGTGTTTTGTTTTCTGTTCAATCAAAAAAAGAAAGCGATCATCTTACCAAATCTTCTATGACACCTGCTGAAATAGCTTGCACTATGATTAAAAAAATTACTTTTCATAATTTTAGAAGAACTTTTGTCAATTCTTCAGGTGACACTTATGTAAATGATTTAGAAAACAAACCAGAAGATCAACAATTATGTTATCGTAGTTATGTTTCTTGGTGTAAAGGAAATACTCCTTCTACTCTTAGTATTAATAATTTTGCAGATTTTTATACCTATGACGACGACAGTTTTATTAGAAACCCCAAGGATTATTTCAGTAAAACGCAAAATTTAACTGAACCTTTAGCAATTGACACCACTAGCGATTATAATTATGTTAACGACAAACCACCGGCAACCATTCAAGGAAACAATTCCTTACAAATTACCGTTGATTTTGTTACCAATTTTAAAGGTATCATAACTCTGTACCTTCAACTTGCGGCACAACTGGTTCAAACTGGAACAGGAGAAGACGAAAATTACACATATTATCCTTTTAAATTTAAATCATCATAACACCTTTTACAACATTTTTGTTTTAGTTAAATTAACCATGTTTTAATTGTATTTTTTAATGCACGCACGACTATTTAATTTGAAAAAAATATAAAAAAAACATTTATATTTGTTCTTTCTCAAAATTTATTGTATGGCGCGAAGACGGTATCGTAAAAGAAGAGGTCGCAAACATCGAGGTAAAGGAAAAATTATAACAAGAGTTAAAAATCTTGCCAGACGTTTACTTAGATCAGACGTGGGAGGTTTAGCGTTAGATTATTTGCAAAAACAACGTAATGTATAGATTGTGTAGAAAAAAAATTCATAAAAGACGAGGAAAAGGAAGAGTTTATTTACCTCCGTTAAAAGGCGCCGGTAGAAGGAAACGAATACGCGGTAAATTTCTTCCGATATTAGGGCCTTTATTGGGTGGCAGTTTACTATCTTCTATAATACGTTAAAAAATTATTTTTAAAATGCGTAAAAGACTAAAAGGAAAAAGACATAAAAAACGTTTCAAAAGACGTTACAAAAAACGAATGCGTGGAAAATTTTTAGGAGCAATAGGTGCAATTGCTTCAAAACTTTTACCAAGACTTTTACCTGTTATAGGAAGAGCCGCTTTAGGTGGCGCAGTTTCAGGAGGAATATCTTATGGGATTAATCAAGCTGGAAAATAAAAACATTTCTTTGTATCATTTTAATTTATTAAATATTGTATTACAACCGTATACATGCTCGTGTTTTAAGTTAAATTTTTCGTAACCCTTATAATAATTAATAAAATTTTCCAAACGTTTTAATAATACAACTAAACGTTTGTTATGTATATCAAATTTCCATATGATAAACGATTTCAAACTCGACTGTTTCTCTTTATAACCCGGAGTATCAATAACAATAATATAAAAATATTTTTTTCGTATACACGTTAATATAAAACAAAATTCATAAAGTACTTTTAAATTTGTAAAGTTTATAATTTCTACAATACAATCTAACATGTCCATCATTTCCTCGATTGATTTATATTTTCTTTTGTCAGTATTATTTAATACTTCTCTACAAATCTTCTCCAATTCATAAAGGTTCATATTCATTTATTTTGACTAATAGCACACAAACATTATATTGTAGTGTTCCAAAAAGAAAGAATAATATCATTAACAATGTCAGCAACGTAAACATCAAAACCATTAACAAAAAATTTGCAATCTTTCCAGAAACGAGTAACAACAATTTTGCTATCTTTTCCAATTTTGTATAATTATATAATTTTATCGCATTAAGTTTAACAAAGTTTCCAACACATTGAAAAAACTTGCATATTTGTATACCACTTTTTTTAATAAAATTAAATACTTCCATTTAAAATGCAAAATAAACTTCTATTATTGTAAAAACAAATATAACAGCTTTAACGAACTTCCCAACTATGTATTTGATTTCCATGTGAATCGTACATATACGGATTTGGTTTTGGTTTTTCTGAATTGTACGGTTTTACAACTGCAACAAGTTTTGGTTTATCGAACTGTTGTAATGGTTTGTTCTTTGATTCCATCTGTATAAAATTAAAAAACATTTGCTTTTTTATATATTTTTTTTTATAACGCTAGATTAACTTTAAACAAAAAAAATTTAATTTTTTTTTTTTTAAACATTATCGGATTATAACGTTATGACGTTATCGGATTATGACGTTAGTTATGACGAAGGTCGGGATGGAAGGTTGGGAGGAAAGTGAGTAAATCCTATATAGGTATATCATCAAACGATAGCTCATGCTAGTTAAATTTAGTCTCAGTAGTCTTTGGTTGTAAGTGAGTCCAGTCTGGCCAAAAACAAATTTACTACACTAGCATAGAACATTTTAAATTGATTGTTGATCTTTTTGAAGTCTAGGAGATAGTAGACAGAGCTGCAAGAATCAAGATGAGGACGAACAAGGAAAATAAACAACCTACGAAATGTCAAGATATTGAGATTGACAAATGATCTTTTGATCATTCCTACAACTTTATTGGCGGTGTTATTCTTAGTACTTACAAAATTAAAATCAAATTACTGTCAATAAAGATCCCTTTATTGACGAGAGAGTTTTTAAGATTAATTGAAGTATTGAGATTTTTATTAAAAAGTATATAAATGAATTTTGTATTTGTTGGTCCTAAGGATATAACTTTACATTTTTTGTAAATTAAAACTTAGTTTTCATAGTTTTGCCTAGTTTGCTATAATGTCCATACTTTATTACAGGTTATTGCATGGTGAGCTATCAAAAAGCAAACTGTATAACTTAGTATCATCTGTAAATACAGATACAACATCTAAAACCAAATCAGAAAAATCTTTATTATATATCATAAAAGTAAATAATGGGGGACCCCACTATTTACTATTATCCATTCTGAGTATGTGCCAACAACAATGATACTCTAATGCCGATCTCTTAGGTAACATTCAAATCCAATTGTAGAGTTAGTTATCTATTCTATAAGCTTTTAATTTTAGAAGTAGGAAATAATTGTGAAATGTGTCGAAAGCTTTTAATATATCTGATATAAATTTTCTATATCAGTTTTATTCTCCAAGGCTAATGTCTAACATCAATCCTCACTAAAGTTTATTGCATTTTCAAAGTCGCATTTATATAACTTTTACTATTTTCATTACTTATTGTGTGAATTTTACTTTAATCTTGTTTAACTACTCTTAACATAACGTGATGTAGCAGATCTAGTTTAACTTATTGATTTGTTCATTAACTATAACATTGCATTAAACTAATGCATAAAATAAAATGCTATATAAAATAAAAGACATTATAAAAAAAACTTTTTTATTGCAAAATTACTATCTTGTAATAAATTTGTGTGTGCGTGTGTGTGTGCATATGTGTGTCTGTGTGTGTGAAAGTCAATAATATCATGGCCTACTTTATTTATACGGCCGGATATTTTACATTTTGAAGAAAAAAATAGAAGGCCAGTTTTTAAAATCGTAATGTTTCAAAAATTTAATACGTTTTGAACATTTCAATATTATTTTACTTTCTACATTTAAAAAGTCCACAAAAGTTGTATTTATTCATAATTTTAGATATTAAACGAACATTTATTAAGAAATAAATAGTGTTTATTTTAAAATTTAGTATTAGTAAAAACGATGTAAGAAACAAGAACAGTTATAAAAAATGTTTAAATGTTTCTCTTTTTTCATTTAAAAATAAAATAATTATATATAATTTATTAAATTTTCTCAAATTTTCTCTTTTTAAAAGATTTTACATGATCAACAGCTAATTCACTGGTAGAGATAATTCTTTTATTATTAAGAAAAATGTTAACAACAATTCTTTCAGCAAGTTTTATCCCAGTTTTCTCATGCATGGGACAAGAAAAAGTCTGAAAAGAGTCATAAAAGTGGTTTAACAAATATTCTAAAGCTTGTCGTGCATGTAAACGAAATTTCTTTATTTTTTTATAAAAGAAGTCAATCATAGCAAAGGATGTGCAAACATAATCCAAAAGTGATGGTGAAGGAATAGTGAGACCACCCCTAGAAATAATTGTTAAATAAGTATGATCAGGATTGCTTTCATCAATATTGACACAACATAAAAATTCTTTACAACATGTACCAAAACGTTTTTTAAGTTTCTTTGCTATATAACCAGCAATATGAGCACCTACTTCCCTACTTTCTGGTGCAAGTGTCATGATTTCTGGAGTACACTGAGCTTCATCAATATCAATAAGAAAGTTTTTCCAATCTGTTAAATTATTTTCTGACTCAGGCACTTTTAAACTATCATCGAAGTTAATACTTTCTTTAACTATACTTTTGATTTTTAATATTTTTTCAGAAATAGTGACATCTTTTAAACCTACCAAAAATCTTTCACTGCTCATTTGTCTATATTGTCCAAATCTCCTTTCTAATGGGTCACTTTGAAATCTCACAGTTAAAACAAAGTGATATCCATCATTAAGCAAGTCCTCCATCAATGAGGCATGACTATTAAGTGTTCTTATTAGTGCTGCAGCTGTCTGAACACTTAAAGTAAACTTCTCACAGTTTGGTATCTTTTGTGATTGCCAAACTTCAATCCAATGTGCCATTTCCCGAAGAAATTCAGGTTTTTTATCACCAGAAACGACTGCATTACCTAAAATATTACATGCTGAATACTGACATTTAGAATTTGATAAAACCCACCACTTGTTAAATAATGTAAGAAAATCTGCACTACTTTTAAGATCTGGAAAATATGAGTGAATCGCTGCTGATGTAGTTTCATCAAAAATTGCAAGTGCTAAAGAAACATTTTGTTTAAAATTGCCAGGATGTAACACTTTCATTGTTATTTTTGGTGCTTTACGCAAACCAGCATCAAAAGTGAGGTCTTTTTCATAAATATTGTGGAAGGTACTCCATTTAATTTCTCCCCCACATACAATTATAGGATCTTTAAATCCATTAAAGTTAAAATCTGGAAATAAAATTTTTTTTTAGATTGTAAATAAAAAACAAATCTTCAGCTTGTTGATTCGATGCACAAAGGATTTTTTTAAAACAAGAAACATTAGCAGAATGGTTGTCACACACAATAACTCTAACATTAAATTCACATTCAGTTAAAATACGAAGACATTCAAAAATTTCTTCTTTTAACCATTCAGCATTGATTGTTTTTTCAGGAGACGTTTTGATCACATATGGAATGTTTTGTTTGAGGCCAACTATCATAAAACAAACTATTCCCTTATACATTTCTCCAGACTCATCACTACCAATCATCTCTCCAGCAAAATACTCCTCACATTTTTGCAAGTACATTTCATCAAAAATCAAGCAAATGTCTTGAGATATCTTACCTTCTAATTTTAAACGTTTTGCACAACTTAGAGCATCAATATTTCCACTAGTTATTTTTTTAAGTAATGATAATGATGGTAAAGGCAATTCTTCTCGCAAAAGTTGGTATGACTGCATAGAAGTATATCGTAATATCAGTGAATACCTTATAATATTGGCTGAATAAATAGGTTTTTCCATATATTAAATTTGCTGTAATTCAGTCAATACAGATGAAAATTGTTCGGCTTGTGATTTAATGTAGGTAGGAAAATTATGAAGCATACTTTTACAAGATAAACGACAATCTCTTCCTTGACAAAACCACTGAGGTAATGGCAGAGGTGAACCTCTGTAAAATAATTTAACATGCATCTCATTGTTTACAAGAATGCACTCTGTAATCTCTGGAATAGATAAAGTACTATGACTCAATTTATAAAAAATTACATGATCATCATACTTCAAGAATGAAAAACCATCTGGAGCAAAACTTTCAGTAATATCGTTAAAGCTATTAATCAAATCATTCAATAAAAATTGTTCATATTGATCTGGCTGAAATATTCTTTTAGTTGGTGATTTTCTTAATGAATTAGAAGATTTTATAAGTTGTAATGAACCTTCTTCAGTCAAATTTGTGCAATCAAAAATATTTGGAATAGGCTTTAAATTTTTTATTAATCTAAAACGTTGATTCTTATTACCTTTCTTATAATATTTTTTTTCAAAATGTTTGATGCATATAACGGAAGAATTAGTAGGTGAAGGATTAGTCCAATCTTTTCTATTTACAAATTTAATCTAATATTTTTTTAACTCTTCATTTTTTGGAAACGAAAATACTACTGTAGATACTTCACCATAATTATGATAATTTGAACAACAATTTACGACGCAACATTTGTTAACCATCTTTTTGAACTTCCAAAGCTGCTTTCTTAAAAACACTTTTCCAGAAAACTTGCCTTCTATTTTTTCTTCAAAATGTAAAATATCCGGCCGTATAAATAAAGTAGGCCATATATATATATATATATATATATATATATATATATATATATATATATATATATATATATATATATATATATATATATATATATATATATATATATATATATATATATATATATATATATATATATATATATATATATATATATATATATATATATATTCAACGGGGTAAAAAATCTATCTGAAAATACAATATATATATATATATTCAGAAACATACAATAATATAAAATACGTATTTTATATTATTGTATGTTTCTGAATATATATATATATATATATATATATATATATATATATATATATATATATATATATATATATATATATATATATATATTCAGAAACATACAATAATATAAAATACGTATTTTATATTATTGTATGTTTCTGAATATATATATATATATATATATATATATATATATATATATATATATATATATATATATATATATATTCAGAAACATACAATAATATAAAATACGTATTTTATATTATTGTATGTTTCTGAATATATATATATATATATATATATATATATATATATATATATATATATATATACATATATATATATATATATATATATATATATATATATATATATATATATATATATATATATATATATATATTCAGAAACATACAATAATATAAAATACGTATTTTATATTATTGTATGTTTCTGAAGTTAATTTTGTACTATGTCTCAGCATCTCAAAACCTACAGTTGTTTTGGGACTTCCATTTTATGCATTGACTTATTTTTCAATTTTGCCTAAAACTATTAGTTAATTTTGTTGTATATTTAAGTGTTGCAATTAAGTATTACTAAAAATATTTATTAAAAACAGTCTAAGATTAAATTAACTGTAAATTTATTATGGATTTGAACCTAATTTTCAAAAAAAAGCTTACTGTTCTCGGACCACTACTTTTTAAACCCTTCTACTTGATGGAATTTTATTAGTATAAGTCAATATACTTATACAAAGTAATTAGTATAGAGATATGATTGTATCATTTTCGCCATTTTTACACAAACTTCACCTAGACTTTGTTGGACCTCTTGCTTTAATAAAACTTGGAAAAAAATGTATTATTAAAGTTACTGATTGTTAAAGTAAATATACTGAAGAAATAACAATTTATGTAACTACTTTATTTTATAGATTTTTGATACTCTTCAAAAAATTCTAAAATTTTAGATTATTTGATATAGCCTGCTTATTTTCATCAATCCAATCAACAAGAAAAAGGTTCAGAGTTTAAACTGGTAATGGTATTACCAGTTAACAAAATGCTTTGAAATTAACAAAGTGCTTTGAAAAAAGCTATTTGTTAATAATAGTATCATTGTAAAAATGAGCTGTTAAAGTTCAAATGTTTCTAAAGTTTTCTTTAAAGTCTTTCAATACAGTCTAAAGACAAGGCCTTAGATATTTTAAGAGACTCATCTGGCTGGCCAGATGACACCTTAATTGATATAGCACAAAGTTTGTTTTTATATCAGTTTTCTAAAATATTTAGATTTCCAAGTTTAAAATATCTGAATTTTTTTTGCATTTTTACTTGTTTTAATTCAAGTGGTTTTTCAGAAAGTTATATTGGGTGTTTCTAAGTAATGTGTCCTGATGTTGCTTCACATTGAAAGTGTGTTCATTTTTATGATTCACTCTTTAATAGTTTAAGTAAAGATGATGTGCCATTGTTAGTGCATAGAGTTGTACATGAAAATGATTGTGATTTTTTTTTTTTTTTAAAGGAAATGCGACGGTATGATGGTGCGACAGTATATTTGTGTAGCAGTATCAACCTAAGTTTGATCATATAAAAAGGTAATGAAATGAGCTAGCATTATCTGAAATATATTGAGAATGGAACATTAGAGATGTTACCTTTTGTTACTATGTTATACTTTCATAAAAGGTGTGCAATGATTATATGTAAATACATCTTTTTTATTTTATTGTTGGTTTGTTTATGTCTGTTATTGTTTATGTTTTTTTTTTATTGTTGGTATTGTTTAGGTATGTTTACACATTTAGAGTTCATTTTATAAATCAATTTATTGACATATATTGATCAATGCATTTAATAAGTACTCTTCTGGTACAAAAACAGGTACTTTTATTATTATACTATATAGGCTTGTAATTCCATGTGGAAAAATCGAATTTCTTCCAAAAATGCCCAAGTTTCAACCAAGTTGATATTTTTTTAAAGAACTTAAAAACCATGTTATTTTATTTTACTATTTATATTGTGTAAGGATATTTTGATCTCATTTTCAAAATAAAGTTTTAGTGTAGCATAAAGTGTGTCGTTTCTTTAATGTCGTTTTTATTTAAAACTTTCACATAGTAAGAAATATTAAACTTAGTTTAGGTAACATTTTATTATTATTGTGCTATACATACACTGCTAAAATCGTCGAATAATACCTGTCTAGGTTGTTATTCAACGGTTGTACTGTAATGGTGTAGTGGTAGAGTGCTCGCCTCATAATCGATAAATTCTGAGTTCGATCACAACCACGTCCCTGGTACTACCGCGCTCAACTTGTTTCTCTGCGTAGCGGTTTTGTTCGTCATGGTTTGTGTTTCGGAGTTAAAAAGTTGTGAGAGGGTTGTAACCAAAACTAAAGCAGCCACGACTGGAGTGGCTTTTTCATCCTTGAGAAGGTAAATTAACACACAAAAAAAGACTTGACACGAATTAATAAATTCTCTTCTTTTTTCTGTGATAACATCAGAGTACTTTTGTTACTATTTATCTGCGTAAAATCAGTTAGCAATTACAAATTTTACAATTGATAGGCTTAAGATAAATAATTTAACGTGAAACATTTTGCTAAAATGCACAGTTAAATTGTTTAGGAATATAATAAACTTCTATGTGAGATGACTATTTTATTTGATATCATTAATGACCTAAAAAAAACCTCTTTTTTAAAAATGTTACTTGTCATACTATACTATTAAGGTATAAAATACGACTAGGATATATGTCGTGAGTTAAATATTATTAAAAGTGGTAAATTATCACTCTAAAAATGCCATAAAATAATAACAATTCGCATGACAAAGTAAATGCTTTTAGTTCGGTTAACGTATGTTTTTTTTTAATTTATTCGTCTGGGTTAACAAATAATGCCTTGATTGTTCAATTTGTCTACTTATTTAACGATCTACTTGACTTATACTACTAACTAACTTACTACTACTAACGTTACTTACTACGTGATACTACTTACTATGTGATACTACTAACGTGACTTACTACGTTAAATAAGTATCCGTAAGCGGTCGTCCATAAAGTTCGTACGCTCATCGGGGGGAGGGGGGTCTTCAAAAAGCGTACAAAAGCGTATGGGGGGGGGGGAGGGGTTGAATATAAAAGTACGTACGCACTAATTAAAAAAAGTAATTTTTCTTAATTAATGCTTGTATTTCTAACTTATCACCACTAACAAATACTTAACTATAACTAGATGTTTTTTTAATAAATAACAAGATATTTTTGAATATAATAATAAATAAATAATTTTTTTTTTAATAATAAAACCATGACCGTGACTTTGAAATGTCAGTTGGGGAGGAAGGGAAGTATACTTGCCCTTAAAAAAGATCTAATTACAAGTTTTTTTTGGAAACTTTAAAGTTCTTTTTACTAAAGGAACCTTAAAATTAGTAAAAGAAGTTTAAATTTAACAATAAAAACGTATATAAGTTTTAATGGGCTCGGTAAAAATGTTGTGGGTTTTTAGTATAACAATCCACAACATTTAACCCAAATAAGCGGGCAGGCACGTTTATTTGGCACCTCATAGTTATTGTTTGATGTGTTTTATAAATGTAACAACTCACATACTTGGTTACGTTTATTAGTTATTTAGGAATAGAGAAAGTTTTAATGATTTGCTTGCGATGGTCAAAACAATTGTTTTTATCTCCAGCCTGGAAACTTTCTTTCAAAATTTTAATGTCACAGTTTTTTTCATACCCTCCACCTATGTTGTTGTATCGCAATTAAAGTAGGAGAATAACTACCGCGAGGAAAACACTTTTGTGCTCAATCTTATATAAATACAAAAATTCTTTGTGTATGAGAGTATAGTTATTATTTCTTGATTATAAAAAATGTCACGTAACAAAATTGCATCATCTTATATAGGGTAATTTTTTTGATAAATATAATAAACTAAGAAGCTTGAGAAAACTGGAAATTATAAATTTTTGAAAAGTATTTCAGCTAAAAAAATGCAAGCAATCAATTTAGTGTTTGAAAATTTTTAACTCTGAACATCAAGGTGACAGTGAAATGTATTACTTTTCAATCGTTTAAAAGATCATTAACAAAAAATAAAACAAAAAAGTCTTGTTGAAAGATTTGTGTAGTTGATCTTTAAGCACTTTTGCTGGCAAACAGGAAACCTTTAAAATCAACAAAGTGGCGAGAATGTTTGTTTGGTACCTTTAAAGATTAGGTTGTGGTTAAGGGCAGGATGATAAAATTTTTTTAAGTAATCACAATTTAAAACAAAAACTGTTATCTTTATAGGTTTCAAAACATCGTTTTAATATTTTATAAACAAAATTATTAATATAGTCTTCATTAATCAATTAATTTAAATTGTTGGTGATCTAAATCAAAGGGTGATTTCACCCAATCAAATATGTTTTCGATGACATGAATTTGATCAGAATTACTTTCATTTACTGTTAAATGAGTATCATTGTTTTCATCTTCATTTTTATTTTCCTCAGAGGTCGTGTTGATTATGTTTCTAAACACGCATTTGTGACGTTTAACACTTGCTTTAGAAGCGTGATAAATTTTGCAGGATTTGCAAGTTCTTTGATCAATTTTTTGTTGTGAAATTGATGGGCAGTATAAATCAAAGGAAGCTTCCATCGAAATTTTTGAACCTATATATCCCAAGCGCTGCGCTAGAGAAGAAAAGTAAGGTTTAGGAATATTTCGTGCTACCTTTGGCTCAGGAATAAAAATTCCTTCAGCAGCATGAGACATTACAACTGAACCTGGTAAAAAACGTTGAGGAAAATATTTTTTCCAGCAACTTTGCCAAGGTTTACAGCAATTCGGAACATCACACTTAACGATCATTAAAAAATATTGACTCTGTCTTACGTGATTTTCAATCCATTTTGAATCTTGCTCTGGTATTGGTGACAGTTGGGAAGGTTCAACATATTCAGCACAAACAGAATAGTTATCAATTACTATATCCGACCATACCTCAGCTAGAGTTTTTGCAGCTTTAGCAAAATTTTTTTTTTCTAAATCAACGTCAATTGTTTTCCCAGATGCATTTAGGTGTGTCCCAAAAATGGTCATGTGGCAAAACCAATCCTGCTAACTCTCGACTCAGCGGAGCCATACGTCGTTCAACCCTGTTATATGCTGAATAATGAGGTGCATGAATTCTTGTTAGATAGACATCCAAATCCCATTAATAAATCTTGCAATTGCAACTTGCAATGGTTTGGAAAACCTTGGATTTTCATCAGGGCCTCCATCACATGCAACAACAAATATAGGTTTTACCTGACCTTCTGGAGTACAAATATGAAGCTTAAAATTTTCAATTGAAACAAGACGCTCCAAATCACGGCCATGAGTAAAAGCAGTGCTGCTATCATGCTTCATAGATCTAATAGCAATATACGTTGGGCCAGAATATGACACTGCGTCAGCAAATTTGTTTGGATCAATAATACAAGATGCATAAACAGACGGTATAACCTTATGTCTGGAAGCGACTAAAAAATCATGATCTGGCAAACGTACTTGATAATCAAGATGCATCAAAATTGGTGATCGTTTTGTTGCAGCTGCTAATCCTAATGGTACTTTAGCTTTGTCGTCTATACTTAAATAAAAGCATGAATCTGTACCAATTATTGAACAAACTTCAACCATGTATTGCATGCACGCAAATGTAAATCCAGCATCGATATGCCTATCACGAGCTGTATTAGCAGTCCTGATCAATTTCACAGGAACTGTCTTAATGTGACGCATTCCCTCAAGTGTGTTTGATCGCTTAGGCATCAGTCTTAAATAAGTTGCAGATCGCGGTAAACAATAACCCAGTTTTAGTAGGCTTTTATTTAAGTCATCAAGTGTCTTACATGAACGTAACTCCTGCAATCTTCGTCGATCGCTAGCAGCGGCTCCTATTGATGCGATGTTAACGACGGCATTAAGAAGATCTGGCTGGTCTTCAATTACAGCTGGTCTACCATTTTTTTCTCTATTGAATTTAGAAAGTTTTGATTTTAAGTAGGGCGTGTCATCGACAATATCATTATGTGTTCGTTTCAAACTTGCTCTGCGTTGTCTTTGACGGATTGCCTCGCGTTTCATTTTTTTAAGACGGTTTTGTTTTATTTTTATTTGCTTTTCTAAAAAAATCGATTTTATTTTAAGTTCGTCAGTTATCAATCCTGCACGGCGCACATTTACCAATGTTAACAGCTGCTCTTTTAACTGCAAAATTTCAGTTTGAATTTTCTCTTGTTGTGGAGTATGAGATTTTGTCGGCTGATCAATTGGTACTTCCGTTTGTGATTTTTGGCTTTTTTGAATATCAAATTTAGAAGAAGTAGCTAGTGTTTTATTGATTTCAAAATCTATTTTGTCTGCTTCATCGGAAGTTAACAAAGCCTCTTGTCACTCATCTGATATTTTGTTTGTGAGAGGAAGCTTCACTGCAATAAATTGATTATTTGATGTTTTAACATTAGACCAAAAAGACATCAACTGACTTTTACTTTCCATTGTTTTTCGTGTGAGTTCTTGAATCATTCGTCAATTCTTTATGCTTCACTTTATACCACAATTTATTAGCTTATTTCTGTTGCTCCTGTTTACTTTTTTGTGGCAAAGCTTTTGCTACTTGTTGGTAAATAATTTTGTACTTTTCACTATTATTCATTTTAATAATTCCGCCTTCAAACTAATTTTTAACTGACTATTTAAAGCACAACTTAAATTTACAAGCTACAATAAATGCAAACGGGGGTTGTTTGTTTAGTTTTTAAATAATTTATAGTATCTTATTTTTATTATAAAATATTTTTTACAAAATAAAGTTTAAAAAATTATAAAAAATACTATTTAGATAATAATTTCAAAAATTAATATTTAAAGTTTAACAATTCTTTAAAACTTTAGCTTTTAAACTTGTTACCCTTAGTAAGACTGTTGTCGCGCTAATTAATTAAAAATTGAAATATGAAGAAATTCCGAAATTCTTTTTATACTTCATATTGTTTTTGAAAAGTATTGAGCAATTGATTTAATGAAATGTAACGTTTTGAAATATAAAGAATATCACCACTTTTTGACGACTTCTTATTTTTACTCATGCCCGGCGTACTTTATTGACGATCCCTTATATTTAAATTTCTTAAGGGGCTACCCCCCTCTGTTTTTAAATCTAAGTATTTAAAAAAAAAAATGTTATGGGTTTCTAGGTTTTAGTAAAATATAAACCTTTTTAAAAAAAAAATTAAAAAAAAATTGGTGGTTTCCTTGGTAATCAAAAAATACCCCTAAAATGACCAAAAAATAACTTCACGCTGGCCAAAATATAAGAATATGTGTACATATTTACCTTTTAAAATTTTAATACAATATTATCATAAAGTAGGGCTGTGAAATGAATGGATCAGATTTTTCATAACATTTTGCCATCATCAAAATGGCGCAATCAAAGATCATGGTCAAAATTTTCATCGATTTTAGGTCATATATATATATTTTTAATAAAATAAATAAATTCCTATCCATTCATTTCACAGAGTATAACATGATAAACACTTCCTGAAAATTTCATACAAAAATGTAATACGGTTCTCCAGATAATTTGGCCGGCGTGCACAAATTTCTATTTTGAGAAAAAGACAATTTAAGTTAAAACTTTTGAAAACAATACAATTTTTTTCATAAAAACTGTTAAAAAATAAACAAAGTTTTCAAAATCCACCAGGAACATACAAGTCACCTTCTTTTTCAATTATTTTCTCATTCTTCTTCAGTTTCTTGGCACGTAATACTTGCCTTCTTAACTTTTTAACAGGGTTCATTCTAATTTCTGCTTTTTGTAATCTTTCATTATTTAATGATTTGCATCCTGCAATCATATGAAAGCCTGGTTCCATGTCCAGTTGCTTCAAAATATCAATAGATGCTTTTGCTCCAATATTAAAATTGGCAACAGCATCATATACACTAATTGTTAATTGGGTAAGTGAACAAATGTTTGTTTTGGTATACGCTTCCAAATCTTCCATAAAAAGACTCATTGGCATTTTGTGTCTTACCTTGCAAACATTTTTGTAACTCAATGTCTTTCCTTAAATCCTTAAATATAGTTCTTACTTTCATTATGACATCCATTGGTAAACCCGGTTCCGGCTTATAGTTTGATGTCTTATTTATTTTATTGGCATTGTATTTGCACCAGCTGTCTGCACCAGTGAGGCAGTGTGGCAAATGTAAGCTATTATTTTTTGAGGAAGCAACATGAAATAGTGATGCCAACACCAGTTGGATCAGATTTTTGGAGGCTTTGAGTTAAATTACAACCTTTACAATATCTGGACATGATTTCAACATTTAAAATTTTGCCACTAGCAGTAGAGATAGCAGAAAAGACTCCGTTGAGTGATGAGTATCCTCGTTTTTGCCATGTTCCATTGCAAGATAAACAAATATCGGTTACTTTCAAAGCTGTATTTTGCAATTTATTAGCAGCATTTAACATTGTTCATTCTGCTACATTTTTAACAGCTTTTGAAATTACTTTTATCAGTTTTTCAAAATTGTTTTTGGTCATTAGCTTAGGTAGATTCATAATGGTACAAAATTTTTTGATGCCTGCATATCCATGACCCAATAATCGCATACAATAAATTACTTGTTTATTGATATCAAATCCTTTTATATTTGTCATAGTTAGAAGTGTAGAACTTTTGAAAATGGTTACAAGCTCTTTTCATACACTTAAGATATAGTAAGGAAGATAAACCACGTCGTTGAGTATATCTCTCACTTAGTGAGATTGTTGAACAACCACACTCTGGACACAAAACAGAACTTAAAATAGACATTAAAACAGCAACATAAATTATACGATAACCAGATATGGCAGGTTTTGAAATAATTTTATCTTTTAAGTTTTCGATTTTATGAGCTGAAGCTGATAAATTAGGTGGATTTTCGAAAATTGGTTCAGTAACACAAGTGATGTTAGGGGCATTTGGATTTATTGTCGGCAATTCGATATTAGTACTAATTAAACTAACCTAATAAAATTTCAAGAACTGACTGAACTGAAGAATATTGTTGTACTTGATGTACCAAGGTATTGGTAAATTCCAGAAAAACGCATCAAGAAGTTGTTCAAGCTTATGCATTGCAAGTGTAACACTATTTTGGATGAAATTAAGGTAAAAGTATGGTGTATAAAATTGTTTAAGTGCGTTGCTATGGCGTTGCTAAGGAAATTACTTAAGAGGTGGTTAACTTAAATAGACAATTTAAGATAGTTAAAGATTGATCTGATATATCCAAAACAAATTTTATGATTCTGCATAGTTTGAAAGAGTTAAAATTAAAAAAAAAAAAAAATTAAAAATTTTGAAATTTTATGGGGGGATAGCCCCTTAAATAATGTTTTTTTTTATAAATTTTAATTTTTTTACTCATAAATAGAAAAAATAAGATAGGGGGGGAGGCGTACGTACTTTTCAAGGTGGGGGGGGGGAGGACTAAAAAGTACGCAAGGCAACTGAGGGGAGAGGGTCAATTTTTTGAAATTTTTGGCGTACGTACTTTATGGATGACCCCTAAACTAACGCATGCGCAAAATATCATTTTGTCTACTTAATTAACGATCTACTTATCCGTGACACCGGAGATATTGATGCATACATATCTTTGAAAATAGGGCCGGTGCAAGTAAATTTCAATCGGGGAGGGGTTGCTATACGGGTTTTTGCTAAGAATAAACCACATTACCTTTTCTGCCATAAATGCGGGCAAATTTGTAAAACAGGTATATAAACAATGGTTTGTTGTTACCCAGTTTTCTATTTCCATTCAAATAAACGCAGAATTTTGTAATGAAAAACTTATATTTTAGGGGGCGCCAGTTGACTGCCTTTGGAAGCGTGGGAAGCAGCAGCATGATCCCTTCCCCCACGCCTTATGCTGAATCCGTCACTGATAACAACATATATTACACCCGTAACCACTTAACCATACACATTCCCATAATCTAGCATGTCCTTGTCGGTCTCGGTAGATTCATTATTTTGAGCGGGAATGTTCATTAATGTTTTGCAAGTTTAGACAAAATATAACCATTGTTACAAGCATATTTTCAATAGCCTTTTCACTTAACAATTGTAAAATGGGTATTCATGGTTTAACTAAACTATTGGGAGATCACGCACCGTCAAGTATGAAAGAAAATGAAATTAAAAATTATTTTGGTGAGAGTGGTATTTTTATTTGAAAATTAGTTTAATAGGCTGATAATTGTTTGTTTTTATCATTTCGCAACTATTTAGGGTTAAAAATTTTAGTTGATGGTTACAACCCTGATCATATAACTAGTATTTTTACGATTAGAATTGGAAGTTATTCATTGTAAAGGAGATTTCTCACTCTAATTTCAATTTAGTGTGAACCTGATAAAATTTTTTTGTTCTCTAAAAAATATAATTGTAAAAAAGCCATCCAAGAACGAATATTTAGGAAGATGTAATAAGATATAATTATGTGAGCAGAACATGCTATCTTATAGTATGATAGTATAGTAACATAGACAGAGGCTCAAATTGCTGATAGAGCAGATCTAAATATAAAAAAAGGACATTACTAAATAATCCAGGTAAGATATAACAGTACTAAACAGATAAATATGTCATTAGTATAAAAAAGTTTAGTCAAAAAAATCAATAAGCACAATAAAAATTTCAAATATAAAAAATAGTATTTTTGTATAAAAATAATAAATTTGATATATGGTTTTTTTATTCCAATGAGAAGTCTATTGCTCTAAGTATTAAAAAAAAAATAGACAATTTATCAAGATCTAAATCAAAGTGATTATATTAGAAACAAATTAGATAGCAATGATATTGTAGATATTAACACAAAGATCACCAATCAAATAAGATAGCAATGAGGAAAAACTAAGTGCCAATTAGAATAAAAAAAAATTAAAAAAATTTTTTTTAGTAAAATGTCTTAAGTTTTTGTGCTAGCATTGTTCCTGGTACTAAAACGTAGTTGTTCAGTAAAGAAGTGTTTAAGTCACTAAATGTGAATAAAGAATAAGATGTTAAACAAAGTTTTTTTTGAGTGGAAGACCTTGGGTGCTAAAGTTAAAAAAAAAAACCCTGAATTTTAAAAATTGAGACTGCTGTGCAGAGAAACAAGTTAAGTGTGATATTACCAAGGACGTGGTAAAGAACTTGGTATTTCTTGATTATGTTGTAAGTGCTATATTACCATACTACTTTTGCATTAAGCAAATAAATTGGTGATGACAGACCATAAGTAACTTCTATTTCTTAGTTGTTGATCCCACAAAATGTTTCTTAATCACAAATGAGCCTAAAAAAATTATTTATCCAGAATTCCTTTTTTTATTGTACAGTTTCATACAGTCCACTCTCCCTAAGAGGGATTAGCCATCTTCAGGAGAAAGCAGCTAGTCACTATAGTGCTTTAGTACAGAAGAGACAGGTCATAACAGACCGGCTTCTCTGTAGTCAAGAGCTTGAGCTACCATAGCACATCAAGTTAGGCCTAATCAAGCAACTTGTCGCGCTCCTGACAAAGAATCAGCGCTTTTAAATATACCCCCAAGATCTTTTTCTAAAGCTGTCTAAGGCTAAGGTTAGCTCTTCTATTTTTGTCAGACTACAGGTCAAGAAGATCATAGAATATTAAGAGTTAGCCAAGCTCCTAAAAAAGATAAAGAAAGCAGCTTAAAGCAGTATTGTTGCAGTTGTTTATGACTTCCTGGGTAATTGCAAGACTAAAAAGTATGTGGGGTTTGTTCAAAATCTCATAAAGTATTACGTTTATAGAATGTTGTTCAAAAGCCATATCTTTGACTATGATTAGAAACTATATTCGAGGGCTACTTTGCAAAAGTGATTTATTACATTTGCAAATCTTTAGTTATGAATAAAAGGAACCTACTGCTTTAGGTAATTATCTGTAATTGTTATATATAATTACTTAAATGCTAAATGTTATTGGCTGCATTGTTTAAAGACACAATGTCAAGAATTTTAATCTTGGCTGACCAAAATATAAAAATTTTCTTGTTCTGTCTTAATAAAATGAGTTTTTATTTGCTTAATATATTGTTTTTTCACAGTCTTTAGATATAAGCAAAAGAAATAAAACTCTTTAAAAAATTTTTTGCATTAAATATAAGCTTAAACTCAAAAAAGTTTTGAGTTTAAGCTTATATTTAATGCAATTTATTTTCAGTTGTTTGCAAAATATGTTTTAAGAATAAAGTTCTAACACTAAAAGTCCAAAATGCATTAAAGAAGAAAGTTAGTAATATTTACATAATTAATTAAAAAATTTACTCTAATGACATTAATTATTCTAATACTACCTGAATAGCAGTTTTAAAATGCCAAATAAATGTCCCAATATGTTTATAAAATTTTTTTCCCCTTTAACCTCAAGGTTCTGAATAAAAATCCATTGATTATTTTATTTAATTTATTTTATCAACTCTTTTTTGTTTAATTGACTTCAATTAGCTAATAATTATAACAATTAAATATTCAAATCATGTATTTTTATTAATGTATGTATGCTTTTTACATAACAACACTTTTAGAGATTCTTGCCAGCACTTTTTTTTTTTTTATATTTGCATTCACTCCCAACAAGGCTGCAAGCAACCACTATTAAGTTGGGAGTTACTAGGAAAAAAAAAGAACAGAGTTATAGAGCAAGGAAACGGTTGACAGAAGACTTGAAAAGTTGAAGGTTGTATGAGTCAGGAAAACATGAAGATGGGAGAGAGTTCCAAAGGATTAAAGTGCGGGGAAAAAAACTAGATGAATAAAAGTTTTTATAGCATGCAGGGACAGATACAGTAAACGAATGAGACTTAGCTAAATGACGAGTAAAACAAGAATGAATTTTAGTTGATGGAACTAGAGATGATAACTCCTTTGAGCAGTGACCATGATAGTATCTGTAGAAAAGAGAAAGAGATGCAACTTTACGACCATGAGAAAGAGGTTCAAGCTTAGCAGATAGTCCAGGTCCAACAACATTTACAATGCGTTTTTGGAAGAACCAGCCCAAATATGACAACAGTATTCCATACAGGGACGAATAAGAGATTTGTAGAGGTAGAGAATGGAATCAGAAGTAAGGAAATGGCGAGCACGATAAAGAGAAGCAACCTTAGCAGAAGCTAATTTAGCAATCGATTGTATATATGGTTTCCATGAAAGGTCAGTAGTAAGCGATAATCCGAGAAGACATAAAGAGGACGACTCAGTAAGAGGATTGCCATTCATTAATATAGGAATGTTGACCATATTACGGTAGTTGTTTGCAGTAAGCAATTGGGTTTTTTTAGAGTTGAAATTCACAAGCCACTGTGAACCCCAATCTATTACTGAAGTGAGATCAGATTCAAGATCAGCTGCTTGTTCTAGGCGATCGAAAAGAGAAGACTTTTTGTCAAGACAGGAGTATAGAGTTAAGTCATCAGCAAAAAGTGCTACTTTAGATGAAAGGTTGTCAGGAAGATTGTTTATGTAGATAAGAAACAAAACAGGGCCCAGGATGGAACCTTGGGGAACCCCCCAGAAGTTACTGGAAATAAAGAAGAGTGTTGGCCTTCAAGGATGACTTTAATAAACCGGTCAGAAAGAAATGATTTGATAATCTCAAAAACTCTCCCAGAAACACCATATAAAGCAAGCTTATGGAGAAGACCAGCATGCCAAACTTTGTCGAAAGCTTTAGATATGTCGAGAGCAATAGCCCTAGCCTCACCGCCTCCATCTAATGCACGATAAAATCTTTCAGTTACAGCAGTTAGCAAGTCGGCCGTAGAGCGAGAGGATCGAAAACCGTATTGACTGTCTGACAGCAGTTTATTTGACTCAAGATGAGATGTGAGGAATTTGTTGATCAAAGACTCAAAGACCTTGCTAATAACAGAAAGAAGACTGATCGGACGATAATTGGAGGGGTCAGAATTTTCTCCAGAGTTTTTGAAGATTGGAACCACAGATGGCATTTTCCAACAAGCAGGAAAACAAGACTCAGTCAAACACTTGTTAAATAGTTTAGAGAGAATTGAAGAAAGTTCTGGAGAACATTTCCGCAAGACTGTGACAGGAATGTTGTCTGGACCACAAGCTGTAGACGAGTTTAATTGAAATATGACTTTAGCAACAGAAGCCAGAGTGATTTGAATGTCTAACAATGGGTCAACCTGTTTGACTGGAATGGAAGGAAGAGAATGTCCATAAGATTCAAGAGTGGAATTAGAAGAAAAGTTCTTTGCAAACAGTTCTGCCTTATCCCTGGGAGAGGTAACAAGATCAGTCCCATGAATGAGAGATAGAATGTTAGATCTACCCTTGTTAACAATGCTGTCGAAGATTTTCCAAAAGTCTTTAGAGCCTAACTTCTGCGATAAGATGCGAGATTTAGTGAACTGAGAATAATGGAGTTTAGCATCAGAAAGCACCTTTTTACATCGATTTCTTGCAATAATAAATAGCCGTTTGTTCTCAAGAGAGTTGTTCTTTTGAAAAAGATGAAAAAATGGTTACGATTGGATATAGCAGCCACACAAGAAGGAGAAAACCATGGAGTAGAGTGAGGCTTGACTTGAAACCGACAAGAAGGAATAAAAGCTTCCATTCCAGCCTGAATCCAGGAGGTTACGTAGGAGGCGCATTTGTCAGCTGAGAGAGAAAAAACATCAGCCCAAGGACCATCACGAAGAAAATCACGATTCCCAATCAGCTTTAGGGTAGTAGTAGGTGGTGCGATGATAAGGTGAGCCCAAAAAAGAAGTACGAGAAGAAAGATTTATAGAGATCATTGCATGGTCAGAACCACCTAAGGGAGAAAAGGGAGAAACTAAACATAAGCTAGGGTCAGAGACAAGACATAAGTCAAGGAGTGAAGGTAAATGTTTAGGGTTGTCAGGAAAACGAGTCACAAAGTTAACTATCTGAGTAAGAGATTGAGAAACGCAGAAGTTAAAGGCTTTAGTGCCAGCAGGATCAGTGGTGTTAGAGCCAAGCCATTCAGTGTGATGGGCATTAAAATCACCAACAACAACAATATTGGCAGAGGGGTAAAGAGAGAGCGCATGGTCAATTTGATCAGAGATAACATCTAAAAGAGTGCAATCATGGGAAGAAGGAGAACGATAAAGAACAAAGAGAAAGGTGTTAGAGTGAAGAGGTGCTAGGTGAAAGCACATAAAAAAATGGTCAAAGGATTCGAACCTGATTTCACGACAAATAGGGGAATTATTGCGTATGTATACCCCTAAACCTAGCATGTGACTATTGGAGTCTTTACGAATCAAAGGATAGTACCCATCAACACTGACATCTGAAGAAGGAATTGCAGAACTTAAATTTGTTTCACTGAGTGCAAGCAAGTCTGGTGAATTTTGCAGGAGGTAAGACTCAACTGTTTAAAAATATTTAGGTGGTGGGGATGGTTTTTTAGGTTTTAAATTTTTGGTTACTTTGGTCATGATTTGGGTTTAATGAGAACTTGACTCATTCATAGATAGAGCACAGCCTCCTAATCAATGAGCTATGCAGTTGTCTCAGTCCTGTTAATTAACCCTAAGCCGTGACATAGGGCTCCTTATGTGGCCTTGACAATGCACACCAAAAGCATTAACAGCGACACCATCCATGCGCAACATGGCACTGTTAATACTCTGATATTTTGCAGCTGTTGATGGAATCAGCCTCTC
>NC_061156.1:6193142-6198142 GCF_022113875.1 Hydra vulgaris
GCATTAGTGACCTCAACCTCCCACGAAACATTGGCAGCTCCACTTCTTTTTCAACAAATAAATGATCAGTTCTTTTTTCTGCATTTTTAGCTAACTGTGTAGTAATTGCTTTCATTTTATTATAAGCTACTTGCGTTAATTATACTAAAAATTTCTGTTTTAGTTTTTTCCAATATTATTGTTGACTTAAAGTTTATTTTTTTCTTTTAGCCACCTTATGGGACTATTCTACAGAACTATTAGAATGCTTGAAAACGGCATCAAACCTGTGTAAGCATTCAAAAATATGTTTTGTATTTTTAATTACTTAGAAAATTTGTAACATATATATCTTTTTAAATTTAGTTTTAACATAGCATTTCTAACTATTTTTTTATAGTTCTATAGTATTATGTTTTATTATTTTTTATAATTGTCATTATTTTTTTTCATTACCTTTTTCAGATATGTCTTTGATGGAAAGCCTCCTATGATGAAATCTGGAGAAGTATTTTCTAATTTTTCTTCTCATTAAATAATAACTTGATTAATGCAATATTAAAGAATCTTAAAACACTTTCCCAGGAGCTTAGTACTCCAATAACACACACACACATACATACATACATATATATATATATATATATATATATATATATATATATATATATATATATATATATATATATATATATATATATATATATATATATATATATACATATATATATATATATATATGCATATATATATATATATATATATATATATATATATATATATATATATATATATATATATATATAAATATATATATATATATACACACACACACAGGGCTCAATTTAATGGTCGGACATTGTCCAGCTAAACCCTCAGATTGTATAATCAATTTACAAAGTAATCAGACATTTTGACCAAGGTGAATTAAATTCTGGCGTACTATTTGTCAGTATTATATTTCATAAATTATACTGACAGTATACTGAGTTCATAAGTTTATATTTATCAGTCTGTCCAATCTAATCACAAACATATTTTATGACGATCGTATGCTATTGCTGACCACGCAAATGATTTTTTTTTGTAACAACTTGACAGGGTTGTTTAGATGTTTTGATGATTTAAACGTTTCAGAAATACGCTGTAAAAAGAAACATTAAGCTAAACTTAATTTAGTAAAAAAAACTGCAAAACTAAAGAATAAGCAAAAGAAAAAGAAAATAAATTAGCCTTAAAATAAAACTAAAAAAACTGGAAGTTAAAATTACTTTTTATGTGTTTAGTTGCATTTGAAAAAAATTACTTTAAAACTTATATTTTAAAACATTTAGTTAAAGATATGCAAAACGCTTTTACAAATTACATCTATTGATTATTTAATAAATAAACAAATTTTATTAAAATTATTGAAAAGTGAAATTAAATTATTGAAAACAAAAAAAAAAATATTTTCAAGTTGTATAAACATTTTGTTCAAAAAGTTGCAAAAAAACCTGATATAAGACTATAATAGAAAGCTGTAGTAGTTCGAAAACTACGAGTGAAATTAATGGTAATTATTTTCACTTTGACAGCATATACATTGTGTAATTATTCTAGGTAAATAAATTAAATTATAAATTACAAATCATGTAGCTCTAGATATTTATCAATGTGATTTTCGAATAAGTTCAAGCTTTCACTTTTTGTTAAGTTTTAATTAGTTAAAAATTGATGACGAATATTGCAGTTTTAACTATTTCTCTTCTGATTTTGAAATTTTTATGTTGGAAAAGACACTAACTGTAAATGGAATAAGAATCCATTGTCTAGCTGAGTGCATACTGGGAGCCATAACCTACTCAGAAAACTACCTGGAGTTATTGGTATTGCAAAGTTAGCTAAATTCCCTATTGAATGTTGGAGTTGTCTGTTTAGTGAAGATATTCTAAATAATATCGTGTACTGTACAAATTTCTATATCGAAACCATTAGTAACCGATTTCAGAGAAAAAGGGATGCAAAAAAACTTGATTTGGTCGAATTAAAGGCATTTATAGGTCTCTTATTTCTAGCTGGTTTGTATCAGAGTAATAGGCAAAGTCTGGAAGATCTATGGGGATCAGACGGGGATGGAGTAGAAAAATTTTGTTTAGTAATGAGTATCAAATGTTTCAAATTTATTGTGTGCTGTCTTCGATTTGACTTCCAAGTAACTCGTAATGAAAGGCGAGAAACTGTAAAAAATGCTATACTTTAGGAGAAAACGTTTGTATTGATGAAAAATTAAAATCATTTCGAGGTAAATGCAATTTTAGACAATACATTCCAAGCAAACCTACGAAGTATGGAATTAAAATTTACGCACTCGTTGACTGTCAGGTTTTCTATCTATACAACTTAGAAATTTACCCTGGATTACAGCCAGAAGGAATTTATCGGAAGAGCAACAAACCTGCAGATGTTGTGCTATGGCTTTGCGAACCCATTTACAGATCCGGTTGAAATGTCACTGCAGATAATTGGTTTACAAGTGTTAAACTGATTAAACAATTAAAAAGTAAAGGATCGACCTATGTTGGAATAATTCGTAAAAACAAACGTCAAATTCCGAAAGAGTTTATTGCAAAAAAAGAAAGAGTTATTAGAAGCAGCATTTTCGAGTTCAGTAAAGATATGATGTTAGTATCTTATGTTCCTAAAAAAGAAAAATGTTTCGTTTTAGCATCTAGTTTACACGAAGATGATTCAATAGATTTTGACACTGAAGACAAATTTAAGCCTTCTGTTATAACATTTTATAACAAAACCAAAGGAGGAGTTGACACAACTGAACAGTTATGTGCGTCGTACGATGTTTCGAGAAATGTATGCAGGTGGCCAATGGTATTATTTTATGCTATGTTAAACATAAGTGGCATCAACACTTAAATATTATATTTTGGGATTGCTCAACCTGTTGTTAGAAGAAAAGTTTTCTTAAAGAGATTATCTCATGAATTAGTGATGCCTCATCTTATTTTAAGAAGTGCAAAAAAAAGAGGGTTACTAAAAGAATTTAGTGATAGTTTAAATCGTTTTAGAACATTCCCAATTTTAGAACAAAACCAAGATAACATTAGAAATGAAAATAAAAGAAAAAGATGCCAGACTAATAATGCGCCTAACAAAAGCACATTATTCAGTTTCATTCATTATTTACAAAGCGTATTATTCATTTCATAACTACAAGTTAATAAATGAAGTCATACAAAACATTCTTTTAAACTCGAGTTATAAATGTTATGTTTGGGTTTTTCCTTAGCCGTTAAATTTTATGTAGAAGAATTTTTTTTATAAAATGAACCAAAATTCAAACCGATCAAAAATAACGCGTTTAGTAAATAGATACGTAAATTTCAAAATTATAATTATATTTGTTAAAAACAAATTCTGCCAATAAGTTCATAAAACCGAAAATACTATTTTCCTTTTTGGATTGAGTAAAAAATAGTAAAAATACATTAGGTTTCACTGTACATAAAAATAAAATATTTTAATGGAAATAAAAAAAAAACAAAGCCGAAAAGTGGTAATTTTTGTTTCATTACAATATTAATGTTATCAAAACCAGTTAGTGCAAATGTTTTTTTGTAAATGGAAAAACTCAATATACGCTTTTAGTTGTAAGTACATTTAAATCCCTTTAAGAAAGTCAACCATAAATAAATGTCCCCGTAATTAAAAAAACAACAACTATAAAACAAATGTTTTAAAGCAAAAAAATTAGGTTTAAAAAGTAATAAGATTTTAATATAAGGAAACTTTTTTTTAAATCAACACTTAAACTTTATAATTTTTTTTAATAACAATATTTTTTAATTTAAAGCTATTTCATTTCAAAGACTTACAATAATTTTTAATGTCGTTTTAAATTTAATTTTTAAATTTAATTACAATGAGGTATTTAAAAAAACGCAACTGACGTAATTAAACTTTTAACAATGTAAATATCTTTATTGAGTAAAGTTACATTTATTCGCGTTGCTTTTTTCCGTTACGCAGCGAAATCTCGTAACAAGGCCTGATAGGGGAGACCAGGGTTGGTTGCAACAGGGGTAAGATGCAACAATGCGTTTTATAGAATAATTTTTACATATTTTTAATATTTAAATTATAATAATTTTTACATATTTTTAATTTTTACATATTTTTTACATATAACTATAATTATGACTCGCAAGTTATAAAAAACTTATAGTAATAAATTTAAAAATTTTAAAGTTATTGATAATTGTTTTTTTTCTATATAATTTTCGTTTCTGTTTTTTTGGGTTATACAAAAAACTGAGAAGTTTATGACAATAATAAAGTAAGTTAAAAAAATCTTTTTCAAACACAAAAAGTAAAAAAAAAAAATAGATTTTTTTAATATGACTAATTATATGCATTGATTAGAGTGATCATGATGCCTACGGGGTAATTTGCATCACATTGCTCGGGGTTAGTTGAATCACAAAAGAACTGCGGATTTTATTGATTTTACGCACTTTTCTAGTTATTTCTTAAATAATGGACGTTTTTTTAATAACAAGACAGCAAAGAACTTTTTGAAAAAAAATTATAATTTTAAAGATAAGGCTATGTAACGTACATATGTATGTTATATTTATAAAGCATTTGTATATGTCTAATAATATAAAAGATAAGTTTAAATTCTATGTTTATATTTATATTCGAGGATTATATAATCCTCGAATATAAATATATGAAATTCTTTGATCACTTTATTTGTGATGGGCCAAATGATTGATTTTGGTGCTTCGAATGGATCAGGCGGGATGAATGAGGAGTGCTTTGTTTCTTACAAAAACCACTATATTCGACATGTAAAAAAGCCCTGTGTTATTACTTTTAGACAATCATCAATCTCATTTATCTATTCAATTAATAACATTATGTAAAGATAATGGTATAGTTTTGCTTTCTTTCCCTCCTCATTGCTCGCATAAGTTGCAACCTCTAGATAGATCTGTATTCGGACCATTTAAAAAATGCTT
>NC_061156.1:6203142-6268142 GCF_022113875.1 Hydra vulgaris
TAGTTCAAAAACAACTTTTAATAATTATAAAATACTTATAAAAGTTTACGAGCCTATGTTTATTAAAAAGTATTTTAATTCATAAAAATGCTTCAAAAGGGTCTGTCGTTTTACTTTTCTATTCAAAACTTTATTCCTTTTTAATCGAAAATAAATTAAGGAATCATTAATTATTATTATTACAAGTATTATAATTTCCGCCTAATACTTTTACGTAAATAGTATTTAAATTTAAAATATATTACTTCATTTAAGAAAAGAAAATATATATTTACTTATATTTACTTCATTTAAGAAAAGAAAAGTTAAAATTATTTGTTTACAAATTTAATCCAACATTTGTAAAAAGAGCAAAAAGTGGCTTCACTTTTCGGATCGAAGTTAGACATCTAGTTATATAATATATCATTGATAAAAGGTGATATAAAAATAATATAAAGAGTGAGAAAAAATATTGTTTAGAAGTTTTCTTTACGGTCTGAATTAACGTAATTTTGAGACCATAACAAATAACACAGTACAACATACTAAATAATGACAAATGATAAAGGTAACTGACATGCTGACAAAGCTGCATAAAATTAACTTTGAATTTAATAACATATTAAAATTTTTTTTATAAAAATTTTTTAAAGTTAGTTTTATGCGACTTTGTCTGTTGATTTCTTCAAAGTCAATAAATTTTTGGCTTTAAAGCAATACTCAAAAAAATTTCTAAAAATTAATATTATGAAAAGGTTTTAAAAAATTACCCTCCAACAGAAAAAACATTTCTGAATAAACTAATTCAACTCTTACATAATTTTTTTTTTGCTAAAGTTTACTGCCCTAAGTTTCCCAGGCCCCTAGTGACCTTTTGAGACTACACTGCAATCAATGAGCCTACCTTTTTTTTTCAATTCTATTTGTAACTCCTCTCTGTGTACTCTGATGCATAAACCTTATTAAGCAAGACCGCACAGAGAAACACCTTACGTGCGATACTTCAAAGATTTATTTCTTTACAACTTTTTGATGGTGAACCAAGTGTTGTACCACTAGTCTACTGTGCTTAGTAATTAAAAGTTTAAACTTTTAGTTAATATAAAAAAATTTAGTATAATACACAGACACTGAATACACTTTGACCTCTTTTTTGCAAGTGCCATTAATTTGCTTTATAACATTGACAGTACTTTTATGCAGTAGTGGTGAAGTGGTAGAGCGCTGACTTCATAAGCAAAAAGTTCTGAGTTTGATCCCTACCAACTTCTTGGTAGTACCGTTCTTAACTTGTTTCTCTGCGCAGCAGCCTTGGGGAGGTGAATTAACATTACACTAAAAAGCCAAAATATAATACAAAAAACTTTTCAAGTAACTGGCATCAGCAGATTTTATTAAAAAATGGTTCCTAGGTTTTATTTGTCATGTTGTCACCGTCATCCAGATTGAGAACCACATCACCATTTCTCAACTCCTGTCGAACCCTAGTCTTGCTTATTTCAAGTGGCTCTCTGATTTTCCGAGTTTGAGATTCTGGGGCTACTGATCATGTTTTGGGGTGAAATAACAGTGCATATATATATATATATATATATATATATATATATATATAAGCTTGGTCAGGAAGGTGCGTGATTTCACGGCTTTATATGACCACGCAAATAATATTTTGTTTTGACAATTTGTCCACAGTTTTAACATTTTAATAAAGCGCTGAAAACTCAACTTAGTTATAAAGAAACTAAAAAAATAAATTTATTTTAAAAAAAAGAAAAAAAGTAATGAAAATTAAAATAAAAATAGCTCAGTAATAAATAACTAAAATAAAAGTATAACAAAATAAAAACAAAATAAAAACAAAACTTAACTAAAATAAATAATAAGATAATTACGTTTGAAATAAATAAATTTTAATATTTACTTATGTTTTTATAATATAAAACTAGTTGTGTCTCGTCTTCTTTGTTATTGCACCATATAAAATTATCTAAATAGTAAAAAAATAATAATAATAAATAGTACTAATGGACAAAAAAATGTAAATAAACACTTTTGTTTTTATTTTTGCTTTTATATTTTGTTTTAAAAAACTTCATCGCGCATTGGTGGTATTTCTTAAAAAAACAATTAAACTTAATAAGGAAACTTTTTTTAATGACGCTTTTTTTTTGGGGGGGGGGGGGCAAGGAGACGTAATTCACAAAAATGATAAAATGACTTACAAACAAAAAAACATGTTTATCTTTATTATATAGACATAGCAAAACCCTTTTAAACAAAATAACAACTTCCAACGATTTTTTAATAAATATGCATATTTAAAAGATAACAATAAAAAAAACTTTACAATTTTTCGTAGTAATATAATCAAAAAAAATATAATTAAATCTTTTCTTTTGTCAGAAATCCAATATCAGAAAGCAAATAAGGAAAAGCGAAGATAAAAAAGAAAAATAATGAACAAAACTATTTCTTTAATTGATAATTCGATTTAATTTGTTAATAATTTATTTTATTATTTTTTATTTAAAGACTAAAGAAAATAAATCATAAAAGTTATAAAAATAGAATTATATTTATATATTTTTTTTCAACTTGCATTCTTGCAAAAAAAATTTGTTATATTTCAAGTATATTAACTTTAATTGATAACTTTTTTTTTAAAGACAAAAGAAAATTACATTAATACTTTTACGTAAAAAAATCATTAGCAGTGAATTATTACTTTATTTAAAAGTGTTTTAATAATATAAAGACATTAGAAAGTTTAATTCAAACAGCTGTCTTTAATTCAAAAGTTTGTCTTTTTTTCTTCTCAACAAAACCTTTCCGAGTGTATTAACTTTAATGATTCTTAAATAAAGTTTATTAAAGAGGCAATCGTTGTTTAAGTCGTCGTTGTTAAATTCGTCACATATAAAATTTGAATAATTAAAAAATAAAATTAATAAAAAAAAAATCTTATATATTTATTTATTAATTATATAATTTTATACATATTTAAATAATATAAATAAAAATTTATACAACTTTTATCTATACTTTAAATTAAAACGTTCACAGTAACTGTTACTTTATTTAAAAGCTAATACAATATCGTTAGTAAAGATAAAAGTTTCAAAATCATTTATTTTTGATGTAATTAAAAAAAAAAAAATTTTCAGCACCTTTTTCAAATTTAAAAACCGTTGTCAAATCGTCAAAATAAAGTATTATTTGCGTGGTCATATAATGGCGTACGATCGCACGCCTTCCTGACCAAGCCTGTATGTATATATATATATATATATATATATATATACTATTTGCTTTTTAAATCAGCTATAAATGAAAAAATTGCTTGAAAATAAATTAAACTGCTAATATATTAAAAATAAATCTAAATTTTAAAAATATTTTGAACTCTTGCACTTTTTATTTTTTTTTTGTTATTTTTGTCGAAGTCTTAATTTTCTTTATCGCATTGCAAATTGATGAGTCTTTCCTGATGTCTACAAACGTTTGTTTTCTATGCCATTAAGTAACTACTAACACTGCTCCCTTGGGTTTTTATGAAGCACACACAAGTTACAACCTAAGCAGGCTTTTTTTCTGTGATTTTCAATTCAAAAAACATCAGATATATACCAGCATTCAAATTTTTTCAATGGGAATCTGTTGCTCTTTAAAATATATCCCAGCAATCAAAGAGGCTCTGTTGCTCTTTAAAATATATCTGTATTTAACCTTAATTTGTAGGGAATAGGAATACTGATTTTATTATTTCCTAACTTGTGGAATAGGGATAAGGATAGTGACTTTATTATTTTTGAACTTGTGTTCATTTAAATAAAAATGTAAATTGTTATAGTAAAATGTCTGCCTTTAGCCAAAAATAAGTCTTCAAATTACTTTTATGAAGTCTACAGTGTGCATGTGCCTGAGGAAACCTTTAAAAGTGTTACAAATGGAGGTTATACTCTACTCTTGGTTTCTTCAAGAATATAAATAATATTTTACTGCAAACTTTGAAATCCAATTAGCTAATTCATTAGATACAACACAATCTGTTGTTTCTTAAACCAGATGTTAAATAGAAACTACATTTTTCATGTACTTGTAAAATTTAAGTTCAAATCTTGTAAGAGCTATTTTATATATTCTGCATCTCTGTTAGTATTATGCTTAACTTATCTGCACTATAGCGTTTCTTTGTCAAGGTTTGTATTTTAGAGGTGAGTGTTTGAGAGAGTCTTAAGTTTGAGAAAACAATAAGAAAGGGAGAAACATAACAACAATTGAGAAAATAATAATATAAGAATATAAATAACTAAAAAGTGACCATTATTGGTATTAGACCGATTGTGGGTTTGTGAGCGGGGCTGCATTAACATTTATACATCTTAAAGTATATTTTTGTAATTCAAAATTCATGTTATATTTTGTATACGTAGGCATATATAAACATCATTATGATCAACATGATCATCATAATCATTATCATTATATTCAGCATTGTCATCATCATCAACAGCATAAAAGAGGAAGGCTAAAGCCTGATGATGATCATTATCATCATGATGATCATGATGATCATCATCATCATAATGATGATTATTATTATCATCATCATCAGGCTTTAGCCTTCCTCTTTTATGCTGTTTCTCCAATATAAACAATCTAGAGGTTTTTTTTTTCTTAACTAAAGCTCATTCATGCAATGTGTAAGGCGCCCTCTTAAAGTTTTCTTAATTTTACCACTACCATTTTCTACTAAAGCTGCTACCTCTGTACATGCTGATACCTAAAATACTATATTTAAACTTATGTTGTTTGATACAATGTTTTTTTAAATCTGTTAGATTATGCCTTCTTTTCTTGTTTTGCTAGAGTCACACCATACACCATACTTC
The DNA here is from genome assembly GCF_022113875.1 of Hydra vulgaris. Taxonomy (NCBI): domain Eukaryota; kingdom Metazoa; phylum Cnidaria; class Hydrozoa; order Anthoathecata; family Hydridae; genus Hydra; species Hydra vulgaris. The sequence continues at coordinate 6,208,017 of NC_061156.1, forward strand.
TTTCCTTGTTTTGCTAGAGTCACACCATACATCCATCTGATTATCTTCTTATTCGGCAAATACTACACCATAAAAATAATCAAGTTTATATAACAATGAAAGGGTATTGTATGCCAGCATCTAAATAAATAGCAGACATATATGTTTATATCCATAACATGTATGCATAAACTGCATCTTGGAAGTTTTTATTCCTTCTGAAAATAAAACTTTCGAAGCCTTTATTACTTCTCTTCAATTTTAAGTCGAGCTTCATTCTACTCCACATTTTTCACCATCTTGAGCAATTACTTTATTAAACATTAATCATTTTTTTCATCTTTTTTACAAGAACATCTCTCTTACAAACAAATGCCCTTTTATTATTACAAGAAGCCAATGTAAAAAAGTCCTGTCTGATGATAAGTTCTGTCATTTCTCAGTTTATTAAATCTTGTATTGTATCTCACATGTTAGGTTCTAAAAAGTACTCTAATTTAACTTTTGAATATAATAATGGCCATACTATTCCTGACAGTTAAATAGATTAACCCATTGTTAAACATCCGAATCACTCTGGCTTTCAATGCTAAAGTTAATGCTCAATTAAACACTTCTCCAGTTTGTGCTCCAGAATAGATTTCCATCATAGTCTTAAAAAAGTGTTCTCCAGAACTCTCTTCAATTTTTAAATTTTTAAAAAGTGCTAAACAAGTGGTTCCAATTTTTCAAAACTCTAGAAAACACTTAGACCTCTTTAACTATTCTGTGATTAGTCTTCACTCTGTTAGTAGTTTCTTTATATAAAGGTTTTGAGGTTATGAAACTGTTTCTTTCTAACTGCAGTAGTGGTGTAGTGATAGAGCGCTCGCTTCATAAACGAGTGGTTCCGAGTTTGATCCCTACCACATCCCTGGTAGTACCGCGCTCAACTCGTTTCTCTGTGCAGTGGCCTTGTTCATCAAGGTTCATGTTTCAGAGTTATAGAGTTAAGAGAGGGTGATAACCACAAATAAGTAGCCTCCTCGTCTGTACTGGCCTTCTCGGCCTTGAGGAATTAAATAAAAAAATAAAAAAACAAACTGCAGTAGTAAAAGTTATTTTTGAAGGCCTACCCGCTTCTTTATTTCAAGTAACTTTGAGGGTTCCACAAGGTTCTATCTTTGCTCCTATATTGTTTATTATCTACAATAACAATTTTCATGAAATCTCATTCTATTTGCAACTGACAACTTAACTTTATACTTTTGTCTTAAAAAAAAAAATTCCCTTTTTAATTGCTTAGAACAAGCAGCCAATTTTAAATCTGATCTCTCTTCTGTAACAGCCTATGGCATGCAGTGGCTTATGGATTTAAATTCTGGACTCAAAATCCACAATTTTTGTTAGAAAACAAAATTCATTTATTTACTGCAAAAAGTATTAGAATATTGTTGGCATTCCTATATTAACGAATAACAACCCTCTTACTCTCAGACAAAGTCTAAAAGCACATTTTAAATGTAACTAGACCTGCTTTATCTGCCAAGCTTGAGCCACTCTCCCATTGTTGTAAGGTTGCATCTCTTTCTTTTTTCTACAAATACAATCATGGTCAATGTTCAAATGAAGTATCATCTCTATCAAAACAGTTTTTCTTGTATTAATATTGTTAATTTTATTTTTAGGTACTTTAATTATTTTTATTTTTATTTATTTTATTTATTTTAATTTATTTTTAGGTACTTTAATTACTTTTAGGTAATAAAAATAAACCAAAACTCATTGTTGCTTGGCTTTTTATTCAACAGGTTGCATCCTTTTACTGTATCTGTCTCTTCATGCCATAAAATCTTTTATTAATCCATTTTTTTTCCTTGAACATAAAAAAACCTTATAACTCCCATCTTAATGTTTTCTTTTATACAATTTAAATCTGTTTAAGTCCTCAGTTTTTCCTTTTTAACTTTATTTTAAAGTAACTCATAACTTAATAATGGTTGCTTGCGATCTTGTTGGAAGTAAATTAAAGTTTAAAAAGATATAAATGTATGCCAGTATTTAATAAATAGTAAATGTAAGCATAAAATTATAATATGTAAATTATAATTTTTTTCTAGCCCTGGCTATCAACCCCTGCTAAATCATATAATTTTGCTAGGGACGGTTTTGCAAAAAGTCTCATTATTAGCCGGGGCCCTGGCTAAAAATGAGACTTATTACTTGCTTGACTGTAGGAGGCTGTTTATTACCTCTCTAAGGCCCTTTTGTCTTAAAGATATAAAAAAGATTATATTTAATTATATATATAAATTATAAAAAAAGATTACTGTCTCCCTAAAGTTGAGGTCATTTACTTACTGAAAGCTTTAGTTTTTGAAAATAATTAACCCTCAATCTACTGCAAGCTTTTATTAACTCCTCTTAATAAACTCCAAAATAATGATCCATCAAAACTAGATTAGCCTAAACCTGACCTTGGTGTTATTTTATAAAGCCCATTCCTGGCTCTAGTAAAAATCAAGCTCTCTAATCAGTCACTTATCTCCAGATTTGGCACCAGCACCAACTTCTATTTTTAAACTTTAACTTTCAAAAAAATTGAAAGCTTACAAAATTGTTATTCTTTATGCATTATAAACAAAACACCTATTTAAAATAAAATAAATATGTTATTATTAAACTCTAAATTAACAAAAGAAAATTTACAAGAATAAGTTTCCCAAGTAGTTTTAAAACTCAACAACATTAAATGCATCATAAGAGTTTTTAAAACTCTTATCTTGCATTTAATAATGTTATTATGAAATGGAAGCTAGTGCAAAAAATATTTTTATTCTGATTTGTTTCTTACACAAAACATAATAAAATTAATATTTATTCTGATTTGTGTAAGGCACACAATCAGAATAAATAATAATTTACAAAACTAAATTTCTACTCAGTTCTTAAGAAATTTTAAGTTTGTTTACCCCACAAAAAAAAAAATAACAAACACTATATCTATAATTATAGCAAACAACTTTTTATATTTTAACATTATTTTTTGAGTCTTTTTTTTTTTTGAAGGTGATCAAGAAAATATTGACAAATTTTCTAGAAGATTGGTAATACTTTTTTGTAGTTATGTTTTTTGTTGTATTTTTTAAAAATTTTTAATTTTTTAAATTTATTTTATTTTTCAAGTTTTTTTTTAAAAGTATTTGTATCATTTTGTATAATATATTTATAAAAATACAAATATAAAAATATGTAAGTAAAAATTATTTGTAAAAATATAACTAGTAAAAATATTTGTAAAAATATATGCAATAGAAAAGTATGTAATTAAAAAAAAAAAAAAAAAAAAAATTTGGTATAAATTTTCACGCACCTTTTGTAAAAAAAAAAAAAAGTTACTTGGAAAAGGTTTTAATTTTTATAAGTTTATAACATATGTTCACATTGATCTTTAGAGCCATTCTTTTTATAAATTACTGTCGTGATAATCTTCAGTAAAGATTTTTGTGAATATTCGAGTATGTTTATACAATGTACTACAGTGTTTATGATAAAGAAAATTGTCAAATGTGTTATTTTCTGTAAAATTAAAATGTCTTGTCAACAACAAGTGATCTTGCAATCATTTCACCATTTTGCAAAAATTGCAAAATGGTGAAATTCGTTTTAATTAGTCTTTTATATGTACAGCAATTTTTTGTGAATAATATGAAGTAGTATCTAGAAAAAAAATGCTAGACCCTCCTCTCCCTGTTTGATGAAAATGCTGTTATGACTTCCCAACAAAAAAAAGTAATCAGATAATTTTTAACCAGTATTTTTTATCGATCTTTTTTTTTAAATAACAGTAAACAATTTTCTTGTATTAATTTTGTTAATTATTACTTTTAGGTAATAAAATTTAAAATCAGTATTTAAACTTTTATCAAGTTTTAGTTGTCTTATTCTAGAAACTAGTAAAAATTTTATTGTTATTTCCAATCAGCAGTAACTTTCTAAACTTTCCTATCTTCAAAACTTTCTATTTAATACAATATATTTAATACAATTTCTTAAGACGAGCACAGTTTTATACTCTCATTACTAGGTTAGTGATTGTTGTTTATTGTGTTTGAAAGTCTTAAATATTCTTACTTTATACTATGATGGGCTCTGATTTCTAAATTTAAGCTTTGTTCTTATATAAGTAGAAATAATATCACATTTGTTTTATAATAGATTTAAATTATAAATAATTACAAAATATATTTGTAAAAGATAAACATAAGTAAAATTTTTCAATTTGACAAATAAAAACATAAATTAACAAGGTTCTTGCATCATTGATAAATTAAACAATAAATTCTATTTTGTATTTCTTAACTAGGTTAAGTGTCCTAAAAGTGTAAGTATTATAAAAGTTAGAATACTTATAGTTTTTTTAGGTTTTCTAAAAGTTCTTGTTCAATACCTGGCATATTCAAATTTATATCTTATCATAAGTGTTAATTTTTTTTTACACATTTTTTCTATTAAGGATGTTGATAATAGGGATATTTTTCCATATTCATGAGTATAGATTATTAGATCTCATTTTTTATTATGATTTAATGCATCTATTTTTTTTTTAGTTGAATCAATTTTATTTTTTAGGTTAAAGTTACGCCTCAGCATAACAAAGAATGTAAAGAGTTGTTGGATCTTATGGGTGTTCCTTACATTGATGTAACAAAATGTTTGAGCATTTAATTTCACTTATTATGAAGTTTGATGATCATTGTAGAGTTAAGTTTACTTCTGCCATTCATATTTTTTAGCTATATAAATAAGTTAGTTTATTTTTAGGCTCCATGTGAAGCAGAGGCCCAGTGTGCTGAGCTTGTTAAAGGTGGAAAGGTTAATAATTTTATTTATAAAAATTTTTAATACAAAAATATTTTCAAATATATAAAATTTATAAAATAGTTTGTTAAAATACAGAATAATTGCCTTGGTTTTATAAGCAATTAAAAGTAAGATTGAAAAAAAGGTTGAGACCATAGGTCTTCAATATTACATTGAAAAAAAAAGAAGCTAAATATGGCAAAGTTTTTGGCAAATTTCTTTACCACCCAAATTATTGTTCTTGAATAGCCCCTGACTGAGTAATATTTTATATAAGATTTCTTTTGTAAATTTTTGGAGTTCAAAGTAAATAAGGTAAATACAAAATTCAAAAAAATATTTATGACTAGATTTTTATATAGAATAAAAAATTAATGAATCTATTCATCATAAATATTCTTAACATTTAGGCTGTTAGTTTTCTAAGCTTTGTTAGCGTTATTTAACAGAACTGTTTTTATAAAATTAAATTTCACTAAAATTATTTTATATTACAATGGGGTCCTCCAAAAATTATATCACACAATCTTGCCCATTTTTGACCTACTTCCTCATCATAATATCGTAATTCTCATCATCATAATATCATAACATTTCTTGTACAAGTTGTCACCAAACTACTAACCTCTCCCCTCTCCCTCTCCTCTCTCCACTAGGGGAGAGAGGAGAGGGAGAGGGGAGAGGTTAGTAGTTTGGTGACAACTTGTACAAGAAATGTTATGATATTATGATGATGAGAAATGTTATGATATTATGATGAGCGTTGTAATTTATGGACAACCCCAATGTTCATTGGATGCTTAGAATGTTAATGGCATTTTTAAACTTTGAGTTTTCCATATCTTTTTAATTTATTTACTATTCGCCAAAGTTGAAAATGGTATTTTATCTATAGCTGTTAACTTAGCAAGAAAACCCAGAGTAGAAAGATTAATCTTTTTGAAAGATGGATGAAATTAAATATTGAAAAGTATTTTATGCAACTGATGAGCTTCCTAACGCAGGCATCAAAAGAAGGTTGAAATTTTTTTGTATTTGGTACATCATAGATATAATGTCTCAATGCTTGCAATTGTTTAAATGGTTGCACCTGATTATTAGTGTTGTTACACATTCTGGGTAGTTTTTTAAAATACAAAATTTGAAAAAATGGCTAGTTCTTAAAAATATAAAATTTGGTTTGATGAAATTTTTGTAGGATATATGATAATGAAAAACAGAATCCACAAATTATGCTGGCCACAAAAACATTTAATAAATTTAATGTGTACTCAACTAGTTACCAAGTTAAATTTAATAGTTGCAAAATAAACTAATCATCATTTATTTATAAAGTAATGGGTTTTTTATTTTTGTTGCTTTTTTGTAATTTTTGACAACATTTATATCATTTTTTATAAGATTTCACCTTTATTTAACAAAAAAGTTTGACAAAAATTTCAAATTTTTTTTTTAAACTGACACTGATGACATGGCTATTAACTTATGTCACAGATGAGAAAAAGCAAATATATAAATGTCATGTTTATAGTGATTCCCTTTTTGTAGGTGACAAGGCATGGTCTTTAGTTCTGCATTTTAATTTTATCTCTGTTATATGTTTTAACAGTAGTGTTGGAACAATTTTTTGTGTTGGTGTAATAATTATAAAATTTTTTTAAAACAAAATGTATTTAAAATTATCTTATCAGTGTTATTTGAAGTATTAAGCTAAAGTATAAAAGCAGGTAAAATATTAATTTCAGTGTGACCAGGGAATTCGAAACTTCTCACTTACAAAAACCTTACATTACTACACCACTACTGTTCTACCAACTCACAATTATTATAAAGAAGTTTGAAGTTAACAATTTTATCAACAAAGAGCTTTTAATGCTAAAATGCTTGTTCAAGTTTTTTCACAATTATATTCTTCACTCATAAATAGAACATTCTTGAGTTTTTCTTCTTTTGTAATCAAATTTTATGCATGTTAAAAATCTGTATGACTTATTTCACTTACAGACATTTTATTTTGAAATAAATTTTAATATATGAAGTTACACAAGTTTTGACAATTTTTTTATATTAAGGTATATGCAATGGGATCAGAAGATATGGATTCTTTAACATTTGGTGCAAATATTTTACTTAGACATCTGACATTTAGTGAAGCCAGGTTGAATTTTTTTTTTAATTATTTTGATAGTTTTGACCCTAAATTTTTTTGGTTGTCTAATTTATGTTATTTTAATCATGATAATCAAAGTAAAGTGTTATAGCATTATAAGTGTTTTCACACCCTATCACACCCTATGGTACACCTGTTATTTGCAACACATCTCTTTTTTAGGCCCTGTCATTAAATGGCTAAACCATAAAATTCATTACATTATTGTAAATGCTTTTTAAATACAATTCGAAATTTTAATTTTTTTAATTTTCTTTATTATTATTTTTTTTTTTATTTCTTCAGAAAGATGCCAATCCAAGAGTTTCATTATAGCAAAGTTTTGGAAGAATTAGAGCTCACTAAAGAGCAGGTTTTATTAGTTTGTGATTGATTTTTTACTAAATATAAATATATAATAATCATTCATTAATTTTATTCATTTGTGTTTATTTAATTGCCATTCACACAAATACAACACACTTTTTAGGTTAGTTGTAATACATATTTTTTATGCCGTTCATCTTCACAAGGCCAATGGGGTGCTGCTACAGTTTAGGAGGCTACTTTTTTCTTTTTCATTTGTGGCTTTAACCCTCACTCAAATTCCTAAACATAAACTTTGATGAACAAGGCAGCTGCATGAAGAAACAAGTTAAATATGTTACTACCAGGGATGTGATTGAACTTGGAATATATTTTTGTAATATATTTGTTTGTTAAGCTTTTTCACTCATCACTCATACAAAAATTATGAGCTAAAAGCAAATTTAAGAGGAAAATTTATTCCTGATTTTTTTCTGGATATTTTACCCAAACAATTTTCATGATTTTTAAAATATGACCTGGATGACCTATGATTAACAGTATCAGTAGATAATAAAATAAAATATGACCTGGATGACCTATGATTAACAGTATCAGTAGATAATAAAATAATATGATATTCTGTTTGTTAATAAAATATCTTGGCAAAAACTTTCCTGATTTATGTCTCGACAAAAGCTTGTTATTTTGTGATTATTAAAAAAAATAATGTATGTAAAATAATGACAAAAACTTGTTGTTTCATGATAATTTAAAAATGTCAAGGAAAAAGCTTGTTATTTTCTTTAATGATCTCTTACTAAATAATAGCCTTTTGTTATACCTTTATTGGTTAAATGCACTTTTTTAATTCTATTGAATATCTTAAACATATGAATCAAACTTAAATCTGCCTTACAACTAAAGTAAACTTAATTCTTAAAATATATATAGCAAATTCAAATAAATATATCAAATTCAAATTTTTTAACATACCTTAAATTTTATTTGCTTTACTTGCACATTAGTTATAAATTAAATCTAAATACCACACTATTTAGATTTTTCAGCAACAATTGGGTAAAGTTACTTACAGGTAAGTAACTTTACCCAATTTTTAAGGTTGCTCAAGTCATGCTCTTTTACGAAAGGAATAAAACCTAATATTGTAGTTATTTATTATTAACGAAAATAAAAAATCTATATGCTTTCATGTAAAATAAACAAAATCTTAAAATACTTACATTGGTACAACTAAAGAAATCATTTTCCTAAGTCATATCACGTATAGCCTATCATATCACCTATAGCTTATCATATCACGTGTAGCCTATCATATCATGTATAGCCTATCATATCACGTATAGCCTATCATATCACGTGTAGCCTAAATTGTACTTAAGGATTAGATTAAGCAACAAAATTAAAAAATTTTATTTTTTTATTCTTCTGTTTATATGATACGTAATCAAACAGATAATTCAGGTATATTTTAAACATTGCATATATATTTTTTTTCTCTTTTTTCAACCCCAGCACATAAATTATGAACCCATAGTTTGCATTTCAAACAATCATATTTTAAGTTGTTTTTTAACAATTAAACATTTTTAAATAGGTAGGCGCATAGAAATAAAATTGCTCATACTACGTTTTGAAAATAAACTCTTTATATAATTGCATTAAAAAGATTTTTTTGGAATTGTTTTTTTACCGAAGAGCAAGCTTGAGTAACCATTCACTGGACCAGTAGACAGCTTTCTTTAGGTCACTTTGCAAAAGTTTAATACTTGTTATAGAATCTACTTTTTTATCATTGCCAAACATATTTAATATATTTACATAGTTATCAGACAAATTACTAGTGTAAATTACGAAGAGAGTCTTGTTGTACACAACTTAAAGTTATTATAATATATAATAACTTTAAGTTGTGTATATAAGTTTTATAGTTATAATCTGATTAAACTGATTTTATCTGATTCAAAAGTTATCATAATAAACAGTAAAGTGAGAAAAATATCAAATTCATTGCATTCATGCGTCAAATTAATGAGACCAAAGGCAATAAAGGAACCATTCTCTTTCCTAAACTACTCAGGAACTAATAAAGTATTTAGGCTTCTACATTTAGTTATAAGCCATTTATTATAACACATTTTATTGCCCCAAATTATCTCTTCAAAACAGGTTCTATTAAATGTGAATTTTTTGAATACTAAATGAATATTAAGTGAATATAAAATATGTATAATAAAATAAAATATTAAATATTAATATTTTGAATATTAAGTAAACATTAAATGTGTTATTTTTTTGAGGTTTTAACTTAGTCATTCTCACCCTAAAACTTCTGGGAAAATTTCAAAGTGTTTTGGCAACTTCTTAAAAAATGGGTAAACACAAAAAAGTGGACTTCTCAACTTTACTAAAGAAATATAAATAAACTGCAATATTATCAAAAAATTTAACTTGAAAATATATTTAAAAATTTTATAGTTATCAAAGCTTTTTGACCAGTTTGTTTTGGAGTGTTAACAAGCTAGCATGTTTCATAATACCAACTAAAAATACTATTTTTTTTATTAAAAATACTTTGTTCTAATAAAAAATGTATGCAGCAAAAAAATGATTTCTGTTAATATGTGTATAATTTTATTCAAAATATGTTCATTTATTTATAATTATTTTAATCTGTTTAAATTAGTTTTATAATTTTTTTTTAGTTGATTTGCATTTTTTTTTTTTAATTTGGTTGATTTATTCGTTTTTTTTTAGTTTATTGATTCATGGTTGTTTTTTTTAGTTTGTTGATTTATGCATTTTGCTTGGTTGTGATTATTGTGCATCAATAAAAGGTTTCAATAAAGTATTTACAAATATTGTTTTGTTTTTTTTTAATCATGTTGGAAATAACTTATGAATATTTTAATAACATCTAAAAACATAAATATGTACTGCCTTTGAAATTAAAGTCAGCATTAAACAATGCATACCTAACTGCTGATCTTAAAGTGCTTTTCTATGTTATTATGGTGAAACCTTTGTGTTGAAATTTTGTGTTGACCTGATGCTGATGAAAAAAATTAGATATTTTTTTCAAAAGTATGCTTATTCTAAAAAAAATTGCTTATCTTTTGTTATTTTTAAAGTCATAAAAATTTTAGTTAATTATTTGTCATAATGTTTCATGTACAAGCTTTGCTACTTGAGATATTAGGAGTTTACTTTTCAAAAATACAACATAAATTTCAATGAATAATTTATTTTGTTCAAAGGTTATAATAGTTAGTAGTTGTCATGGTGAATTGAATAGTAGTGATCTTTGTAAATTAGTAGTTTAAAATGGCTGAAACTAAATTTTTTTTTTGACAAAACAAGAAATTGTCACAAACACAAATTTTGTCTAGCAAAGTTATTTTTCAAACATGTTTTTTAAATTAAAATCTTTCTTATTTATAAGTTTAATGAAAAAAGCAAGTTTTAAAACAAAAATTAAATTTGCAATAAATATTTTATATTTATTGCAATTTGTATTATTTTATATATAAAAGTCAAAAATGTATAAAAAATTTCTTTTGTTCATAAATGTGTCAAACATAAAATATCATATTGTCATATTTCTTTTGTTCATAAATGTGTCAAACATAAAATATCATATTGTCATATTTCTTTTGTTCATAAATGTGTCAAACATAAAATATCATATTGTCATATTTCTTTTGTTCATAAATGTGTCAAACATAAAATATCATATTGTCATATTTCTTTTGTTCATAAATGTGTCAAACATAAAAAAGATCTTTAGTCTTCGTTATTTTTGATTTAAAAAACAAAAATGTTATGATATAATTATAATTTAGAATTTTATTCAATTTTGTAGTTATGCAGATTATTCTTTTGTTATTAAAATTTATTAAAATTTTTTAGGTGTTGGTCCTGTTACAGCAATGAAGCTTATAAAAGAGCATCGAAATATTGAAGGCATCATAAAGCATTTACAATCAAAAGATGTATGTTGATTACTATTACAGTGCAGGCCCTGTTTTAAATTGTTGCACAATTGGGTAGTGTGGGGTTAAATGGATATATTGTATTAGTGTACATAGAGTAAGTTACCTATACATAATGCTTTCTTTTGAAAGAAGGTGGAATGAAGTTCTTGGGGAAAGAAAATCTGAACATTTGAAAAAGCAAGATCTACTTATCTATTTCTAAATACCCTACCAATTTTTAAACTTATGCTGTTTTGGTTTTGCTAAAAACTGTGTTAATCTAAAAATCCTTTTAAGCAGCATAATGCAACAGTTCTCAATTTTAAACAAATCTTTTATTTTGTTTTTGAATTTTTGTGGATTGTTTGTACTAATTTTTTTTTTTTTTACTAATTTCTCATTAACAATGTTTTCTTAAAAGCGAGTTTGCTTAGGTTTTTAAAACAGATACAAAAAAACATGTTTCATGTTATATTATTAGTTACTTTTGGAAAACTCAAAGAAATTTGAGATTTGAATTAGTTTGTTAAAAAAATTTTAACTTGTTTTTTTTTTTAATCATGTTGAAAATAACTTATGAATATTTTAATAATCTAAAAACATAAATATGTACTGCCCTTGAAATTAAAGTCAGCATTAAACAATGCATACCTTTACGACAAGTAAAGAAAAAAAAACTTTAAAGCAACTTAGAGCAAAGTAGTATCAAGATTTTTAACAGTAAATTGCTATCTTATTCAATCAGGTTTAGTTTTTTTTGGGGGCCAAGAAAGTAGTAACAGCTGAATAATTAAAAAGCCAAATATCTCTAGTAGGTCAAGGACCACCAACATTTGTTATGGTTTAAACCCATTTCATTGCACACATTGTTGCCCTTTGCTCATTTTTCTCATATGCAACCTAGATCTTTAAAAAAAGTTACTAATTCAAATTGTTTGCTAAATTTGTGATCCAGAACATGTCATGTGGTCAATGTCAATGGCTTTAATAAAAAATTTCCAATCTTTAATGGCCTTATTCAGATTTAAATCTAATTTGAAATATAAAAAGGTAAACATTCAGAGAGAATGTTTACTTTTTTATATTTTAAATTAGATTTAAATCTGAATAAAACAAATAATGTATGTGATCTTAAAATATAAGAAATGTGCCCAAAATTTAAAACTGACACACTAAAAGATGTGGAAACATGTAGAAAAATTTGTTTAAATAAAATATGCATCAATGAAGTATTTGATTTAAACAATATAAAGAACTTAAGCAATAATAAACAGAGCAATAATAAATTAGTAGCAAATCACTTATCAAACCTTTTTCATTTTACACTGTGTTTCATCAATTAAGATTTCTGATGAGTCCTAATTGATGAAACACAATGTAAAATGAAAAAAAGTTTGATAAGTGATTTTCTACTAATTTATATATAGTTATATATATATATATATATATATATATATATATATATATATATATATATATATATATATATATATATATATATATATATATATATATATATTCATTTAAATTTAGAAATATACTATACCTGAAAATTGGATGTATGAAGTAAGTTTTTTTCTCTTTTTTATTTTATATATATATATTTAATTTATATTTAAAACTTGATTTTTTGTTTCAACGTTAGAGCATGGTTTACCACCTCAAACGTTGAAACATGGTTTACCTTTGTTTAATGATGTTTTTTGTAGGTTCAGCCTCTGAAAAATTCTTTTTACTCTGTGCATGATAATTGAAATTTATATTTGGAACTTGATTCGATATGAATATACTTCGATTTAATTCCAAAGTTTCATTTTTTATTTTAAGGTCTTCAATAAGATTGATTTAAAGAAGCATTTTCTCTCTGAAAACTGAGTTCTTCTTTTATTTCTATGTTTTCCATTTGAATTTCTTTTGAAACAATAACCAATTTTTTAATGCAGAAACAAGAAATTTATTACTAGGCAGAGTTTCATCATTTTTTGTTGGTATGATTTCTTTCCCTATTTCTTTGTGTAATTGTTTTTCACATAACGACATGGAGAACAAATAGATTTTGTATTTTTTACAGAGATTTTATCAACAGGATTTTCATAGTCTAAAGTTATCTTCATTTCATCAAATTGCTCGGTATCAAATATGTCTTGGGTGAGAACAAGTTTCTTCAATGTTCTAATGTCGGGTTTTAAATATGAGAATATCTCACTGAGTGATCTTGGCGCCATATTTTTAATGTAAATGAAATCTATTTTTCAATCACTTTATTAATAAAAAAACATATTTTAAGTATTATTATTATTTTTTTTTTTTCTCTTTCTTAAAAACAACACGTCTTGCTAGTAGCTTGTATTTCGTATTACATTTATGCTAGTCATACAAGAACATTTATGGATTTGATTTGTAAAAATTCTGTTGTTTTTTTCAACTTATGTTTTGGATAATTTTCATGTTGAAATATAAATATTCTATCTAATCTCAATTTGCACGCTGATGAATATTTTATGGTTCCTTGCATGCGACTTGCTAAGCTTCACCAGTTTTTCTCCGAACGTTTTGTTTACCATCAGAATGTACGAAATAAAATTTGGATTTATCTGACCACAGTATTTTCTTCAAAAAAAAAATTGGCTAATTAACAGGAGTTTTAGCAAATAATAATTGTTTTTTCTTATGTTGCTGCGTCAAAAATGGTTTTTTACGTGTTGTGTAGCTTTTAAACCCATTTTCATGTAAACAATTTTAGATCGTTTTACCAGTTATTTTGGCTTTATTTTCAGAGTTTCTAAAAAGAAGCAATTTCCAAACAACTTTATCATAGCGTTTGACTCTTATTCTAACTTTATCAAGTTTTTTACATAATTTTGAAATAAAATGACAGAAAAATAAACATAATGGCTATACATTTATATACTATGTTTTATGATTTTGAATTATGAATTTAAAACTTTATAAAATATTAAAGGTTTTTTGTGATTTTATTTGCGTGTGCATCGATTACAATAAGTTATTGTCATATAGAAGTTTTTTAATTAAATGTTACAGCTTAAAATTTATTTTTTAAGCTTAAATTTATTTTTTATTTATTATTTTTTTTTTCAATTTAAAGTTTTAATTGTATCATGTTGACCTTTGCACACTTCTGATTTTACTATAACACATTTAAATAAGAACAATTATTTGGTATGAAGTTGTATGAATTGATATAAAATTTTTAATACTAAATAGAGTTAAACAAGTATTTCCAGTTATTTCATGAAAAAAGTAGTGAAATTCTATATTTTTGAAATTATTGTTCTATATGTTGCTGTTGTTCTATATGTTGCTTTTTTAAATTTTTTTTTTACTTATTTAAATTTTTTTTTTTTTCCATCTGTTTAATAATTTTTGCTTCTCAATCAATCTCTCTTTCTCTCTCTCTCTCTCTCTCTCTCTCTCTCTCTCTATATATATATATATATATATATATATAATATATATATATATATATATATATATATATATATATATATATCCTTATAGTGTAGTCGAAAGAGTCTTTTAATATAAAAAAAGTCTCTTTCAACTACAATTTTAATTACCTTGTCTCTTAAGCTGTTTTTGATTGTTGTCGAAATGTCAAAGCAATTAAATTAATGCGGAAGTACATTAAATTTTATTGTTTTTAAAAAAAAATTTTAAAAACATTTCTAAAACATGCGTAAATGTTGCTACATCGACTATCTTATAGCCTGCTGCTACAAGGGAGTGTTTCTACATCGACTATCTTATAGCCTGACTTGCAACGGAGTGCTGCTACATCAACTGAGGGTTTGGTTTGGGCAGGCAGTCTATCATTTAAAAAAAAAAAATTTAAGTTTTTTAAACTTTTTCTGGTCTGGTTTATTAACGCGCTGTTTAAAACTACAGTTTATGGGAAACTCTTTCTGACTACCATACAAGAATATATATATATATATATATATATATATATATATATATATATATATATATATATATATATATATATATATATATATATAGTCTTGCATGTCTCTTGCGTAGCATCAAAAAATATTTCCCATAAACTGTAGTTTTAAAGAGCGCGTTAATAAACCAGACCAGAAAAAGTTTTGAAAATTAAATTTTTTTTTTAATTGATAGACTGCCTGGCCAAACCAAACCCTCAGTCGATGTAGCAGCACTCTCTTGCGAGTCAGGCTATTTGTCAGTCGTTGTAGCAGCACTCCCTTGCGAGTCAGGCTATTTGTCAGTCGATGTAGCAGCATTCCCTTGCGAGTCAGGCTATTTGTCAGTCGATGTAGCAGCACTCCGTTGCGAGTCAGGCTATTTGTCAGTCGATGTAGCAGCACTCTGTTGCGAGTCAGGCTATTTGTCAGTCGATGTAGCAGCACTCTGTTGCGAGTCAGGCTATAAGATAGTCGATGTAGCAACATTTACGCATGTTTAAAAAATGTTTTTTTTTAAATCAATAACAAAAACACCACTAATTAAAAAAAACTTTCTAGTCGTTATAATTGCGGTTTTTTAAAAATTTTTTAAAAAACAATTAAATTTAATGTACTTCGGCAAAAATTAATTGCTTTGACATTTCGATGACAATCAAAAACAGCTTAAGAGACGAGGTAATTAAAATTGTAGTCGTAAGAGACTTTTTTTACATTAAAATGCTCTTAAAGCGACACTATATGAGTATATATATATATATATATATATATATATATATATATATATATATATATATATATATATATATATATATATATATATTTATAATATATATATATATATATATATATATATATATATATATATATATATATATATATATATATATATTTCTAGTTTATGTTTTTATATTATGTTTTTAGCTCATCTTTTTTGTTTTAGATATTTTTTTTTTTATTTTAGGATTCTCGTTTATTGTTTTTAGAACCTGAAGTCACACCTGCTGATCAGGTTCAGGTATGATAATAAAGTTGTGTGTTTACAATTAGGATGATAATCAAATCAAAAATTGGAAAAAATCAATTGTATATTTTAATATATTTAATTATTATGTTAAGTGTAATTTTTATTGATAACTTGCCGTATTTTTGTTGATAATCTTGCTGTTAATGTTTTGTTATTAAACTCAATTTTTGTAAACAATGAACGAAGATTATTGAATCAACCTTTTTTTATTTTAGTTAAAATGGAAGGAGCCAGATGAAGAAGGCCTTGTAGAATACATGGTAAAACAAAAAGGATTTAGGTTTGACATTATTTTATTTTTATTGTAACTTATTCACTTATTTATGAAAGTTATTTTGTTAATGACAATAATTTTGTCCATATAATTTAAAATAGAGTAAACTCCCGGTTATTCAAACCTCTAAGGGGAACAAGAATTTACTTCAAATAACCAAAAGTTCGAATAACTGAAAATCTTCTTTAAAGTGACCTATTGCAAGTTACTATTAAATTTGAACAGTAGTAGAAAGTAAAAAAGAAGAAAAACTTTGGAGTAAGATGCTGTTCAAGTCTTTACCTTCTTAAAAAAACAATCTAAAATAAAGAAATAAAATCGTTACAATTTTTCGAAAAAAATCGGTTATTTTCGATTGCTTTTTTGCCTCTAATGAATGTTTATCAAACATCTTTGATACTAGGTTTAGCGATTGTCCGATTTTGACACCGTTATTTTCAAAAAAAGACCAACATTCAATTAACTCTATTGCACGTGCAACCTCTGATAATTTTGGCTTTACGGGAGGCAAATTGTTTGAATCTTTGTCTATCTCCTCATCTACCTCAGCACAATCGTTGATTAAAATGGAATCCAGAATTTCTTGATCTGTAATAGCGGTTGCTTCGCTTGTGCAAATATCAAAATCTATGTTTATGTAATCTTCAACAGCAAAATCTTTCTCTACTAAGCCACGTGATATAAGATCTTTGATGTTTTCTTCAAGCAATATAAAAGGATCTTCTTTACCATTTATACTTGCAACCGGAATTTCCTTTGAGATGCCTGCTTTTCTAAAATAATTTATTACAGTATTAGTCGATACAGCATCCCATGACTTGACAAACATGCTCATAGCTTCAAGAATGTTGATATTTGGGGTCGTTTTACCAGCATCGATGTATTTTATCTGACGCCTCACAACATTCGTGCGATAAAAAGTCTTCAATGCTCTAATGACTCCCTGGTCCATTGGTTGCGTTTCGGAGGTTGTGTTTGGTGATAAAAATACTAATTTAATTGCTTCGAGATTTTCAACTTTAGGATGAGCTGGGCAGTTATCTATGATTAGTGCAACTTTTCTACCCTCAGCATTAAACTTTGCCTCAATTCTCCTTACATAATCAGTAAAGATTTTAGAATCCATCCAGGAATTATTTTGGGACTTGTATTAACAAGGGAGGCTTTTGACACTTTAAAACATCGTGGTTTTTCTGCTTTTCCAATTATAAGCATAGGCAGCTTTTCACCTACCCCATTTCCTGCTGCTAAGCCTGTTAAACGAACTTTGCTTAATTTTCCTCCTGCACATCGTTAACCTTTTAGATGAAAGTTTTTTGTTGGTGGTTGTTGATAAAATAAACCAAACTCGTCAGCGTTGTAAACATCTCTTAATTCATACCTTGAGAGGATAGTGGGCAAATGGGTTTGCTCCCAACTTGATGTCTTTTCCGTTGTACATGACCTTTCCTTGCCAGAAATAGTTCGAAAAACAACATTATGTCTATTTTTCCACCGATCAAGCCACCCTTCTGAAGCCTTAAAATCTGCAGTGTTTTGCTTTTTTATTAAAGCTTTTTCTTTAATGATGTGTCCACCAATCGGTACATTTCGTTCACGTGCGCTTATAAACCATTTATATACAGCTTTATCAACGGAATCATGCTTTCCCAAACTTAACTTTTGTCTCTTTGCTCCAAATTGACCTGACTCATACTTGCTAATTATGTCTTTTTTATGCGTAATCCAGTAAGTTAAAGTGTTTTGAGGATCACTGAACTTTTTTGCAAAATTTTTTTTAGTTAGTCCTTTTTCTTAATCCTTAAGAGCAAGATATTTTTCTTTGATTGTCAGAACTGTTTTCTTTTGTTTAGATGCCATGTTGAAACTTCTACCGCACTACTTTGCAATGTCTTTGATTTTTTAATTACATTTTAATGAGATTATTTCGTTTATAATGTTTTGATAACGTTTAGTAATGTTATGTTTTGAAATGGAATGGTATTTTCAAACAAACAAAACCTTCAAATATCTGACAGGGTTTTGGTCAAGGGGAGTCAAAAATTGTTTCAAATAACCGAAATTTCGAATAACTGCATGTTCGAATAACTGATGGGTATTTGCATGGGTTTGTTAAGGAAAATTCGCGGGGAATTAAAATTTCTTTGAATAAGCGGGAAATTCAAATAAGTGCCAGTTTCAATAACCGGGAGTTTACTGTACACACAAGTACTTTAAAATAATAAAAGAACTACAAAATATATTTGTGGTTGAAAGTATTATATATTTAAACAAGTACTTTAATAATTTTTTTTTTTTTTTTTATTCAACCATATCAATAAAATTTACAAATTTCATCGTAAATTAATATAAATTGGTTAGGTGTCACTCATATAGTTACAAACTAGTCAATGGAGTGACACCTAAAAAACATAAAAATTTCACGAAAAAATAAATAAATAGAAAGAAAAAAAAAAAAAGGAAACTGAAGTAAACAAAAAAAAAAAAAAAAAAAAACAAAAAAAAGGAAAAACTTAATATCTGTATATAAATAATAAAGAAAAGAAGAAAAGATTGTTAAACAAATAATAATGATATATGTAATAATAATAGTAATAATACAAAATAATAACAATAAAGTACCAATAATATTAAGAATATTATAATACAATATAAATTGTATGTACAAATCATAGATGATAATTAGATATAATAATAACATAAAATGTAACATTAATAACACAATAATAAATAAATATAAGATTGGTAAATAATAAATAAAATAAAAATCAAACCACAAGACAACTATAGTACAGAGAGAAATTATAAAGAAATACACTCCAACAATATATTTTTAAATTGAATTCTGTTGAGCAGTAAAAAATTCATAACAAGTGGATATTTTTTCTTAGACTTTTTTGTTAATGCAGGAATACACTGGTTCCATTGAGAGATACATTGTTGTTTTATGGAAAACTTACCATATTTGATTGTGCTGAAAAAAGAATAGTATAGCTTACTATTTTCTGTATTCCTGGTGTGATAATTATGAACTTCGTTTGTTTTAATAAAAAAATTTGAAAAAGGGCTTGGTAGTTTATTTTGGAGAAAGTCAAACACAAAAAGACAATTGTAAAACTTTACAAGATTATGGAGTTTTAAGATTTTTAGTTCAGAAAATTTTTTTTTGATATCAGATCTCATTGGGGAAAACGTCATTATTCTAATAGATGCGCGTTGTAAACTAGCAATGTTGTTAAGTAAAAAGTTTCTTTTTTGACCCCAAACAATACAACAATAGCAAAGGTGAGAAGAGAATAAAGAAAAATAAATCATTCGAAGAGTTTGGATAGGAACATAGTAACGAATTAGAGAAAGCATACTGTTAGCTCGTGTAAGTTTTTTTTTTAGATGATACAGTTGATTATACCAAGATAGGTTTTCATCAAGATATATTCCAAGATACTTTATATATTTTGATGGAAAAAGTTTTTTACCGTTAATTTTAATTTTAATATGATCAATAGTTTTTTGAGGGGAATGAAAAATAATGTATTCAGTTTTATTGACATTCAAGGAAATACGGTTACTATTTAACCAGTTACATAAGCGATGAAGATCTTGATTAACTTTTTTACAAATAGTCGTGAGGGATTTGTTGATATATAAAAGATTGGTATCGTCAGCATAATGATGTATCATAGAATTTTTTAACGAACAAGATAAATCATTTATATATAATAAGAACAACAACGGTCCAAGAACGGAACCTTGTGGAACGCCATATTTAATAACTTTATGTGTGGATTCAAATCCATTAATTGAAACAAACTGAGTGCGATCCGTAATATATAAAGAAAACCAATGATTAGCAATACCACGTATTCCGTAGTAGTTTAACTTTTTTATTAGAATGTTGTGATCAACCGTATCAAAAGCTTTTTGAAGATCTATGAATACACCACAAGCAAAAGAACCACTGTCAATTGCACCACGAATCATTTCAGTAATGCTAATAAGAGCGTGAGAAGTGGAGTGATTTGAGCGAAACCCAAATTGTCGAATATGAAAACAAGCAGAATTATTTAAAAGGTTGTAAATACGAGAATACATAAGTTTTTCTAAAAGTTTGCTGACATTTGATAATAATGAAATTGGTCTGTAGTTATTACGTTCAAGTTTTGAGTCTTTTTTATGAATTGGGATAACAGAAGCAGTTTTTAAAATATCAGGGAATACACCGGTTGTGAATGACAGATTAAATAGTTCAGAAAGTACAGGAGAGATATCATTTGCAAGAGCTTTAAAAATAGGTATTGGAATGCTGTTAGGTCCAGAAGCCTTGCTGTCATTAAGAGAATGAATAATCGATAATACTTCGTTTTTGTCTGTAGGTTTTATGAACATTGAATTAAGATTAGGATTTTTAAGATATTTATTAAAGTCAGTATTGGATGAGTGGATCTTATTCTGTAAATCTTCCGGAACTGAAACAAAAAATGAATTAAAAGATTCCGAAATTTTAATGGGGTCGTGTATCATGGAGTTGGTAGAAGATAAGCATGAAGGAGATGAGTTAACTCTCGAACTAATGTTTAAAAGGTTCTTAATACCATTCCATGTAGATTTCAAATTTTTGGCATTGTCAGAGAAGAACTTAGAGTAATGGTTCTTTTTACTACGACGGGTGAGAGTAACAAGTAAGTTTCTATATGCTTTATAAGATTTTTCTAGATTGAGTTTGTTATTAGGATTCTTTGCTTTAAGAAATTTTTTAATTATTTTATTTCGCATTTTAATAGAAGTCAAGATTCCTCGTGTTATCCAAGGTTTGAGACCCCTTGATAAGCAACGATTGCTGACTTTTTTCAATGGTGCATGTTTATCTAAAAGAGAATTGAAACTTGAGAAAAACTCTTCAAATGACTTATTAGTCTTACCTTCGTTGACATTAATTACATTAATCCAGCTAATTTTTGAGAAATCACTACATAACTCGACGCAATTTATTTGTTTTAGATTTCGACGAAAAATGCAGCTTTTACGAGAATTAATTTTGGTTCTATAAAGAGGATGTATTAAAAATTGGGGCAAATGACCTGATACCGTAGAAGTAAAATTACCGGCAAAAATATTTGTAGAAGTTGCATTAGAAAATATGTTATCAATTAGAGTTTTGGAGTGATTTGTGATTCTTCTTGGCAATGAAATAAAGGGAAGAAAGTTATTTAAAGCAATAGTGTCTAAAAATTCAGAGACAGAATTATCTGAGTTTGCTAATAAAAGATCGACATTAAAATCGCCTATTAAAAAAGTAGTTTTGTTTTTTTCCATAGATAGCTTTTCAAAAAGTGGAATTAAATATGATTTAATAAATTCTGAAATATCCATACTAGGATGGCGATAAATACAGCCAATAATGATGTTTGATTTTTTAGGAATTATGATTTCCACAAACACAGATTCTAAAAGTTTTGGTTTAAGCATATTAAGATCATATCGAAGTTTATAAATTAATGTATTCGATATATAAAGTAAAGCTCCTCCAAAATAAGATTTTGTTGGAGTGTGCTCATAAACATAACCGGTAAGATTTAATGGGATAGTTGGTAAAATGTCATGTTTTAGTTTAGTTTCAGTTATGCCAATAATACTGAATTTATGATTAATAAGAGATAAAAGTGAGTTTAATTCGTCAAAATTTTTAACAAGAGAAGCAATATTTAAATGATGTAAAGAAATTAAGCATAAAATTTAAGTTTATATTTTATTTATTATAGAGTAAACCAAAAGGATTACAGAAATTAATTACACACATAAAAAACTTTCAGATTTTAAATTTCATGCTAAAATCTACTAAAAAGTAGATTTTAGCATGAAAATTAAGTTCATACTTGTTTTAACTTGTTTCTCTGTGCAACGACCTTGTTTGTCAAGGTTTGTGTTTTGGAGTTAAGAGAGGATTGTAACCACAATAAACTTGTCTCCTTGACTGTAGTGAATTTAGAGAGGTCGTACATAAAAATAAAACTTTAAAAAAAGTAGCAATGCTAAAAATGTAATGAATAAATTTTAACATGTAACCCAGTACAATCTGCTTCATGTCCTGCTGCCTTGTAGGATACGCCTTTTTAGGCAAAGGCTAGGAGATGCAAACTCTGACATAAAACACCCCCTGCCTTGGGGCTCTTGTTTGAGTAAAGGCTAGAGATGGTGTCTCAATAAAAATACTCATCTTGGGCAGATGTTAAATGCATCCGGCTGCTGTCTTGTAGAAGGCCTCCTAGGCAAAGACTTAAGGGGTAAATAGATTCTATCTGTTGACCAGCCTCACACCCATTCTTCATTTACTAGGCTGGCGCAGATGTATTTTTAATAAATTGTTTCCAGTTTAGGATGTTAATTGCTGGATCTTCTTGACTCGATGCATGGGTTTTGCACGTGTTTCTGTTTTTATGACTAGGCAACTCTTTCTATTATCTCCAAATGAGGGTACAGCTCTAAAACGTTTATGGTTTTGAGGCCGGCTGGTAGTCAGGTTTCTGGAACTCTGTGGCAGCTCTCAGAGAGGCTGATTCCATCAACAGCTGAAAAATATCAAAGTACTAAAAGTGCCATGTTGCACATGGACGGTGTCCCTGTTTGTACTTTTGATGTGCATTGCCAAGGCCACATTGTGGCCCTT
This sequence comes from Hydra vulgaris, assembly GCF_022113875.1. Taxonomy (NCBI): domain Eukaryota; kingdom Metazoa; phylum Cnidaria; class Hydrozoa; order Anthoathecata; family Hydridae; genus Hydra; species Hydra vulgaris. The sequence continues at coordinate 6,231,197 of NC_061156.1, forward strand.
TTTACGGCTTGAGGTTTATTAATAGAAATGAGGCAATTGCTTGGGCCATAAAATAGTGTACTGAGTACTATCTATGTTTTGAGTCAAGTTCTTTAACAAATTTAAAAATGAATAAAGTAACAAAAACTATAAAACACAAAAAACCACAGCCATCACCAAGTTCGCTAAACCTATCATTCACCAATATTTGTGGTCTTCGAAGTAACTTTTCTTCTGTTGAGTCTTGCAAAGTTCACCAGACCTACTTGCTCTTTGTGAGACTACTTTGAGTTCAGCTGTCTCATCTTGTGATCTTAGTGTTGATGGTTATCTTCCTTTAATTCGTAAAGACTCCAATAGTCGCATGCTTGGCCTAGGCATTTACATTCGTAAGAATTCACCCATTTGTCGGGAAACTAGGTTTGAATCCACAGACTACTCTTTTATGTGCTTTTGTTTAGCACCACTTCACTCTATCACCTTTCTCTTTGTTCTATATTGCTCTCCTTCATCTCAAGACTGAACTCTTCTTGATGTTATTTCTGATTATATTGACCAAGCCCTCATTCTTTATCCATCAGCCAATATTGTTGTTGTTGGTGACTCTAATGTTCATCACACTGAATGGCTTGGCTCTAGTGTCAGTGACCCTGCAGGCATTAAGGCCCACAACTTTTGCCTTTTTCAATCCCTAACTTAAATAGTCAACTTTCCAAATTGCTTTCCAGACAACCTGAATCATTTACCTTCTCTACTCGACTTATGTCTTGTGTCTGATCCTAGTCAGTGCTCAGTTTCTCCATACTCACCCTTAGGTGCCTCAAGGTTCAATCTTTGGCCCTATACTCTTTTTAATTTACATTAACGATCTTCCAGATATTCTCACATCTAAGGTGGCATTGTTTCCTGATGATACTACTATTTCTTCTTGTCATGATAAGAAGCCAACTCCCTCTAATTGCTTGCAGGGGGCATTTGAGCTTGAAAAGGATCTCACTTCTGCTACAGCATGGGGCTCATAGTGGCTGGTGAACATTAATTTAGATAAAACTCAATTTTTTTCAGCCAATCTTTATCGCAATAATTTAGACCTTTCTTTATTTATGAACGGTAATGTACTCGATGAGTTTTCTACCCTTCACATTCTAGGATTAACTCTTCTGATCTTTTTTGGAAACCTTATATCAAATCCGTTGCAAAATTAGCATCTGCTAATGTCGGTTCTCTTAATCGAGCTCGACACTTTCTTACTCTGGATTCTATTCTCTATCTCTATAAATCTCAAATCCGGCCTTGTATGGAATACTGTTGCCATATCTAGGGCGGATCTTCTAATGATGCCCTTTCTCTTTTAGACAAGGTGCAAAAACGCATTGTAAACATAGTTGGACCTGCTCTTGCAGCCAACCTTCAACCTTCGTCACATCGCCGTAATGTTGCTTCTCTTTCTCTTTTCTACAAATACTATAATGGGCACTGCTCTAAAGAACTAGCGTCTCTTGTGCCATCTACTATAATTCATTCTCGTGTTACTTGTCATTCAATTAAGTCTCATCCTTTTTCTGTTACTGTTCCTAAATGCTCCAAAAACTCTTATTCGTCTAGTTTTTTTCCTCGAACATCAGTTCTTTGGAATTCGCTTCCTTCATCTTGCTTTCCTGATTCATATAATTTGCTATCTTCTAAATTGTCTGTCAATTGTTATCTTGCTCTACAATCTTCATCTTTTCTCTTCCAGTAACTTCCAACACTAATTAGTGGTTGCTTGCAGCCTTGTTGGAAGCAATGATGTTAAAAAAAAAAGTTTTTTGCAAATAGTTTTTATTGTTGGGAAAAATAATAGAGTGAAGCATGAAAAGAATCCTGATTTAAGGTTTATAGCTTATAGTGTAATGATAAGGTGAATTTGACACAGAAGAAATATGATATGAAAGTTTTAGTGAAATTATAACTTGATTGACACCACCTGTGATAATAAGGAAAAATGAGCACAAGCTAGGACCCAAGACACAAGTCAAGGAGTTAAATGATTAAAAATTATTTAGAAAATGAGTTACAAAGAAATCTATCTGATGGTTGCAAAGAAAGCTATCTGACAGTTACAAAGAAATCTACCTAGTAGTTACAAAGGAAGCTGTGTGAGTTTGTGGTACAAGAGCCAAATTAACATTAAAAAGCGTGCAGTATTAAGAAGAAGGAAATCGATAAAGAACAAAAAGCATATGACTATTGGAGTCAGTGAATCGAGGGCTACTAGCTATTAACATTCTGTTGCAAAGATAAAACCTGAGTTTAAATTAGTCTCATAAAGATCAAGTAGGTCTGGTAAATTTTGCATGTTTTTTTTTTTTGCTTAATATTTTCAAGTAATATATTTATGTTCTAAATTAATAGAGTACTCAACTCAATCATAGATACAGCCCTCAGAATTAGGGTTGGCATATGGCAATGCCGACCTAACTGCCGACCTAGAAGTTTTTAATGTCGGCAATTTTTTGCCTTTGTAACAAATTTTTTATGCTGACCCAATGGTGACCTCTAACAGATTAAAGTCGGAAAAACTATTGCCGACCTCTATTTTTCTAATTCCATGGGTTTTAGATAGTACACCCATATAGCAATAAGGTATTTAGTTGCCTCATTCTTGTTAATCAACCCAAGGTTTTAACAAAGAGATTTATATGTGACCTCAACAATCTGCACCAAAAACACTAACAGAAGTACCTTTCATGCACAACAAAGCACTCTTTATGATGTTTTACATCTATTGATGGAATCAGGCTCTCTAAGACCTACTACAGAGTTCGAGAAGCTTTGATATCATCCAGCTTCAAAGCCATTAAACTGAGTTTTCAAAGCTGTGTCTTTTTTAGGAGATAACAAAAAAAAGGTATAGCCACTGCCAAGAGGCAAAAAGAAAAATGCATTAGTAGACCCAAGAAGTTCTAACATTCATTATCACAGGCAGGAAACAATTTAACCCAGGTGTACATCTACACCAGCCTATTTGACGAAGAAGAGGTGCGAGGCTGTTCAATAGAAATTTTCTTTTTTTTTTTCCTAAAATTTTTTCCAAGTAGGTCTTCTTTAAGACAGTATCCGGATGCATTTGATATCTATCTAGAGTTAGTATTTTAGAAACCATTTCTATTTTTTACTCTACCAAAAGCCCAAAACAGGACACAATGTCACTGAACTTTAGGTTGAAAAAAATTGTACAGAAAAACTGTTTACATATATTGTTAGCTTTATATCTGGCGACTCCAAAATTATATATTAAAAAATTGTAACATTCCGTCATGATGAAATATTACATTTTACAAAAAAACAACAGTATTTTAATAATAAATAAACAATATTAATAACTATTCTTAAAAACAATCTAAACAGTTTCATAATATATCATTGTACAGTTAAATCCTTTCAGTATTATATGTCAAAATAACACTTATAAGTTTTTTCTTGTATAAGTCGTGATGATAGTCTTTGGGTAATCTGTACCTTGACATTTCTGAAAATTTTGAATGAAGAGACTCTCCTACTTGCTCACTGGTCAGTCCAAGAGCCTCACCATTCTCTGCGCAATATGATGTTATATGGCTGAACAAGATATGAAGTTTTGTTGACTTAGTTGATAGTTTTAAAGTACAAAAATAATGTTCAAAATTTTTTATATCAGTATCAAAACCATTTGCTAACTTCTTTCTAAATGTTGACTGAGATACCACATCAAGAGCATACAAAGCATCACAAAACCCATTAAGATTATTTGAAAGATTTTCTCTCAATTCTTTGAATAGTTTGAGTAGCCTTTTTAGCTCCCCAACTGTGAACTAATTAATTCCAGATAATGTTGACACGGCCCTAATAATATTATTATATAAGTTTGAATAAAAATTTAAAATATAGAAGATTATTTTTAAGGTATAGCTTTATCGATTTCATATTCATTATGTAATATAAATAGTTTTTATTATAGATATTTTACAGAAAGTTTTAAAAACATTTACAATAAAAATGTGTAATATTGGAAAGCTGCAAATGTCTAGAATCCTGGTTGAATCATCTCCTACTAGTAATAGAAAATTCTTGCAGTTGTTAAAGTCTTTTAGCTTCGAATCCTTTTTTCCAGGCTAAATTTTTTATCCAAAAGTTCTAACTTCTCCAGATTCAAGCAAGAAATCTTCTATATCAGATAGCAAAAATAATTCTGTTATTCTATATCTTATTGCAAAAATAACAGGGGTGTTTTGTACCTGATGTGTAAACCCAAAATTAGCATGATGTACAATAATACAATAAATGTTTAAATTGAAAATTTTGTTTACTGTGGCTTAGTAGTCCCAGAATTATGTTAGGCAACTTTAAATCAGCAGATAGTTTAAATATCTTTTTTCTATATTTTCTCACAATTCAAGTAACATTCTTCTATGCTTAAAACAATTCCAATTAATAAGGTTTCATTTACTGACGTCTCTTTTGCAAAATCAGGATTAATACCCTGTTATTTAAGCAAAATGTATACTAACTTTTTTAGTTAAATATCAGTTATAGTATATTATTATAAATAATAGGTTTGAAAAATCGATTGCATTATGCCTACTTGTACCTGTGAGTAAAGATTTCTTTTAAGACCTACATCTTTTTTATAGTTTGAAATGTTTATGACGCCAAAACCGAAATCTTAAAACTACCACCTCCACCATCCGTAAACACTTTAACCTAAAACAGATTTTTAAATTAAAAACAAAAAATCGTGACTGTGTATGAATTACTAAACCATTATGTAAAAACTACCAAAGCATCGTAAGGTTGAATCTTCTTTTTCATTAATGATTGTCCATAGAATTTCCGAAATATTTTTTATGAAAACGGAGGGTCTAAACAGAATTAGCTAGTGTTATTAAATTTTTTTTGAACTTTTTTTTCTTATTTAAATGTTACATCTACCACTAACTAACAAGAGTTTAAGATTTAAAAAAGTTAAGGAACAAAATAAAACATTGTTTAATTAAATAATTAAATAAATTTCACAAAGTTATTTTATAGCATAATATAGTGAAAAATAATACCTAAAAGATTTTTCTTGGGAATCAAAAACTTCAAGATTGACTGTTTAGAAGAATTCTTGTAAACATTTATTTGACTCTTGTAAATGTTTAGTAAGATCTGATTGGACAGACTTTCAACCGTGTTTTACCCGTATGCATTTAGTAATGTGGCTAATATCTCTTCCAGTGAATTGTCTGAATTTTCAGATTTTTTGTATCATTATGTGTCTACACAGGATTAACACAATGAATACTACCTACATTTGATTTATTTAATAGTTATAGTTATAGAGTTTTTAAAATTAGCATACAGATACAAGATATACCTAATTTTAGTTTAAAGCCCATACCTTTAGAAATAATCAATGGTGTTCCGCATATTGCTAAGGTAATCTTATTTTATGAGGCAAATTTCTCTTGAAGAACTTTTTTCAACGTTCTTCATTGCAGCAGTTTTTGAAGTTAGTATACATTAGTGTCCTCTTAAACTAGAAGGGGTTGCAAATCTTCAAAGCAGATTTTTGAGATGCAGGTGGTTTTAATCTAAATTAATAAACAGTTTTTATTTTATTATAAAATTTAATTATTTTTAATTAGAAAAAAATACATATATACTTGAATAAAATTTGCACTGGTCTTCCTATATGTGGTTTTATGTTGGCTCCTTTTCTTTTAGCAACTAAACATATAAGACACAAACAAAACCCTTGTCTCCCAGTAACAGTCTCCAAGACCACACCTATTAGAGCAATTTTATGAATTTAAAACCATCTAATTAGTGGGGCAGTATAAGGGTGAGCATGATGATAAAAAACTGTTTTACTTGTTGAGCAAATTCCAAATGCAAATATTGGATCATTGAAGTTGTATTCAGAAGATAAAAAAATCTTTATAAAATAAATAAACAGAGGACTAAGTAAGGTTATTTATTTTCTGTAGCATATTGCACATACTTTTTGTCTTGCTTTAGAATGACATAGAGAATAATTCTTTGGATTTTATGTTATTTATGAAATATCTTGTTATATTAGCTATTATACAAAGAAATTTTAAATAAATAATTCACATAGAATACAGTGTTTTCAATAAATTATTTGAAATGAACATATAATAAAGTTACAAACATCTTAAGTTTTTCAATATATGTAAATTTAGCATTTAAAAATTACTCTAATAAGTCTTTTTTTTTTTTTGTATAATGACATATTTTATCAGGATGGAATGTTACAATTTTTTTGGATTTATTTTGTAGTCTCCAGACATAAAGCTAACAGTATATGTAAACAGTTTTTCTGTACAATTTTTTTCAACCTAAAGTTCATTTTGCAACACTGTAAGGATTCCGAGTTATTTTGTTCTAGTCTTTGCTTAGAGATCTTTAAGACAGCAGAATATAATGCAGTTTGTACTGGATTACATATTTTACCATTTGCACCAAGATCGTGATGGTTCCAATTCTTTCCTGATCTGAATTTGCTGCAACATTACTAAATTTAAAGAAGTTACTGGAACATATATGTACATTTAATAGAAATATTATACTGGAACAGATTACTGGATGAATTACTGCAACAATACTGGAATATTTTACTAGAGCAAATTGCATCAAACTTTTTAAATTGTTGTTTTGTTTTATATAATGGTAATGATAATAGATATTTATGTATATATAATAATAATAGATATTTATGTATATATAATGGTTATGATAATAGATATTTATGTATATATAATGATAATGATAATAGATATTTATGTATATATAATGATAATGATAATAGATACTTAGATAATCACAGTAGCTTAAATATTTTTTTATTTGTTAGTTTAAAGATTTAGAATTTTTTAAAAAACATTTAAACTTGAAAATGGTTTTATTATCTTTTTAGAATTTATTATGGTGAATTTTATAAAGGGTCTCATTTTATTGCTTAGTATTTTATAGTGTTTTGTTTTGTATCATTTTAAAAAAAAAAAATTTAAAAATACAAGTACTAAAAAAAGTTTAGATGTGTTGAATTTAAACAAAATTTGAATTTTAAAAAGTTTAGATGTGTTTAAAAATTGAAAAAATAAAAATTGTTTATTTTTGTCACAATAGTTGCTAACAAAGATATTAACTTAGATATTAAGTAAGAGTGCTTTTTTACTTATTTAAACTTATTTAAGTAAGAGGCACATTGATTTTAAAGTTCTGGGAAAGGCCTGCAAACAGTTTGATTGTGTCTTTTGAGCAAAATACAAGTACAAAACTATTTAAAAAGGCAGAATAAAGCAAAAACTCATGATGACAACAGAAAAACTGTCTGTTTTCTCTGTTTGAAAAAAGCTAACAGGCAACTGACTGACTTGGTTAAACGCTTCAAGAAGATCAAGCTATCAACTTTGAAGATCAAAGTGTCCCAATTGGTATCTGCAAGAACTGTCAAGTAGACCTTAGAAAAAGAGACAATGGTGAAGATGTTCAACTTCCCTCACTGCCTGACTACCAAAACATAAAGATTTGTCCTGCAATAAGAGAATCACCACGTAGTTGCATGATTTGTTATGTGGAAATAGCCAATTTTGGAAGTCTACAGCCGATTAAAACAACAAACACAACCAGTCAGCTGAAAGAACAGCCAGTTGTTGGGAAACGTTGTTCAGCATGCTTTTCACTGATTGGAAGAGGGATTCCACATAAATGTACAAAAGGAATGCTTTGACAGAACTTGCTTGAAGTTGGCTTGAAGGAGCCTTGTTAGCTATTATAGCTAACAAGGCTCCTTCACCCCATGGCAATGTGCATCTTAGTCAAGGAATAGGAAGGCATCTTCCAGTTACTCTAGGTGAAAAATATTTTCTTTTTGTAATATATGCTTAATATGCTTTTGTTTTAGTGACTCTTTTATTACAACAAGAAAACTTTATAATATGGAAAACTATATTATGTTTAGGAATGCAAATTTTGACAAAAATAAAAAATTCAAAATTAAATTTTTTCGGAATTCGGTCGAGTTCCGAAAATATTTTAAATTTTTTCTTGTCCATAAAAATAACTTATTTGAGATAATTCATTGTTATTTATAGCATAAAAAATACTTTCTTTAAAAATAAAAATGGAACATAAAATTATACCAAATTCAATTAGTACCGAAACATTCTAATATGGTATATCATTTTATAATAAAAAATATTACTGTTTTATTAATATTTTTATAGTTTTTAAAATAAAATTATTTTTTATTTGCTTAAAATATGCCTTGAGGAAGCAGAGATCACTTAAAGCTGCGTCTCCGAATTTCATTCAAACTTTTGTACAAACGTTACTAACAATTGAGAAGGCTCGCTTAGACTCCACACTCAATGGTGGAATCAAAATCAAATATGAGTAGACGGACTCTAATATTTTGCCACGAACGCCGTTTTCTGCAAAGAATTTCATTTCAGATTTAATTTTTGAAATTAAGCTCCTATTTATTGTTTGTTAAGTTGAGTTGGATGTTATGTTGGATGATAAATTCAATTGAATTTTGCTCTCCAACTTTTGCATTAATATTAAGGGCTTAGTTTGTTCTTCCAACATCACTTCTATCACATCATCAGCTTCTGACATTCTATCACATCATCAGCTTCTGACTGCTTGCCTGAGGAAGTTTCCATGTATGTGCTAAATATCAATCTTTGTGAAAAGTTTTAAATAACTTTGGGTATTGATTTTTACAAAGGTCTAGTAAAAGATGCGTGAATCTCACTTTTTTTGTCATTGTGTAAATACTGAAGAGTTCCAGACACATTAGTTAGTCTTTGGCTTATTTGGTCTTCTAATTTCTTCTTTAATTTTAATGAAAGTTCATCATATTTGAAATTCTCAAACATAAAAGAAAATGCCGCATCAGCACAAAGCAGATTTGTATCTTCTCGACAAAGGGCTTCAACAATAAGCTTCACTGGGAGAAGCGCAGAGATAATATTTTTAATCGACAAAATTTCAGCATCTAGAATAACGATATCAGATGCGATGTCAATCAATGCTTTTCTAATACAGCTATTTAGCTTGTTAAACTTTCAAGCATTTCGACTAAGCTATTCCATCTAGCTCTAGTGTCCATAATAAGTTTCAATTGTTTTCCAAATTCTTGTTTCACGTATACTTGAAGAATATCATGTTCTCGAAAAACGAAATTTCTTTACAATTGAACAAACTTTTTTGATGAGAAAACGAAATCCAAATTCTTCAGTCTTAACAAGCTCTGCTTTATTATAAGTTTGTTCAATCAAGTAATTGTCGATGAATCATCCGATTCATCGACACTTACTTGATCTTCTAAACTAACATTTTCTGTATATGTGTGAGCCACCAATTCAGTTGTATTGGAATTATTATACATAACATCAATTACAGCTAAATGTATCGCATGTGCGAAGCACAACTGTTGATTACATGGTAAAAGCTGTCCGACTTTTTCCATCACAGCTGCCCCATCAGTTGTTATAGATGTAATATCTTTATCGATATTTAGATTGTAGTCTTGCAATGTGATTTTCAGAGTCGTAATGCATTTCTCTGCAGGAAAATGTCTTTCAACAGGTACTAAACCTAAATTCAAAAACTGTTTCTTGCCATGGACATTCACATTTAAATAACATCAATTTCTTGAAGATGTCCATTCATCTAAAGTTAAGCAAAATTTTGTTCTATCTTCTTTTAAATTTATAAAATCCTGCATCATTTTAGCCCGCATTTTTTGTGCGTATTCTAAAACCATTTTGCGAATCAAGTTAGGTGATTATGGTAATTCATCATTTCGAATGCCTTTAGTCAAAAATAAACTTCTTAAATCGATTGACGTACAGAAAACTTTGAATGGCATATTATCTAAGTCACGCATTCGTGATACGATTACAGAAAGTGATTCATCTTTTTTGTTGAATAAATAGTTTGTAATCATCGTTTTTAATGCGCTGCTTTCTGGACCTTCATCTTGCACGACATCCCGTTTTAATACATTAATATTGTGTATTGTTCTTAAATGCGTGTGCTGGGGTGTTGTTGACCCAGATTAACCTAAGAATGGCAAAAAAAATCCGGGAAAAAAAGTGAAAGTTTTATCGTTTTTAGACTTAAAATGTTAAAGTAAACTACTATTTTGGTCTGAAATCAACTTTAAATAAATTCACAGATATTATTATTGTGTAATTTTAAATGGATATATGTGTAAAAATTTAAATTTATCACCATAAAATTATGAAATTTAAGGTATGGTTATCTTGTAAGCAACCTTGTTTTCCACTCCATGCAAAATTTTATTATTATTTTTGTTAAAGTAATGAGTGGTTAGATGTTAAAATTTATTTACTTTTTTTTTTAGATTAAAAAAACAAGTTCTTTTTAATTTTTCTTTTAAAAATTAAAATTTTACACAAGTTGAAACATAAATTTAAACATAAAACATACATTTAAACTAAAACAAGCTTAAACATAACTAGTACACAAGTTTAAACATAAATGCCAGCCAAAAAAAAGTTCCACGTTGTTTCACGTTCACTTTTAGTGAAAAAAACCACTAAACTATAGCCAAGTAAACCCTTCAGTATTTGCTGCAACTTCCTGCTCCTTAAGGAGATATTTTAAATTGATTCATGCATAGTTTTGTCAAAAGCAACACCCGCCCCTCCCTTTTTGATTTAAAAACAGTTTTCGGACGTTTGTGTAATAATAAACAATCTAGTATTTACCTTTTATTTTGAAAATTAAAGTCTTATCATAATATAATTTGGTAAAGAAAAAATTAAGCTTTAAAAGTAAAATGAAAAGGTTGGATCTATTTTTAAAAATTCGCGAATCTGAAGCAAATAACGAAGCACTTCCTGAATTACTTATCGAATTTATCAAAAAATCTGAAAAAATTTTTAAAAATAAACTTGGTGAACTAAATAGAATTATACAGATTTTTATTTCAAAAGTGAAAAATAAGCTTAAAAAATATTGTAGAAACTATGAAAAGTTTTTAAAGTACGAAAATAATTGGCTAGGAAAAAATCTCATTGATTATAGTGTGTCTATTCATTCTAGATTAGGAAAACCAGTTCAGAAATAGGGAGATCTTTGTAAAAGAAGTAAAAGAGCAAAGATTGCAGATTAAGCTAATGAACACCATGTAGCTCTATCTCCTGCTGCATCAAAGAGTGCTAAAGCAGCAGAAACAAAACGATTCAGCTTATATTTTGAAAAGAACTTCTAAATGTGTTGATGTAGCTCAGATGAGAAGAAGTATTGATTCCTTGACTCAAACAACTATGAAACTAGAGGAGGCTCTAGCTCTGAAAACGCAAACTGACTTGGGTGATTTACAATACCAAATGTTGAGAATTTCAGCCCTTTCTCACAATGTAAAAATATATCCTAGTCATGTTATCCAGAAGGTATTCAGTTTACTGAAATGTCAGCAAAATGCTCATTACAAAATATGCTGAATCATACAGTTACTAGGATTATAGATATTATTGATTTGAAGGAAAGCTGTAAAGTTGAGATGAATGGAATTTTGTATGTAAAAATTGGGTTTGATGGAGCTTTAAGTCAAAGTATTTACAAACAAAAATTTGATAACCTTAAAATAATAATTTTAATCAAAGCAAGAAGATAGCCTGTTTAGCACAGCAATTGTACCACTTCTGTTTAAAGTTAAAAACTTTTGAAAAAATTCTAAAAGTTCTAGCTGCCATTTTTGTAGACCTCTTCACCTGCAAAATAAAAAAGAGACATCAGAGTTGTGCAAAAAAGAAGAAACTGATCTTCAAACTCAAATGAACCAGTTAAAACCCTTCTTAACAGATTTGAATATTGCTGGTACAGTAATAACTATTAACGTTACTTTTAAAATTGGTATGACCATGTTTGATGGAAAAGTAATAAATTCATTGACTGACACTAAGTCAACTCAGACTTGTAATGTGTGTGGTTGTAAGCCCAAAGAGATGAATGATGTAGATTTAGTTCAAAAAAAAACCCTGTTAATGAGAAAGCCCTTAAACTAGGTATTTTAAATTTGCACTGTTGGATAAGATCTTTTAAATTCATCTTACATTGAGGTTATAAAATGGAAATCCAGAAGTTTCAAGCCAGAACTGAAGAAGAGAAGCTTACTGTAAAATTAAAGAAGAATTTTATTAAATCAAAGTTCAGAGAAAAGTTGAGTCTCATTGTAGACCAGCCCAAAGTAGGCTTTGGTAATAGCAATGATGGAAATACTTTAAGAAGAGCATTTGAGAACTCTGCGATTTTCTCTGAAATAACAGGGGTTGAAATGGAAGTTATAAAGAGATTGCACGTTGTCCTTATTACATTATCTTCTGGTTACCATATTGATAGTAATCAATTTGAAGTTTATTGTACTGATACAGCTAAAATTATAGTTAATAAATATCGTTGGTATATAATGCCACCCAGTGTTCAGAAAATTCTGATACATGGTTGCTCCATTTCAAAGCAATTTGATTTGCCTATTGCCAAATACTCTGAGGAAGCTCAGGAAAGTCTAAACAAGCAAATCCGAAATGTAAGGTTGCATCATAAAACAAAAATATCAAGAATTAACACAATGAAATATCAGATGCAGTACCTTTTGATTAGATCGGATCCAAAAATCTCAAGCATTTCATTTGTAAAATACAGGAGTTATCAAGGCATAACTTTGCCTCCAGAAGTAGTGGACTTATTAGTAATTTAAATTGTAAAAAGATTTTAATATTCTGACTTGTTTATTTTTGTATTATAGATTGCGTTAAAGACTCATAACGCGCTTTGTTACGCGTTTGCGCGTGTTTAGTAAATTTGTGCGCGTTGAACGTGTGCGCGAGTGTTAAACGTGTGCGCGAGCGTTTCTTCAGTAATAAAATAATGGTATAATTTGGGTCAAGGAAGCTAAGTTTTTTACTAGAAATGTTATTTACAAATACAAAGTCTTCTAACAAGCGTTTTGACGCGTACTTGTGCGTTATACGGGTAATAAGTGCATGTGAAAATAATTTTAAGTTACTAATTTGAATTCCTTGACCCCAAAAACCCCTATTTTGATGCATAGTGTAAGCTTAATGTTGTTAATAGTTAGGTAATTTTTGCCGCTTTTAACTTAATCTGGGTCACTGTGCAGCGGTTTTTACTATTTCATAACATATTTTACATTTTGCTGTTAGTTTTTTTGTTCCTCTTAAAAATGAATCCAAACAGAATTTTGGTTTTTACATTGCTTTTTGTATTCTGAATCACTTTCCTTTAAAGACATTTTAGGATGTACTGTTGATAGCAATTTACCTAAAAAAAACAAAATTAAAATTAAATAGTTATTAAATAATATTGTTAAATTAAAACTGCTATTATTCCTACTATTATTTGCTTACCTATTTAAAAAATATTGATCCAAATAATTCAATACACACCGTACTACAATAACCAAATCTCAACACTGTTGAAAATCGTAAAATATAAACAAGAACACGAGGTTGTACCAAATATAAAAATTATTACATATTGATATGAAATGAAGACACATAACCGCTAACTGCATTAGGAATGTTTTCTCTATGTCTACTTGTATTATGTAGGATAACTGTAATTTACAATTGTTTTCTTTATTTCTTCTTATAGAATTAAAATGTAGAATATTTATATGTACAGAAAAAAAAAAAACACAGTTTAAAAGTTAGAGAGAGCACGAAAAAATAAATTTTAATTTCGGAATTCGTTGGAAAAAATTTTGGAATTCGAAACTATGTTATGGAAACGATTTCCGGAATTCTTGAATTTCGAATTTCGAAATGGAATCCCTAATTATGTTGATGTAAACTTTTTTTCCAGGACCATCAACTCAAAGCGAATTTTTCCAGCAGCTACATCCACCTTGACTGCTCAACAACTTTTACAAATTCAAAAGCAGACTGGGTTTTTAAATACTTTACAAAGTAGCTCCACGAAGTAGTTAAAAAAAAACTTCAGGGAAAAATTTGGCACAGTTTATTGATCGTAACACAGTTTATTAATCGCCACAAACAATTACTGAGCATCTATTAAGAGAAAGCAAGAGTCACTCCATCATGACTTCAACTATCACTGACAATAGCTCAAAAGGCCCAGTAATCATCCAGACTCTCCTAAGAATCTTTTAAATTGTTTAATTGATTAAAACAGCAAGCATTCCTTTTAACTTCTTTGTAGAGAATATTCTGTATTATAACATGATATAAGAAATTACTTTTCAGCATCAATTTTTAAGAACTATAAAATAAGAGTAATCCTTTTTTTTTTAAGTTGCTTGATCTGTAAAATTTTGTAAAGCTAGAATCTGATTTTTTAAAATTTTGTTTAAAAGTTGATGTAAAAAAGTAAAATAGAAAATTCAAATCAATTTTTCTTTTACTGGCGATGATGAAAGACTTTAAACCCAACTCTAATGTACTCTTACATACTTGTACTATCATACTCCTAAAGGCTTTTCTCGAAAAAAGTGGTTTGAATTAAAGGTTTTCGTGACGCAATATATCAAAAAGTCATTACAATCATATTTACTATGCGATTTTATAGATGACATTTAGATTTTGGAGCTTCACAATTTATTTTTGCCCCAGTGCCCCGAGCCAGCTCGGAGCAGCCCTAAAGAGTTTGCAAAAACTAGGTAGTAGTTATAATAGTACATAACTTTTGTTATTAAATGAACAAACAACAATTAAATATTAAAAAGTTTAATTGAATGAAAAGATATAAGAATTTTAAGATTTTTACTCGACTTTTAGTCTATTAGTCCACAGTCGGTTTAATTGATTTTTTTTTAATTATTTTGGTTTAGTCGATTAGTCCACAGTCGATTTAATTGACTCTTCGATTTTTCGAAAAGTCGAAATTAGTCGAAAGTCGACTAATTTCGACTTTCGACTAGTCGACTTTTAGTCGGTTTAGTCAAAGTCGATAACAACACTACTGCTTTGTTATACTTTTTCAACTTTTTTTTTTTTTTTTCGCTGGAGGAGATAATTGTTGAACAGGCATACAATGTTTTTCTTTTGATTTAGTGAAACTTTTTATAAGTGCTTTAAATACTTAATTATGAAAAGAATGTCGCTCAAAGAAATATACATTGTTTCATAAATGCTTTGTTTTTTCAGGGCATGGCTAAAAGTGTTCATAACATGTATAACAAATAATGCTTAACTAACGTTAATATTTGGAATTGATATTAACAAAGTTATACAAATAATTTAAGAGTTATATAAAATAGGATGTGTTAGAAATTAATATTTAGCTATGCGTTTTCAAAAAACCTGGTGCTTTTGTATAAGTAAAAAAAAAAACACTAAAGAATTTGCAGTTAGAAAGTTAAGACTTTTTTATAAATAAGCTAAATTTTTTTTATTTTTATTTTTTTGTGTGGACATTTTAATAGGCGAACCATCTTAGTTATGCTTTTTATTACAACTTAATTTATTTAGTGAAGATAGAATAAGAAACGGTGCGAAAAAAATTCTCAAAGCGAAAAAGACATCAACACAAGGTCGAATGGATAGTTTTTTTAAAGTAATACCTTCGAGTTCCCCGGCTGTTAAACGAAAGGTTGTAAAAGCTTTTTTTTTTTTTTTTTTTTTTTTTTTAAGATTAAAAATGCTTGATAAATTGATAAATGCTTGATTGTGGACTTTTTTTTTCAGAAAGAAGATAAAAAAACTCCAGCAAAGAAAAAAACAAATGCTGGAAAGTTCAAAGCAAAGTAGAGGCATCCGATATAAAATAGAAACAGTTGTTATTAAATAGATTTATGAAGCAAATTTTTTTAATTAATATGTAAGTCAAGCAGGATACTTTTTAACGATTGACATTTACATATGCTGCGAGTTTATAAAAAATTAATGAAAAAAATTGTTGACTGGTTTGTTTAGGTTTTTTGCAATATTTCTTTATTAACAAGAACTTATTTTTATTGCAACTTTTTAAAATAAAATATAGCTTCCATTTCGTAATAGAGTTTAAAATGCAATCGTTTTTATCAAGGAATAAAATGATTCTAGCCATGTCAGTGGATGACACGCTTAGTTGTATATTTTTATTCTCATTTTTTTCGATGTATTATAAAATTATTTCAAGAATCAATATAGATATCAAATACGAAAAGTGTTTCTTGATATTTTTTTTTATTAACTTTTAAAACAGCTTAAAATTGATTTGTCCTAAAGCATTAGATACTACGAATCTTCAAATTTTATTAAAGACTAATGTCGTAAGTATATAAATTAAGGCACTAACTTGGTTAAAATTTTATAATACCCTAAAACAATTAGCTTTTAATATAAATTCTATATCTCATATGATAATGACTATTACATGCTGTGTACTGTAAAGATCCATTCTCGATCCACTTATTTGTATTTAATTTAACCCAACATTTGCGAAAACGCATCGTATTGTTAATAGATAACAATATCAAATATGCTAACAAATCCCCCCATCACATTTCAGACACTTCATACAAGTTCTTGCTCTAAACCACTAAGTGCTGCTCTACGATTACTTTTTCGAGATCGCTGACTAAACCTTTCTGTACGCAAACATACCACATAAGGATAGCTCGAAAGCTGTAAAACATCAACTACACACCACACAACTTAAGACCATTCAATCCTCCGCCTGTAGCATAGAACAACAAACAAAACAAATTATGATCGACATCATTCTTAGCTATGCAGCATTCAATTTATAATTAAAACACGACAAACTTTTCAAAAAATTAATTAATAGCACTTTTTCATACGTACAGGCATTAAAGAAGTTCAACATTACGTCAAAATATAAATAACGCTTTGCATCTAAATATTAAGCTCGCATTCAGTAACTTGGGCACTAAACTTTTTATTTTAAACTTGTTAAAGATTATCCATGAGTTTCAACAAGGATCAATACGTAAGTTGTATTTATCCTTGCGGAAACCCTTAAGTAATCTATAACAATTTAAGATAAAGAGGTCCAAGTACTTAGACCTCTTTTTTTTTATGTGTCAACGATCTCTATAAGGTATTCAGACTAAAGACAATATTTTTAGATAAATATAAACTTTTTTTATCTCATTAATTTTTTTTTTTTTTTTTTTTTTGTATGACTTCTTTTTACATTCTACTAATCAAAAAAAAATTTTAAATTTTATATATTTATTAGAGTATAAACAAAAACCGACTTTTTTAAAATCCGGTTTTCGAATTCTAAAAAAATCCGGCTTTAAGCGGTTTTCCCCTTTAATTAAAAACCGGTTTTAGAGGTCTTTCATGATGGCGGGGGAATAGGGGAGTGATGTACGTACTTTTTTGTCGACTAACGACCAAAAATTTTAAAAAAACTAACTCAAATGCAAAATGTGCTAACTCAAATGCACATATAACAACCCCAAAACCCCCTTACCTCCTTCAAAACGGCCCAGAAACTTAGTTTTCGATTTTTTTTTTCTATTTTGGCAATCTTAGCACCATAAAATTCAAAAAAAGCTTTTTTTTTATTATACTTAAAAACATTTCCTTAGCATTCTATACAAGTTTTAAGCTGAAATATAAAAATGTAGACAATTACAAATAAAGGTTGTTGCTATAAAAAAACTCGGAGAGTCGTAGAAGTCGTAGACTGTCGTAGTCGTAGAAGTCGTAGACTGTAAGTCTTGTCGTCGAGAAACGCTGTAAAATAACGTATTACATATTTACGTGTACAAATCTAACTATGTTTGTTTAAACAAACAAATTGTTCATCATAATTGTTTACAAAATTAATAATATTCAACAAATACTTTGCCGTATAATTTCTTATTTTTATATATCTCAAAACAATAAAAATTTGACTTTACTCGTTTAGAAAATATAGCATCCGATATTTTATTTCAAATAGGAACAGCTAGTTTGACCATTAATTTGACCAAACTTTCAATACCATCTATTAATTTCGGTCTCAAAAGTTTTTAATAATAATAAACAAATAAATTTATTTAATCACATTAATAATATAAATGATTATATACATTGATTTGAGTTATCGTGATCCCTTCGGAGTAAGCTCGAGCAGCCGTGGCGCAGTGGTAGCAAACCATAGGATCCGTGTTTCAAACACCACTTCTGGGCAAGTTTTGCGACATTGGTTTGGAATGAGGCGTGAACTTCCAATTAAATGCTCGTCCGCGGCGCTCTGTGATAAGACCGCAAGGACTTCATGGGGCACTTAAATAAAAAAAAATAAAAAAAAAAAGTTGCAACAAATTGCTTGGGATAAGTTAAATTATAAAATATCCACGGGTTTTATTGATTTTACGGGCTTTTCTAGTTATTTCTTAAAGTAATCGACATTTTTTTTAACGAAAAAAATTAGTTTTATAAAATAAAAATCTGCTAATGTTTCCACATTTAAAAAAAAACATTTAAGTAATCTAATTGCTGAATAGAAATGTAATCAATTATTTAGTTTCTTTAATACTTATTTGCTTTTTAATGAAAGGTTATTGCGAGGAAATTCCTTTCTTGTTTTTATTAAGTTTGATATTTGTTTGCTTTTATGAAACTTTGTTTAACATGTTTTATTTTTTTACATTTAAATTTTTTTTTAATAAAATGTTATTGAAACAATAACAATATATATTCTGAAATAAAAGTTTACATTTACTAATAGTACGAGTACTAATCTAAGGTAAACACCAATTAAATAATAATAGTAATCATATAATAATAATAATGTAAATTAAACAAAGACGATTATAATAATATCAATAATACTATTAAATATAATAATGACAATAATAATGATTATATTAGTAATTATAAAAACAAAAGCAATAATGATAACAATAATAGTAATAATAATAACAATAAAATAACAACAATAATAATAATAGCAATAATAGCAATAAAATTAACAATAATAATAATATTAACTAATATCACATTTATATATTAAACAATTTTAATAAGTAATAATGACGGTAACAAAAATGTAAACAAAATGTAAGTAATATTAACATCACATATAATGATAATACTAATAACAATAGTAATAATAATATATTATAAGCCTAAGATTTTAATTTGAGTATTTTTCTATCAAAAAGTCAAAAAGACGGGTTTTAAATTGCGAAAAAGAGTTGAGGGATGGAAAATGAAAAAGTAAATTATTACACTATTTTACGCATTGGTTTGTAATAGAATTATCACCGTATTTTACCGAACAGCAATTTGGGATATATAATTTAAAGTTACTCAAAGATCAAAGGTAATAACGTCATTCTCCAATATTTTTAGTGGTAAAAAAATTAGAGAATGACGGAGGGAGGTTTACTTGTTTATGATTCCAGACAAATAGGCAATTTAATAGATAAACAATATCACATAATTTGAGTATTTTTGATAGAAAGTAAAGGATGTCAGAGTTAGAATGATACTGTTGAAAGAAAATTATTTTTAAAGCTTTGTTTTGTAGGTTACATAACCTTAAACTAAGGGAACCTTAACCAGAAACTAAGGGAAAGATTTTTTGTCCACTTAGTCTAAAGTTTAGGTTTTTATACATTTTAGATTGATTAGATTTGAAAATAATGAGTTCACTTTTGTTGGTATTAAGACTTAGTTTGTTAGAGCGCAGCCATTGAAGAAGGTTAGATAAATCATGATTAAAATGTTTGTTAATTTTTTTTAATGATTTGTTTGTTATGAGTAAGTTGGTGTCGTCATCAAAATGGTAAGCCGTTGAAAATTTTAGAGAGATATTAAGATCATTTATAATAATGATTAATATGTTTGTTAATTTTTTTAAAATGATTTGTTTGTTATGAGTAAGTTGGTGTCGTCAGCAAAATGGTAAGCCGTTGAAAATTTTAGAGAGATATTAAGATCATTTATAATAATTATAATAATACTTTTAAAACAGAATTTAAATATCCAAAAAGCTATCTAATTTATTTTGTATTGACTAAAAGAATGCTTTTTTTCAGAAACATTTTGAAGTTAAAATAATAAATTAGTTTAAACAATCTTTCTTTTTTAATTTCTTCAGTCTTTGAATATAATTATCAGTTTACTAAACAAGTCAAATATATGTGAAGTCATGCAAAAGTGTAAAAAAGTATATGTGAAGTCATGCAAAAGTATTTTAGTTCAATGAAAATGCAACTAGTTGCATCTTCTTTTTGCAATTTTATAATTACATAAAAAGAAAGAACTTTCTTTTTATGTAATTATAAAATTTTTGTTGCCAAATAGAAGTTAGAGGTTAACTTGTTATTTTTCATTGTACTTTGCGAAGCATATACTTTCAAAGTATTGTGTTTTAACTTACCATGTTCACTGTTGCAAAATTTGCAGGAGATAAATGCAGTTCATTGCAACTAGCCCCAGTCTTCCCGTAATATCAGAAATTTAAGATCCGAATACACGTCGCAATATCATATCGCAATATCACAAATCAATATCATATCGCAATATCACAATATCTAAAATTATGAAAACTAGTTATCAAATGTTATCTTATAATAAAATTATAAAACAAGATCTTTTAATTCAATTTTTTTAAAATTAAGTTTTTTTTTTTTAATTCAACACTTTCAGAAAAATATATTTAAAAGCAAAAATCATTAAATATTTTCAGCAAACAAATTTATTTAGATTTTAAATTTACAAATGTTAAATTCTGTCTTTTATTTCAGAGATTGCTTATTTGAAGTTTTAATAATATGCACCATTTTAAAAATTTTATTTGCAAATTTCTTTCTTGTATATATATTTGTTTGATTATCTATTGTTAAACAGCAAAAAAAAAAAAAAAAAAAAAAAAAACGAATAAACGAATGGAATGAAATGATTTACTTGATCATACATGGTTCCTTATGAAGTATGTCATTAAATTAATTAAATTAAACTAAATTAAATTAGAAAAAAAAAAAAAAAAGTATCATTTAACCAGCATAAAGTAGTATTTTTGCCTTTATTTCTAACTTAAGGCAAGCAAGGCAGTAAAAAACTCCTGGAAATTCATAAAGAAAACATCATAAATAATTCTTTTGTTTGCATGTTGGAGAAAATTTGTCTGGATTGTTTGCGCAGTGTTCTAGGCGGCTTGTTGCTAAATAGATCGAGGGATAAAGTGATTAAAAATAGATATTATAAGTAAAAATATTTTTTTGAATTAATATTAGAACTTTTTTCTTCTTTTTCTTAAAAGATGAAAAAAGTAATTTAAGAAGTGAAAAGAATCTTTTAATTAATAAATTAATTTTTTAATTATTTTTTAATTAATCAATAATACTAACATGGATGAGCATGGCAAAAAAAAGTCCTGAAACAATGAAAAAAAGAAGCCTATTAAAAAAGAATTGAAGTACAGCAGATGGTATTACATCCATAACAAAGTTAAGGTTTTTCGCAAAAAAATAATCTGACGAGTAAGGAAATAAATTTTCATTCATGTAGCAGTTTCTCCAGATTCATTAATTGGTCATAAATACATGAGCTAAGTCAAGAAAACGTTCTAGTTCCGCCTCATTATTAAAACTGGAATGGATATCGTCAACATACCTTTTGAATGATTTTAAATATATTGGTGGTGTAAGATATTGTGCCTGTATTAAAGTTTTTTCTTCGTAATGTTGCAGAAAACTCTCTGCCATTACTACCATTAATAGTAAACCTATAGGACCGGTGTGTATATTGTTTTCATGTAAAAAATAACAGTTTGATAAACACAAATTTAAAAGCTTTTTTTTTTCTGAAAACGATAAATTTGAAATAAAGACAAGACTATTACGGAGTTGCTATAATAAAATATCGATTGATTCTTTAACTGGTATTGAAGGGTAAAGATTAAGAATATCGAAGAAAATTTGAAATTCTCCAGGATCGATATACCATGATTGAGCACATTCAACAAATTGTTTTAAATTTTGAAATTTTTTTTTGTTTTAATTGGAGGTAGGTTGAATGAGATTTACTAAATAATTGGATAATTTATATGTAGGTGACCCTATTGTGCTTACTATAATTCGAGTTTTGAAAATGTATATATGGCAGCTAAAGGAACCATAGCAGCAGAAATTGCCATGGTGCCTTTAGCTGGAATAAAAACAACACTGTTAAAATAGAGGTAGACATTTTTAAGAGAAAAGTGAGAGAGTCTTTGGAAATTCAGTATCACTAGTGCTCTCCAAATGAAGGTGGTTTGAATGAAGACGACGGCGATTACGCCACGTCGTCGCTTTGGAGACCTTATTTTTCTTATTTAAGACGCAAGAACACATTACATTAAAGTTTTATTATTTGTTTATTTGTTTTTTTTAACGGTTTTTTTATATTTCTTGAATAACGAGGGTATATATAACCCCTAGAAATATTGTATTTTATTATAAAGAATTATATAAGGATAAGTTTACATACTATAACAGATGTTTTAATTTAATTATATTAGCTGAATATGTTTCATGCTTTGATCATTCTTTGATTTTTAGTTTTACTTTTTTGTTTTCTTTTTTTTTCTGTTTTAACGCATTGCTGGGAAGTCTTGAAATCAAAATAGAAAAAAGGTGTAATGTTTTTTGTTTTTTTTTGAAGTTTCTCACAGACTAGATGGCTGCACGCGCAGATGTATGCAATTGTTTCAAATGGACTACTCTAATTAAAAGGTATATTTACCAGAATCATTTTTTATTGATGATTTTAATGATATTTGTCAATAGAACCTATATATTTTCATATGTGAAATAGTTAGCCTTAAAAAAGCTGAATAATGACAAAACATACCGCCTAAAGCGATAGTGAAAGCCAATGAATCTCTGAAGATAATAAATCAGCTGGAGACAAATGTCATACTTGCCATTTAGATAAAACCGTCTATATTGGTTTGAAAGTGGTGAATAAACCTATAATTCTTTGTCTATTTTTCTTTTCAAGAGGTTAAATCAAATAAAAACACTTTGAAGAAGAAGCAAAGATACTGGCGGGCACCAATATGTACTCTGCTGCACAGAAACTAAAAAGACCAAGAAAACGTTAAGATAACAAATTTACATCTACAAAGGTACCAGACTTCACTTAAGGTGAAAAATTATTTACAAAGGTAATGCTATTATGAATTGACTTTTAGTTGAGCTTAAATACAAAAGCAAGTTCATGATTTACTTTTCTCTCGCCTTAAGTTCTCTCGCCAGAAAGTCAGTAAGTAAAGTTAAGTAAGTCAGTTGGCAGTAGGTTATGTATGTCGGTTGGTAATAGGTTGAGTAAGTCGTTTGGTAGTAATGGTTGAGTAAGTCAATTGTAGTAATGGTTAAACAAGTTATATGAAAAAAAAAAAAAACGTTTTAAAGAAAATTTTTTTGGGTGGATGGGATAGAGGAAGGGCATATTGGCGAGGCCACAACCATTATTTTTCAAAATAATGGTTGTGGCCTCTTGCAAAATAATAGTTGACGGGTATGTATAAAAACATTTCATTAACAAGTATACGACCATCAAAACTTAAAAAAAAATATATTTTATTTAAATAAACTTAGTTTTTAGTTCGTTTTGGAATGTTATTTATTTAATATTTCATATTCCAGTAGATTCGTCTTTTTTCATAATTTTTTTTTATCAAACTTTTATACCAAATGAACTTTAACAAGGAATAAAAATGGCTATATAAAGGCTCGGCCATAAAAAATAAAAATAATATTGGAAAGTAACTGAGGTAGGTGTGCGTATTAAGTTAGGTGTGCGTATTAAGGTAGGTGTGCCCACCTAACAGACTTTTGGTCATATTATAAAATACTATGACCAAAATAGTAAATATTTTTGATTGCCCCCACTGATCTCTATAATAACTGGATAGCGCATCTCCTAATAAAATTTTGAAATTTTTGAAGCCAAAAGACGCCATATTGGAAAGCCCCAGAATTTATAAATCCGAAGTTGCGTTAAACTTATATGCGCTTAAAACACAGATTTCGCTTGATAAATAAAAAATGCAAAAACCTTATAAATGCATTGATTATTAAAAACCGAGTAAATCTGATGATATATGTTCAGATTATTTCATGGAGAGTGACATAAATATATATATATATATATATATATATATATATATATATATATATATATATATATATATATATATATATATGTATATATATATATATATATATAATATATATATATATATATATATATATATATATATATATATATATATATATATATATATATATATATATATATATATATATGTATATATATATATATAAATTATGTATACAGGGTGGCCAGCCACTTTCAAGAATTAATTCTTTCAAGAATTAAATTCCCTGACTTTTTATATTTTTCCCTGACTCAGTTATATTTTGAAGTGTGAATTTTTAAGTTTTGTTGTTTGGGAGTAAGTAAAAAAAAACCTTAAAAAAATTAAATTTTCAAAAAAGACATTTTTCCCTGATTTTCCTGACTAGAAAAAATTCCCTGACTTTTCCATGATTTCCAGTTAGCTGGCCACCCTGGTATAATATTATTATAATAGCATGCAAGTGTATATTAGTATGCACCTTTTGATTCTTAATTGCCCTCTGCAAAATGCCTGAGGCTTGTAACATATTTGCAAGGTAAACAGCTTACAAGTTTGCTGTATGAATCATTAGTTAGGCAATGTGATTGTAACACAACCTAAAGGTTCCTTAGGCAACATATAGCAAATCTTTATATTTACCTTAAATAATTTTGTTCTTGCGTGTATATATATATATATATATATATATATATATATATAAATTAACTTAACGCTTAACTGTCGAAAAATACTTTCAAGACATTTTTGTAAATGCCATTAGACATTTTCACAACACCAGAACATTTGTATAAGATATTGCAATTACAAAAGAATATGTTTAAGTAAATAAAATAATAGTTAGCTCTATCATCTTGAACAAAATAATCATTGAATAACTTGTATAAGCATTGAATAACAAAACAAACATTGAATAAAAAGGTATTATGTGGTAGGGAAAAGTAAAAAAGTATGTACACTTAAAAAAAAAATTGTTCACCTTTCATTTTGGTCTTTTATGTTGCTTATTTGTTTTCACAAGAGATATTTTAAATATTTATTAATTATACAACTAATATTTATCAGTATAAAACTGATAGATGTTAGCTGAATCATTATTGTTTTACTTTAGAGTCAATAGTTGTAAAAAAACTTGAAAGAAACCAAGTCTGTTTTCATTTATACCATATTTACATATAAACAATCAACATGTATGTGATGCTGTTATTTAGTCTAAAACACTAAATACTTTAATGTAAAACTGCAAATAACTAGTTATCACCAAATATCCAGTGTTTTTTAAAGTTAGAGATGGCTTTTTCAAACCTTCACAAAGTGTAATTAAAGTTAGCAAAGCAACAGAACAAAACATTGTTATTAAGTGATATCAATTTTAATAAAGTATTGCATAGTTGATGATATTTCAGTTGTGGAACAATATAAACATGCCCTCAGAGTTTCAAAAATTAGAAAACCATTTACAAAAATGTTTGATACAATGTTTTTATCATGTTTTATACTTGTAAAGTTACTTTCCAGCTACTATTGCTAAGTAAGGTCGCATCAAGTCGTTAAAATAAACACCCAAAAGTAACCAGATCAAATATCAATTTGTCTTTTAGAAAAGTTTTATTTAGAATATCATGAATTCAATAAATTTAACAAGTTCATAGAAAGCAATACAAATTTTATTATTTCTTTATAGCGATATTTCTCTTCGTCGTTAATGTTTTGCGTGTTTTTGATTCCCTTTTATAATTTTTACACCTTTAAACATTTTAAATATAATAATATTATTGAAATATGTGACTTGGTCGAGTAGATATAAACGAAGTAAAAAGGTACATCTTCAAGCGCAATCACTGTATTTTCGGTATTCTGGGGCTTTCCAATATGGCGGCCGTACAAAATATTGGCTTCACTTTTGATATTAGAGATGCGCTATCCAGTTATTATAGAGATCAGTGATTGCCCCTCTTACGGGGTAATAAGGCCGATGTAAAAAATACAAAAAATAAATAAAGAAAAAACAGAAAAAAGTTAAGAAACATTCTTTTAATGCATTGTTTATCTCACATTTATAAAACAATAAGTAATCTTGCATATTTTTAGACTAGTGGGCTTTAATACCCACACCCATCTTATTCTGGTATTGTTCCACTAAATAGATTTTTTGCTTTTTTTCGCAGCAATTTTTTGCAAATATATTTTTGTATTTGAACTTTTTGAACATCTATTCATTAGTATTTTAGTAATTTTTTTAGTACTTTTTTAGTATTTTTTTAGTATTTTATTATAATACTTTTTTGAAAATGAAAAAGTAGTAAAGTTACTATTAGAAAGGTGAAGGGTGATATGAAAATAGTAAAGTTTCTATTAGAAAGGTGAAGGGTGATATGAAAATAATAAAGTTTCTATTAGAAAGGTGAAGGGTGATATGAAAATAGTAAAGATTCTATTCTAAAGGTGGATGGTGATATGAAAATTAAATATGCAGTTATGTACTTTTAATTTTTTTAAATAAAGTTTAAACACATATAATTATAAAATTTGGCACTCTCATTAATTAATAGATTTTTTTCGTTAATTGATAGTTAGATTGATAAATGTAATCTTTTTAATCACATTGATAACGTTATAATTATATATTTGCTATGATTATATATTATATTGCTATAATATATATGGCGTTATGATAATACATTAATGTATATTTATAGTTTCATTGAACTTGTAATACATCTTTGATTAAACTTTTAATATTTTAACTGGATTTAGATTAGTTTTAGCTCAGACATTACAAGAATGCTATTTAACTGTGCGTGAAGAAGAATTGTTTCAACACTACCAATGCGTTTCTACGCTAGATTGTTTTTGTTTATTACAACAAAGGAGCTGGAGACGAGTATTTTTTACTGTCACAAAATAAATTATTACTTTATAACAATGTCACGAGGTGGATCTATTTTTACTAAGCTGTGATTTTAAGCTTTATGATAACAGCGCAATTATAAAAGTAAATTAGTATATAAATATTTGGTTTTGATGTTTACACAAATAAACTTTTAAAATAAAAAAAAGTGACAAAAATCTTCACCTTTTGATAAAAATAATTTTCAATGACTTTGCTTTTCTTATTTTTTTTTTTTTTTTGCGTAGTATTTAAAATATTTAAAAAGATGGAAGAAAAGATAAATAATATCCAAGATTGTAATTAAAACTGTTAAGATTTTAAAACATTTTCTTTAATAAAACCTGATTGTACTACATTTGATTACTGAAAAAAAAGGCAGTATTCATAGAAGCGTAATCGAACCCCTGTTGTTTGCAATTTTTGAAAACAATCTAAAATTGGACATTTAATATTTTAAATTTATACTATCTACGTTAAATTTGTACTTTGTAAATGAAAAATTAACTTTAATATCTTGAATAATAGTTTTGAGATATATAGAAACCACAACTTTTTTCTGGAAAAGCCGAATCTTTCACATTTAGGCGCTTAATATCTACGTTTTAGGCTATTTTTGCTCCCAGGTTCTAACTAACGAAATTTATAGCAAAACATTAAATCATGAATATGAGCATACAAAAGAGTCTGGAACTTACTTGGAGGTTATTTAGCTTAAATACCAAAAAATCCGGAATCCGCCCTCAGCAAAAAAAAAAAAAAAAATTATATTCCTCAACTAACACCATTAAACTTAAAAATTGATGAAAAACGTTTCCAGCAGATTGTAAAATGATAGTTTTCTCAAGAAAAACACTGTTAAATATATAACTTAATAAACAATATTGAAAATTGATCAGTTAGTAAACATTACTCCTAATCAAACATCAGCTGTGATTTATTCAGATTTACATTGAAAGTTAGAAATAACCTTTGTATTCATATCTCATTAGTTTTCAAAAAATACTTAACCTTTATATTAAAAAAATAAATTGTATATCAGTTTTTACAGCAATGGGGAAGGGAACGAAGTACGAACTTAATTCAGGTAGAAAAATTAAAAGTTTTATATTTTTTTAAACCTTGATAAACAAAATAACTTATTGGTTTTTAACAGTTTAATCTTAATGATTTTTTAAAAAAATATTTTTATAAACAAGTTCTCTATACTTGTAAAATATACTTGTAAATAAATAATTTTATAAACAAGTTTTTTATACTTGTAAATGCTGCTCTCGTAAAAGTACTTAAAAACTCTTAAAAAATAAAAGTGCAAAATTAAAACTAAAACTAAAATCTGTCACGAAAAAAAAAATTCGATTGAATTATTAAACCTCAGATGAAACCAAAATAACAAACTACAAAATACATGTCAGATTTAAACCATGAATGAACACATCACATACACGTCCCTTTATAGTACTATAACTAATCATTAATAATAAAGTAAATATTTATACAGGTACAAAGTAGCAAAGCAGTGACATTCTTAAAGAATATAACCCTGACAAAATAATGAAAATACATGAAGTACTTTGATTAAAAATTAATTAAAAAGTATTTGAATTACAAAAAGTCTTTATGAAACTTTATTTTTGCAAACGTTTCAAAATTTTCAGCAATTTTTTTTTTTATTAGGAATGAAACCACGAATTTCTTGAGCAAAAAAAACTTTTTAATTTAAGAATTAACAAAAAAATTGTTTGCATGATAACTAAAAACATCTTATTTTTTTATTTTATTCTTTTATCTTTTACCTTAATACAACATTTTATTTGTTTCGTTATTAACTATTTCCTAAAATTAATGTATTCTTGTGACATGAATTAAATTCTTGTATAAATAGCTTATATATAGGTTATTTATATAACAAACTTGGCTATACTATGTTATTTATTTTACTGCCGCGTCAATTATTACATAAAAAAAAAAATAAAAAAAATAAAAGAGAAATGCCGAGCATGATATTTGCTAAATAATGTCTTTATTCAAAGTAAACATTTGAGTGGCAAAATTTAAAATTTGGCAGACAAAAAATGGGCGACCCTGACTTAAAACATATAAAGAAGGCAGGTAGAAAAAAACAATGAAAAATTAAAAAGAACAATTTGTGATATTTCAGATAAATCTGAAATATTACAAGTTGTAAAATAGATAAAAATTTAAATCCTTCTCAGCTGCACATTTAGTTATGGTGGAATAGCTAGTAATACCAATAGTGCTGCTTCTCTGTGAAGAAAAGGTTCAAAAATACAAAGTTATAAATATCTATGAAAAGATTTGTTTATAAATTTAAAAAACTTGCTATAAATGATAAATAAAAATAAAATAAAAATGTAAACATAAAAATATAAAAACTGATATAAACAACACAAGTCCACATCATAGATGTGACATCGTCATGCAATATGTAGAAAAAATTTGTTATAGTTATGTTGGATTAAAGTCCATTTCATAAAAAAAAGCCTGAACACAAAATAAAACTGAACACAAAAACGTGTTTTATTTTGTTGTAAATAAAGTTTTTCATAAAACAAAGAGATGAAGGGTAGAAGTGGTAGTAAAATAATCTGCAGCACAATTAAACAAGGGTTAAATAGTGCGGAGCACGTCAACAGTAGATGACGCCGTGTGACTGATTAATTGTATTTATTGTTATTAATTTCTTGTTATTTCCCGTCTTAGCTGCGATCGAGTTTGATTAGCACGAGCTGGAATAATTATTTGTGGTTTAATCCATAGAGATAGGGTAGAGGGTAGCTTTTGAATATTTTTATGCAAATACGTTTAAAAATGTTTTCAAATATTGAACAAAATTATATTATATGTAGTTATATTATTAAGTTAGTAAACAATAAATTGGGGTAGCCTATAGTTAAAATATGACATTAAAATCTAACACAATAGAGTATGGTTGAATTATGATTAGTTACATTTTGACCGCTTGTTTAATATAACTAGGCCTTTAAAATTTAATATATAAAAAATCTCTTCTTTTGCTATATGTATGTACTGCAGTCTTAATGCACAAAGTATTAATTAGCAGATATTAATAAGTTGATGAAATAGTCTGCAATCGCGCTACATATTTACAATAGTCTTTGATCATGCCATGTATGTACAATTTTTTTGATTACAACATTTTAATTGAATTAATAAGTACCATATTGAAGATATACCACAGGTTGTTTAAACCCATCCAAGCATATTTTTGTGAATATTTTGGAAAGAACTTAACAATTAGTATTTGGTACCATTTATTCTCTACGCGTAGTATTCCTAGAAAAAGAGTTGCTTTTGAAAAGCATGCGAAAGTGAGTAAAAGATCTAAACTAAATACTTAAGAATAGAGGTAAGACTTTAAAAAGAAACAAATGTAAGTCTTCAAAAAAAACAGAGGTAAGACTTCAAAAACCTGCAAAAAGAAGAAATAAGAAGAAGAAAAGAAACGGTAAATGTAACAAATCCGAAATCTTATCGAAACACACAAACTTTTCAAAAATCAGTAGAAAAGAAAAGCAAGCTGAAGAGAATAAAAGAAAAAGAGCTGCTGAAAAAGATCTAAGCAAAGACAAAATAAAAAAGTAAAAAAAAAAATTGCAAAATTCGAAAACTTGAATTTAATGTCAGCGCTGCAAAATTCAAACGACACGGAGAGCAATTAGACTTATATAAAGACTTATGTAACCTCTGCTACAAAAGCAAAGTTAACTATCAGATTTCAAGTGATTGGTTGTACAAAAGTGAATGCAACCATCTTTGTATTTTAACAAATACCTTCTCTTTTCTTTTATTTTTTAGTGTTTAAAAAAATTGCGGTGTTTAAATAACTAAACCATTTTCTAAAACATTTATCTCAAATTGGCTTATATTCATCTTTATTGCCAGTTTGATAAAAGAAAACTAACTTTAAGAAGTTATTTTTTATCTTCTTTTATTTTATAGAGTTGCCTCAAAAAACGAGTAAGTGGCTGTTCATATGGATAAAATCACCCCGTCTAACCAGGATCAAAAAACAACCGGGATCCTGCCTATCTTATTAAGCTCTTATAACTTTAAGATTGCGTTTATACGTAAAATCATTCACCCAGATCTCACCCTTGGCCTACAGGGATCCCGGTAAAGTTGGGTAAATATTCTTCCTATGAACACAAGTTAAAAATCACCCCAGCTAATAATATAGAATAAATAATTGCGACTGTTTAAAAAAAAATTTGTTAAAAGATAAAATACTTTCAAAACTTTTGTATAATTTGGAAAAAACTTAACAGCGGAACAATTCAATTTCCGAAACTTCGAAAGAATGACGGCACATTGACGTGTGAACCTGGTGAAATACTTAACTCCCTTTCAACATATTATAAAAACATTTTCACCAAAACAAAATGTTAGGGGAAAGACTATTTTCATAAATACGCAAGAAATGTCAAAAGTGTGGTTTCTAGCAAACGCTTTTGCCCACTCCTGATTGGGTAATAGAGCGTTTACATAGAGCTATTTATGAAAATCTATTGCAAAAGACCCGTTCAAACAAGAAACACTTTTCCTACCCGTCAAAAGCAGGAGTCTCGGAGTATTATCAACGAAGGAGCAAAGTCTTTTGCTCCTCCTCAATATATATATATATATATATATATATATATATATATATATATATATATATATATATATATATATATATATATATATATATATATATATATATATATATATATATACATATATATATATATATATATATATATATATATATATATATATATATATATATATATATATATATATATATATATATATATATATATATGTATATATATACATACATATATTTATATATATATATATATATATATATATATATATATATATATATATATATATATATATATATGTATATATATATATATATATATATATATATATATATATATATATATATATATATATATATATATATATATATATATATATATATATATATATATATATATATATATATTGAAACTGCAAATTTATCGGAGAAAAACCCTAATTCACAGCTGCTGTTGACACTCACTCAAACCATCATGAGTGATATATGGAACAGCAGATGCCACCATATGTTTAACAATTTTTTGTTAAACCTATGATGACATATGATTATTACCCTGATTACTGCCATAATATCTAAAATTGACCTTATGGCAGTGATTAGGGTAATAATCAGAAACATCAGAAATATTATTACTTTATAATATAATTATCATGTCCGTAAAAACACTGCGGACATTTTCTGTCAATTTATTTGTATCAAAAACGTTTTTTGTCAAATAGAGAATGGAAACCTGAAACTTAACATATAACCTAAACTAAAACACAACTTCATAGTAAGAACTAAATGTTTAGTTAATTTTTTCTTTTCCCTTTAAATATTTTTTTCATTTTTACAATAAAAATATCGTTATTTTTGATTAGACAATCACTGCCAGCCTATATTTTATGATATATAATTTTATCTATTGAATGTTTCTGTAGCGTTTGTAACATGGTGCTTGTGCAAAAGTCCTGTAATTTTTTTTTTTATTTTCTTTAATATAATCTTTACAAAAAAAATTTAAGTAATCTTAAACACAGTGCCACTCAGAGGGGGGACGGGGGGTTGCGAGGGACAGTTTGCCCCGGGCGGCAGATATCCAAGGGGCGCCAATGTAGGTACCAAAAAAGAAATATAGGTACCAATATAAAAAAGTCCTTCATATATAATATAATTAAAATTTGATAAATAAGGGTGCTAATCAGGATTGCTGTCCCAGGCGGCGTGACAGTTCTCGACGGTCCTGCTTAAACATCTTCGTAAATAAAATCTTATCTAAATTCTCGATTTCTTTCGGCACAACGGCCCAAAAGTAAAAAACAAAAAATATAAAAATATATAAAACTAAAAATACAAAAAAATATAAAGTTAAAAAATACAAAAAAATAAAAAACATAAAAATTACAAAAAAAAAAAAAAATATAGCCAAAAACTTAATATAAAAATGTAAACATAGATATTGTTAAATAATTACGGATAAATTAATGTTAAAATTGTGACAAAGCTATTTTTAATATTGTAAACGCATGTTGTAACATTATAATAACGGAAATATATATATACAAAAAGGAAAGAATGTGAAACTTATTGTGTAAGTTATGTTTTTTTTTTTTAAATGCAGAAATAGTTTATAAAAATTTTAAATATTTATTATTTTATCATAAAAGAAATAAATAATAATAATGATCCAAATCAATAACTTTTTAAATCAACTTAATAAATTTTTTAAAAAGTGGAGATCGAACAAAATAATTATAACCTTACGAATTGACGAAAGAATTTTTTTATTTTTTATTTTTTTTATTTGCATTCACTCCCAACAATTATAGGTAATGCTCATATAAGTGTAATCGTTTTTTCAATTTTCGAGACGTCTAAAAATACTTTAAATGTTTCAAAAATTGAAGTTAATTCTAAAAATATAATTAATACTAATAATAAAATTCACTTTGTATTGAGAAAGTAAAACAAAAATACAGTTTGAACAAAATACATTTTTATGGGGAGTTAAAAGTATCATATGACAGTAAAAATTTCATATAAGATTTTACCGAGGAGTAAAAATTTATTATGAGGTTTTTAATGGAAAGGTTTTATTATTTATACGCTCTATTAGAAAGTTAAGACTTTCGGTACTCTATCCACGGCGATTTTATATTAGCAGTTTTACTTCTAAGTATGGCCATATACTGCTCTTATAAAGTTATGCATTTTTTGATAAATAAAATTAACAACTAACCGCATGTGGGGCGAATAGAGACACCTACTGTTTTAGATGATAGTCTTTTTTCTATCTCTGATAGGATAGGGACACTGTTGAAGTTTTTTTTAAATAAGGGTGTGTTTACTTGTTCTGGTAACATTCAACACTAATCAGGTTGCACAATCAGAGTCGACGACACCGGGGAGGGAATCAGGGGGCACGTGGCCTTTTTTCATTTAAAAAAAAAAAAAAAAAAAAAGAAAATGTGTTTATTTAAATCTTATCTCAGATCTGAGTACTCAATTTTAAAAAATTGAATACTCAAAATTGAATATTTTAAAATTGAATACTCAAAAGAACTAATACTAAATTAAATTAACTATCATCGAAAACAAAGAACTAATACTAAATTAAATAAACCGTCGTCAAATGTAAAAAGTCTTCGTTTTAAGTATTTTTAACCTCGTTTACCTGGAAAGAAAAATTTGCTTTGAAAAAATAAGCTGTTTTTTCAAAACAAATTGCTTATATGATTTTTTTTTGTTTTTTACAATTGCTTTTGTAAAACGCATATAAGAATGAATAAAGGCGCATATAAAAATGAATAAATGCGCATATAAGAATGAATAAATGCGCATATAAGAATGAATAAAGGCGCATATAAAAATGAATAGACGCGCATATAAGAATTAATGTCCGAAGGAAAACTCACGTGATTATTTTTCCCGTTCCCGTGAAAAAACGGATAAGTGGAAACTCGTGAAACCCAAACCGTGCATATTTATTTTAAAGGTTGACTAAAATTTAATTTTTTTAACAGTTTAAAAAGGGGTTTCCGGGTACCATGGAAACCCCCCTTATTGCGCTAATTAGTCTTATCTTAGTTTAAAATTGTTTTCAGTTCTGAGAATTCAATTTTTATTCTGAATAAAAATTTCACCTAACACCACTTTTGTCTTAATTTATAGATGTATGATACACTTACATTCATGTATATAGCTGAAAAAATATATGGTTGTATGTGAATGGTTATTATGCATATAATAGGCTGCAAAGTTCATAAGTTAATTAAAAACTATGTAACATAAAGTATTTAAATACAAATTATATATAAATTTATTATATTACATAGTTTATATACTATGGGATTTTGTTTGCATTTAATTTATATTTGTTTTTATAATACAAGTAATATAAACTATATAATATAGTTTATATATTATACTACAATATAATATATTATAATCATTTAAACATATATTATATACAGTTTGTATGTAATAAATGTGTGTGCATATTATAAACATTTTATTACAATGTATATAATATGCACTTACATTTAATGCATGCAAATCAAACTTGAAAAATTATAATACATGTTCAAGCATATAATATTATGTAATAAATTACAGAGTATATATATATATATCAGATTTGGAAAAAACCCAGGGTTTTTTAAAAAAACCCAACCCAAATGGGTTTTATTGGGTTTTTTTGGGTTTTATGGGTTTTTTTGGGTTTTTTTAAAAATCGATCAAAATACCAAATTTTTATAATTGTATGAGTACAATAATTTTTTTTTAATTTCATAAATTCACCTCCCTATTGCTCCAATGACCATTTTAGTCAAGGGAGCAACTCATTTTTTAAAAATATTTTGTCTCAATCCTTAACATTACCATTTTTATTAACAAACAACATTAACAACTAAAATTTTTAAACAAAGGCGCTGTGTGGAGAAATAGATTGAGACAGTAATTTCAGGAGAGGTAATTTGAACCCTAACCTTCTGGTTGCGAGCCAAATGTTTTGCGACTAGTCTGTTAGCACATTATACCTATAGTGCAAAAAGGGACTCCATCAACTGTAAATGATGTTAATTAATTGCTCTAAATTAAAAACATGTTCAGAATATTTTTGACTAAAAAAAAAATCAGTGTAAAAATCATGACAATTGAGTTATTCAAAGTTGGTAAGACAATATAAATGTTGCAAACTAGTTTTTTTTACTAACATGTTCAACATATCATTTCAAAAACTACTTTGCACAAGTTTACAACATGTAATCAACAAGTTTGCAACATGATGTTGCAACCTTATAAGTTATTATCAATCAGGATATTTTTTTATCAGAACATTATACTGTCCAGCTTCCTGGAAAAGTTATCGGCCTGATCAACTGGACTAGCAAAAAATGGATTTTTGCCTAAACTTTGTTTCTAAATATATATAAAGTAAATTTGTTAAGAACCATTACAGTGTCTTCGCCACCAAGTTTTTTTTCCTTGAAGATGTTTTACCGGCTCAGTTTTGCAATGCAAATTGCAAACTGAATCAAAGTAACACATTATATAGCTCTATTGTGTGTGTGTTTCTTCACCTTTTAGCAACTTGATACTGATGTTAATTTTCAACCCGCTGTTCATAGTCACCCCTGTTGGTGGTACATGTTGTAAACTTGTAGCTGATGCAAAATATTCAAAACCTGTCAAAAGACAGATGAGCACGAGTGTCATTTTTACCAACAAATCTTGTCCTTGTGAAATGCATACAAGTTTTCAACATGTTCTCTCATTGAATGAGCAAACATGTTGCAAGCTTGCTTGCACATAACTTAATTTTTTTTTAAGTTTTAAAGTTGTATGCACTTAAGGACAAATCTAGTAAACTGTAGCATTTTTTTTTTGCCTGACAACTTTCCATTTCTAAACTGTAAATAAAGTATAATATATTTTATATATAGTATTTTGTTTGTCGCTTAGTAATTTTTTTTGGCAGTTAACAACATAAGCTTTAAAAAATAAAAGATCAAATACCAATATAAAGGAATATAAACATTCAGGAGGAGAATAAAGATACTAAATAACTAGTAATGTCTTGAAATTTAGTTAAAAGAATGATTTTTATTTCCTTTATAAGTATTTAACTAATTTAATGTTTTGATACATATTTCAATAACATTTATAATAACTTGCTAAATGTTTTAAAAAAATAATAAATAACCAACTTGCTACAAAAACAGATTGATCGATTTTGGGTATATTCTATTATCATTATGTATATAAATACAGTGTTTACAAGAGTAATTACAGTATAAAGGTTGCACTTGCTGATAATAAAGCATTTATAAGTGTTAAAATCAGAG
>NC_061156.1:6270642-6370642 GCF_022113875.1 Hydra vulgaris
TTTTGATATATTATTTGAAATATAT
Organism: Hydra vulgaris; assembly: GCF_022113875.1. Lineage (NCBI taxonomy): Eukaryota > Metazoa > Cnidaria > Hydrozoa > Anthoathecata > Hydridae > Hydra > Hydra vulgaris. The sequence continues at coordinate 6,270,668 of NC_061156.1, forward strand.
TCTTAAATATAGAGGATATATTTGAATTAAATATATTTATAAATATATATGTTTATATATATATAAAGGATATATTTATATATATATATATATTAAGGATATATTTATATATATAAAGGATATATTTGAAATATATATATATATATATATATATATATATATATATACATTTCAAATATATTCTTATTATATATATATATATATATATATATATATATATATATATATATATATATATATACATTTCAAATATATTCTTATTATATATATATATATATATATATATATATATATATATATATATATATATATATATATATATATATATATAATATATATAATTTATCTAATATAATATATGTAATATATATATATATATATATATATATATATATATATATATATATATATATATATATATATATATATATATATATATATATATATATATATATATATAATATATATAATGTATCTAATATATATAATATATATATATATATATATATATATATATATATATATATATATATATATATATATATATATATATATATATATATATCCTTATAGTGTAATTGAAAGAGACTTTTATGGTAAAATAAGTCTCTTTCGACTACAATTTTAATTACCTCGGCTCTTAAGCTGTATTTGATTGTCATCGAAATGTCAAAGCAATTAAATTAATGCGGAAGTACATTAAATTTTATTGTTTTTTAAAAAAACTGCAATAATAATGACTGGAAAGTTTTTTTAAATTAATAGTGTTTTTGTTTTTGTTTTATTAAAAAAACATTTTTTAAACATGCATAAGTGTTGCTACATCAACTATCTTATAGCCTGCTGCTACAAGGGAGTGTTGCAACATCGACTATCTTATAGCCTGACTTGCAACGGAGTGCTGCTACACCGACCGACAAATAGCCTGACTTGCAACGGAGTGCTGCTTTATCGACTGACAAATAGCCTGACTCGCAAGGGAGTGCTGTTACATCGACTGAGGGTTTGGTTTGGGCAGGCAGTCTATCATTAAAAAAAAATTTTTTTTTGAAGTTTTTTAGCATTTTCTGGTCAGGCTTATTAACGCGCCCTTTAAAACTACAGTTTATGAGATAAACTTTTGTGACTACCATGCAAGAGTATATATATATATATATATATATATATATATATATATATATATATATTATATATATATATATATATATATATATATATATATATTTATATATATATCAGTAATAAAAGTAATTTTTCGGTAAACAGTACTCAATGCAAAGGTAGAGCAAATATATTATATTAGAATAATAATTAAGCACAATTAAATTTGTAACATTACTTGAAGTTTCACACTATATGCGATCATCAGATGTTACAAACAACCATAACAACAACAAAGATAATATACAAAATTTAAATTCAAAAATGCAATACAGTTTTAGCTTAGATGGCGTTAAAGTTGCAGATAACAAATTTGTTTTCATGGCGACATTTCCATATTATTTCATTTAGTTTACTAAATTTCAAAGATGAGGTAATGATATTTTTCCATTAAACAAAGGTTACATGACTTTTTTCCAGGTTTAAAAGGTTCCTCCCTATCAATTTTCAATGTAAGAATAGGATTTGAAAATTTCTTTTTTTCCATTTCCCAGATATATTTAGAAAGTTCTGTGGCATTAGCTTTACTTTCGTATTGAATGGAGTTTTTATGTTTATCCCAGTGATCTTTAAAGATGTGCTCCGTTAAACCAATATAATTTAAACCACTATCCTGCAGTGATGTTTTTACATTGCAGGTGTAAATTATATTTTTATCAAGATACATCCTTGCAAAAGACATTGGAACAATTGTGTTGGAAACATTAGGTAATACTTTTTTATTGTTTGAATTAATAATATTGGTAATGTTTCGGAGACAGCTATAACTTACTTTTAAATTATTCCTATTAAAAATTTTGCAAAACTTAAGCATTTTTGGAAAATGCTTTTTAATTAGATTTAAAATTTTTTTTGCAACGTTGGTTTTTACATTTTGCGAAAATGGAGGATTAAACCAAATAATGTTTAATGATCTTGATTTTGGTTTTTTTAAGTTGATTTCAAATTAAATTTCTCTTTAAAAGATTAACAATGTTTTTCTTAATTCTCTTGAAACTCCGAGTAATGTTACAAATTTAATTGTACTTAATTATTATTCTAATATATATATATATATATATATATATATATATATATATATATATATATATATATATATATATATATATATATATATATATATATATATATATATATATATATATATATATATATATATATATAGAATAGAATAGAATAGAATAGAATAGAATAGAAAAGGTTGTACACTCTTGAGGTGTGTAGAGTCTTAATTACGTAGAATTAAGACTATGACAGCCAATTACAAAAATTAGTGTTCAGAAACCGAAATAATTATCGATACTGTTTTTAGAAATGTTCAAATTATCTTTATCTAATATCCATTGTGGAAGAGAATTCCAATCATTTATAACTCTGTTTGTAAAGAAATGGTGACGAATTCTTGATTTTGTAAGATGTCTGCGTATTCTACAATTGTTACTTCTACTAGATCGCTCCAGCTCAAAATTTAAAGGAGGGTGGTGAAAATTAACAATATCTTTCCCTTTTGAGATCTTATACATTTGAATCAGATCACCTCTTCTTCTTCTATCAAACAAAGTTGGCAATTCAAGTATCTTTAATCTTTCTTCATACGACTTCCCTCTTAAAGATTCAATTCTTGTAGCCCTGTGTTGCACGATTTCAAGATTGTCAATGTCCTTTTTCCAAAATGGACTCTAAACTGTTGCTCCATATTCCAAATGGGGACGTACTAACGATTTGTATAGTAACTTTAATGAAAGTTCATCCAAATTCTCAAAAGAGTTTTTGATCATGCCTAATTTTCTGTTTGCTTTACCTATAGCTGAATTAATATGGTTTTTCCACTCTAGATTATTTGAAATGAAAATCCCAAGATCATTTTCTATCATTGTTTCTGAGAAACAGAGTTGTTCAATTTATATTCATATCTTGGATTCTTTTTGCCAATATACATGACTTTACATTTTGATTCATTAAATGTAATTAACCAATCTTCAGACCATTTAACTAACCTGTTAATATCCTCTTGTAATATTTTATTATCATCATAACAATGATTGATTAAAATAACTTTGGTATCGTCTGCATATAATTTAGTGTCTTTAATAATCCCTCTACATAAGTCATTAATGAAGATTACAAACAAAAGAGGTCCAAGTACTGAACCTTGTGGTACTCCACTAGTAACCATCTTCCAACTTGAAATATATTCCCCTATCACAACCCTCTGTTCGGTCTGACAAAAATGATTTACACCAATTTAACAAAGATGATACAAATCCTAGTCTGAATAATTTTTTCAGTAATTTTGTGCGAGAGACTGAATCAAATGCTTTTTTAAAATCTAAAAATAAAACATCAACGGAAATATCCTCTTCATACGCTTGCGTGATTAAATCTAATGTTTCTAACAGGTTTGTTATACAACTTTTGTTATTAACAAAACTATGTTGCTCTTTAGAAATTAAATTGTTTTCAATGAGGAACACCATCATATGATCTTTAATAATTCTCTCCATAACTTTACCAACAATTGATGTTAATGAAACCGGTCTATAATTTGTTGGATCTAGTTTATTTCCTTTTTTGAATAACGGAACAACGTTTGTACATGACCATAACTTTGGAATAGATCCTGTAATAAACGATTTAACAAATATTATTGCTAAAGAACTTGACAAAGATTCTGAACATTCCTTTAAAACTTTTGGGTGAACATTATCTGGACCTACTGATTTGTACATGTTTAAATTACTCAAATGTTTCTGAATAATAGAAATACTAAAATCTGGATCAGAACATTTTGTTAAAAGATTGTCGTCTAAAACTTCTTCTGGTGAGTCATCTTGTATAAACACAGAAGCAAAGAATTCATTAAGAGTGTTTACTAACTCTTGATTATCAGTAGTTATAATACCATTATGTAGCTTTATGGCTTTGATCGAGTCTTTAAATCTTGTTTTGTTGTTTATATAAGCATAGACACTTTTAGGATTGCTTTTTGAATTAAGTGCCAAGTTTTTTTCAAAATTGGGAATACTTTTCTTGACAAGTTTTTTTTATATCTTTATTTAATTTTTCATACTTATTGACTTCTAAAAGACTTTTAAAACCTGAATTTCTGTTTCTAAACCAACATTTTTTCTTTTCTTTACACATCCTTTTAAGTTCACTTGTCATCCATAGTGAGTTATTTTTTAGTTGAAAAGAGTTTTTATCTAAATTTAGCGTTGGGATATATTTTTCACATCCTATTTCATATTTTCTTAGCCATTTTTTGTAACATTCATTAACACTTAGTCCTTCAAATTCATTTATCCAGTTTATGTTATTAAAATACAAAATCTGCTTTATAGTTTCCATTTTTCCACAAAAATTTTTTCTTCCTCATTTGTAGTAATATTAATAAATTAGGTTTATTTTCATAACCAAATCGAAATTTCAAAATATGATGACCATGATCGATACCACCTAACGGTGGAAAATATTCAAGAAAATAAACTCTGTTGCTATTATCAGTCAAAATGAGGTCTAAAATGTTAGTATCAATACCAAACTTTACTTGAAAACTAGGACTGATAACATTTTGGTGCAGGTAACAGTCATGTAACGACTCAATAAACATACTTGCTGTTGGGTCACTGTCATTTATAATTTCACTAAAACTTTCATCGTTCCACTTGATGTTTGCATAGTTAAAGTCACCACATATTAAAATACCAGAGCATTTGTTATTTTGTTTGAGTATATGCTTGTTTTAATGATTTTATAATGTCAATACACTTTTCACTATTACTAAGACCTGTCCGGTACATACAACCACATAAGATTTGCTCTTTGCCAATTTTAATCAAACACCATACTTGCTCAATATTTTCATTTATTAGATATTTTTCATTTATTTCATAAGATTTAATATTCTCTTGTATATAAATACATACACCACCACCACGACTAAATTGACGATCTTTTCTAAACAGATTATAACCAGGAATATTAGTAGTAGACATTGCTGACCACCAAGTCTCACAAGCAAATATAACTTGAGCCTTAGATCTGGATATATCATTAATGAATTCGTCAAATTTATTATTTAAAGAGGTCGCATTTGTATACCAACATGTTAAATAATCGATATTTTCTGTTTTTAAACCTTTTTGAAGGTCTTGATTCATTTTTTTTACCAGCAGTGTGTTAGCACTTGTGTTCAAATGATTACTTCCTCCAGTGTCTGCATCAGGGTTATTTAATTGGTTATATATATATATATTGACAAGGTGTATGTAAAGAATGTTTAAAATTATGTGTGTTATACTGTGATGACTTGAACAACAATTGCTATTTGTTTATCAACACTATTTATTATTTTTACTAATTTATTATTGCTCTGTTCTTTAAGAACATTGAGCACTCTATTTGTAGAATACACTAACATAATTTGCATATACACACACACACACACACATATATATATATATATATATATATATATATATATATATATATATATATATATATATATATATATATATATATATATATATATATATATATATATATATATATATATATATATATATGCAAATTATGTTAGTGTATTCTACAAATAGAGTGCTCAATGTTCTTAAAGAACAGAGCAATAATAAATTAGTAAAAATACTTATCCAGTTTTTTTCAACAGCTTGTTACTCCATCAGGAAGAATTATATTTTGTTGAATATACTAACATAATTTATATATATATATATATATATATATATATATATATATATATATATATATATATATATATATATATATATATATATATATATATATATATATATATATATATATATATATATATATATATATATATATATATATATATAAACACATCAAACTGTAATTTTTTTTCCTCTCATTTTTCAATCAGAAAATAGCAAAAGCGAGCAAAACATGATTATTACATCAACATAATCTACTAAAATATTGTTGAAGTTTATTATTAGTTTTCTGTTTTATTTTAAAAAATCATGTTTTAATAAAAATCATGAAAATTGAACTTTTTAGGAAGTAATAATAAAATTTCATAAAAGGTAAATTTTAAATGTCATGCAAAGATTATAAAAAGACACAACTAATAAATGTTGTTTAAAATATGAGACTATGGACTAAAAGTGTTATAAAACACATTTATTAAAAAAATATTTTTTAATAGATTGGTTTTTTATAAACATTTGTTAAATGTTTTTTTATGATCAAAGTAAGATTTTGTAGCTAGAACAATCACTTATTGAAAAGTTAAATTTAATTAGAAATTATCAATTTAATTATGATTTGAAGCTGCAAATCATTTTACATTGAGAGCTGCAAATTATTGTATATTAAGAGCATTGGTAGATTGAGAGCTGATACTTTTTCTTTTTTTGTTAATGGTTGCACTATGGTAAGTAAAGATGGCAGATATACAAACACTCGATATGTAATTTTTAAAAATCTCCTAATTTGATGACTTTTTATTCATTTTTATTTGATATCAATAAATATATTGTTTTAATATATATATTTTTTTCATTTTAAAACAAAGTAATTAATTAAATTTTTTATTTTTAAAATTTTTTCCTCATAGCTACCAATCTTTAAAAGGTTTTATAATTTATAAAATTTTTGCTCATAAATTATATATGATATTAAAGTATAATGTATAACATTATAATTTGTTTTTATCAGGGTATAAAATGTAAAGTCTTAATTTTACCATGTTCAGCTTTTACCGGTTCAGTACCAAAATGATATCTCTGGAAAAAACAGGACAACAGATACAAAATTAAAGTTCACCACTCTGCTACAAGTTCATACCTCTGCTACGAAGGTAGTCGAACTTTTAATTGTATGGTATGCAACAAAAGTAAACATTGTACAGTCAATGTACCTGTCAACGACAAGGCCGAGATTTTTAACTACTCAGGAAACCACTTTAATTAATACAGTTCACATTATGTCAACTGATGACAAATGGCTATTTTTATTAATAATATTTATATAACTACTTATATTCACATGAATATTTTTTATTTAATCATTTTTTTGTTTGTCTGTTTTTTGTAATAATAATTAATTATTATTAATAAATAATTTATAATAGTTATATGTATAATGTATGTATAATATATATATATATATATATATATATATATATATATATATATATATATATATATATATATATATATATATATATATATATATATATATATATATATATATGTATTATTATATATATATATTAATAAATAATTTATAATAATTATATGTATAATGTATGTATTATATATATATATATATATATATATATATATATATATATATATATATATATATATATATATATATATATATATATATATAGAATTTATCACTTTTTTTATTAATCTTTTTATTTAAGCTTGATTAATTCTATTATATTATACTCTACTGCACAAAAGGGATAACTACTTGTTAGTAGTTATGTACTGATTAATCATTGACATTAAAAAAATCAAAAAATTATGATTGAATTTCTAGTTAATCTTTAAACACAATCCTAGATTTATTTTAATAAAAATTTGCTGCTGTCAAAATTTATCCCAAGTGTGGGTCATTAAGATTTTGTGGTTATAGGTTGGTTTTAGTGACTAAAACCAACCTATAACCAACATAATGTCATAAAAAGAATTATAAAATCTGATCTTAATCTTTGTGTAGATTGTTCCAATGTTGCCTATATGTTTTGAATAATTTATTAATTGGCTAGACAATTAGCATTGGCATAAGTACCGGCTTTTTGTTGTTCTTTTTCATTATGAACAATGCAATCAGTACATAACAACTATTTATACTTCAAGTGTATTTTGAACTTCAAGCAAATCTAAGCAAATCAAGCGAATATTATAATTTGTATAAAAGATAAATTAAAAATAGTGGTTTAGTTAATTAAAACTCATTAACTTTTTAAACTTTTTTTTTGTCTGCATCATCAGTTATCAGACAAAAGCTTTGTTAAAAAAAAAGTTCTCATTAATTTTGTTTAATTCATTGTTTTGTGTCTCTTAGCAACTTTTAGACTTAAGACATTTAATGTACAGTCGTAATTTTGTGCTAGAAATTGAAGGCTGATGATGCAAAAAATACAACATTTTGTTCTGTTTCTGCAACATTTTTATTTATATTTGTCTTTATAATAACAAGTTGCAAGTTAAGCGCAGTTTGCCATAATTACATTAACATTAATGGTGTGTGTATATATATAATATTAGTGTAAATTTCAATTTTCTTGGTCAGTTCTTTGTTAGTTTAAATTAATTGGTTTTATATATATAATTAGAATGTTTTTGAATATTTGTTGTAATTATACACATTACACTAAAAGGAAAAAATAATGAGTTTAAAATCTTCTTGATTCACTACCAACTTGATATTTTCTGGTTTTTTTTTGTTATTTTAGATTGTTTATATTTAAAAGATTTTTTTTTTAGTTGAAAATGAAGATATTCAAGAGTCAAAAACTGATATTTCTACAAGTAAAAGTGAAACTGAGTTGATTGCTTCAGCAGAGTCAAGAGATGCATGGGGAAACAAAGTGGAATTTATACTAGCATCCATCAGTTTAGCAGTTGGATTGGGTAGTATTTGGAGGTTTCCATATTTGTGCCAAAAAAATGGAGGAGGTAGCATTTGTATATTTACTATATATATATATATATATATATATATATATATATATATATATATATATATATATATATATATATATATATATATATACACACACACACATATATATACAGAAGTGTACACTCAGACTTTTGGTCAACCACCTTAATGGCGACTGAAAGTAGCCAGTTTGTTTATTTTAGTTGCCTGCCGACTTTTTGAGTTGCTCATTGCTATTTTTTTTAAAAATTTTAGCATTTCTAGAATATTCTAGTCATTTTTTATTATAGGCTTAGTGTAGATTAGAAATAATTTACGTATATAAAAGTAATATTGTAAACTATTGATAACATTCACTTTTGTACCTTCAGATAAAGAACATGCTGAAATATACGTCAGGTTTTTTTCTTGAATTGAGCGACTATTTTATTAAAAAAATATGCGCTATTTTTTACAACAACAACGTATTGACAAATATAGAAAAAAAATTAACAAATACTTTAAAACCCTTTTCCTTTTTATGTGTTGAAATTATTAAGATCTTATTTGTTACAGGAGCTTAAAAACTAATTAACTATTTTGAAAGTATTTTAAAGTATTGCGTTGTAATTAAATTTAATTTTAAACTGCAATAAAAATTATTTAAATGCATATATTATTTATAAATAAAACTGCATATTTTTCACAACTATAAGTTTCATGCTAAATGCAATCATCAGGTGTAAATATATTTGTGAAAAATATGCAGTTTTATTTATAAATAATATATGTAAATACAGCTCTGTTTTAATTTAAATCATTTTAATTTACTTTAATTCATCAAGCACTCTCGCGAAGATATATGTAAGCACTAATAAGTATACATTATTATATATATATATATATATATATATATATATATATATATATATATATATATATATATATATATATATATATATATATATATATATATATATATATATATATATATATATATATATATATATATATATATATATATATATATATATATATATATATATGACGGAAATCATGTCTCTTGGTTGGATCACGTTCTGCGCAGCCTAACAATTGATAATCTGATAATAGATATTTCAGTTCTAACAGATATTATAGCATCAGGTCATAAACCAATAACGTTCTCTTTTTCTTGCTCATTGGAAAATACAACCAAAATAAAAAATAACATCCTTATCTGAAATTGTCTAGTAGTAATACTAAATTGCAGACTTGTAATGAAAAGTCATTATCCCTTTATGAGAAAAGGTTAGACCTCTTATTACAATCTATATATGTACCATTTAACTTGTTTACTGATGACATAGGAGTAACCTATAGGGCTGATGTATATATAGACTTATTTTATAGTGACCTCATGAATTGTATTCAATCTGTTGTGGCTGACACTATACCACACAGCAAGGGCAACAATATAAATTCTGAGTTTAACACTCTTGGTTGGAACAATTTTGTTAAAGACAAGCATGATATTGCTAGAGATGCATTTAAACTATGGATTTTGCATGGGAAGCTAAAACATGGTGATCTTATTAAGAAAACGAAGAGTACTTGTGCCACCTTTAAACTAGCTATGAGACATTGTTAGAGACATAGTGAGCAAATAAAAGCGTGTAATATAAGTGTGTGGAAAATTTTTATAACACAGATCCAAAAAAGTTTTGGAGCAGTATAAATTGTATCACTAACAAAAAAGCGGTGAGTTACGTTGCTAGTGTGGGAGGAGCCCCGGGAGACAATGATATAGCTTATATGTGGAGAGATCAAACAATATATAATTCTATAAAAAATACAGAGTACAAAGACCATTTTGCTGAGAAAATCCAGCTACTTAAACAAGGTAATTTAGATATTAGCATAAATTTCAATGATGTTATTGCATCATTAAAAAATCAAAAATCAGGAAAAACAGCTGGTCCTGATGGTATATGTATGGAAGCTTTTATATATGGTGGAAAAAGATTACATCTTCTACTTAGTATTTTTTTTAATCTCTGTTTAAGACATGGATATTTACCATCCAAGTTCTGTGAATCTTCGATTATTCCTTTGGTGAAGTGCAAAGTGGCCAACCTAATTGATGTGAACTATAACAACCTAATTGATATCTCCAGCTATATCCAAAATAATTGAAACTATTTTGTTACAAAAAATAAATATACCAGATAATTTAGATGATTATCAGTTTGGTTTTAAACAGAATTCTACAACTTTATGCACAAATTATTTAAAGAAAGGTATTAATTAATACACATTTAGAGGTACTCACATGTTTTCATCGTTTATAGATTTTAATAAAGCATTTGGTAACGTTGATTACTGGCTTCTGTTCTGTAACCTATTAGACTAAGGAATATCAAAAAATATTGTAAGTCTGCTTGCATTCTGGTACAGCAACCAGGAAATGTGTATTAGTTGGCAGAAAGCTAAATCTCCTGCTTTTAGTATAGGAAATGGTGTGCGACAAGATGGTGTTTTATCATCGTTACTATTTAAGTTTTACATTAGTAATCTTGTATTTAAAATTTCAAATATGCGTATTGGTTGCAATATAGGAGGGATTTTTTAGGGATTAGCCTTACTAATTAATATGTCTTTTAACACAAAGAAGACAGTTTGTATGATTTTTAACCCTAAGCAAAAATCAAAAATTGTGTCGTTGTTATTTCCAAAATTGAGTGTAGCAGGTTGCAATCTGGAATTTGCTGACAGCTTTAAATATCTTGGTCATATTGTGAGAAATGATCTAGCAGATGATACTAATATAAAAAAAGAGATAAAAAATCTATATACTTGCACAAATATGCTAACAAGGCGCTTTTACAGTTGTTTAAGCTTAGTCAAAGTAAGACTATTCCAATCACATTGTGTATGTATATATAATGCTTCTCTATGGAACAGTTTTAGCACAAGAACATTTGCACACCTACAATATTGCTATAACAAATGTTCAAAAATGTTTTTTGGATATAGAAAATATTGCAGTCTGACTCAGATGTTTTTAGAGTTAAGGCTCCCAACTTTTGAGACTATTTTATTTAACTATAGGATCAATTTAAAGAAACAGCTTGTTGAGTGTGCCAAAAGAAACCTTACTTTCGGTTTAATTAACAGAATATTAGGACTGTCCAAATGATGGATAATTTTAGATGACTGTATCTGTTCTTTTTATTGACTATTATTTTATTTATTTTTATCTATGGACCTTGTACCTATTTATACATATAGATGTTATATATATATATATATATATATATATATATATATATATATATATATATATATATATATATATATATATATATATATATATATATATATATATATATATATATATATATATATATATATATATATATATATATATATATATATAACATCTCATATATAACATCTCAAACATCTCAGACGTACTGATGTATACTCTTCCTTTAAACTCATTAATCGATTTCTTCAGAATTATTTAAAAATGAATGACAATTCTGGTAAACCATGGAAGTTTTATAGATGGAAGTGCAACGCTATTGAAATTACTAAAACCATGCGTGAAATGTTTTATTTATAATACAGTAGAAAGTCTAAAAAATAATCTAGCTAACTCAAATTTTTTTGATAAATTCTCTAAAATCAGTCAAATTTTTTTGATAAAAAGAATTTAAGGTGCAGATGTTTATATTGTGTTTTGATATTAAAAAAAATAAATATAATAATTAAAATAATAATAATTATTGTTTTGTGCATCAAATTTGAAAAAAAATATTATTTATGCGGTAGTGGTGTAGTGGTAAGAGCGCTCGCTTTGTAAGCGAGAGGTTAGGAGTTCGACTCTTAATTTCTCCGCGCAGCGGCCTTGCTTGTCAAGGTCCGTGTTTCGGGGTTAAAGAGTTGAAAGAGGGTTGTACCACGATTTACAAAAAAAAATAAAAAAATAAATTAGTAGCCTCCTCGACTGTAGTGGCCCCCTCGGGCCTTGGGGAGGTGAATAATTAAAAAAAAAAAATTTGTATATACATTTATATATAATTATATATACATATATAAAATTATTTGTATATACATTTGCAACCCTCGGAATTAGGGTCAGCATTCAGCAATGCCGACCTAAAAGTGTTTGAGGTCGGCAAGTATTGCCGACCTAGTTTCTATGTTTTATGGTATGACCTTTGTATCAATTTTTTTTGCAGACCTTATGCCAGCCTCTAAAAGATTGAGGTCGGCAAATTATTGCCAACCTCATTTTTTCTAATTCTGAAGGTTACATTTGTATATAATTATATATACATATATAAAAAATTCTAAAAAAGGTTTAAATTTTACTTTAATTAGAGTTTAAAAAATTTACTCTGATTATAAATCTAAAATAACAATAAAGTAATTTAAAATTGACCAAAACTATAAAAAAAGCAAAAACAAATTTAAGGCCCCCATTTATCAAAAAATTTGTTTTTAACTAAAACCCCTTTTTTAGTATCACGTAATTAACTTTGTTTATTTTGTATGCAGAAATCATATTTTGAATTATTTAAGAACTATTTAAGTTTTTTTTTTTGCGAGTGCGCAAATTTATTTTAAAAATTTACTTTAAAATTTTTTTGCACACAGAAACTTAAGTGATGTTGTTTGATTGTAATGGTAATAAGTATTGGTGATCATTGTTATTAGATTAAAATAAGTAAGCAAGTATAAAATCAATAATATTTAGATGTTTCTTTTTAAAATCGTTGTCGTAAGTTGACATTTCAAAATTGACTGATGTTTTTTGATCCTTATTTCCAATTATGATCAGACTTAATCTTTGAAAAAAGAAGCTGGAAGTAGAAAAAAGAAAAGATTTAAAGATAAATATAAAGGAAAATCTATCGTTTGCAAATATCAGTCGCATAGAGATCTTGCAAGAAATTTTAAATGCAGCCATAATATTAACCTAAACATCAAATATCTCCAATAAACACTATTCCTCAACATTTTTGTAATTCTTAACAAGATAAATTATAAAAATTACCATTTTGTATAAACAAAACAAAGCTGCCATAAAGTAAAATTATAATTTAAAAAAATATTTTTTTTTAGGAATGTTTGTAATACTTTGGAATCTCTTTAAAGTTACTAAAAGCAAAAGGTCCAAATGCATATCAGAAGGATGAAAACATCCCTCTAATAAACAATTACATATTTTGTCAAACTTTCACTTTTATTTTTAAACTCATTTAAAGTGCCATTTAAAAATCCCATTTCAATTAGGTCAACTTTTGTAGTTGTATTGAATACAAGAAAACTCTTGATTTTCATCTTATTAAACACAAAAGAAAAAATAATTTATAAATTTTTAATATTTTCATTTAAAGTTATTTATAAAATAACATCAGTATTATACCATATCCTGGGTTGATAAAATTTGTGTGCTTTGAAAAAGTATTTTTACAAAGAAGATAAATAAATTCTGACTTGCTTAAGTGTTTCTATGTCTCAGGACATATTAGGCAAATGCATAAACACAATCTTGGAGCTCTTACTAAATTGGTTACAACTTCAGAAGACATTTCCTCAAAACTTTGTGAGTACACCAAAGATCAGCTTATCACCAAGCACCAAAGATCAGCTTATCTTGTTTGATTAGCTGATTTACACTATGATGGAATTGATATTTGCTTGCTAATTTTTTAAAATAATTTCTTAGAATATTCTTTTGAAAATCAGCTCTTTTGTCTTGCCTTTTACATTTTTTTTTTTACTTTTTCTCAAAATTATTATTTTAGTTCCAAACAAAAATCACATTTAAATGTGGATATAAAAATCTAAATAAGATATAAAATTTCATTAAAAGAGAAGCACAACCATCAACAGATTCCGTTTAGTGGATCTATATTTTTCACAAAACAAAAGAGTATTCTTCATAATTTACTAGTTCCTTATATTTTCTGTTTTGCAATGCAAGCATCATATTGAGATATAAATTTTTAGTTGCTTAAACATAAAATACAACAAAATAAATTTTTAGTAGTTTTGAAGGATTCTTAGTGTCACAGTCGCTGTCACATTTACTTTGATACAATTTTTATAACACTATTTTGTAACACTGTAACGTAATGTTACATGCAAAATGTCTGTTATTTTTACATTACCGAGACTTAACATTGTAACGTAATGCTACTTAAAAAATGTTACATAACAACACATAACATTTTCACCTAATGTAACATAACATCAAGTAATCTCTTGTATCTATCAATATATAATTTTTCATATGATTATTTACATATATTGAGATAGAGAGTTACTATATATAGAGAGAGCTATATTTAGAGAAAGAGAGAGAAAGTGACATCAAGTCAGAGAATGTAGAATGAAATAGCTCAGAAAGAGCAAACTATACACATAATTGGCTTAAGCTAATTAATATGTATAATGCACTAAATTAATTCATAAGAAAGGTTGACAATTTATATACATTTTTGATTGTGGGTTTATTAAAACTCTTTAAGTATTACGCTTGTATTAATGACCAAAGAAAAACATAATGTAACGTAACAGAATCTAGATATGAGAAGTAGTTAAAATGTCTCAAATATAGATTTATTTTAATGTTAAGTTATGTTTCAGTCTACACTTTTTAAAAGTTGGACTTTCATAAGTTAAAATAAAATAATTGAAGCGTAACTTTGCGAGTTGAAACTTTTTTTTTTCGCGACAAATTAGTTACAAATAATGCTTAAACTTAAAATAATACATAAACTTTTTTTATAAAATGCAAACACTAATATGTATGGTTTTTTGGTACTAGGGCGATTTATAAACAATTTGAATTCTTTTATTTGAAATAAGCATGATTTTATAAGCATATTATGCCCAAACAAAAACTTTGTATGTTATAATTTTTTTTTGCTTCAGGTTTTTTAATATTTGAAGATACTTTTCTCTTTTTTAATATAATTTTCAAAACCTTTTTACTACCCATAATAGTGAATCTAAACTTTTTACTACTCGTAATAGTGAATACCATTTTGGAGTCTTTAAATCAATTCTACTCATTGGGTTTAACATGAAATTAGTTAAAATCTTTTTAAAAAGTTTCTTAATATATTATAAATCCTAGTTCTAATTGGTTCTGATGTATATTAACTATATATAGTTGTCAAAATACAATATTTCTATCAATTTTTACAAAGAATACTAGGATTCTGACCAAGAAAGAGCTTTTAATTAAGAAAAAGTAATAAATAAGAAGAAAAATAAATGATCAGAACAAATCATATTAAGTTATGTTTATTTTACCTAAAAAATGTATTTATTTAAAATCTCATTTAAATTTGGACAAGCGATTGAGATTTTAAGAAGATTGTTTTGAAAAAAAAAAAGAATCTCTGGTCTGGGTTTTTTTGCAACAAAAATTTTTATTTTTTGATACCGCAAAATTTATCATTTTAATTTTTTTCCGTCTTTTTATAATTTGCAGACCTGATCATTTAACGGAAAAATGTAATAGTCAACAAAATATCATACAGACGCTATAATATTTAAAAAATATTATAGCATCTGTAATATTTTAAAACTGCCATAGCTACACCAAGTATGTAATGGGTTATACTTTTAAACCAACAGCCATCAGCGAAACCATCTGTTTACTCATAAAAATCAGTCTCTTAATTTAAATTATAGAACTAACTATTTGGCAACATTCCAGCTAACTTCTAAGCTTTTTTTTTTTTTATATAAGCATGAAGTATTTAATTAAGCCATTTTAAAAAAATATCATATATTTGCTGATTATTTACATTTCACGCATGGTTTTTGTAGCGGTATTTGGAACCTTTGATGTTTTTAAGCATTGCACTTCCATCTGTAATACTTCCATGGGTAAACAAAAAGCTTAACTAAAATCTCATCTCATTAATTCATATATATAACTACCGACCATCTTTTTTGCTTTTTTTATTGTTCTGATTTACTTCCAACAAGGCTGCAAGCAACCACTATTAAGTTGATAGAATGAAGAGGTTTCACATGTAAGCAAATAAAAGAATTGTTAAAAGATTTGAAACTGATTTCACAACAAATTAGTGAGTTGATGCGTATATACATCCCCGAGCCAAGCATGTGACTATTAGATTCTTTGCCAATCAAAGGATAGCACCCATCAACACTGAGATCAGAAGAAGGAATAGCAGAATTTCCTTTAGTCTCACTAAGAGCAAGCAAGTCTGGTGAATTTTGCAAGAGCTAAGTTTCAACTGTAAAAGATATATTAAAACAGTTAGGTGGTAGGGATGGTTCTTTATATTAATATATTGGGTTACTTCTGGCATGATTTACATTTAAAGGGAACTTGACTCATAGATAGAGCATGGCCTCCTAACCAATGAGCTATGTAATTTTCTCAGTCCTGTTAATTAACCTTATGTCCTAATATAGGGCTCCTTATGTTGCCTTAACAATGCACACCAAAAGCTTTAACAGAGACACCATCCATGCGCAATATGGCACTGTTAATACTCTGACGTTTTGCAGATGTTGATGGAATCAGCCTCTCTGAGAGCTAGCACAGATATTCTGAAACCTTACTATCAACCCGCATCAGAACTATTAAACTGAGTTTTAGAGCTGTACTCTCATTATGAGATAACAGGAAGAGTTGCATAGCCACTATCAAGGAGGCACCTGCAAAAACCTATGAGAAGAGTTAAGAAGATCCAGCATTCATCATCCTAGGCAGGAAACATTGTAACACAGGTTTGAGGCTGGTTAGCAGAATTATTATGCTAACCAGCCTTAAACTTCTTCTTCATCTATAAGACTGGCATAAATATGAAATTTTGGCTATGGATTAGTAAAAAGATTAGATTTAACAAAATCCTAGAGATAAGGATGAGCATAGGTTTTATAGTTGTCTAGTTAGTTAATGAGCTTACACTGCATCAAAACAGATTTACTTATTTAAACAAAACATTTAAACAGAACACATGCATACAATGGAAAGGTTTATGAAAGTGGGATTTACAATATTATTAATGATTCAATTTTTAAACACTTAAAAAAAAATATCACCATTATTAGGGAGAGGCAGCTTCAAAACTTCTTAAGGAAACTAAAAATTTAAGGTTTCCTTAATTATTTGAGTAATAATAAAATTTATCCTACAGGTTCCTGTCCTGCTTGCAAGTATGATCTTCCAAAAATGCACAAATTAAGGTCTTCTGATCATGATATATGTTTTTGACCTATTGTATTATTTATTGGCATTTATAACTATCAATTTGTATGGAATAATTAATATTCATATATTAAAATAATATGTGAATATTATTTTAATAAATAGGACAGTTCCTCATATCTCATAGCTTTCTATACAGACTTTTGCATTGTGTTGGAGACTGGGGTTGCTATGCCACTCTCTTATAAGGTTTTCTATCAATAGCTGCTTGGCAGTGATGATTTCTTTGACAATATCCCGTATTGTAAACTAAATAAAATTAATTTTCTATGGGGTTCATATCAGGTGAACTCCCTGGCCATGGCAAAACACACACTTTTTTTCAGTTAGGAATGCTGCAACACTTCTAGCTTTATGGCATGGTGCTGAGTCATATATGAACATATACTCTTTATTACCAAAGAACCATTCTTGGATCTGGGGCAGGAGCCTGTTTTCCAGTTCTGGCTTGTACTGGTCCTGCCTCATGATCCCTTCCACAATGTAAAGGCAGCCCATACCCTTGGCTGAGATCACAGACCACACCATTAGACTCACAAAATGTTTTACCTTTTCCAAAAGGCTGCCCTGATGGAATTTTTCTCCTGAGCGTTGTCAAACAAATAAGCTTTTGTCCATCAAAATTTGAAACGTTGATACGTCCGAGAAGCAGGCCTGTAAAACATTTCAAAGCTTATTTAAATTATTAACCTTAAATTTTTCTGGTTTCTTACAATATTATAAATTATATTTACTCTACTCCAGTCTTCAATAGTCATATGCTGGTGCTTTCTAGCCCATTCCAGTCATTTTTTTTTCATGGCTTCAGTTAAATGTAGTTATTTGGTTGGACAACAACCCATTAAATTCTCTTCAGCCAACCTTCTCTGAACCGTCCTTTTGGAGATGTTATTTCCTTCATTGTTTATTATTGTAGCTAGTTAAGCTACATTTTTTTTTTCTGATTATAAGACAGATGTCTCTATTCTTACGGTCACAACATGGAGTAGTGCTCCTTTTTCTGTCACTTTTGCCGACACGGTCTGGTTCTAGAGGCACATTTGTATCAATTTTTCTTTTAATTCGGCTCACTACTGATTTTTAAACACTTGCAATTTCTGCTATCTCTAAAAATGTGTAGGATGAAGAATAAAGGTTTTACATCCCTACTTTAATTTAAGGGTTAATATTGCCCATACTAAAAAAATCAATGAGAGGTGAAAATGGTTACAAGTCAACATTTATGCATTAAAATGAGCAAAAGTAATAAATATTAACTATAACTAATTAAACTATTAACCATTACTTAGGTTTCAATAGCTATAAACTCAAAAAACTTGCAAAAAATTGTTCCAAAAATAAATAATTGAAATCAATTTTGAACTTACTCCAACCACACTTTTCAACAATTGACAGCTAATTAAGAAATAACTTAACATTTTGACAAATAGGGTGGACTGACACATATATATACATGTGTATATATATATGTATACATATATATATATATATATATAATATATATATATATATATATATATATATATATATATATATATATATATATATATATATATATATATATATATATATATGTATATATGTGTATATATATATGTATACATATATATATATATATATATATATATATATATATATATATATATATATATATATATATATATATATATATATATATATATATGTATATATGTGTATATATATATGTATACATATATATATATATATATATATATATATATATATATATATATATATATATATATATATATATATATATATATATATATATATATATATATATATATATATATATATATATATATATATACGTATATATATTCAAATTATATAATATTTATATTATATTATATTTATTTTTATTTAGGAGCATTTCTGATACCATACTTTGTTATGATGATAATTGAAGGGTTACCACTATTTTTTATTGAATTTGCTATTGGTCAGAGATTTCGTAGAGGTGCTATTGGATGTTGGAGTAAGATTCATCCTGCTTTATTGGGAATAGGAATTTCAAGCTTGATAATTTCCTTTTTACTATGTATATACTATATAGTTGTGATCGGTTGGTCTTTTTATTATATGTTTGTCTCATTTACAAAAACATTACCATGGCGAAAAGAAGACTGTCCTGAGTAAGAATATAAAAGCATAAAATTTTATTATTTTTCTTAGTTTTGAATTGATTAGAATTTGTAGTATAAATTTTCCACCTTAAAATGTTTGAGATCAGCAAAAAAATTGCCAAATGCTGACCCTAATTCCGAGGGCTGTATATATATATCAGACTTTCACAGGAAAGCGTGCGATTTCACGTCTTTAAATGACCATACAAAAAATAATATGTTTTAACGACTTGACCACGGCATGTTTTCAAAATTTGAAAACGCGCTACAAAAGCTTACCTAAACTTATCTAAAAAAAAATTGTAAAAAAAAAAAAATCTTAACGAAAGAGAAAATAAAAAAAAAAATTCTTAGTTAAAGCAAAAACACAAAAAAATAAGTATATATATAACGCAACTAAAACAAAGCTCATCAAACTAAAATGCTTAGTCTATTTTATCTAATTTATGCAGTCTAATTTATGCATTTCAATCTTTGTTTCAACAGAACCATTTCAATCTTTGTTTCAACATTTGTATATATTTTTTATTTATTTAATATGTTCAAAAGTTAAACATTTCTTATAAAAAATATATAAATAAAATAAAAAAACATTTTATTAATACTTTTTTAAAAATTAATTAGAAGTGTTTTTTTTACTTCATTAAAAGCGTTTCGATAATATAAAAGCATTTAAGATCAAACTTAATAAATTGTAATGGCTTTCTAAAACTTTTTTTTTAACAAAATTTTGTTTATCTTTTTAAATGCATTAACTTTAATCATTCTTATATTTAAATTCGTTAAAGAGTCTTACGTAGTCGTAGAATGTCATCGTTTATAAAAACAAAACAATTTTTTGTTTTTTAATAAAGTTTATTTTAGAAATGAACACTTAAACAATTTATATGTCTTAAATTAAAAAAATATATACAACTGTCAATTATATTTAAAAAACAAAACCTGTTTTAAGTAAATTGTTACTTTATTTAAAATAGTTTCGCTAATATAAAAACATTTGTTAAGAGGTTTTGATGTAATTAATTTCACTTTTTTAGAATATTTTTTATTTACCGCGTTTTTAAAATGTTTTTGAATTAGCCGCGGTCAAACTGCCATAGCAAAATGTAACTTGCGTGGTCATATAAAAGCATGAAATTGCACGCCTTCTTGTGATAGCTTGATATATATAAATATATATATGAATATATATATATATATATGTATATATATATATATATATATATATATATATATATATATTATATATATATATATATATATATATATATATATATATATATATATATATATATATATATATATATATATATATATATATATATATATATACACATATATATACATATATACCAAAAATTAGAGTCGCATGTCTTTACTACTGTAATTTTTCACATATTTGTGGAATTTGCTGACACTATTATAAAAAGAATTCTTTATGCTTTTTTTTTTTTTTAATTTTTTAAGGGAGGATGTAATGTAACTATCATTTGAGCTCACTTATTTTTACAGTTTTTTAGGAGAAACTTATTTTCGTGCCTGCATTTAGAAATCAATTCTGATTTTTTGTTTAATAAACATTCTTGGTTTGCATGTGTAATTATTTCAAAATTTGCTTGTAGACATAGTATGCATTTTTTGAAAATATTGTTGTGTGCAGGCGCTGTTTTAAGGATGGATCAATTCATAAAAAAATCATCAATATTTTCATCTTTTAATTCCCATATATATTTTGACAGCATGGTGTCTTTTGAATACTTTTTATTTTTAAAGGATTGCTTATGATTGGCAAAACCTTTTATTTCATTCACCCTCCGTTATGCCAATATATTGTTTATCAGGTACATTCTTAGAGGAAACAACACATTTATATACCACATTATGGATAAACAACTTCCACTCATTGGACAATTGTTTTTTTGTTTACAATTACAATTTTCTGTAGTTTTTTCATTAAAAATTTTGTTTTTGTTTAACAAAGCATTATTGTGACCTTTTATGATTCTTTCCATATTTTTTGTGCAACTGTAGGTAACTTTAATTATATTTCGATTAAAATTTTAATGTAATTTATTCTATAAATTACATTCTGGGCAAGAAATGCTTATTGATCAATTTTAAAAGCACTTTACCTATGTCAGTGAAAACATTTTTGCTATATGAGGGGTTGAACCAAATTACATTTCTAGTTTTATTTTGCTTTTTTGCATTCTTTTTTTCAGGGTCAAATGTTAGTTCAAAATTTTCGAAACCACTTTTTTTAAAGGCATCTTCAAATATTTGTTTAGAGGAATTGAATACATTTTCATAAGAGGAGTTTTGGTTTAGCCTGTTATTAATTGAAATTGGAATTTGTTTTAGAATTTGTGGTGGATGATTTGAGTTAATATTAATATACAATAATTCATCGTTTGGTTTTTTGAAAGGCTTATAGGAGTTTTCAGGGAGGTTAAATGTGACGTCAAGAAAGTTCACAATTTTGAAATTTATGTTTATTTCGATTTGAAAGCCAATATTTTTAAAAATTTTTATATCATTTCTAATTTTATTGAACTGTGGACCAGATTTTTTATGCATTACTTTTAAACCATCGTCATGATAAAGGCCTAAATCATTTATGTTGATTATTTTACTTAACAAATCTAAAATATATAGTCCAACAAATTCACAAATTTCTGCTCCATCATAACTGGCCATTGTTATATCAAAGCACTCATGTATGTTTTTCTTTTTCCAAGTTTCCTTATTAAAATAAAGAAAGGTCTTTCTACAATGTTTTATTTTATGGAATGTTTCTTCAGGTATAACTGTGTGGCTTTTCGCAAATTCAATTGTTTTATCTAAAATATCAGCAGTTATTGAGGGGTAAAAATCATTAATGTCAAATTGAATAAATGTACAGTCATTTTTATTTTCGATTATGGAGAACCAATTTATAACATCAGTGGTATTTTTCCTCTGTTGCAAGTTTAATTTATTTCTAAGAATGTTATTAATTTTGTCTAATTTAACTTTGCTTACATGTCCTATCTCACTTTTTCAGGGAGCCAATAACCTACAAGGAAGTTTGTTTTGAAAATTTAGTTTATGGTCTTTTAGTGTTACGAAGGCTTGGGCAGGGTCAGTTGATTCGATTCTGTTATCAGAGTTTATTTTTTTAGCAATACTTAACGCTTCTAAATTAATTGTGTTTTCCAAATTTTTAGGGGCTTTCTCATAGAACTAGTAATATTGTCGCCTAAAATTTTTCCATAGTTTTCTGTTGTGAGATGGTAAATGTTATTTGTTTTATCAGCAAAAACCAAATAATAGGATTTGATTTAATTTTTTTAACATGTAACTTTAATTCTGTTCATTTTTTATAGGGTGAAACTTTATTGTTTTAATTAAATGCAGTAGGTTATTTTCAAAATTTTCCAAATCAGGTATAAAAGGTGGGGTATTTTTTGTTTTAAATCCATAATTATAATTATCTTGGTTATTATTAAATACATCATCTGTGTTTGTATTTGGTTTTAAGAAAAATGGGCTTTCCAACAAATTCTTTTAATAAAATGCTCAACTTTTTCAATCAAAGAAATAGTTTAACTTTTTTTTATCTAGTATAGGTATATTTTTCAACGAATAAGTGAAATTATTTGTTTCCATAATTACATACTAAAAAAAAGTGGTTTTGAAAATTTTGAACTAAAATTTGACCCTGAAAAAAAGAATATAAAAAAACAATAAAAAAATATTTAATTTATAACACATACAATACAGCTATGTACTAATATTTTTTAATTTACTTATGTAATATTTCAGTCTGAATAAAAAAATATAAAAATATTGATGATTTTATAATGACTTGGTCCACCCTTAAAACAGCGCCTGCATACAACAATATTTCCAAAAAATGCATGCTATGTCTTCAAGAAAATTTTGAAATAATTACACATACAAACCAAGAATGTTTATTAAACAAAAAATCAGGGTTGATTTCTAAATGCAGGCACGAAAATAAGTTTCTCCTAAAAAACTATAAAAATAAGTGAGCTCCAATGATAGTTACAGTACATCCTCCTTTGAAATTTTTTTTAAAAAAAAAAGCATAAAGAATTCTTTTTATGATAGTGTCAGCAAATTCCACAAATATGTGAAAAATTACAGTAGTTAAGACATACAACTTTAATTTTTGGTATAAATTGAAGTTTTATTAATTTGATCATTCATTTCTGATGAGTCTTTATTGATGAAACACAGTTTTTAAATTAAAAAAAAGTTTTGTCAAGTGATTTTCTACTAATTTATAATTGGTCTGTTCTTTTAAGAACATTATTCATTTAAGAGCTCTATTTTTATAGAATACATTTTGAAATTGTTTATATATATATATATATATATATATATATATCTTCACTTCCAACAAGGCTGCAAACAACCACTAATAGAGTTGAAAGTTGCTGGAAGAGAAAAGATAAATTTATAAAGCAGATGACTTTAAAGAATTTTAGTAGATGGCACAAGAGACGCTAGCTCTTTGAAGCAATGTCCATTATAGTATTTACAAAAAAGAGAAAAAGAAGCAACATTACAACGATATAACAATGGTTGAAGGTTGCCTGCAAGTGCAGGTCCAACTATGTTTACAAAGTGTTTTTGCACCTTTTCTAAAAGCGAGCGGGCATCATTCACTCTCCAGAATTTTTGAAAATAGGGATAACAGATGCTTGTTAAATAGTTTTGAAAGTATAGATAACAGCTCCAGAGAAAATTTCTGCAAGACTATAACAGGCATGTTGCTTAGACCACAAGCTGTAGAAGAGTTTAAGCAGGAAATCACTTTAGATATAGAAGCTGGAGTGATACGAATGTCAAGCAAACAGGGATGCAGAGTCCTAAAAAGACTCTGCATCCCTGTTTCTCCCTGTTTTCTTTTCTGACTCGGCTTTATATCTCAATTTTTTTCAGGTCTGTAGTGTCTAGAAAAAAAAAAAAAAGAAGTAATCTTTTTGTGACTTTAAAATCCGGAGTCTTTTTTTAGACTCCGCATCACTGCAAGTAAAGGATGAACTTGTATGTTGGCTATATCAGGTAGGATATGATTAATTGAATCAAAAGATGAGATCAATGAAAAGTTCTTAGTAAACAATTCAGCTTTGTCTTTAGGTGAGGTAACAAAATCTGAACCATGCAGGAGAGATGGATTTGCCCTTATTATAGACACTGTTAAAGATTCTCCAGAACTCTCTGGAGTTTAATCTTTGAGATAAAATACAAGATTTTGTGACCTGAGAATAGCGGGCTTTGACATTAGATAAAACCTTTTTACATTGGTTTCTAGCAATAGTAAAAAGATGTCTGTTTTCTGGAGAATTGTTTTGGCGATAGGTATGGAAGTAATGGTTACAATTAGAAATTGCAGCGGCAAAATGAGAAGAAAGCCATGGAGAAGAGTGAGGCTTGACTTGGTATTATTGAGAGGAAATAAAAGATTCCATGCCAGTCTGAATCCAAGAAGTTTCATAAGAAGCACATTTGTCAGCAGAAAGACAAGGGATTTCTACCCAAAGGCCATCATAAAGAAAAATGAGCTTACACTGCATCAAAACAGATTTAAATATTTAAATAGATCATTTAAACATTTAGACAGAACACATGCATACAATATGCATGTATATGCTTGCATACAATATGCTCCTTCCATAATTTATTTATAATACAATATTATAAATAAATTATGGAAGGAGTCCCAGTCAGCTTTAAGGTAGTTGTAAGAGGTACAATGAACCCAGCCATTATGTGTGATGAGCATAAAGTCACCAACAGCAGCAATTTTAGCTGAAAGATAAGGAGATAGGGCTTGCTCAATTTGATCAGAAATAACATTGAAAAGAGTGCAGTCTTGAGATGATGGAGAGCAGTATTTAAAAAAAAGGAAAGTTGATAGAGTGAAGTAGTGATAAACGAATGCATATAAAAGAATAATCTGTGGATTGAAACCTAGTTTCTCAAAAAGTAGGTGAGTTTTTATAAATGTAAATGCCCAAGTCAAGCATGTGACTATTGGAGTCTTTACAAATTAAAGGAGGATAACCATCAACACTATAATCACAAGATAAAACAGCTGAGCTTAAATTAGTCTCACTAAGAGTAAATAGGTCTGGTGAACTTTGCATAATATAAGACTCAACAGAAGAAAAGTTACTTCGAAGACCACAAATATTAGTAATAACATCATAGTTCCATCAACAGTTGTAAAATAATATTTGTTTTACAACTGTTGATGGAATCAGCCTCCAAGAGCTACCACAGAGTTTGGGAAACCTGACTACCAGCCAGTGTCAGAACCATAAAACTGAGTTTTAGAGCTGTACCCTTGTTAGAAAATAATAGAATGAGTTGCCTAGTCATAAAAACAGAGATATAGGCAAAACTCATGCAATTAATCTGTGTGTATGTATGTATGTATGTATGTATGTATGTATGTATGTATGTATGTATGTATGTATGTATGTATGTATGTATGTATGTATGTATGTATGTATGTATGTATGTATGTCTATGTATGTACGTATGTATGTATGTATGTATGTATGTATGTATGTATGTATGTATGTATGTATGTATGTATGTATGTATGTATGTATGTATGTATGTATGTATGTATGTATGTATGTATGTATGTATGTATGTATGTATGTCTATGTATGTACGTATGTATGTATGTATGTATGTATGTATGTATGTATGTATGTATGTATGTATGTATGTATGTATGTATGTATGTATGTATGTATTTATGCATGTATGTATAAAAATATTTAAGTAATGCACATAAATAAATATAGACATAAATGTAACTTAACTCAGTGTATTTGTATTGTTAAAAGTTAAATTACTTCATTGTTTTAAAGTACTATATTGTAATTAATTTCAGATTAAAAATCATTTAAAAGTTTGGAAAAGTTTGATTACGTATTGTTGTTTGTGGTTTAAATTTAACAATATAACTAAAACACTAATTACTAATGAAATCTACATTAAGAACAGAATTTAATCGTACAAAGTAATTTTTGCATTTTATTTTGCTTAAACTTGCTTTTATCTTGATTAATAATTAAAAATAACTTTTTAAAAATTTATTATGGCTATTTTTTATTTATAATTAATCAGTAAAAATATAAGAAAATGTGTTTGCTATACAATTTTTGATTTTTTTAATTACATAGGTATTAATTTGCATGCACAAAAATTAATTGTACAAAACTGTTTTATTATTTGTTATGAATATTTATGGTTTTGTTTAATTAATAAAATATCAGTTTTATTATTGAATTTGTATTTCTAGATTATTATTTTCAGCAATTAATAACATTTTTGATAAAAAAAGTCATTAAAAACTCTGTTTATTGAACATTATGGCACCCAAAGGTAAGTATTTAAATACTGCTCAACAAAAACTTGTTATAGACTTGGTTAAACAAGGAAATACTTATAGAAAAGTTCAAGAACTTACAAATATTTCATTTACAACAGTTGAAGCCATTGTAAATAAATAAAGACAATATGAAAGGCTTGAAATTTGTACCAGATGAAGACGAAAGCTGAAGACAATCTTACGAGATGATTGAGAAATTTTAAGAATGATTTAAAGAAATCGGTTTGAAAGTGCAAAAAATATAGCAAATCATCTGAAAAACTTAACAGGAAACACAATTTCACTAACAACAATTAGAAATCGCATTCATAAAGCAGTGTTTAGTGAATGTATAGCTCGGAAAAAACTGTTTATAACAAAAAAACCTATGAAGAGAAGAATGAATTTTGCAAAAAAGTATTATTTAATGCTATTTTTGAAAAAAGTACTTTGGTCTGATGAATCCAAGTTTAGTTTAAAAAAGTCTGGTTGTGTACAGAGAGTTTGGCAAAAAAGGGGTGAAGCATTTGAGTTGCATGAGAGGAACAGTTAAATATGGTGGTGAAAGTGTAATGTAATGGAATTGTATGGCTCGGAATGGTGTTGGTAAACTAGAATTTATTGATGAAACTATGAATGCTGATTTGTATAACAATACATTGAAACAAAATTTAAAATCCTCTGCTAAAAGACTTAGATTAGGAAACAGTTTTTTGTTTCAACAAGACAATGATTCAAAACACACTGCTAAAAAAACTAAAACTTTTTTTGATGAAAGTGGAATAAATGTTTTAAAATGGTCTTCAAAGAGTCTAGAATCCAATAAAGCATTTATGGACTTTATTAGATATAAAATAGGCAATAGAGCATTTACGAAA
This sequence comes from Hydra vulgaris, assembly GCF_022113875.1. Classification (NCBI taxonomy): domain Eukaryota; kingdom Metazoa; phylum Cnidaria; class Hydrozoa; order Anthoathecata; family Hydridae; genus Hydra; species Hydra vulgaris. The sequence continues at coordinate 6,299,141 of NC_061156.1, forward strand.
AAAGAAGATTTGAAGAAAGCTGTTGTTAAATCATGGTCTAACATTGACAATAATCAAATCAAATGTCGAAACCCTTGTTAGATGTAATTAAAGCAAAAGGAGGACTAACTAAATAATAAAGTATATTTATAAAATACAAAAACTTAAAACTGTTTCTCATTTATTTTAATAAACTGGTATTTTTTCTTAGCTTTAACCTATAAAGTTTTTCTTATACAATTATTGATCAGGTAATAAAAAAGCATTAAGACAAATTTAACAATTTTTTTGAAGGTTTTTTATGAAATGAATAATTGAAGGAAAAAAAGTTCATTATAATTATTGCATGATACAGTATTTTATTCAAAAATGTTAGTTTTATTAAAAAATTACTTTGTACAATTAAATTCTGTTCTCACTGTAAATTCGGTATTTGAAAAAGGTTACTCCTTAATATTTATTTTTTCATTTTTTTTTTTTTTTTTACAATTTCTTTTAACCTAAGACATCATTATTTTATTATTATTTATTATTACTACTAGTTGTTGTTATTACTATTTATTATTAAATTTTAAAGATAAACTGATATAGTGGTTTAACTATTAAACCTGATATAGTGGTTTAACTATTAAAATTATTCTAAAAGTATAGTGTAAGTAGCTCAAAACCACTGAAAGAAAAACAATTTCAACATATTAGTTTTCAATTTTGAAAGCAATTCAGTTTTCATTTATAATTGTTTTAAAATTTTCGTAAAGTTTAAACTATGAAATTTGAATTAATGATAAATATTAAATTTTTCGATAATATAACAGGGGCTCTAAAAAGACAATACATGATTTTTCTAAAAAGGCCTAATAAAGCATTATTTTACCATATATGCTTGATTTTAGGCTTATACATGCTACATTTTATAACAACATTTAACTTAGAGTAAACTAATTAGCAAAACATTTTGTTGTAAAAAATGCTGGTTTTTATCAGCATCTACATTATTGTCTAAAAATGTAATAACAGTAGATTTTAAGCTAATGTTGAATGTTTAGGAAAACATAGAAAAATTAATGGACAATTTTTATCTTGCGACAGTTAATTGCTGAAACAATATTTTGTGTTGAAAAAATATTTTTTATATTGTTATGTAACTGAACAATAATCCAGAAAATATTTTATTGATATTAATAACCAAGTTTTATTTGAAATAAAAATTTGCCTATAACTTGTAAAACTAGAAATTCTTAAAGTTTTAACTTTTGTTCCAAAATATGATCATTATATGATTGTTACTATTTTAAGTAAAACAAGGTTATACTAGATAACTAATAATGATATTTGCACACAAAACATATAAAAGTGCAAATCAATCAGATAACAATTTGAGATTTTAACTCATCGTTTCCTAGTTACATAGCAATTAAATAATCTGGTGTAGATGTACAAAGCATGTGACAGCACACGCTTCCCGAGAAGGCTTAGGGTTGCAAATTTTTTTTTAGAGTAGTAATAAAAAAGTTGCGAAGGCATTGAAAGACCACATTTTTACATTAAAATACCAATAGAAGCAAAAAAAAACACATTTATTCATCCTTAAGTAGTCTTATGTATAAATCTTTGTTCTTATATGTAATATTAACCATTGTTTTCATTTAAAGAGTCTTTTACAGAAAAGTTAATGTATTTAGTAATTGAAGTTAAAATATTTTTCTTTCGTTTGCTTGCTAATGTTTTTGAGCACAGTGTAGCACAACTCGCTGCTTGACATACCGCAACAAATTTAAGAACAGACTGCAACAACTTTAAGAACAGACTAAAAAAAGAAACTACTTATTTTACTACTGTAAAATAGACTCAACTACTAAGTTGAGTCTATTTTACAGAATTACAGAATCAAAACTAATAACTATCAATAGTAACAAAATTAAATGTTAAACATTAACTATAGTAATAATACATACATTATATAAATATAAAATTTAACAAATATAAAAAAAAAATGCATATATATATATAAACTTTTGTTGTGATTTATATTGAGATTCAAATTGTTGTATGTATGTATTTTATTAAATAAAATATTAAATTTGATTTAAAAATCTTTTTTTTTTTTTTTAAAGATATGATGCGTTTAAAAACTTAACAAATATTTGTAAGCAACAAAATTCAATGAGCAAAGCATGTAATGAAACACGTGATTTTCCTCAATGCTGCGTACATGATCCTCAACTTTATTATTTTTTTATCAAGTTTCTTGATGTTTCTCCTGGAATCGAGGATCTTGGGGATGGAATTCAGTGGAAAAATCTTGGATGTCTTGCACTTTCATGGGTTATTGTGTTTATATGCATAGCTAAAGGTGTGAAGAGCAGTGGAAAGGTTTTATCTAATCATTATTCTTTTGTTATTATTTTACTACTTTTTTATCTTTGACATTTTATTTTTTAATTTAACTTTTTAGTTGAATGTCAATAATTAAAAACAATTATTTTAAAAAGTTATAGTTTTTTTTTTTTGAAATTTTGGCCTAATAAAATTTACCTTAACTGTTACCATTTTTTTTTAAATTTTTATTTTTTATTTTTCCTTCAAATTATTAAATTAACATTTATAAAGTTTTATAAAATGTAATTATAACAGATATTTAAAAAAAAGATTGATTTTAGGCTGTATACTTCACTGCAACTTTTCCATATGTCATATTACTTGTTTTGTTTATTGTCGGTGTAAGGTTGAAAGGAGCTACGAACGGACTAAAACAATTGTTTTATCCTAAGGTAAATTATTTGTTTTAACAATAATTATTTTTAATTAGATATGAATTGTGTTTGTTTTCATTATTTAAAATGTTTAGAGTTAACTTTAAATCTGTTTATTTTTTTGTCTGTTTATATTTCAAACTTTGAATAAAAGTTTAAGTTTTATTTTGCCTTTTATCTATTTTTTGATATTGTTGACTACTAATATAGTAAGTAATCTGTTGATTACTAATATTTAATCTTAACATAATTAACATAAGGAATCTGTTGATTACTAATATTTAATCTAACATAATTAACATATGGAATCTGTTGATTACTATCATTTAAACTGTTTAATTTGACTACTAATCTATTATACTTTTTTATTTTAGTTTGACAAGCTTCTAGATCCTGAAATATGGATGGATGCAGCCACACAGATGTTTTTTAACCTGAGTTTAGGGTTTGGTGCACTTGTATCATTTGCTAGCTACAACCCACTTCGTAGTAATTGCATAAAGGATGCATACATTGTTGTTTTAGTGAATTTTTTTACAGCTATTTTTTCAGCAATGGTTGTGTTTTGTATATTGGGCTATCGCGAAGCTCATCTTGGAAAATCTGCTGAAACGGTACTTATACAAAAAATTATAAAGTATATCGTTAGGGATAGTGCAAATTCGCATAATTAGCATTGGTTACTATATTTGAACATTATTATTTTTAACACCAAATATCTATTGTTGACATTACAAAAAACATAAATATTACTCTTTATACTTAAATGAACCCAAAAGAAATAAAAAAAATATAAAGTTTTAAACTTATCCAGTAAAAAAATGTACTGTATATACGCGGTATTAGCCAATGTTAGTTACGTGGTTTTGCACTATCCCTGACGATATATAAAGTTTTAGAGTATATATTGCATTAAAAAATATACAAATTTTGTAATTATAAATCTAAAAACAAATATTAAAAATTTTTACTTTAATTATATAAATATATATTTTTTATTTATTTTATATATTTTTTCTTTTATTGTCCCTATTATTAAGGTTTACCTTAAACCTTGGATGGTATCTTTTTTTTTTTGAAACTTCTTTTAATGATATCAAGTTATTAATAATCAGTTCTGATCTGCAAAACAGTTTAATTCTAGGAAGGTAACCCAGTTGTAAGAAATCGCTTTCACTTTTCTATAAAGTCATACTTAGATAAGAAAATGGCTTTATAGAAACTTTTTCAAACTATGAAGTGTTTACCCAAACAGTTACCTTAATATAAAAACCACTATCTTTACTTAAAAATTTACTTTTTAAAAAAAAAGAATTATTTTGAGATTTTTTCTGTATAAACTTTTCTATTTTTTTAAGATTGGTAGTGGACCTGGTTTGGCCTTTATCACATTTTGTGATGTTTTCTTGGAACTTCCTTTCCCTCAAGCATGGGCTGCTTTCTTTTTTTTCATGCTTATTTTACTTGGCATTGGTTCTGAATTCGGAACATTGGAAGGAGCTATTGCACCATTTTATGATATGAAGTGGGTTTCTATACGAAAGGAAATATTTACAGGTATTATTGTGAATTGTAATTATTCTTGCACACATTGCACACATATATAACAAAGTTATTCCTGCAAAAATAAGTGTGTAGGAATTTATTTTGTTAAATATCTTATTAAATGGCAAAAATAACAAATATTTTTTATAATATCCTATGTTATCTATAGACCTATGTTTATAGATGGATTGTGTCTGCCCACTCCTTATTAACATTTTAATAAAGTTTGAGCATCTTCTTTCGTTAACTGAACCTATTTAAATGTCATCTGTATTGCTCTCTCTTCAGGTTTTTCTAATACTTTTTTCTTTTAAAACTGATAACCCTATATACAACTCTCTACATGCTAACTCTCTACCCAGTTGTTTGCATCTTTATCTTTTACTATGTCCAAATTATTTTAATCTTTCTCAACCAATCAGATTTTATTCCCAATCTCTGTCTAAAATTTTTAATCGCCAAAATTTTCTACAATTTTCTAAAGATTATTAGTACGTTTTCTACAAGCTCGAAATTATATTTCTTTTTCTATTAGGGAGTGTCATTAGGGATTGTATTTTTAGGTTGTAATTAAGTTTCAAGTTTTTGAAGTGCTTTTTTGTATTCTAGTTTTGATAACAAATATTTTTTTATCAGAAGAATTAGGGGGTTTATTTTTAATGGAGACAGAATTGCTGAAATACTTGCAGTTTTTTCTGGTTTTGATTTAATTTTGCAGTTAATGGGTATTTATTTCTTACCCTTTATTTCCTACTAAAGCAAGCCCACTCCGCAAATTATACAATCAAATAAACAAAAAAAGTTAGTTACAGCTGCTTGAATAACATTTCAAAAGTCATAAAAAGCCACAATAAATAGATAAAACAACAAAAACAGATGCACTGGTGAATAAAAAACAAAGTAATTTCTAAATGCTGTCACAAAAATAACCAATTTCTATGGTAACCACATACCTAGGCTTTGACAGGCATATTTCTTGACAACTTGACTACGATTGCTTATATGTTTTGATGATTTAAACATTCCAGAAATGGGCTAAATGTAGAAACGCTAAACTTAAATTAGGAAAAAAGTTAAAAAAAAAACTAACGAAATAAAAATTCTTTACAAAAAAGAAATTATATAAGCACTAAAATAAAAACAAAAAGGTAAAAACTTAAACTCGAAGCGAAACTTTTTGTTATGTTTTTAATTACGTTTGAAATTAATCTTTTTAAACGTTTTATTAAAGTTACGCAAAACGCTTTTAAATTATGTAACAAATTACTACTAATGATTGTTTAATAAATTAACAAATTTTACCAAATTTTACAAAATTTTTAAATTGTATAAACATTTATTTTTTCAAAAAAGTTGCAAAAAAAAAATTGTTTAAAAAAATAGCATCGCCTTTTTAAAATAGTAATTTTTAATAATTTCATGCTCTAATTAATGTCTAGTTAAAAAAAAGGTTTCCAACTCTTTTATTTGTAAAAAAAAAATAAATAAATATTATGCGCGTGCGATTTAAATAGAATAAACCGGGAGACTGCATAAGCACATTTTGGAATGTGCACTGGCATAAGTGCAAAGCGTTGCAAAAACTGGCATATGTGTGAATTGGCATAAGTACGCCAAAAGATTTTGCAAACATTTGCATATGTGCAAATGGGCATAAGTGCAAACTAGCATTAATGCGAAGCAGTTGCAAAAACTGGCACAAGTGCAAACTAGCATATGTGCGCTGAACAAGTTTGCAAACATTGGCATAAGTGCGAACTGGCATAAATGCGAATTGGCATAAGTGCGAACTAGCATAAATGCGAAACAGTTACAAAAACTGGCATAAGTGGGAACTGGCATAACTGCGAATTGACATAAGTGCGCTGAATAAATTTGCAAATATTGGCATAAGTGTGAACTGGCATAAGTGTGAATTGGCGTAAGTGTGCCGTATAAAATTTCGAATATTGGCATAAGTGCAAATTAGTATTTTGCACTTACGCCAATTCGCACTTATGCCAGTTTGCACTTATGCCAATGTTTGCAAATTTATTTGGCGCACTTATGCCAATTTGCACTTATGCCAGTTCGCACTTGTGACAGTTTTTGAACTGCTTCGCACTTATGCCAGTTCGCACTTATGCCAATTCACACTTATGCCAGTTCGCACCTATGAAATTCATGCTTATTTAGTCGTCCCAAATTAACTACTAACAAGCAAAAAAAAAATTTCATTTAAAAAATAAAATGTTTGTTTAAAAGATTTTAAAAAATAGTAAGTTTAATTATAAAAATTAATCGTATGAACATTACAAAATGCTTTAAAACTTTTTCATTAATCAACAAAATACATGCTTATATGAGTAAATAAAGTTATTTTATATTCTTGTATAATTCACATAAAATGTGTAAAAGCTAGTAGTTGCAAAAGGTTTAGAACTTATTCATAAATTAAAGTAACATAAAAAAAAATCTTTCTAAAATTAATGCTTAAAAAGATTTTTAGGAAGACATGAGAAAATAGTTTCAAACGTTTAAATTTATCATAAAAAATACATGCCTACATAAAAAATACTTATATATAATAATTTTTATTAATTTACACACACGTTTATGTAAACAATAATTAAAAAAATAATTATCTATATATGGTTTTATTTTAAAGCCTACGCGTAAAATAGAAAAGATTAACGACTAAAAGTTATTTGTAACATAACACTTTTTATTGCATTTAAATTGTTAAAACATCAAAATAGCCGTGGTCAAGTTGTAAAGAAAAAAAACTATTAGCGTGGTCAATTACAGAGTGCGATCGCATACCATTCCTGTCCAAGCCTGCAAGCCCAAAGATTAAATTAATTAGAACAATCTATGTGCACATAACAATATTTTACATAAATTAACTTCTTTTGTAATTATATTTTTAACAAAAAAAGCCTTGTTTGTTTCACTAATAGCTGTAAAAGTTATATAGTTTATTTAAATACATATATATTATAGCTCCGATTTAATTATTGAGCACTTTATTAAAAGCACACACACACAGATATATATATATATATATATATATATATATATATATATATATATATATATATATATATATATATATATATATATACATATATACATATATATATATATATATATATATATATATATATATATATATATATATATATATATATATATATATATATATATATATATATATATATATATATATATATATATATATATATATATGTCTAGCATGCTTGTTTTTTTCATAAACTCAAATTATAGAATGTCAAGGAAAGTTTTTGAAATTATTAAATCATTTCTTTCTAACTTCAGTGTAAAGTTTACCTTGATGGACAACACACTCCTTTATTTCCTTCTGGGGTGCCACAAGTAATTTATGGGGTGTCACAAGGTTCCATCTTCTTTAATATTAATAAACTTCCTAATTAATTTACCTCTAAAATGGCTGATCTGCCATCTTGGTAAAATTCATTACCTTTTAACTTATAAGTCTCTAAGTTGTCCTTGTATGGAATATTGTTGTCATGTTTATGCTGGTTCTTCAAATGAGACAATTTTGGTTTGGTTGGCAGGATTAACTAGTTAATAGTGCTGATTCTCATTGAAACACCAGTAATTATAGACGCGACTCTGAGGAGATGTTTATTACTTAACCACTACACAAATTATGTTTACACATTGGCATTAATATTTTTTTTCAATTCTTAGAACTTAAATTGTTGTTGCATACTTTTTATTTTATAGTGAATGTTTTATTTGGTAAGTTTTTTTTTGGTAATACATTTGGTGTATATCTTTGTTTATTGTAGATGTTTATAAAAAATTTTATTTTTTATTGTAAGTATTATTTGGGTGCATATATATATATATATATATATATATATATATATATATATATATATATATATATATATATATATATATATATATATATATATATATATATATGAATAAATACGTATTTGTAGTTATTTTTTTATTGTTTTCATTGTTAGAGAGCTTTATTTAGAATATAAACACTTATTCATAGCTATTTGTTTTTTTTATAAAAAGCTTTAACATAACAAATAAGGTAATAATCCTAATATTTTATAATGCCCCCCTTTACTGAAATAACAATTTTCAGGAGTCGGGGCATGCTTTCTATGCAACCTTTTGCTTTGTGTTGGAGACTGGGGTTGTTATGCCACTCTCTTATAAGGGTTTTTATTAGTTGCTATTTTTTGAACTCCCATAGATTTTCTATGGGGCTCATATCAGGTGAATGGCAAATGGCCATATGGCATGGCAAAACACAGTAATGGCTTAACATGCACATTTTTTTCATTTAGGAATGATATATCACTTTTAGCCTTATGGCACGGTGCTAAATCATGCATTAACATATTCTCTTTAAGAGCCTGTTTTCAAGTACTTGCTTGTACTGGTTCTGCCCCATGGTCTCTTCCACATTGTAAAGGCAACCCATACCCTTGGCTGAGATCACAGACTACAACATTACACTCACATGATGTTTAACCTTTTCCAAAAGGCAGTCCTGGTAGAATATTTCTCCTAGGCATCATACAAATAAGCTTTTGACCATCAAAATTTGAAATATTGACTTATCCGAGAAGCAAACCTTTAAAACATTACAAAGATATTTTAAATTATAAACCTATAATTTTTCTGGTTTCTTACAGTATTATAAGTTATATTTACTCTACTTCAGTCTTCAATAGCCATATGCTGGTGTTTTCTAGCCCATTCCCGTTGCTTTTTTACCATGGCTTCAGTTAAACGTGGTTTTTTGGTTGGACAATGACCCATTAAATTCTATTCAGCCAACCTTCTCTGAACCAACCTTTTGGAAAAATAAATTCCTTTATTGTTTATCATTGTAACTAGTTAAGCCACACTTTTTTTTCTGTTTTTCAGAAAGATGTTCCTAAATTTAAGGTCACAACATGGAGTAGTAATCCTTTTTTTTATCGACATTTGTATCGATTTTTCTTTTAATTTGGCTCGCTACTGATTTTAAAACACTTGCAATTTCTGCTATCTCTCTCTGACAATATGTAATTGAAGAAGTAAGGTTTTTACTTCCCTATTTTTTCTCAGTGTCAAGTCTGAATACTTGCCCATACTAAAAAATCAATAAGAGGTGAGAATGGTTACAAGTCAGGATTTATGCAATAAATTAGCAAAAATAAGTTATTAACCATGACTAATTGAACCATTAACCAATACTAAAGTTTCAATAGTTCTGAATTGAAAAATTGCAAAAAGTTATTCCAAAAATAAATAATTAAAATCAGTTTTGCATTAACTCCAAACACACTTTTCAACAATTTACAAATAATTGAGTAATAACTTAACTCTGAAGGTAGGATGGACTGACACAATTGCCACAATTTAAAAACAATTATTATTATATTAGTAATTAAGATAAACATAATAAAATTATTGAAAAACAATTTATTTGCTTGCAAAAATCATTTAAACTTTGAATTTACTTAAAAAGTAAAGTGTCCCTAATAATTTGTCAACCCACTGTGTGTGTATATATATATATATATGTATATATATATATATATATATATATATATATATATATATATATATATATATATATATATATATATATATATATATGTATATATATATATATATATATAAATATATATATATATATATGTGTGTGTGTGCGTGTGTATATATATATCTGTGTATATGTGTATGTATATATGTATTTATATATATTTGTATATATATATATATAAATCTGTGTGTGTATATATATATGTATATATATACATATATATGTATATATATACATATATATTTATATATACATATATATATACATACATATGTATTTATATACACACAAATATGTATTTATATACATGTTTGTGTATATATATATATATATATATATATATATATATATATATATATATATATATATATATATATGTATGTATACATATTTGTGTATATATATGTATATTGTGTGTGTATATATTTGTATATTGTGTGTGTATATATATATATATATATATATATATATATATATATATATATATATATATATATATATATATTTATTTGTATATATACATATATTATTTATAAATAAAACTGCATATTTTTCGCAACTATAAGTTTCATGCTAAATGCAATTATCAGGTGTAAATATGTTTTTTTTCTCGTGAAAAAATAATAAATCTGTACAAAAGAAAATGAGTTAAAAAATCTAATCTTTTGGTTTGTGGTTGTCCAGCAAAAACTTGTTCTCATGGCGACATTTTGGTATTAGTTTGTTTTTTTTGTTTAATAATTCTTGAGGATTTTTATACAATAAAATAATTAGTTTTTCGTATAAGCATAACAAGCATTTTTTGGTTATGTTGTTGTAGGCGGGGGCATATTTTATGATGGACCATTTTAAATTTGGTGTTGTTTTTGTTTTATTTTGTGTATCCCATATATATTTAGAAAGCGTGGTTGCATTTGTGAGTTTATTATTTTTGAAGGACTGCTTGTGATTCGCCCATTTAGTTTTCCACATGCCCTCTGTTGAACCAATGTATGTTTTGTCGGGTGTGTTTGGGAATGATGCAATGCACTCATAAGTTACATTTGTTTTTCTGCAATTTCCATTCATAGGGCAGATTTTGCTTAGTTTACAATTGCAAGCTAAAGTGGCCGTTGGGTTCATCGAAATAATTTTATTGTTGTGATTCTTTATAATTTTTGCTATGTTGCTTGCACAGCTGTAGCTGACCTTTGTTGTGTTATGATTAAATAGTTTATGAAGCGAATTTGGTTTTGGAGTGTGTTTGTCGATTAATTGTAAGAAGGTTTTGCCTATATTTGTGAGAACGTTTTTATTGTATGGTGGGTTAAACCAGATTATATTAATTTTTCTTTTACAATTGGGGGTTACTTTGGTATCAATTTTAGGGTTGTATTTGAAGCTAAAATCTTTAAACCCATTTCTTTTTAGGGCTTTGTCATATTCTGTCCTTGCTGAGTTAAATATTTTTTCGTCAGAAGAATTTTGGGATAACCTATCGTTGATAGCTTATTAATCGGAATTTGTTTAATAATTTGTGGGAGGTGGTTGGACTCAGTATGGATGTAAAGTAGGTTGCTATTTGGTTTTTTGAAAGGATGATATGAGTCTTTTTCAAGGTTAAATGTAACGTGTAAGAAGTTAGCAATTGTTTGTCGTAATTTGTCGAGTTGGATAAAAGAGCCGTGTTTCTTTTATTTTATGCTTTTGAACCATTTGATGACTTCAGCTGTATTTTTCCACTAGTTTAATTTTAATATACACTTTTTATGTGTTTATTAATCTTATATATATATATATATATATATATATATATATATATATATATATATATATATATATATATATATATATATATATATATATATACAGGGCTTGAAACAACAAACTTTGTTATTTTGAGCCCTGTAATAAAAATATATTATATATAAACATATATATATATATATATATATATATATATATATATATATATATATATATATATATATTATATAATATATGTATATTTTTTGAGCCTAATTAGTCTTTTTGTTTAAATAATACCTGCCCAACCCCAAACTCTCATTCTATATAAGTACTGAGGTATTACGTTACATAGTTAAAAAGTCATAAAAATCTCCTTTAGAACGCAAAGCAAAAAGTTTTTTTTTTATTGAATCATTGAATTAATAAAAAGAAAAAAAGAATGAAAAAAAATGACTTGCTCTTTTAAAAAAATTAGAATCAAAATAAATTTTCCCATTAGCCCTTCAAAAGATTCGGCTGACCCTATATATATAATTACTGCATATATATATATATATATATATATATATATATATATATATATATATATATATATATATATATATATATATAAATATATATATATATATATATATATATATATATATATATATATATATATATATATATATATATATATATATATATATATATATATGCTGATTTTATATATATATATATATATATATATATATATATATATATATTTATATATATATATATATATAAAATCAGCATATTTATAAAGATTTAAAATTTAAGGGATTGTCATCTTGGTTTTGTTGGGATGTGGCTTAGGCTTGGTATCATCAAGTGGTTATTATGCTTTTCAACTTTTTGATGATTATTGTGTTTCACTTGGTCTGCTGTTTATTACGTTTTTTCAAACTGTCGCTGTTTCATGGGTGTATGGTAATGATAGGTTAGAGTTTTAAGTATTTTTTTTAACAATACTTTATTTTTAATTTTGTTTTAAATAAGAAATGTTCCAACATTCTGCAAGGTTCAAACATTAAAAAAAAAAAATTTTTTTCCTTGTATTCAATTTTGTTTAAAGCAACAGCAATTTTTCTAAATGAGTTTTAAATTACAAATCAAGCAATAAAATTCATGATTGTTGTATTGTGTTCATTATTTAGTGCTAGGTTCAAAAATAAACATAGCTTTAGGTTGTATTTGAGTTGGATTTTATGTGTTATAAAGCATGCAGATTAAACTTGTTTATAATAAGATTAGCCAGATTAAACTTATTTATAATAAGATAAGCCAGAGTAAACTTGTTTATAATAAAATTAGCCAGAGTAAACTTGTTTAAAATAATATAAAATATAATCTATAAATAATAATAATATAGTAAGCTAATTATTTATATTAGTTATTTATAATAATTATTTATAATAAGATATTTTTAAGAAACTGTAGTATGAGTAAGAAATACTCTTAAGATGTAAAAGTCAACACTATTAAAAAAAAAGGGGAGGGGGGGGGCAAAATTTTATATTTTTTGTTTAATCAGTTACTCTTAATTAATTTTTTTTAGAAAAGTCTAAAAACAATTCAGTTTTTGCTATTTTTTGTGGTTTACCTTCTACTTTTATTTTTAACTTTTTGAAAATAATAAAAAAATTTAAAACTAAAAAATCTTTGAAGCGTGTTCTTTGCGTGTAAAGTTATGCAACTTTATGTCAATTAAATTTTGATTGGATAACTTTGAATTAAAATGAATAATAGTTGCATTTAAACAAAAGTAAGTTTTAGCTAGAGTAAAAATTTGCTTTTGATTTACTTTGCTAGAAAATACTTTGCAATAAATTTTGCAAACTAAATTTAGATTTAATTATAATAAAAAATATTGGAACAAGAAGTAACAATCTAGTAAATAAATAAATCATAAACTAGTAAACAAATAAATTAAAATTAATAAATTTCTTTAGAAATCTCCCTGTACTACTTGGGTAGACTCCCAGTCTACTGAAAATTATAAAAACAATCTTGAGTAAAGGCAGATTTGAATGATAAAATTCGTCAACTACCGGCAGTATTTGACGATTTTTATCATACAATGTTGCCTTTACTGAGGGTTACTCAGTTGTCAGGGTTAATCAGGGTTGTTCTTATACTTGTCTATGATAAAGTCAATAATAATCTCTTGGGAATTTTCATTAAATAAGAGTGACTGCTCAGTAGTTGTAGAAGCTGTTTGTATTTATGCATTAAAAATACTTGGATGATTGTATCATTTTTGCAAATATAGTTTGGAAAATTTAGATATATTTTTTTAACAGAAAGTAAGAAAGTATTATGGGTTCAGAAAAAGGTATAGTAATATAAAAACTAGCATATCAAATCTAGTGCAGCATGGTATAGGGTCTTATCACAAAGAAATGTGGAAGGTCAATTTAACTAGGAAGTTTGCACCTTCTTCCTTACCAATGTCGCTTATCTGGTCAGAGCGGGCATTGAACCTCAAAACTCATAATTCTGTGAAAGAACAATAATCACTGAACTACGCCTGCTATGAAGTTATTTCGGATTTTCACCAGTAGTTGATAAAAGTTGTTCCTTATATGGACAAATTCCCTCCTCTCTAATTTAAAGCAAAACTTTCACACTTTTTCAAGTTTTATATTTTGTAGAAAAATTGCAGTTTTTGCATAATTTCTTTTTATAATTTTTTATAAAATGAAATTTAGTGACAGATTACTTACTGTAGTAGGAAAAATGTGCATATTTATATATTTGTATTTAAGTACGTATATTTGTAATATTACTTTAATTAGTAGTTGTTCATAAAGTTATTAAAAAATTAATTTTTAATACATTTTTATTTTTAAATTTTTTAAATTTGCAATGAATTTTTACTCAAATTTTTATATGACTTGTATTAAATATAAAAAAAGAGAAAGAATAACAAACTCATCAAAATCTTTTTTAAAGTACCTTATAAAAAATTAAGTAAAAATAATTTGTATTAAAAATTGACTAATATTTTTAGTTTAATATTTTAATATTATAATTGATTTTTTGATAGAATTAAAAAAAAAAACTGAGTTGGTTAATAGATTTTTTTTTTTAAATTCTTTCAATGAGTAGTTATACTTGAATTTGAAATATTTTTTTAGGTTTGCAGATGATCTAGAATTTATGACTGGTTCTCGTCCAAATATATTTTGGATGGTTTGTTGGAAATACATATCACCATTTGCTATATTGGTTATCTTTTTTACTAATTTTTATAAGCTAGCAACTACTACTGCTACATATAAAGCATATGTTGGCTGTCCACAGCAATTAGTAAGTTAATTAGAAATTTTAATTATCATATTTGGGTTGTCTACAACAAGTGGATTTAAGTAAAACTTGTATTTAAACAAGTTTCGATTGAACTAGTTTATTAATCAGATAGTAACCATAGTAACTGTATCTTTGCAATGAACAAATGTAATTTCATAAATAATTTTTTTTTTTAATGACACAATCACTTTTGCAATAGAAAGGAACTAGTAAAAAGATTTATTTTATGTTGAATCTTGCTTCATAAAGGGGATATTCAGCAGGTAAAAGTTATAAAAAGTTGAAATTTCTAAAACTTTTTTTTAATGCTTTACGCAATTTCAAAGGATTTTCAAATTTTTAAATAGTATTTAAAAGGCTATTTTATAAAATAAAGATTTTTTTTTGTTGTAAGAGTGGGGCACTTGGTTTTTACAATTTTTACTCAAACTAATTATAATATATTAAGTTATTTCTCATGATTGTTTCGTAATGGCTTAGGCAGGATTTTTTGATGTTTTAGATATGACACTTTCAGACATTGTGCAAACTCTAAACTTAAGTATATGCGCATACCTATGTCAAATGTGAATGTTTTTCAAAAATCATAGTGATTGGAATCTGGAACAAAAATACGCAAAAAAGTTCATTCCCAGTTAGCCATTCCTACCTCAAATGTGAGCGGAGTGAGTTAATATTTTTTAGCATATCAAACTAAACTTAAATTTATCGTCAGGTTTTAAATTTTAATAATCTTTTAGAGTTTAAATGTTTTGACCATGTGAATTTTACAATTCCTGCATTTTAGAAAAGGCAGAAATTTATATATGTCATGACTTTGGAGCATTAAAATGTTTATCAAATGAAACATCGAACCTGTCAAAAAAGAAGTTAAAATATACACTCAAAAAAAATTCCCTTATTTTCAAGGGAAAAATAAGGAAATAATCCCTCAAAATCAGCACTGGTAAAGATTTCTTTAAAATAAGGAAATATAATTTTAAGGAAATAGTTTTCCTTAAAAAAATTTCCTTAAAAATGAAATAATTAAGTAAATAATTTCCTTAAAAATAAAAAATTCCTACATGTAATTAAATAATCAAAGGGAATTTTTCCTTTTATTGAGAATTGTAATTAAGGCAATTTTTCCTGCCATTAAGGAATGTAATTTAGGCAATATTCCCCGACATTGAGGAATATAATTAATGCAATTTTTTGAAATTAAGGATTGTAACTAAAGGATAATTTCCTGACAACATAGAGTATAAATAAGGCAATTATTCCTGCCATAAAGAAATTTAATTAAGGGCATTTCCTGGTTTCAAAAAACAATATTAAAGAATTGTTTTAATCGCTTACATTCAAAACAAATTTTGTGTCATTTGGCAACGCTAAGGTTATTATTTTGAAACATGTACTAAAGCTAAATTACAAAATAGTTGATAGTTAGCACCCAAGGTTCAAAAAATTATCAAATCAAACGCGTTAAATAAATTTACAAATCACAAAAAGTGACAAGTGTACAGCAAAATGGCTACTACAATAATAATTTATCGGAAAACAAGTCACAAGATTACAAGTATTAAAGTAGACTAAATTGTTTAACACTTATTTAAAATAAATTGATACAATATAATAACTGTGCAAAAGCAAAATATCACAGCCACATTTACAGCAAAGTATTCAAGTGAGTACAATGTAATAAATGCAGCACATGCACACAAATTTAAAAAGTAGTTTACACAGCCAAATATTCGTGTAAATACATTGTAACAACTGCAGCATCAGTATACAATGATTGAAATTTTGGCCACTTATGCAGCCAAAAATTCAAGCTAATACAATAAAATAACTGTTGCATGATGAGCACACAAAATAATTATTAATTTAACTATGCCAAGCTTTCAGACATCATCAGTGGTGATCACTAGTTAGTATATGTATATAATTTTATTCATTTAACTATTCCAAGCTTTCAGACATCATCAGTAGTGATCACTAGTTAGCATATGTTACAGTTGAAAAAGTTGCAAAAATTTCTCTTAACTGTAAGGATACTTCAAATTAAAAATCCATAACACCTTAATTATGTAATCCAAGTGTTCCACAATAAAAAATTCAGTCAAGCAAACTTTTCCGCTGCACTCATTTCTCCTAGTGATTTTGTTGAGGTCATTGGACAAATATTTAAGGTACAGTTAGGGATGAGCCAAGTGTTGGGGAACATCTATAGAATTGCCAGTGCTAGTCTAAATATAAAAAAAAAAGTACATGTAATACGAACTAGGCCCATACACATACATGTGGTTTTTATATATATATAAAAACCTTACTATACTTTACCATACTTACTATACTATAATTTAGCAATACTATACTATACTTTACCACATGTATGTGTATGGGCCATACACAATGATTGTGTATGGCCCATACACAATCATTGTGTATGGCCCATACACAATCATTGTGTATGGCCCATACACAATCATTGTGTATGGGCCATACTCAATTTTTCTAATACTCTATAACAACTTGGAAACAATTTACTGTTTTCTTAAAATAAAAATAAAAATAATTTTCGTAAATAAATAACTTTTTAAATATAATGTATCTTTATCATTTCATACGATTCAGCGCCATTGCTGTAACACTAAAAGCGCACATTATTTTAAGGAAATACGCTTTTATCGAAGCCATAAAAGCGTATTTCCTTAAAAATATTTCTTTTGTTTTTACTTAATTTGAATTTAAAGAAAATAAGTTTCCTTAAATCAAGGAATACTTTTTACTACGGTAAGGAAATTTTTAAAGAAAAACCGGTAAGGAAACTTTTTTCCTAACACGAAAGATTTTTTTGAGTGTAGATAAGTTTTATCTTATCGTTCCTCTCACATTCAGGGTTAACTCATTTTATATATATATATATATATATATATATATATATATATATATATATATATATATATATATATATATATATATATATATATATATAATAAATATATATATATAATAAATATGTATATGTATCAAGGACTACTATACGGAAGGATGCGCAAAGTCGATTTCCTGACTCCGCTAGCGAAGGCCAGTTAATATTTCTCACTTAACTCCTAAATAACTAAAATTGGCTTAAACAAAGTTTTATAAAATCAAAATTCTGAAATACGATTAAAATAATTTTATGTAATTATTATTAACAAAATCAAAACTTATTTTAAAAAGCTTAAAAGATTGATATAAAAAACCTCAAAAAAAAAAACAAAGAACATATTATTGACACAATTTATTTATAAAAAAATAAACATATAAACATCATATTCTCTAGAGACTTTTTAACAATGTTAAAAATTTTTTTTTTTTAAACATAATGAACTTAATATAACTACGTAAAGAAATAAACAATACAATATTTTTCAAGTAAAAAATCTAAAAAGAAAGATTCACTACTCAGCAAGGCGTGCCTTCTTAATTGATGTCTGATAAAGACATGCAATTTTTGCTTGGTCTTTATCCAAGTTCTGAATTCCATGCAGAAGAACATTTGTCAAACGCCTAAAAAGACTCTTTGATGATAAACCAAAATCATAATATGTGTCCATTTTAGATAGAATGCTTATAAGTCTTTTTCTACAACATGCTCTGTGATTTGTTTTTTTCACAAAGCATAAACCAATTCTAACTAGCTGATAAGTACACACATGTGGAACTGTCAAATATACCCTTGAAACTTCTTTGATAAAGTCTTTAGCTTCATTTGTTAGTTCAGGTTCATCATCTGGATAAACTAGTTCATCTTCACATTTTTTCTCAAGCCATCCTGCTACATAGGCAGCAGAGCTCTCTTCAGTTTCAGAAAGACTCACATCATAAATGTATGTTTCAATTGAGGTTGCATCTTCAATACTAATTGGACCCTCACATATGTGACCTTTTTTATTAGGTTGTCCTACTTCCACTGATTCTAAAAATTTGATGTAGCAAATCTAGCTAAACGCTTTTTAAAAGCAGAGAAAACATCACCAGCTGCCATAAAAGCATTTGCCCCTGTTGATTGTCTATAAACAGAAATTCTCCTTCTATTCTATCACTTTGTAGCTCATGAAGCAAAACATAATCAAAACCAACTAAAAACAAATGTTTGCAGAGAGCTATCAATCCTTCAGTAGTTTGCACAAGGGCTTTTTTGGAATCATGGGTAACGCACTGAACTCATTTAGGCCCATGTCCTGATTCCTTACATTTAAATATGTCTAAAAACAATTGAAGATTATTTGAATTTTTATCTTGCACAGATCGGTTGTGATCTCTCAACCTAACATCCTGCTTTTTGCAGAAACATTAACAATATTCCACCAATCTAAAATCTGTTAGATAAAAAAGGATGTTTCATAAGCTCCTTTTAGTTTAAGATCAGCTACTACTTTCTCATTAAACACTCTTAAAACATGCTGCACATTCTGTTATTGAAGTCTCGAAGGATAGACAGCAGCATAGGATAAAGGAACTGTTTTTAAAATGTTCTCTTTTTGGTATTGATATAGACTTTTCACATCTGAAAATGAAGCTATGGTTTTATTATCGAGAAATGGCTTTTGACACTTTTCAGAAATCCAGTTATTGCAAATACATTTAAGAAGATGAACTGTGTCAAATAAAAGAAATTAAACACGCTTATTGTCAAATGGATGAATGGCCTGATAGTCAGTTATTCTGTTAAAAATTTTGCAATATTGCTGATTGATTTTATGATTATCAGTTGCAGATCCTAAAACTATTGCACCATGCTTTTTAACTATAATAGCAGCTTCTTTCACAACAATGAACTGATACAATGATGTTAGTTTGTAAACAGGGGTAACAGAAATCATTAAACTAGGTCCACCATGTAAGCATTTCATCATGACACATAGCATAGAGGTGGTTTTGGATTCTGGATCATTTCTTGTCATCCCATTTACGAAGTCACTCCACACGAATAAGCAACTGTTGGCCTATTTTTTACCTCGTCAACTATCAAAATAAAATTTTTCTCTTGATTATTCTTTACGTTTTCAAATGTTTTTTGTAAAACATGGTCAATCTTAGTGGCAGTAATTATAGACTGAAGCTTTCGTTTACTTGGAAGGACTAAAAAATCACGAAGTTGATCGTAGTTGCATTTATAAAAAGACTCGATTGCAAAGCAATAATCAGCTATAGAGAAACTTTTTATAGACAAGAGTTTGAGTTGTCTTGTAACAAAATTCAATTTTTTTTGTTTCTTATCATCATTTAATTCAAATTCATTTTCTGAAAGAACATTTGTCACCTTTTCAATAACATCATTAACATGCAGATTATAATTATGAACTAAATTGATTGCTTCAAAAAATTGTGAATAGAAGATTAAGCCATTGTTTCGATTCAATATATTAGCTAATGGAACGGAAATTCCATGTTTAAAAGCTGAAAAGGTTAGCGGTGAACACAAGGTACACTTATCATAAACAATAATCGTCACAAAACTCTCTTTAAAATCTTTTGACATAAAAATGCATGTGAATTTATTGTCTTGTCGAGATATTACTTTATTTTTATATCTTTTGTGCAACTCATTGTCAGGATAAAAATTAGAAAATGAATTTATTCTATCTTTTTTGATGAAATAATTCAATTGCATGTCCTCAGGTTTAGATTGGTGAGGCACAGGCTTTGACGTTGGTAAACAAGAAAAAGGAACATTAAAAATACAAGGTGCACATGCTGGTCGAGTATAGCCACCAGGCAGCTTAATCATTTCTGTATTTTCAGGCCAATGTTTTTCACATATAAAAAATTTAGATGGCTCAATAATAAAATTTTTACGTAAAGGAAGAACATTAATCCATTTCTGTTTCTCAACTTTATCTTTCGGTAATTTAAAAATACGACACTTATTAAGTTTATTATAATTCCCTTTACAATTTACAACTCCACATTTGTTCACCATGATTATGGTTAAAATTTTAAAAAAAAGTTACAGGAACGTTAAAGAACACTTTAACTTTGAAAAAAATAATGGCCTTCGCTAGCAGAGTCAGAAAATCGACTTTGCGCGTCCTTCCGTATAGTAGTCCTTGATATGTATATATATATATTTATATATATATTTATATTTATATTTATATATATATATATATTTATATATATATATATATATATATATATATATATATATATATATATATATATATATATATATATATATATATATATATATATATATATATATATATATGTATATATATATATATGTATATATATATATATATGTATATATATACATACATACATATATATATATATATATATATATATATATATATATATATATATATATATATATATATATATATATATATATATATATATATATATATATATATATATATATATATATATATATATATATATATATATAAGGTAAGTTGCTATGATATCATTTTTGGTTTTTTAGAATAAACCTAAAAAGACGATCACGTGATTAAATTTTTATTTATTTAGACTGACTACTCGCCTCATAGCAAAGGAGTAGAAGGTTCACTGGCGGACATTGAATACCCTTGGTGGGGGAAAATTTTTATCTTTATAATGATATTTTCAACTATGGCGCCTATACTTATATCATTAGCAGTTGGGTTTTATAAGAATCCTAAACAAATGTTGCAGGGGATTAACAAGAAACTTAGAAACATTTATGAATACCATCCTGATCCTCGTCGGGTTGATGTAACTCGACAGAAAACAAAATCAAAAATACAGATGGAAATTCTTGCTGACATAGAAACTGATAATAAATAATTTTATAATTTGTTAAAAAAAAATTTTTTTAATTTAAAAGCGTTTTTTTTTATTTGTAGCATAATAAAGAAATTAGCCGTTTTCGTGCAATAAAAAAATTGTTAATTGTTTTTTTACAATTAATTTTGTTTGAACTAAATTTTTGCAATTTGAATAACTCCCTCCGCATGCCTAATTACCACGTAACTTTGCTTCTAATATTCCATACGTTTATTTTATATTATTCTAATATTGCATCCGTATATTTTACATTCTTTTACTTTAAATATCTTGTCGCACACACAGATCAGAAATTGACTATTTAAGTTTGGTTTGTGAACACCTCAAAAAGTTTATAGATTCTATTTCAGAAACAATAGCAAAAATTCTACCAAACTCTACAAAAGCTCTAGGTAGCACATTTTCAGAAAAAATATTTAAAGAGAGTGAATTATGAAAATTTTGTTTTCCAGTGAGGTAACTACGAGACCACTGCAAATCAAAAATTTTTACATACTAATGTAAAATTTAAAAAAATGTAAAATAGAAATAAAGATGTTTTTATAATGATTAGAGTTCACAACCATTAAACTTTTTTGCCTTCCAAAAAAAGTGACCATAACTTTTAAACCACATAAAAACATTCATTTATGCCTATTTCCCCATTTGAGAAAGGCGGTCTGAAATTTAACTTAATTTTTCTCTTATTTTTTATCAGCAATTTTCTGTATGATCATATGATATATGGCTTTCTCTACAAAAGATGTCAGTCTACAAAACTTCTGAATATCGTATGCCTCTTTAATTGCATATTCAATTTTTTGGGTTAGCTTTACTAAGAATCATTCAATAAAATTAGCTTTATCAAAAGCTACATACTCATGCTGAAAAACATTTTAGCATTTCGTTTATTTTATCCACTATGTATCAATCGCTTCGTTCTGAGGTTGGGTACATTAAACCTATTTACAATGAACTTCAATTTTTTTTGGTGTGTTGACAGAAAACAGTTGTGCTTATCTAAGAAGGCTCCTAGATAAGAACTTATTACATGTTTTCTCCGCGTCTCACAGAGACCTTCTTTAAAGTGCTATAATATGTTAATGAATATAAGAAAAATATTAAAAGTAAAAGAAGTTGATAAATAATAAAAGTTTATACTAGATTTTCCGAGCAGTAGGTTTAAGAATGTTCAACACTATCAGTAAAGTCTTGTGATACTGTGGATCTAGTGGTTTACTAAATATACCTCCATATACTAATCACTAAATGTATCAATTACTAATCCAAGACCGACTACATCCTTCAATATTACTTTTTAAACATTACCATTATTTTTACCCATTGTTATAAACCTTCCAAAAGATGTTTCATATAATTAAAAATGTAGTTTACCAAACCAATCAGAAGATGAAGCTCTAGTAAAGATACAATGCCTATTAATAGCTTCTAACTTCCTTTATAAGATAAGGCTTCAAAATATTCTGAATGGAAAAAAATAGAACCGATAAATATTAGTCTTGTAAAAATTACGGTAAAGTTGTGTAGTTAATTAATTAATTTAAACAAAGTTTCCAACAAAATACTGATTAGTTTAAAATCTGATGCCAGAGAGTATTTACAGTTATGAAGTTGAAGCTTTTTAACTAATACTGCAAAATTGCTATGTGCATATTTTTACAGCATACCAATACAAGAGCAGAAATTACTCCAGAGTCCCATAAGTGACTCTGTGTTGACTTGGGTTAAACAGATTTGCAGTAACTTTCATTGAACCTTCACCTTTGATATATTTTAATTATTTATTCTTAAAATTTATTGCTATCATTAATAATTTATTGTATTAAAAATCAAATGCTCAAACCTGAATCTACGCCACCTCTGACAAATATCATTCTTCAAAATTCAATCAAAATTAAGCAACCGAGGCACAGTAGCTTAGAACCAAAAGGTTCGTGGTTCGACGTCGGTTCTTACCAATAAACGACATTGGTAAAGAAGGAAGCGTGAGTTTTCTGATTAAATGCTACTCTGCGGTGCTCTGTGATGTCTTATCAAATAAATTTTGCCTTAAAAAATTTTTTGAATTTTAAATAAAAAATTGAACAAAATAAAATAAAAATATTTTTGACAGAAAAACTATTCTAAAAAGGTAAGCTTGAAACGTTTATCTACCATTGACATTCTTTGTCAATGGTAGATAAACGTTTCTCTTAATACCATTGAGAGAAAACAAATGAAGAAACTACATTTTTAAAAACTGTTGTAATTAATTTATTAAAAAGTAAAATGGTCATCACCGCTAACGCTACGTTAGCGGTGGATGTCATTTTTTGATTACCAAGTCTTAGTATTTAGGAAAAGCGACGAAAGATGAAATAAAGAGTCTTTTACCCCATTATATAAATTTTTTTAATCTCTTGATTAGCAAAAGATTTTCTTTAAGAACTTTTGTTTAAAGTATGAAAAACTAATACTAGGGGAGACCGGGGCGAAATGACTATGTTAACAATTTTTGTTGCTTACTAATTTATTTTCAAAGATGATACAATTAATTTTACATGAACACATTAGAGTAGTCCTTTATAATATTAAATATACTAACATTTACTTAATCAAATTAATAAAAAAATAAAAGTTTTATTTTTTCACAACCTTAACAAATTGTCATCTTGCCCCAGTACTGGAGCAATATGACAACACTAAAAATAGTTAAATATATTTTATCTTTTGAATATATTATAGGGTTTAACAAGTGTTTAGTTGTACCGCTAACAATAGTCACAAATAAAAATACTGTTTTCATAATTAGAACATTCTTCATGCCACCAATCTTATTAAAATCATAATTAGAACATTCATAATTAGAACCAATTATAATTAGAACATTTCTCATGTCATCAATCACTTACAGCACTGAATCCATTCTTCTGTTGGAGGTTCACAATATTTCTTTTCACAAGCAGATGCAAATTTAGGTGAGTATGTGAAAGAGAGGGGTGAACAAGGAGTGCTTTACCCCTCCCTTTTCCCCATATCCTGCCCCCTAAAGAAGATGGTTTTCAAGTTATAGTCGGTTTTTTGACAAATATAGTCAGGTAGCCGGGTATTCGACATAACTAGGTTGGGTGAATTTTAGTTTTGCGGACCTTTTTTTTTTAGAACCTGTCGGTACTTTTAAAGGATTCACAACCCTCATTTTATTTGTAGAACCGCTTCTGTTCACAAGTAGGACATCTTATAACATCATCCTTTGTTGATGCAACTATATTGTTTGTTGTGGATTTTATAGATTAAGGTCTGCAGGAACTTATTTTGAGAGTGTTTACACCCTTTTTAGTTTCACAAGCTTCTTTTCATTTTTAAACTATCTTGTTCTTCTCTTTGTTTTTTCAATTGTTTTAACAAATATTTGAAGTGTGTATCTGTTAGATTACTGAGCTCATTTTTTTTTTTTTTTTTTTTACATTCTTTTGCTTTTGTCATGGGTTTGAAATCAAAAGCACTAACCGTTTTCGGTGCATCGGAATTACCATTTGCTGATTTCGAAAAGGTGGCAGGTAAAAGCCAGTCGCACCTGACTCATCTGCATTGTAGATTGAAAAAGCAGGAAATTTATATTTTTTCCGTTGCTCCCTTAAAATGTTGAAAAACTCGTCTATACTTGGTTTATTGAAACCCATTGCTATGGCAATCAATGTTTTGCGTACACTAAATTTAAGTTTATTTGTAAAATTAGCTAACCAATCTTCTCCTGCCATATCCTTGTTGAACGGATGCAAAATACCATATTCTTCTGCAAAGTCAAAAATTAGTCTTCTACACTGTTTATATCGTAATCCAAATAACATTTTGTCCATTGCTGTTATGTATGATTTTAAATCTTCCTACTGTGCAGCATTAAAGACTTCTTTAAATTTTCCAGTGAAAAAATTTCAGGACTTATATTTTACATATTTGAATACAGATTTAATAACAGGATTTAATCTAAGGTACAAATCCTGTTAATAAATCTGTATTAAGTTTATTAGGCTCAAATTAATATTTTTCTTAAAATCTGTTCACAATTTATCCTCACACTTTCATTTTTTTCACAACAACTTCTGGATCATAATTATGGTTAGTTTAATAAATTCAGAAACACGGGGCAAGATGACGAGCTCGCCACGGGGCAGGATGACGAACTTTTTCTTTAGAAGTACCTAAACTTAGTTACTTTTAAATAAAAACGAAATAGCTTACCTATATCTGCAGCATAGCTTATTTACACATGCATAAAAGTTATATCGAGGCAGCCAATAGTGTCTGATTAATGCTGCCACCTAATGAAAAAGCAAAAATTTAAGACATTCTCATCTTGCCCCGGTCTCCCCTACATTGTCTCAATTGTTTTTTATAATGTATTAATAAACATACGGATGTAGACTAGTAGTAGAAGTAGTAGAAGCCACGCCTTACAATCAAAAGGTTCGGGTTCAATACCAGCCTACGTCTCCTGAAATACTGCACAACTTATTTCTCTAAATAGTGGTCTTGTTTGACAAGGATAACTTTGGAGTAAGAATTGAGAGAGGCTAGTTAAGAAATAGAGATTTGACATTATTTGATTACGGCTTATAAGACCAATAGGATTGTTCTAAGAATTCTAGGACAATGAAGTGCTTAAAATATTATTTTTGAATTCAATTGGTATCTTTTGCTCCAGTCTATCAGAATTAATTTTAAATGCCGCCATGAAAATTAGTACATAATAAAGAAGCAAACAAATTTAAAAAAAACCAAAGGAATAGATAATAACAAAATGGAATCATTTGACATAATCCTAGCAGCTAAAAAAGCACAAAGGTTTTGATGTCTTTTATGGTTTTTGGATTTATTAATTGGTATTTCTTTGTTTATTTTTATTTATTTTTTGTTTATTTTTAACTTTTCAAATTTAGGTAAAATAAAAGATATTAATTATCTGTTTTAAATAAGTTAACTAAACAAAATATACTGTATTCTAACAATATTTAATTGAAAACTTAATATTTTGTAATTTATATATATATATATATATATATATATATATATATATATATATATATATATATATATATATATATATATACAAAAGTTTATTATTTGTTAAATATGTAAATGATACAACGGCTATATTTTAATATCTTTGTCATCTGCTAGCTCCCGTCACACCTTAACTAAAAAATATTGTAAATAATTTATTATGAAGGTGACAAAATATAAATAAATATATATGAAAAAAAAAAATTCAAAATCTCATTATTATTTTAAAATTGTTGACTTATATCAGCTACTGCACCAGTCATTGTATCTTGTACAATTTCCTGTGTAATGTTAGGTACTTGCAAAGCAAGTTTATCATAGGTTTTGCGTCATCAATTTTGGCATTTTTGTAAGGATTGTAAGTTTTTGAAGACCAGAATTTCCTATTTCAAGAGTTTGCATGGTGTATATTACTTGTGTGTTTATACCAAAGCTTCCTTTTTTGATTAGGAACAATTTAAAAGTTTTAAAGTCATTTTGCAATTTACCTTTTGAACAAACAATCAAAATTTCATAAGCCAGTCCTCGTAATTTGCTTTTTTTTTTAATTATTGTTAAAGTCATTTAGAGACAAGTTGGGCAGCGCAAAACATATACAGCAACAGATAAAAGAGAACAGTTAATTTTTCTATAACCAGGCACATCTTTGTTTTTCTTTTCCGGTATAATCTAACAAGAAGCTAAAAAAGTTTTTTACATGTAAACTTTATCAGGATTTTTTTCCAACAGAAGTCATTAATCAAGGTGCACTACTAATAAAGAGTATTAAAAATCAAATTTTAATTTTAACTTAAATTGAATTTTAATCGAGATTTAATATAATCAAAAAATCGATATTTTTATTCTTAAAAAAAATTTTAAAACTTAGATTAGTTAGACATAGACACATATATTAATTCCCACGCATTAAAATATGCAAATTAGTTTAAAAATTTTTTGGGGGTTTATATCTATTAATCATTTGTAAAGTAAAATAAAATGTGTTCACCCTGCTATGAAAAAACATATCATTTGGTTTCGGTTTCATAGCTTTATCGTAAAAAAAACATTATAAGATTGTTTTCACATTTTTTTCGAAAATATTTTTTTTTTAATATTTTAAAAATTAGATCTAGTTTTCTTAGAATTGACAAGTATTCTAAGAAAATGATATTGAAAAAACAATAGAATTAAAAAAAAAAAAATTAAATCAAAGGATGTTCTGGTCTTTGTTGTTGTTTTTGCGTGGCTTCTTTTTTTTTACAATGTAAATTAAAAAGTTATGTCTTTTTTTACAAACTAGAAGAAACATTATATTAAAAGTGTTAAAAACAAAGATATGTATAAAGATTACAAAAAGTACTAACTTCAAAAATGCTCATAAAAGACCGGTCTTCGCTTACAGAAGACCGGATTTGTCACGGTTCTATTGTCGTCGTAGAATATTTAATACTTTAAATTAAATTTTTACTTCATTTGATTTATAATTAAATGTATTATGTTAATTTAAAATATACTTTTATATTTTATATAATATACAGCATCGGACATAAAGAAAGCAACATTCTTAACTTTTTAGATTAATTAAATTAGAATAATAAATAAAATGAATAAGAATATTCTACTATTTTACTAACAAAACATATTTTAAAACATTTTACACAAGTCCAGTGGGTGTTGATGAAATTTTATCGCTAGAAATTTTTGTAAGCGTACTTATCAGTTGGTTTTTTTTTTAGATTTCAAGCAACAAAAAAAGTAAGCAACATACGAAATATTTCTGCTATTTATGCTTTACTAAATATTTAAATATATTTTATATGCTGTCTTTATCGAGTTAACATGGCAAGGGGAAAAAAATCGGAATCAGACAAAATCTGTTGTTTCGAAAACATTAACAATTTTTAAGAAAAAAGGAATGGTATTTAATGTAAAAAATCTTAGCAGGACGAGAAAAGCATCAAAAAGAAATGATAAAAGGATAAAGAGACATTATTTGACTCTTTTAAAGAGTCATTATTTGACCCTTTTAAAGAGTCATTATTTGACCCTTTTAAAGAGTCATTATTTGACCCTTTTAAAGAGTCATTATTTGACCCTTTTAAAGAGTTATTATTTGACTCTTTTAAAGAGTCATTATTTGACCCTTTAAAAGAGTCATTATTTGACCCTTTAAAAGAGTCATTATTTGACCCTTTTAAAGAGTCATTATTTGACCCTTTTAAATCTGCAACAGACGTTTGCGAGATGTCACAAACGCTGGACTGCAAGAGATTGAAGAAAAGTTCTCTTCAGTGACGAAGCTAAGTTGTCTATATTTGGAAATGATGGAATTCTTTATGTAAGACAAACTAAATTAAAAAAAACACAATCTTAAATATGTATTACCAACAGTTAAGCATGGAGGCGGAAGTATAATGGTTTGGAGTTGTTTCTCCGGTCATGGTATAGACCCAATTTATAGAAGTGAAGGCATTATGGATAAGTATTAGTATGCTACTATACTGGAAGACATAGTGTTACCATTAGCGGAATGTAACATACTGTTGAGATTTATTTTTTAGCAAGATAATTATCCCAAGCACACCTCGAAGCTTGTAAAGAACTGGTTTGCAACTTAAAAAATGTATTAAACTGGCCAGCCCCATCTCCAGACCTCAACCCCGTAGAAAATCTGTGGAAAATAGTTGAGAAGAAAATAAGGTCCAAAACATTTTTAAATACGGCAAAGTTATTTGAAGAAGTTGTGAATGTGTAGAAATCAATAGACGTCACTGTAATTGACAATCTCATTTTATCTGTGCTGAAAAGATGCAAGGCAGTTATTGAAAATAAAGGGCATTGGACAAAATATAATTTTTTTAATTTTTTCTTTTGTTTGGGTAGAGAATTAAAACATATATATTTAGTTGCTTCCTTTTTGTCGCTCTACTACATGAATATATCTTTTAGTTTTATATTATTTTTATTTGCACCTTTTAAATTATATTCATTATATAAAAATCAGTTGAAAAAGACATTTATCCATTAATTTTTAATCCTGTTTTAACAATTTTTTTAAAGTGTTGATTTGAAAAATACACTATAATTTTGTTTCTTCGTTTTTGTCCGATGCTGTATTAAATAATAGTAATAATAAAAAAAATAATAATAGTAAATAAAGTTAATTATAATATTAATATAGTATAATTCCAAACATCATTTAGGTAATATGTCGAACCATAATTATGAAATTGATCAATTAGTGTATGCAGCATATAATGGCGATTATGATTTGGTGTATGACGCATTGCTTACTGGTGTATCTCCTAACAGTTGTGATTCAAGGGGTCATTATCTGCTTCATGCAGCTGTAGCTGGAAGTCAAGTTACGATATGTAATTTATTAGTTACATCATGGCATGCATGGATTAACGTCACATGTAAAGGTGGTAATACTCCTCTTCATGTTGCTTCTGACGTAGCAGTAATTGAACAACTTTATAGAAAAGGAGCCTTAATAAACTATTTAAATGATGAAGGAAGAACACCACTAATGACTGCCATTAAAAGAAAAAACTATGAAGTAATTAAAAAATTAATTCAGTTAGGAAGCAATATTAACGCAGCAGACAAACAAGGAATGACAGCTTTACATTTTGCTGCAAGTATTTTAGACATAGAACCTAATTTTATTCAAATTCTTTTAAACTCGGGTGCAAGTTTAAACGCGGTAACAAAAGAAGGTTACACCCCGCTTTTTTTAGCATGCATGAATGGTAACATAAATATAGTTAGGCTGTTATGCACAGATCATAACATCAACAAAATAGATTTTATTGGTCACTCTCCAATATGTATATTTCTAAAAAATAGTCCATATGAAGTAAATAATAAAGAAGAAGTCATAAATTTTTTAGAAATGTTTATTTCTAGGGGATGCAATCTGAAGCATAAAACAAATGATGGAAAATCACTTCTTATGCTATTTATAGAGGGACTTAGTAATAGTGACGAAATAATAGAAGATTCTAATTTATGTGAAATATATTTAAAAAATGATGTAGAAATGATAAAAAATGTAATTAATTTAATTAATGATGGAGAAAACATAAATTTTGCTGACGAAAAAGGAGAAACTGTTTTGCATAAGTTAGCTTGGATCGGAAGCATACCTATCGATATTATAGAACAAATTTTAATATTAGGGGCAAAACCGCAGATTGTTGACAAACTAAATATATCACCGCTGCATTTAGCTGCTTCTGCAGATAACGTTGATGTAGCTAAAACTTTTATCAAATATGGAGCTAATATTAATGCAAAAGACATTTATGGTTCGACAGTACTTCATTATGCTGCATATAGTCAGTCGTTCAATATAATAGAATATTTAATTGAAGCAGGTGCTTTAGAAAATGAACTAAATAATAACGAGCAAACATTTTATGAAACTCTACAACAAAACGATAAGTGTGAACTTTTTGATACTTACTTAAAACTTAAAGAAAACGCACCTTTAACTGAAGTTGTTAATGCAGACAATCAAATATCTAGATCATTAATTGTTTCGAGCGAGGAAGATATTAAACCAGAATACTTTGTTCAACATAATAAAAAAAATGATATTTTAGAGAAAATAATTTTTCAAAACAACGTTGGGTCAATGTTTTTAAATGAAGCCGAAAAAGAGGTGTATGATACAATCCAATCTTTTATGCTAAAACTTTGCAATTTTGTATCAAAAGAAGATGCATTTTTAACATGCATTCCAACAATATCTGGAAGTGTCAGTGAAAATACTAAATGCGGACTTCCAAATGAATTTGATTACTTGCTTATATTTGAGTCACTTGGTGAAGTGTGCGAAGTAGTCGAAACTTCTAGCTCAGGACTTATACATATGCGTTTCAAAAGCGAAAAGAAGTACTTTGATAATAAAACAAGTTTCAAATACTTTTTTCGATCCGATAATTTTATAAGCATAGAAACGCTGGAAAAAAGCTTAACCAGTGTATTAACTAATGTATTAGGAAAACCTGACCTATACAAAGATTCAACAGCAAATCTTTATAATCTCAGCGCAAACTATTTATGTAAAAGCGGCGCCTCTTTTAATATACTTTTAAGGTACACAGGTCGATATCACAAAAATTTACAGGTTAACATCGATGTTGTACCTGTTATACCAATTAGGCAATTAATATCTGGATTAAAAAACTTGTCATTTTTATTAGATGATAAAAAAAAAATGCCAAAGTTAATGGTATCTTTTAAAAATGCTTTGTGGATAGGAAGAAAATACGGCGGTGCACTTAGAATATCGTTTTCTCTGTTAGAAACTAATATTTTTAATAGAATTCCATCAAATGCTCGTATTGGATATACCCTTTGCAAGGCACTCATTCTTCATGAAAATTTTCCAAATTTTTTGTTCAAAAATAACAATTTTCCCATAATACACCAAACTAATATTACGTCATACATTTTAAAAAACACTTTATTTTATGAATTAAAATTTCTATATGAATCGAGAAATGTTGATTTGAACTCAATTAATATTGTTGAATGGACTGTAAGAATATTTAAACGCCTTTATGTTTCACTTGCACAAGATAACGTAAAATCGTTTTTTCTACCGAAGGTCAGTCTTCTTAAAGAAAAATATAGCAATTTTTATGATTCCAATTATGAAAAGCTAGATGCATCATTTGAAGATGATTTAACAATTGTCAGCAGCGGCAAAATTACTAGTGACTATGATGGCTCTCAAAATGTTATTGACATGATGGTGATAAAAACTGTTTTATTGTTAATAGGTACAAATCAAAGTACTAACTTTTTTTACCATGACCAAAACGATAGAGTAATTTAAATAACAGCCTTGATTAATGCAAGATGAACTTTAAAATAAAAAAGTTTTTATAAATTAAATAATCTTTTAATAAGTGCATTTGTAAATGAATGACAATGAATGAGTTTGTAGGGACCAATCCTATTACTGGAAAAGATTTCTTTCTATTACATGTTATATCCAAGTTTTCTAAACCATTTTTTCAAGTAAGTAAACATGAAATAAAAACTGTTGAAAACAAATTAAAAACCATATCTCTTTTTTTTTTGATGATGTTTCTATAACGTTATAACTACGTGTAACTTATAACTTATATAGTGTATAACATTCCAAATCGAGGAGTTACCTAAATTAAAATGGGCAAATCATCCCGAAATCAATTAATTGTTCCACTGTATTACACTTTGTATAAATATTAATAGTTCATTATACAATGTGTTACTTACGGGACGCAAAAAAATATTGCGTTAAACCTGTTGTCTTTATTTGATTTTTTTAAGCCAATTATTACCGACATAAACTAGCTTCTATTACTAAATCAAGTAATTCTCGTTAAACATAAAATGAATAAAAAATGATTGTTTTAGCTTTTTATTTATATATCATAAGTGAAATTAGTTACCGTTACTTACGAGACAAAAATAAACGTTACTTACGGAAAATAGCTTATTAAATAATCAAAACAAAAAGGTGTTTAAGTATTTACAGTATTGGGCAAAACAAGTGCAACCAAATAAGGCTAATTTAATTTCTTTATATAAAAGTGCTGCATTTTTCAATTTAGAGAAATAATATGTAACTGTTTAGAGACAACGTTCTTCAAGTTTTATTCATCACAAAGTTCATTATTTGTACTCGAAAATTAATCAAAAGTATTTTAAAAAAATGATTTCCTTCTGGACAAGACAAGTGCAACTCCTTAAAAAGTTGACCAAGCTGTATTTCGCTATGAATATTTCCTGGCAAATCCTTTGTTGTTGATCACAGTCTTGCCATAGATTCGATCAGGTGATCAAAGAAACTTTGAGGAATCGCTGCTTAGGCCTTTTGTTCAAACAGTTAATCCTTATTACGAACACTTTCACAATTAATTCTGCGGTTGACAATCTCCCACAGGTTCTCGATAGGGTTGAGATCTGGATATTAAGGTGGCCAATGCAACACCAATAGATGGTTGTCTTGAAACCACTGCTTGACTACTTTTACAGTGTGTTTCGGATCGTTGTCTTGCTAAAAAACCCATTATATTGACATATTCCATTTAGCATGAGGTAACATAACATCTTTCAGGATATTTTTATACATGATACGGTCCATTATTCCATCGATTTGATGTATTGGACCTAGACCGTTAGCAGAAAAACAACCCCAGACCACTACATTGCCTCCACCATGCTTATGACAGTAACGTAAATCGAGGCGTTTTCCGGCCGGTCGACGTACACGGCAAATGCCATCGCTCCCAATGATGTTGAACTTCGATTCATCACTGAACAAAACAGTTCGCCGTTTCTGAATATTCCAGTCAATATGAGATGTAGTAAACAGGAGTCTTTTCTTCTGGTTCTTTAGTGAAATCAGCGGTTTCTTTGCAGGCCGTCGAGAAAACAATCCGGCTTCAACTGCACGTCGTCTGATTGTTCGGTCCAATACAGGCAACACTAATTGCTTTTTTATCTCGACTGATAATATCCAGGGATCCTTCTTGACGGATCTGACGATCATAGAATCCTCTCTGGAAGTGGTGGAACGCGGTCTTCCACCTTTTTTTATCTGCTGCCAACTTCCCCGTAGAACGATATTTAGTGCATAGTCTTGATACGGTCCATTTTTTAACGAGATATTTATCACAAATACTTTTTTAAGACATTCCACTTACGTAATCGCCAATAATTTGTAGACTGTCGGGAGCCATTTTTGCACTTAAAGTCACGCTTCTCAAGGCTTACCGTGTTACATTTACCTTGTGATGATACAATATTGCTCTGTGGAACACAGCATCATGGTTGGATGTGGACTGAATTGATGTAATGAAACACTTGTTGTATTTCACTTCTTGTATTGATGTTCTTTGATAAAACACTTTGATAAAACTCACTTCGATAAACTGTCTTGATAATACTGACTGATTGACCTCTTTATACTGACTGAATTACATGTCGGTTTACATGTCTCTTATATAGTAAAATGAACCTGTGTGCACCTGTTCTGGAAGATTCTAGATGCTTCTTTTCGATGCTTCTGGAAGCTTCTGAATGTTTCTGGATACTTCTGGATGCTTCCAGATGCTGCTTCTGGAAACTTCTGGAAGCTTCTGCATGCTTCTGGAAACTTCCGGATACTTCCTTTAGTTATTAAAAAATTTTCGTGACGTTGACACGGACCAGACTTAAGAAAAGGAAACAAACCAAAAAAGTTGCACCTGTTTTGTCCGCTGCAAAATTGCACTTGTCAACGAAATTCTGCCTGTGTGCTGTTACCTGTCAGCTGATTGCTCATGTCATAGCATGTTATGACTCCAGACTCCTGAACTGTTTGCTGTGGTAGTATAGTTCGATTCGTTTTTAAGACATGTAAAATTAGGAACGCTTTTTAGTATTGTTTGATGCTGGTTGCAAATGTTTTGTCCAATACTGTATGTTAAAAAATGTATCTATTTAGGTGGTATTGTGGTTTATCCTCCGGCTAATTTCCATATAGAGGCCACATACCAAGGCCCGTAAAGACGAGTTCAGCTTACTAAATAGCATCATCACCCGGTTCGCTGACCGAGAGTAAGTGAATTAATAAGAACGAAAGAAGTTATAGTAAAAGTCAGAAGAAGTCAAGTTAAAAAGACAGCATAAAAAATTCGGATTGATATTGCACTTTATTTTATAATGTACAATTTATATTTATACTGTTAATTAGTTTAACTAATTAATGTATTTGTATAAACGTAACCATCATTGCTGATGACGTATGTTTATATTTATGTTATATTTATTATCATAATATGTTTTTGTTTATAATAACTATTAATGTATTTATTTAGGCAATATGTTTTATAACTCGATAATTTTCATCTCTTATTTGTTTCGCATAATATATTTCTTCACTTTAATTTTGGTATTAGTTGTAGTAATCTAAAAAAATAATAATAAATTGTAAAAATTTAGTTTGAAACCATAATTTATTTATTTTGTAAGATAAAAAGTCTAAAATCTTTTATTCAAGAAGGCATACAACTAACATCATCATAAAAGTCAACAACTTTTTTTCTTGGTTTCTTTATTTAAAAAAGTTGCTTCTCTTAATGAATTAGTAGTTTCTACAATGTTGGAATGTAGTTTAGTAACTAACTTTAGAACAATTGTATTTTGCTTTAAGAGGCTGTTAGGTAAAATTAATTTTATTTTGTTTACAGCCCTTGATAGAAAAGAATTTGCAATATACTCGTTTATTTAAAAAGAAACAATTAAATGGGGTAGCACTAGAAAGTTTCTCATTTTAAGGGTTTTATTTTGCCAATCGTGTACTTAAAGTTTCTTAAGAGTTTCTTATGATCATGTATTTCATTTGCAATTGATTGAAGTTCCATTTGATTGCATATGCAACTTAAATACTCATTTAAACTGTTTAATTGGTGTTAATGATTTTTCAACTGTTTAATTGGCGTTAATGATTTTTTAACTGTTAAATTGGTGTTAATGATTTTTTAAATGTTTAATTGGTGTTAATGATTTTATAACTGTTTAATTGGTGTTAATAATTTTTTAACTGTTTAATTGGTGTTAATGATTTTTTAACTGTTTAATTGGTGTTAATGATTTTTTAACTGTTTAATTGGTGTTAATGATTTTTTAACTTTTATTTTACTTCGATATGACATGTAGGTGAAAAATTAGAAAATATTCCTCAAACTTTTAATAAAATAACTTTCTTGTTAAAAAGTACTTAAGATTTTGAGGCTTCTATACTAGTTTTTTATAAAAAAAGAATCCTTTTAAAAAATTTTTCTCATATGTATATAAAGAGACAATAAATTGAAACAAAATAAAATTCCTTATGAAAATTTTTACAATAACTATGTTATTGATACATCTCTGCATAAGGTGTTGCGACATCTTGTTCAGCGTTTACAACTCACACTCAACAAAATCCAATGAATTGCGATTCCGACTCCAATAGTATAAATGTTCCACGTGCAAGTACAAAATATTTAACCTTCAAAGAACTTTTCATATATTTAACAAACAAAAAAAATCTTCAGTTATTGCGTAATTTTTTTAAAAGAATTCAAAGAATTTTTGCATTGGAGTCGGAGTTGGAGTCGGAGTCGTACTCTGAAAATTTTACCAATCGGAGTTGGAGTCGGTACTTTTTTTACGACCCCACACCCCTGGTTTTTTTTTTACGACTCCACACCCCCTGGTTTACATCTTAAAAAAACTATGATCTGATTGAATTTTCCATAATGGTAGTTATTTAACAAATGCTTATTTACGAAATATTGAACTTAATGCAACTCAACCATTAATGATGTTAACCATTTAAACTCTATGAAAAACTAAACATTTATGTAGAAATACTACCCGATGCCAACTGTGGATAAAAATAGGAAAACTACCCGATGCCAACTGTGGATAAGTGGTATAAATATTATGCCGCTACCACGTATGTGATAAAAGTACCATAAACAGACATGACCCATATTAACGTCATCCTATAAATTAAGTGTGGCTTCTATTTAATGATACACGTGGCCCAAATCATATTTTCTTGTTAGGTGGTCTCAATTGCTATGAATTATATGGTATAATTTATTTTTTAATTTTATTTGTTCTTTTCTTAAATATTCAATAGATTTATACAGTTAAATAGCTAAGATAAACCCCTTTATACAATAAGAAATACAAAACAAAAAAAATACAGTTATAAAAATAAAAACAAAAATAAGATCGCAGAGACTCTCAGAAGACCTTCAGGTCTTCTCGCTCGTAAATATTAAGTACATTAAATAAACATGAAATTTAAAATAAAAAAAACAAAACAATGTGTGTAATAATTATCGAGAAAATAAATTTCGTAAGAATATATAAATTGGTATAAAGAAAGTCTTGATACGTTAATATATAAATACAAAAATATTTTAAAAAGTAGTTTTCATAAACACATAGGATGTGGGTCAGATATACTATTATATATTACTTTATGTAATAAGCTTCATATTCATTTTCAGAAGAATTTAGAAATATAAAAATATGTCTTCAAAAGAAAAAATAATTTCTTTTAGTTTTTTCAATACAACCTTTTGTGGGCCTCTCTAAGGCTCAGGAAAAATATATTGATATATAACTTGTTACTTAAATCTCCTTTGCGGAACTGTTTAATTTTGCAGAATTTTTTGACCTTTAAAAAGCTATATTGAAGCCCTTCTTTAACGATAACAATTTATTATTTGGATAATTTATGTTATTTTAATATCAGACCTACTCATTCTACAATAAAGCATTAAAACTAGATTTACTTCTGGTGATTACCTTTGATGAGC
Organism: Hydra vulgaris; assembly: GCF_022113875.1. Taxonomy (NCBI): domain Eukaryota; kingdom Metazoa; phylum Cnidaria; class Hydrozoa; order Anthoathecata; family Hydridae; genus Hydra; species Hydra vulgaris. The sequence continues at coordinate 6,337,258 of NC_061156.1, forward strand.
AAATTATAGACCACAATATATTACAGGTTCCATCAACTTTAGTTTTCATAAAGTATTTTAGGACTTGAGCAGCTTTTAATTCTTTAATAAGATTGCGAAAAAGATGCTCTTTGATAAGATTGCGATAAGATTTTGTGATAACAACTGATTTTCAGTCTTTAGCAATCTTTATTTGTTAGACTTCATTGAAAGATCTTTAAATGAGTTCGTGAAATTTTTAAAACGAGGCGCTCTTCGTTTTAAAAATTTCATGAACTTCTCCTTCAGATTTCTCAATAAATGAACATGTGGGGGTAATATTTTGCTTTGAAAAAAAAAATATGATTTTTTTTTTCGTCATACTTGGCGAGTACAAAAAGCTTGAAAAATATAACCTTGAAATTTATATATACCCTTTCAGAACTTTACTCAGCGCATCATTTCTTATAAGTAAAGAGTTTCAAGGTTAGTAAATCTGGACAAGTATTTGTCCAATACTTTAAAAGTATTGGACAAATACTTTTAATGCTAAGCAAAATCAAAAATAAGCAAAGCAAATTGTCTTCTTTAACTTTTTAATGATTTTGTTTATCTCTTTAATTCATAAAAACTTTTTCAAAACATGTCTAAATTGAATTTTTACTTGTTATTCAATTTTGAGATGATTTTTATTTCAAAGTTTTTATATTTTTTTAATATGGTTCTTGTCCACAACTGTGTTATGGGATCAAGGATTCACTCCTAAATATGTTCAAAAACTGTTAATAAAGTCTAGATTTTAATATTGCGCATAGATAACATTCAATGCATATTATATCATCCCACCATACCCATATAATATGTATAACATATTATTTTGAGATATCTTAAGTATCTGTCGTAGAAAAGTGAAATCTTTACCTTTAATCAATCATGTGTATAGGTTTTACTATAGTGTAGATAAAACAAGAGTTTTACACCTGCTTTAAATTTAAATACAAATTGTCAAACAATTAAACCATGGTAATTGTTTTGCTTAAGTTCCAGATAGCAATCTTGTCAAAACATCTATTTTCATATTGAACCTTTAAACTAAATTGACATTTAATATATAAATATATATTGCTTTATATAATATTTGTATAATTATTAACACAAAAATATTTTATTAAAAATAGAAATTTACTTAATAATAACTTTTTAAAATAACTATGTTAATGTAAATAATTCTCAAAATTCTGAAATAGAAAAAAGAAAAGGAAAGTCTTAAGTCTTTAAATTCCTATTTATAGACTTAAGTCAATTTGAATCAATAAAAGTGTGTGTGTGTGCGTGTGTGTGTGTGTGTGTGTGTGTGTGTGTGTGTGTGTGTGTGTGTGTGTGTGTGTGTGTGTGTGTGTGCTTACATCCTTGTTTAATGTTACCAAAATATTTTTATATAAGAACTGAACAAGAAACATTTTTTTTAAAAATTTGATGTTTAAGAGATAAAAAAAAATAAAATTTCAAAACAGAATTTAAAAAAAGAAAAAGAAAAAAGAGCTAGCCAAGAGGGAAAAGTTTGAGAACAATAAGAAATATTTATTGAACTTATTGACAACCAATCAACAAACAATATAGTTAGTAACTATAACCAAAAAACATTTTTAATCAACTAAGAGGTATATGTGGATAAGGATAAGGTAGATTTGAAGGAGATTGTACACATTGAGATGCAACAGATTCTTGGAATGGGGCAGATGCTTTATTATGAGTATTTGGAATTATCCCTTTTCTTGCCATAAAATTTACTAATTGTCCAGGTAACTCTTTAAGTACTTCACTAGATAACTTCTCACCAGAAAACTCACCGGAAAATTTGTGAAACGGTACAAACTGAACAATATCTTGTTCTGCTATTTTTCCATTAAAAGATAGTTTACTATTGTCACAATCTAATTCATTCATTGCATCAAAATCAGCGTTTCCTACACCAACAATAATAATTGACATAGGTAACTTAGAAGCATTAATAATAGCTTCTTTTGTTTGATTCATGTCAGATATAATCCCATCTGTAATAATAAGCAACACATGATATTTTTCTGATGCTGGTTGTGATGCAGCAAACTGTGCAACACAATTAATAACAGGACTAAAATTTGTTGGTCCATATAGTTCTACATCTTGTAAAACAGAATAGTAAGCATCTAAAACACCGTTGATACCATAACAAAATGGACTGTTACTTTTATTTAAAAAGAAACTGTGATAAACCTGATTATTTATTCTTGCACCAAAGCCATAGGCTGGAATTAATTTATCTGAATCGTAATTTTCGCAAATTCGACCAACACTTGTCAAAACTTGTGCATACTGATTTAATAATTGCGGGTGGCGATAATGCAACGAATTGGGATAAGAAGGATCTCCATTAGATGCTGTAAAATCAATGGCAACATAAAAACACAATTCTAATCCACCAACTATGTAGTCTAAAAATGAATAAATCTTTTTTAGATTTGCTTTCAAAACTTCTAAAGTGCCAGAATTTTTTTTTTTTTTTTTTTTAGGGTTAACTAACTCAAAAACAGTTTTATTTTTTTTAAGAATTTCATCAAGAGTTATTTGTGTCTCTCCAATAAAATCCTGTGTTCCATTTTTATTCCAGTCAAAGCACTTTACAAGGATTGGTAGATGATAATCATTGTTACAGAGAGTAAAAACAGATATATTAAATTCTTTCCAGACAGGATTAAGTGTTTTATAAACTACATCTGTTTTATGAACTGAAGTATAACTGCTGTTTCCATCAATAGATTGTTTATAAAATATTAAAAAAGGGTCTGATAATCCAAAGAAGTCCTTTTTGTCAAGATTGTGCCCACAAAACATAAACTCTATTATTTCCTTACAATCGTTCAATTGCTCAACAACAAAAGTAATTGTACTTTTTAAAGGAGATCCGTTTCTTAAAAAAAGTTGTTTTGTTACATTGCCTTTGTATTCTCCAACAATACTTCCCAAAGATATCTGAAGCATTCCAAGAAAATCATGCGAACTTAATACTTTTGACGAAGAATCACTGTCAAAAACCTCGAATTTAAGTAATTGATATTCCTCAAAATTATAATCCAAGGTAAATGGTGTAAAAAATTCTGGATTCAGATTATTATTAACAACTTCTGTGCGACCACACTCAACCCAGCTTTTAACACCACATGCTTGTCTAGTTTCCAAAAAAAGGACAACAAATGGGTCAGATTTAGAAAATAAGTCTTTATTTGGTAGGTTTGCACAGGAAACATGTATTACTACTTTGGAAATCAGTTTTTGGCTTGCATAATTCATATTCTCTAAGTTGTACGATTATAAAAATGCAATGTTACGAAATGAATAAAAATATTTTCTCAGAAATCGTTTATATCCCAATTAGTGCGTTGAACATTCTTTTAAATTTTAAAGGGAATATAATAAACTCTACGATGAAGAAACAGTTTTCCTCTCACCTTTTAAGGATGGTTTCCATATATTTAAATATTTATATTATTATTTTTATTTTTGTTGTTAAGGATATTAAGGAAATCCTTACGATTTTATCACAGAGCACCGCGCAAGAACATATAATTAGAAAATTTACGCCTCCCTCCTATTGGGGGTAGAACCTCGGACCTCGGTAATGAGCCAGAACTATTACCACTGCGCCACGGCAGCCTTAAACAAATATAAATATATATAGGGTCGTTTAGTAATTACGTCACACAATTTTTGAGAGGATTGATTTTGAACCCTCCCCTCTTCCTCCAATTGTATCATGTTACAAACTTAACGCTTTATTATTCCCTTTCTAGAAATACGCAAAAAACTTTTCATCCTGTCCCCCCCTCTTCCCTCATCCTTAAATTTTTTTTGTGCTGCCCTAAATACCATCGTACTTAATACCACACAAAAATGCTTTAAATTTTATTTGCTGCTCTAAGTTAATTACATTTATCTATTGTTCCCTGTAAAATAGTATAAATTAATAATGACTATTCGTTTGACCAAGCGAACAAATAACTTCTGATAATATTTGTCCGAGAATAAATACAGTTGATCTCATGAAATTAAAATCCTCGAGGGGTCACAAAACACGTTTGAATTACAAGAGTTTTCAAATTAAAAGAGTTCAATCTTATATATATTAAAAACCCGAAGAGGCCGATGAAATTTTCAATTTAAATGATTTGTTAATTTTAGGAGAATATACTAAGAATATCATAATGTAACATAACAATTGTAATAAAACACAAAGCCATTTAAATTTACAAAACAATGTTCTAAATAAGAGTTTCTTCTAAGAAAGTTTTTTTCTGACGTAAGAATTAAAACATCTATTTCCAAAATGAGGTTGTCACATAATCTCCTTCATTCTGGTTGAGACAATTATCGCAAAAGGTACTTTTATGGTGTTGTATTTTCAACGCTTCCCTGACTTTTCTGTTATAACTAATCTTACTTACTTTTAAGAAACTAAGAATGGGTATAGCATTTTTTATTCTCTTTAAAGTAGTGCGACTGTTATAACATTTTTTATTCTCTTTAAAGTAGTGCAACTGCTCCATTAGAAATTTTCTTGACAGTTTTTAGAATGCTTAGAAGGGCACTCATTTGATGTTGGCATATACAAGATGATATCTTTAGCCCTGTTTCGCCGCATAACATCAGCATCAAGAACAAATTAATTTATAAACACTTGGATATGAATTAAATTACAGTGAGAGTGAAAAACTTTTTTTGAAATGTTGGTTTTGAAGATTTTTTGGAGATTTAGAGATGGTGCGTATCCTGCTTTTTTCAAGACTTTCATTAACTTAGGACAGATTCCAGGGATCCAGGGTAAAAACGAAAAACTTTTGGAAGACGTTAAGTTATTTTTTGTGAGATGTTTTTTCTTTGTAGATTTGATTAGTTTAGATTTATTTCTCTCATAGTTGTTTTAAACAAATACATCGATGAGATGCGACGACTCATCATCTATATTATTTACAACACGCAAACGTAAATCTCTATGGATGAAACCATTAAAAACATCGTTGCCAATTTTAAAGCCATGGGATGAATTTAGTTTAGTTTGTGATTACATTTTTGTGATATATTTTTAAAACTATATCTACCAATTTTGTCGACTTAAACAATACATTTAAGGTACTTAAATGTATTGTTTAAGTAAACAATACATTTAAGGTACTTAAATGTATTGTTTAAGTCGGCAAATTCCATTGCGCATTGAATAATTTTATTTTGTTTATAAAGTAGATCTAAAAAATTTTGCTTATCTTCTTCTACCCATAATTGTGAATGTATATCATTAAAATATCTTTTAAATAATTTGATCCATCAAAATATCTTTTAAATAATTTGATCCGAATGTTATTGTTATGAGCTGTAAAAATAGCATTACTTTTATGATAGTGTAAAAAAACACTCAACAACTACCGCAATAAAAGCCAATCGGTCCGAAACAACTACCGCAATAAAAGCCAATCGGTCCGAAACAACTACCGCAATAAAAGCTAAGCCAATTGGTCCAAAATTTTTCAACTCATGAATATAATTTTCGTATAAAAAATAGCAATGGAAAAGACAAAATTCTAAAGGTAATCTTTTCAAAAGTTACTTAAGATAACACTGATTGTTTCTTAATCTTTTAACTGATATTACGATTGCTTCTTTATTCGGGACCGAAGGGTGCAAAAGAGACTTGAATCTTATTCTTGTCAAGTTCAGTGCTCTGTGATGAGACCGTGGCATCTTCTTAAAGTATCTAAATAACTTAAACTTTCCCATAATCTTGCTGTATCTACAAATTGTTGAGAACTTATTAAACGCGTTCCATTTAATTTTAGAGTGAATTGTAGGGAAGAACGGGATATGGGGTGAGATGGGACATGGCAATATCTCAGCAAATAAATTATTAGAGCAGTTTTTGTATATATATGTGATAAGATTACAATAAGTACTTCATATTATTGTATTTTTTCACGAAGCAGCTGCGGCGCAGTGGTTAGAGTTCTGGCTCAGAACCCAGAGGTTCGAGGTTTGACGCCAGCTCTAGCCCAACAAGCGACATTGGTACGGAAGGAGGCGTGAACTTCTTGTTAAATGCTCTACCGCGGTGCTCTATGATAAGACCGCAAGGACTTCTGGGAGCACCTAAATACATACAAAAAAAAAAAAAAAAATTTTTTGAGTTTCAAAAGTATTTTAAAATTCAAATTATTTTCGAATATGTTAAAATCTAACAAGTTTTCTGGATTTTGAAGATATCATTAATATTAAATACTTATGTGATGTTTCCTTATTTTTTTATGTTTATGGTTTTTAATTAATCATTATTGTCTTATTTAATTACTGAAGAAATATAATTAGCATATGGTTAAGAGAACTATATAAAATAAAGGTTTTCTCACACCTACTAGTGATGGGGTGACTTGGGACAGGAGACTTGAGGTGAAATGGGATATTGTTCAATTTTATCAGTTGTTTAATTTGTTATATTCTAATTTTTTCAATCAATTGTTTTTGTAAAAAAACAAGTTAGCAGAAAATTATGCTTATGACAAGATTTCTATGTTTACTTTATGTTAATATGTTTTTATCTTACAAAAAATAGTTATATAGGATTTCTTTGAAACTTTATCCTGGTTGTTAAAGACATCTTTCACAGTAAGTATTGTTTTATAAAAAATATTTTTTAGCACTGTATTTAAAATTCAGTTTAAATAAAGGTCTTTACTATTACCCTTTTTAAATTTAATCTTATTATAAATGTTTAGGGTTGTGGTACTAATTTATTTTCATTAATAATATGGATTTTGGTTAATGCAATTTTATGAAAGCATAATTTTTGAATAACAGAATGAGTAATGTGTGTAATATTTTTCAGATGCCAAGAAAGTACAAACGAGTGACAAATTGGTTAAAGCCTGATGCTCATACAATAAAAACCGCTGTAATGGCTATTGAATCTGGGAATTTATCACTACGAGCAGCTGCACTGGAATATAAAAATTCAAAATTAAGTTTACTGTGGAAAATAAAGATTAATAAAGAAACTTTCTTTAAATGAGTTATACTTTGATGAACAACATAAATATATTTTTAATAAGGCGCAAGAAGGTGAATTTCCAACATATCTTCGTCAATCTGATATACATTATGGAATAAATGTTAGAGAAACAAAGCAACTTGCGTATCAATATGCAATTAAAAATGACATTAAAATACCAGAAAACTGGAAAAAGAGTGAAACAGCTGGAACTTTATAGTTTTTTTATTCTTAAATTGTACAAAATCATCTATTCGTATGCTAGAAGCTACCAGCCTTAATAGAACGACTAGTTTCAATCGCACCAATGCAGATACTTTCTTCAAAAACTTTGACATTGTACAGAAGCGCTATAAGTTTTCTGCTGATTGTATTTACAATATTGATGAAACAGCTCTTTAAACTGTTCATAATTCCAGTAAATGTGGTTGCGGGTAAAGGAGTAAAGCAAATAGGACAGGTAACTTCTGCTGAAAGGGAAACCCTAGTTACAATGGTAGGTTGTATAAATGCCCTTGAAAATTCTATTTCACCGTTTTTGATATTTCCCCGTGTCCACTTTCGTAGCTACATGCTTAAAGGTGGACCAACAGGTCCCAAAGGTGATGTTAATCCTAGTGGATAGATAAATACAGAAATATTTTTAAAATGGTTTGATTATTTTGTGCAGCATGGACATCCTAGCCAGCATCATCCATTACTTTTAATAATGGACAACCGCAAAAGTCATATATTGATTGAATTGATGAATAAAGCTAAGGAAAGTAATGTTGTGTCACCCCATTGCAGTCACAAACTCCAACTACTTGACAGATCAGTATTTGGACCATTAAAGAAATTTTACAGTATAGCATGTGATTCATGGTTAAAGGCACATCCAAATACTCCTATTATAATATATGACATTTCTGAAAATTTAGGATTAGCTTAAGTGAGAGCCTTTACTTCCCAAAACATTCAAAATGGTTTTAAGGCAGCTGACATTTTCCTGTTCAATCCATATGTTTTCAGTGATGTAAACTTTTTATGTTCTTATGTATCTGATCAACCAATTACAGCAAATATCTCTACCTTATCAGCCAGTTTGTCCAGCAGTATTTCTCAACCGGTTCAAAAAACGATTTTTGTCAGTATAGTTAATGTATACAATCAGACAGACCCTGCAACTAAGGCTTACAATTTAAGTAAATTATCTGATTTGCAAACGCAAACAATCCCTACACCACTATCTATTGTATCTGAAGTTATTAATGACAAGAAACAGCAAATAAACACTTCTGCCTACCATTGGACAGCAGAAGATATAAGGCCATTTCCTAAAGCGGGTGAGAGGGCGACAAAGAGAAAAAGAAAATGTTTTAGGTCTCTGGTATTGACTGACACACCAACAAGAAATGAATTATTTGTAAGTTTATTAGAATGTAAAAAAAAAAAAGAACATAAAAATAAGAAAAAGCAAAAAAGCTACATCTGAGACATCAACACAATTTTGACTCAATTTAAACATCAAGCAACCTTGTTGAACAAAGTTATAAATGCATCTAGAATATCTTATTTTAATTAAACACAAATAAATGTTGTGTATTGTTATATTATATAAAAATTAGAATAGACAAAATAAAATAATGATCAAAATTATTTGTTTCTTACTTGTCCCACTTTACCTTAAACGTTATCCCATTTCACTCCAACATGGATTGACATGGGACAAACAGTGTCACATTAAAAAAACGAGGCTGTGAACTTAATTTGATGGTTAAGTAATGGGTTTTTAAATAATTTCCTATAACAACTCATTAGACTATAGTTTTAATCCAATTTGTATGGTTTTCGGCAATAATATAAAGCGCGGCACACAAACAAATTTTTTTATCCTATCTCACCCCGTTCTCCCCTACCATATTGACTAAATAAGTAAAGATATTATGTGTAGGTGTACCGATGGTGCTTACAATTAACAGCATAGAATAGCCTTTTACCTGTTTATGCAACTTGATTACGTCATATAAGGGTGGTGGTACGGCGTTGCTTAGATAGAGATTTATATTATTTTATAGTAAAACGCCTTTATTTATTTAACTTTCGGAGAGTGGTTTGAACTTTAACTTTGAATAATTGGGTAATTTTTTTTGCACCTTCTAAGTCTTCTTTGATTTATTTTTTTAGTGCTTTTATGATAAAGTTGTACTAAACCAGATTTTTTGTTAAGTTATGTCAAATATTTTGGTCAGGCAAAGATTACCCAATTTTCCGAGAGGCTTAAATAATTCTTTACCAAGAATTGCTTTGTTTTATAGTTTTTTAAAATTTAGTTATTAATGTTTGCATAAAAAAAAATTGAAAGAACAGTAATAATTTGAAAGTATAGATATCTAGTTTTCCTTGCAATTTTATTTGAGTTATTGTCAAGGATAGTAGATAATTTCTTAAAAACTTTACATATTTTTTATTTCAACAGATTTTGGCCACGTTTCAGGATAGAGGATATCTTATTCATATTCTTTATAATGTCAAAGATAGATATTTGGTATTAAAATATTGATATCCAATTATAGTAACCAATGCTAGTTACGCAGATTTGAACTTTCCTCGACGAAATGTTTCATTAGTAAAATTAAGTTCGTAGTTAATAATAATGCCTAAATATTTCACACACCAAACTCAATAACGTGATTTAATATCGCTTTTATATTTTTTATTCAGGGAAAGAAAAAAAAAAGGGAAAACTAAATTTATTATTTTGATTTTATTACAAAAAGAAATGAAGAACATAAACCATAATTAAAAAAAACCCGTTATAGATAGACACTTTATGCATTTGGTTAAAAACTTATTCGAAATGTTGTTTTATTGTCATCAATGATGTCATCAATGCTTTTGATATTTTGATCAAACTTTTTAAAGAAAATCAGTTTTTTACTATAATTAATGTTCAGGAGCAAGTTATCAACGTTTTCAAAAATATTTTAATAAAATCCCAGCTAATACAAATTTTTAAATAAAAATAATAACTATTTACAAGTAGCAAGAGTTCTTGCAAATCGCAATCGACGGCCCAACCTTAGATAGGCTCAAGGCTGAGTGAAGTTGGTAGCCTACATTTAAAAAATGAAAAATAAACTAGTCAATTGCAAAGAGGTTCATCAAGAGACAATGACCTGAAAAGGTTTGCTGGACGAGGCTAAGCCCCAGAAGGCAGAAAATTGTAAAAATTAAACCAAACTAGGGTTTCTGATTATTTGAGCTTTTTACTATTTGCAAATATCGGTTAGTAGAACCTTACTATTCGCAAATAACAAATAATATTCGAATAGTTTCGTTTTTGTATTTTTTTTTTTAATTTTGTTTTTTTTTATCAATAACTATTCTATTACTTGTGTTTTTGTATTAAAAATTAAATAAAACTTATAGTTGGGAATTACAAACAGATAAAATTTTTGAATTCAAAATTTAGCAGGGGTACTTTAGTACACATACATGCTCAGCGAACGAAGCTCACAGTTAATGATTATTTACGGTTATATATTCTCTTAGAAAATGCAGACGAAAAATACAGACAATTAATAAGAAAAAAGTTATTTATTAGAATTCCTGTTAGAATTACGAGAATTGTAAGTTGTAATTACGTAATTATTGTTCTAGAATCAAAATTCAATCATATTTAAAAAAAAAAAGTAAAATATTTGAGTATTTACGTAATTCGATTTTAGTTGTTAAAAATTTCTTGTACAAAATCGAATACTTGTTTTTACACGTTGTATCATTGTATATAAATACACACTGCTTCACAGTAGAAGCATGCATACGCAAATCTTATGATTTCATTTTATATAAATACACACTGCTTCACAGTAAAAGCATGCATACGCAAATTTTATGATTTCATTGTATATAAATACACACTGCTTCACAGTAGAAGCATGCATACGCAAATCTTATGATTTCATTGTATATAAATACACACTGCTTCACAGTAGAAGCATGCATACGCAAATCTTATGATTTCATTGTATATAAATACACACTGCTTCACAGTAGAAGCATGCATACGCAAATCTTATGATTTCACTTCACGTAAATTTTTCGATTGAATTTTTAATTTGAGTTAATTGCAATATAATAAAAAAATATTTTATTTTGCAAAAAATTATGCATTTTTTTCAGTACAAAAATGAATTCAAGTAAAAGCAAATCAAAGGTATGGAAACACTTTACATTAGATCCAAATGACAAAACAAAACTTTATGCAAGAAATGTAATACAAAATTGTCGTATACAGGAAGAGGAACAAGCAGCATGAAAAATCTTCTGAAAAATCTTCTTTTGTTTCTGAAACAAAAAATTGATTTGGATTTGCAGGAGTCAGAAAGATAACCACCTCAAGTAAAAATACATAGAAAAAACTCTTCAAGATTTTATCAAAAAAAAATCTTTAGAAGAGATTGTTGCAAAACTAGCAGCTAAATATGGATTTTCAATCAATGCGATAAATAAATCAGATTTCATACGTCAGAAAATTGGCAAATCAAGAAAAGTGTTGCCAAAAAATCCTTCTGATGTAATGGCATTAGTTCATAATTTTTACGAAGCAACTAAAGCAGAGTTGAAACAAAAATTGAAAAGTATGCTTGCGAACAACGAAAAATTCAGTTTGACGATGGACGAATGGACGAGCGTAAAAATGAGAAAATATTTGAATATAGATATTCATACACATGATGGAGATTTTTTTAATCTTGGTTTGGTTCTCATTCCTCGTCATGCAGATGTGAAAACATTGCAAATGATAGTTCGTGAACATCTAAGAACGTTTGACATCAAATTTGATACTGATATTGTGGTTTGTACAACGGATGGCGCCGCTGTTATGGTAAAATTAGGCAGAGAATCACCTTCAATCACCCAACTGTGTTATAATCACGCGTTGCATTTCGCTGTAATTGACGTTATGACTGAAAACTCGGAGGTTGTTGATAACAAAGAGTCGTCTCCAGATTCTACTGATAATAAAAATAATGAGTCCAATTATGATATGGCTATTGATAACCAGCCATCATCACTTAATTTGTCATCTTTAATGAAATTAAAGCTGGAACCTCTACGTAAAGTAGTTAAATACTATAAAAATCGACCGTTAAAAACAATGTACTACAGCAACACGTACTCGAACAACATAAAAAACCATTGGAGTTGTTACTAGATGTGAAAACCATTGGAGTTGTTACTAGATGTGAAAACCATTGGAGTTGTTACTAGATGTGAAAACCATTGGAGTTGTTACTAGATGTGAAAACGCGTTGGAATTCCATTGATACAATGTTAGAGCGCGCATTTTTAATTCAAAATAGTATAAAAAATGCACTGGAAGATTTAGATAGTATTCGTCTGTACGATAGCTTAGATTTTGATTTTTACGCCAATCTTGTGGAAGTATTAAAACCAATAAAACTGTTGTAGCGTTAAGTCGCTCAGATGCAAATTTACTTACAGCTGAAGTATCAGTCGATCAAATTTACTTACAGCTAAAGGCGCTATTAATTTTTTGTACAAAAAATTGTCAGATATTGGAACTAATTTAACAGAACGGTTTCTCAAAAGAGTGAAAATCAGAATTAACAAACGACGCAATGATGATTTGATTAAGTTGATGCAATTTACATATGCCCCCCCCCCCTCCACACAATCACGTCAAATGGTGGATGGTGCTATTGAATTTTTAAATCGCTTATATCCTCTTGAAAACAACGATGACGGCAACCAAAGTAATGAAGTTATAGAAACTACATCCCCAGAAAATGAATTTGCCAGTCTTTTAGATGAATTGAATTCATCTATTGCAAAAGCAACCAAAGAAAAACAAAGTTCAACTGGTTTTGATAAACTTAGACAAGAGCTTAATTTATTCAAATTAACAGGGAAAAAAACGAAAAACATCGGATTGTTACAAAATTCATTAAAAGCAATCCGTCCAGCCTCTACTCAATCGGAAAGAATTTTTTCGTTATCGTTTAATATATTTTTCGTTATCGTCTAATGCATTCAAAGTTTGTCTTATCAGACAAATCTTTGAATGCATTAGTATTCCTAAAATCTTATTTTTTAAATAAATAAACAATATTTTGGAATAAATTTAGTTGTTTTTTTTTCTGAAAAAATTAATTGGTGTCTTCCCATTATGCATAATTCCTGTTATGCATAATTCCTGACAGGAATTATGCATAACAGGAATTATGCATAATGGGGCGAAACCAATTAATTTTCTCACAAAAAATCGAAAAAAAAAAACCCCAAAATTATTTGCAAATAATTGACAACAATTCGCAAATAACGAATAGTGAATTTTGAACAATTAGTCGCAAATATCGGTTACGAATATATTCGAACCAGAAACCCTAAACCAAACATTTGTGAATTTTTGTAATTATCCAAACATTTTATGAATATTGTTTGCCCAATATTTTGAGAAAATTTTTTACAAAAGCAAATTTCACATTTATGCAAGTTTTATAATAGATCAACAAAACGAACTTTTTGTGTTTTGATGACAAAGTCTCATAGAAATTGTAAATAATGCAGAGACTGGACGATATCTTATTCAATAGATATCATTTCCAGACTGTTCAGGCGTTTTTTCGCCATAGATTTTAAATAATATCAACGCGGAACTTCTTTTACCCAATGCAACAATCATCGTAAGTGTCAAATAAAAGAATGGGCGTTTGACATTCGGAAATATAGGGCGTTGGAAATAATTAGCGTTTACATTTAGAAATATAGCGACATTTTGAACAGTAATGTTTAAACCATGGTCATATATAAAACGGAGAACATGAAGAGAAGAAGAGACACTATTTGAATGTTAAAAAATATTTGCAATTCATTGCATAAATTCATCGGATCAATTTCTGAATCAGATGCATTTATAAGCGCAATAATCAAATCCGCACACCATTTCATCAAAACTTTTTGGTCTGACTTCTCTAAAAACTCTGAATTTTTTTTATATTGTGCAGAAATCTGTAGAGGCTAAAATGACTTTACTAATTAAAGTAAAAAAAATAACTGCTGGATCTAAGAAAATAATAAAAACTTCTACACGATATTTTTTTTTGGATCCGTCAATGATTTATCTATGGATTCATAATCCAACTACTGTGCACTTTCTTTCTTCACAAGCTAATGGAAGCTGGAAACGAAATAAAATGTGATTATCTGCTTTTATTTCTTGAGCCAATTTTTTGGATGAAATTTGAGCAAATACAAATCCTTTTTTTTTTGTATTTTTTTATAACACTGGTTGCACCTTTTATAAATTTCAATGCAATGTTAAACTAAACATTTTTTGATTGCATCAATTTACTGAAGATACCCATTTGAGCCAATAAATTGTACTAGATGGCCAAGGTAATCAAAAATGGAAAATATTTGCTAATACAGTTGTTTTGGTCCTTGCTTTTGGATTATTGGCTTTTTCAGCCACTTGCACCAATGCATATGACATTAATGCTATTTGAAAACAAAAAACTTTTAAAATATCAATCCGGCATTCCCACCGCGTATCGGAAATAGGCTTTCCTGTTAGATTTTGCACATGAGATTTAAAGAATTTCCATTGTTGTACTATGCTAGACAATTTGATGTAAAACTTCAAAAAATGTCATTGCAACGACCGAATTTTTTACCATGTCTCCAAGAATTAAACTGAAACTGTGACACCCAAATGGAAAATAAAATGATTTCGTGTTGAGTTTAAGTATACACTTTTGTACATCACGATTCATGTTTGCTCTGTTATTATATCTTTGGCTTATGCAGTTCGGTAAATTTAAATTCAGATCTTCAAGCTTTTAAGCATGCTTCCTACCTGTCAATGATAGCACTAATACCTGTATCAGTGTTGTTGCTAAAATAATTTTAATATACTAATATTACAAAAACTAAACAACAAAGTCATTAAAATTGAAATTATTATTAATAATGATAAAAGAAAATAATATAAGGAAAATATATAAAACAATAATATAATGAAAATAATATATAAGAAAATAATATATAAGAAAATAATATAAAGAAAATAATATATAAGAAAATAATATAAAGAAAATAATATATAAGAAAATAATATAAAGAAAATAATATATAAGAAAATAATATAAAGAAAATGATATAAAAGAAAAATTAATGATGTTTTAGACCGTCAGCGTCACTCTGTCATGATTAACTTGCGTCACTCTGTCATGATTAACTTGTTTGTTTATATTTGACTTTTGCCACTCTATGTACAAACTTTCTTTAATTTTAAAATCCATTTTAGTAACAACTTCATCTAGAACTGAAAAGCATTCATTACTAAATTTAGGCAAAACATATTTCATAGTAATGAAGGTGTTTAATTATATATGAGTTTTTATCGTACCCTATAATGTTCAAATGTTTGAGTTTTAAAATGACTTAAAATATGTCTTGCAAATGCATTATGCACTCATAAATTTTTTGTGCAGCTATAGCGCAGTGGTTACAGTTCTTGATCGGAACCAAGAGGCTTGAGGTTTGACCTCGGCTCTAGCCAAATAAGCGACATTGGTAAAGAAGGAGGGTGAATTTGCTAGTTAAATGCTCTTCCGCGGTGCTCAGTGATAAGACCATAGGTGCTCAGTGATAAGACCATAGATGCTCAGTGATAAGACCATAGGTGCTCAGTGATAAGACCATAGGGACATCTGAAAGCACCGTAATAACCACACACAAAAATAATTAAACTAATTATTATTTAAATTCAATAGAAAGGAAATATTTATTAAAAAAAATGAGATGCAGAACATCTCATGTGATGTGAGCAAAAGTTTTCACAACATAAATTCACATTATCGGTTGAAAGTATTTTTTAATAATGAAGTTAAATTTTGTTTAATAAAATCCGGAATTTTGCCTATTAAAATAACAAATGGTTTCTTTTTGTCTACCAGATAAAATTTCAAAAATAGATTTGATTATGTAAAATACATACATTTTATCAAGAAGCCAAGATAGATACATGTTTTGTTTTAATGTTTTCAAAGCATAAAAATGACAGAACAACAATCAGATTTTGTGTTGTTAATTTTGAAAGCTTTATACTAATTTATAAAAATTAGTAAAAGTCCAGATTTGTGTTTTTATGAAAATTAACTTAGGCAAATGTCAACTGCATCCAGCTAACATTCCCCTGCCTGGAGTTCTTGGTTGAGTAAAGAATAGAGATAAAAATACTCATCATGGGAAAATGTTAACTTAATCCAAGTTCTGTATTGTAAAAGGCCTTTTTATGCAAAAACTTTAGGGTTAAGCAGAATAGTTCTGTTGACCACATCCAAACCCTTCTTCATCTATTAGGTTAGTGCAGATATTAAACTGTGTTTCATTGTTTCCAGTCTAGGATGATAAATGCTGGATTTTTTTGACTCTACTTAAAGGTTTTTTGCGCTTTCTTGATAGTGTCTAATCAACTCTTCCTGTTATCTCCTAATGAGAGTTATATCCTAATATATCTCCTAATGAAGATACTCTTCTCAGAGAGACCGATTCCATCAACAGCTGTAAAATATCAGAGCATTAAAAGAGCCATGTTGCGCATGGTTGGTATCCCTGGTAAGGAGCCCTATGTTACGACTTTGGGTTAGTAAGTAGGACTAAATCAACTGCATAGCTCATTGCTTGAAATACCGTGCTCTATCTATAAATGATTCAAGTTCTCTTTAAACTTAGGTCATGCAAAAGTAACCAAGAATTTTAAACATAAAAAACCATCTTCGCCACATCACTGTTTTTATATATCTTTTACATCTTTTACTTTTATCCGTCTAAAAAGGCTCTGCGGGGCCACGTTAGGTGGGTTTTTTTTAAAGTTTTCTATAGAAGATTTAATAATCAAAATAAAAACAATAATGTGCATAATAAATGATTTTTATGAAAAACATATTAAAACATGTATTTTTGTTCAATATAATAACTAGTGACACGATTGAGTATTTATATATTTTATATTATACTTTATTTATATATGTTTATTTATTTTATATTTAAAAGACGATTATATATAAAAACACAATTTTACCTCTGTAGATTACTCTTTAATCCCTCCTTTTTTTTAGGTTTTCATTGAAGGTCTTGCAAACTAAACTTTGGGCCTCGCGCTTGCTCGAGCCGGTACTGTTGATAAGTAATATCATTTGGCTTGCAAAGACTCCAATAGTCACATAGCTTGGCTTGGAGGTATAAGTACGCATTAAATCACCTTTTTTTTTCAAAAAGTCTGGTTTGAATCATTATTTTATGTGCTTCTGCTTAGCACCTTTTCACTCTCTCACCTTTTTCTTTGTTCTTTATAGTTCTTCTTTTTCTTCCCAAGACACGCTTATGGACGTAATTTCTGACCTTGCCCTTTCTCTTTACCCCTCTGCCAATATTATTAGAAACTTTAACAACTGAATGACTTAACTCTACTACCACTGACTCTGCACTAAACCAACTTGTGTAATAATGAATAATATATGTTAATATATTATTCATTATTACACAACTTGAATAATATATGATAGCGAAAAAGAACGTTGCACAAAAACCTTAAAAATGTAAGCGACATATATGTATATGACATATATTTAATGAAGGATATAAAAATATTCTCTAAACAATAATAAAGATGAAAAATGTGCATGTGAAAATTAAATACAACTAAAACAACTTCTGCTAATTCCCACAATGCATTTCACAATCTCTTACTCAGACTTTTTCATTTGTGACTTGTTTTCCCAGACTTATTCACTTACTTTCACTTCTTTTGTGAAAGACTTATTCACTTACTTTCACTTCTTTTGTGAAAGTTTTCCCAGACTTATTCACTTACTTTCACTTTTTTTCTTACTTTGTGTCTTGTCTCTGACCCTAGTTTTTGTTCAGTTTCTTTTTCTTCTCCTAGGTGGTTCCGACCAAAAATATCTATTACTCATTTTTCTTTTACTTTATATTTGGACTCACTCTCTCATATATGCCTCCTACGTAACCTCCTGGATCCAGGCAGGAATAGAAGTTTTTATTCTTTCTTGCCGGTTCCAAGTTAAGCCTCATTTGACTCCAGAGTTTTTACCTTCTTGTGCAGCAGTTACATCTAACCGTAATTTATTTTTTTTCATGTTTTTCAAAAGAACTAGTCTCTTTTGAACAAATGCTTATTTGTTATTGTAAGAAATCAATGCAAAAAGATCTGATGCTAAGCTCCATAATTCCTAGTTTACTTAATTTCGTGTCTTATCTCAGAAGTAAGGTTCTAGAGAAAATCTTTAACATCATCTTTAAAAAAGGTAAGGTCTAACATTCCATCTCTTTTTCGTGGGACAAATCTTATTACCTCTCCTAAAGATAAGACTGAAATAGCAGCCGAATTTAAACGTGATCTCGTTTATTTAACAGATTGGAGCTTGCAGCAGCTTGAACATTTTAAATCCAATAAAACTGATTTATTTACTGCAAACAACTTTCGCAATACTGTTGACATCTTATTTGAAAGATAGGTTTCTTCTCACTTTTTTTTTTTAATTATCGTTCACTATTGACCTCATGAAAACCATATATACAATCAATTGCTAAATTAGCATCTGCAAAGGTTTCTTCTCTTTATCGTACAAAACATTTTTTTACTCCTGATTCCACACTCCACCTCTCTATAAACATTTTAATTGCCCCTGTATGGAATAGTGTTGTCATATCTGGGCTTGTTCTTCAAATGATGCTCTTTCTCTTCTAGACAAGGTTCAAAAACGCATTGTAAACTTAGTTTAACCTACTCAAATATGCTAAGCTTGGACCTCTCTTCCATCGTTAAGTTGCATCCCGTTCTCTATTCTAAATAGTGAAAAAATATCGCTTATGGTTTGGTATTAATGTAATCAAGAAAATTAAATGCATGAAATTCAGAAGGAAATGCCTCAAATATATAGTCAATATATCTATTATAAAAGTTTGGTCAACTCCATTTTACGACATTAACCACTTTTCTTTAAAGTACCCATAAAAAGGTTTGAGAGAACAGGTGCAAGTGGTGAACCCAATCCCACTACATTAATTTGGTTATAAAATTGTCCTATGAAGTGAAAAAATGTTTGAGAAATTGCAAAGTGAATTTTTTGAAAGCTTATTTAAAATTTTCTTTTTTTGTTAAATAAGCTTTATTTACTTTTTTTTTTTTTTTTTTCAATTATCTTCGCTTCCAACAAGGTTGCAAGCAACCACTTATTAATGTTGGAAGTTACTGGAAGAGAAAAGATGAAGATTGTAGAGCAAGATAACGATTGACAGACGACTTAAAATATTGCAAATTATATGAATCAGGAAAGCAAGATGAAGGAAGCGAATTCCAAAGAACTGATGTTCGAGGAAAAAAACTAGACGAATAAGAGTTTTTGGAGCACTTAGGAACAGTAACAGAAAAAGGATGAGACTTAATTGAATGACGAGTAACACGAGAATGAATTTTAGTAGATGGCACAAGAGACGCTAGCTCTTTAGAGCAGTGCCCATTATAGTATTTGTAGAAAAGAGAAAGAGAAGCAACATTACGACGATGTGACAGAGGTTGAAGGTTGGCTGCAAGAGTAGGTCCAACTATGTTTACAATGCGTTTTTGCACCTTGTCTAAAAGAGGTTGAAGGTTGGCTTCAAGAGCAGGTCCAACTATGTTTACAATGCGTTTTTGCACCTTGTCATAAATAAAGGGCATCATTAGAAGATCCGCCCCAGATATGGCAACAGTATTCCATACAAGGCCGGATTTGAGATTTATAGAGATAGAAAATAGAATCCAGAGTAAGAAAGTGACGAGCTCGATAAAGAGAAGCAACTTTAGCAGATGCTAATTTTGCAACGGATTTGATATAAGGTTTCCAAGAAAGATCAGAAGTAACAGTTAATCCTAGAAGATAAAGGGTAGATGAGTCATCGAATATATTACCGTTCATAAATATAGGAAGGTCTAAATTATTGCGATAACGATTGGCCGAATAAAATTGAGTTTTATCTGCATTAAAGTTCACCAGCCACTGCGAGCCCCATGCTGTAGCAGAAGTGAGATCCTTTTCGAGCTCAGATGCCCCCTGCAAGCAATCAGAGGGAGTGGCTTCTTATCGTGACAAGAATAAATGGTAGTATCATCAGCGAACAATGCCACCTTAGACGTGAGAATATCTGGAAGATCGTTAATGTAAATTAAAAAGAGTATAGGGCCAAGGATTGAACCTTGGGGAACCCCTGAGGTTACAGAATAAGAAGAAGAGTGCTGTCCGTCAAGGACAACTTTTATACTACGATTAGAAAGGAAGGATTCAATAATCTTAAAGATGTTTCCAGATACACCGTAAGAAGAAAGCTTATGGAGTAGACCAGCATGCCAAACTTTATCAAACGCTTTAGAAATGTCAAGAGCAATGGCCTTAACCTCTCCCCCTTTATCTAATGCGCGATAAAACCTATCGGTTATTACTGTTAGCAAATCAGCCGTAGAACGAGAAGATCGAAATCCATACTGATGATCAGAAAGTAGGTTATGAGATTCGAGATGAGAGATTAAGTGTTTGTTAATTAAAGATTCAAAAACCTTGCTTATGATAGGAAGAAGACTAATGGGACGGTAGTTAGATGAGTCAGATCGCTGTCCAGAATTTTTAAAAATAGGGATAACAGATGCTGCTTTCCAGCAGGCTGGAAAACAAGACTCTGATAAGCACTTGTTGAATAGTTTTGAAAAGATAGACGACAGCTCAGGAGAACACTTCTGCAAGACTATAACAGGTATGTTGTCCGGGCCGCAAGCTGTAGAAGAGTCTAAGCGGAAATCACTTTAGATACAGAAGCTGGAGTGATACGAATGTCGAGCAATGGATCAACCTGTTTGACGGGTATATCAGGTAAAACGCAACTAGTGGCATCAAGAGATGATATTGATGAAAAGTTCTTGGCAAACAATTCAGCTTTGTCTTTAGGTGAGGTGACAAAGTCTGAACCGTACAAAAGAGGTGGAATTACAGACTTACCCTTATTATTGATACTATTAAAGATTCTCCAGAAGTCACGAGAGCCTAATTTTTGTGATGAAATACGAGATTTCATGATCTGAGAATAGCGGGTTTTGGCGTTAGACAAAACCTTTTTACTATGGTTCATAGCAGTAATAAAGAGACGTCTGTTTTCTGGAGAATTGTTTTGCTGATAGATATGGAAGTAAATGTTTCGATTGGCAATTGCAGCAGCACAATGTGAGGAAAACCATGGAGAAGAGTGAGGCGTGACCTGGAATCGTCGAGAGGGAATAAAGGATACCATGCCAGCCTGAATCCACGAAGTTATGTAAGAAACACATTTGTCAACAGGGAGACGAAAGATTTCTACCCAGGGGCCATCACGAAGTAAGTCACGAAAAGAGTCCCAGTCAGCTTTAAGGTAGTTGTAAGATGTACAATGATAGGGGGATTCTAATGGTAAAGAAGAATGAGATAATCGTTTTAGAGAGACCAAACCATGATCAGACGCACCTTAGGTTGAGTGTGAAGAAACTGAACACTGACTAGGATCAGAAACAAGACATAAGTCGAGTAGAGAAGGTAAATGATTCGGGTTGTCTGGAAAGCGAGTTGGAAAGTTGACTATTTGAGTTAGGGATTGAGAAAGACAAAAGTTGTGGGCCTTAATGCCTGCAGAGTCACTGACACTAGAGCCAAGCCATTCAGTGTGATGAACATTAAAGTCACCGACAACAACAATATTGGCTGATGGATAAAGAATGAGGGCTTGGTCAATATAATCAGAAATAACATCAAGAAGAGTGCAGTCTTGGGATGAGGGAGAGCAATATAGAACAAAGAGAAAGGTGATAGAGTGAAGTGGTGCTAAACGAAAGCACATAAAAGAGTAGTCTGTGGATTCAAACCTAGTTTCCCGACAAATGGGTGAATTCTTACGAATGTAAATGCCCAGGCCAAGCATGTGACTATTGGAGTCTTTACGAATTAAAAAAAGATAACCATCAACACTAAGATCACAAGATGAGACAGCTGAACTCAAATTAGTCTCACAAAGAGCAAGCAGGTCTGGTGAACTTTGCAAGAGATAAGACTCAACAGAAGAAAAGTTACTGACTACCAGCCGGCCTCAGAACCATAAAACTGAGTTTTAGAGCTGTACCCTCATTTGGAGATAATAGAATGAGTTGCCTAGTCATAAAAACAGAGACACAAGCAAAACCCATGAATCGAGTCAAGAAGATCCAGCGTTCAACATTCTAAACTGGAAACAATGTATTAAAAATACATCTGCGCCAGCCTAATAGATGACGAAGGGGTGCAAGGCTGGTCAACAGATAGAATCTGTTTACCCCTTAAGTCTTTGCCTAGAAGGCCTTCTAAAAGACAGCAGCCGGATGCATGTATTATCTGCCCAAGATGAGTATTTTTATCGAGACACCATCTCTAGCCTTTACTCAACCAAGAGCCCCAAGGCAGGGGGTGTTTTATGTCGGAGTTTGCATCTCCTAGCCTTTGCCTAAAAAGGCATATCCTACAAGGCAGCAGGACATGAAGCAGATTGTACTGGGTTACATGTTACCAGTAGCAGGATAAACCTGACCTGACTGATAGACTATATATATATATATATATATATATATATATATATATATATATATATATATATATATATATATATATATATATATATATATATATATATATATAAAAATATATATATATATATATATATATATATATATATATATATATATATACACATACATACATATATACAATTATATATATATATTTATATATATATATATATATATATATATTTATATATATATATATATATATATATATATATATATATATATATATATATATATATATATATATATAAATTTATATTATTAACTTATAAATTATATATTATAAACTTTTAAATTAGGCTTACTATTAAGAATGGTTTCGTGTAACGGGATGCTGGTAGGAAGTTGATATAAGGTCCAGATAAATTGGCAGTTTAAATGTTGATTATACTCACTTATTTGAATATTTTAGAAGTTAGGTAAAGCACATCAAGATTATGAAAACAAATTATCTTTAAAACATTGTTTTGGAGATGGTACAGTTTAATTAGAACCTTGTTGGTGAGAAAGTTACTGAATGAAAAAAACTGCACTAAAAGATTGTGCAAGCACAGTGAAGGAAAAACAGATTTGTTGTTGTGAAACTGATTTTAGACCAACAGACTGCAACATGCAGACTGTTACATACAGATCGCAACATACAGTTACTTAAATGTCAGAAAGTTTTTTTATTTTTTCTTTGATTAAAGTCAGAAAAAAAAATTTCGAAGATGTTATGTTCCCGAGTTTAAAATGTTAAGATTTTTAAATTTTTTTTTAGAAATATAGTTATTGTTACTTTTGAATGCATTTTTTCGACCAGGCAAAAAGTAGCACATAACTTTTGTAATAAATATCAGAACCCCAAAGCTCTCTCTGAAAAGTATAAAAAACATATGATATTATTTCATCAAGGAAACATTAGAATAGAAGCGTCGACTAAACAGATCATTTTTTCAGTTTGGTAATCTATTTTTTCAGGAGCAAATGACAAGCGAAGAGGATTCTCCTCTTGCCCATTATTCATACTGATCCCTGATACTTTAAAGTACTTAAAGGTATTAGCAATATATTCTATTTTATTAAAAAATAATAATAATAATGAAATATTGTGTAATTTTGTTTACCTTCAGTAAAACTTGTAAAATTTAGCTTAAAGTTTTTCTTATTATTTTTTCTTTTTATCTTTTATTGCTTGCATTCTTTTTATTTTAGAACACTGTTTTATAACAAAAAAAATAAAAAATTGAAAACTAATAAATGCTTTAAATAATATTAACTCCACTGTCGGGAAAGTTTGCGTACTTTGACAATTTATACTGCTATATATTGACAATTCATACTGCTATTTAGGTATTAAAAATGAATTATTGTCAGGATTATTTTCAATTTTTAAACCTTTAAGGGTTTAAAAATTGACAATAAAATAAAACCTAATAAATCACTTCTTTTTTATTGTTAAGCATTCATTATTTTCTGGTGCTACTTCTACCGTCATAATTTTTCTTTTCAGGTTACTTAACCTTTTTCAGGTACTAAATCTAAAACCATATCAATCTTTTTAAACTTTGGTAAACAAACACACAAAATTGCAGTTTAAAATGAAACTATTTAATAGTCAAAAACTTAATTAAAGTTACTAATAAAGTATTTAATATAATTATTGTCTTGAAAATAAATGAGTACATTATGAAGTTTTTTTTAATTTCAAAACATGCAGAAAAAACTTACTGCATAAATGTCTTCAAAACATAAGCTTTCTATTTAAAAATTGCATTCTTTCTTATTCGAGAATGAATATTTTTAATTGAATCTAAACAATTTGTATCTTCAATTTAATTTATAGATAAAACTTAATATATATAGATTGCCAAATTTTTTTTTAATTATGTTAGAGCTATGTTAATTTTTTTTTTTATATTCTGATCAAAATATAAATAATTAAAGCAGTTTGGAGGAGGTTACTTCCAATGACTACCATTCATACAAAAAATAACTTTTAACACACTCACATAAAATATGATTTCAATTCTAGAAAATAAAAATAATATAGTTTAGCATTGATGACTGCTTGCAAGCGTTTTGTTATCGAAAGTACTAATTTCTGAATGAAATTAATGTCAATTTCTTCCCAATAACGTTTGATTGTTGTAAGCATGTCATTTTTTGACTTTCTTTCGTTTTGAGGAATAGTTCTATCCAAGTATTCTCATATATTTAAATTTGGCGATTGAGCAGGCCAATCGAACTTAAAAATTTCATGATCAGCGAACCAATCTTTGACGATCTTTGCTATATGTTTTGAATCATTATCCTCCTGCCAGATAAAATTGTCCTCGATCCTTAATTTTGCCGCAGAAACAAAGACGTTGGTCATCTTACCATTGATCAACTCGATAATACCAGGGCCGTTCCATGAAATAGAACCCCACAGCATCACCAACCCACTACCATACTTGACTGTAGGGATCATATTTTGCATTAAAAACTCCTCATTCTTTTTTCTGAAGACCGTTTTTCTTCTCTTTGTCGATTGGAGTTCAAACTTGCATTCGTCTGTCTAAATTACAGATTTCCAGACTTCGACAACTTTATATGCATTTTAGCAAACGCCAGCCTCTTTCTTCGATTATTTATAGAGATGAATGGTTTTTTTCGCATCGCTCTACCGTATAATCCAACATTATTGAGACGTCTTCTAATTGTTTGAGGACTAATTGCCAAATTTAATTAGTTTTTAAGTTCTATTAAACTCATGTTTGGCGTTTCAACCGATGTTCTAACAATCAGTCTATCATCTCTTGCAGTTATCTTCCTTACACCTTCCGCATTTAATCCAAATATCTTTGCTACTTCTCTCAATGACTTTCCTTCCTCCTTAATTAAACGATAAATTTCAATCCTGGTATCAGTCGAAGTTTCACGGCGTGCCTTCTTAAAAAAGTTTATTTCGTCAATATGCTGTTCAAAATAAATAGTGAAATTTAAAATTCTTATTTAAAATATTATTTAACTTAATTAAGCCATTATTCTGCTTATTTCATTAACTTACCGGTGATTATATATTAAAAATATATATTTATATATATTTGTGTTCTATTAAGCAGCCGTGGCACAGTGGTAGAGCACGTGCCTCAGGAACGTAAGATCCGTGGAACGTAAGATCCTTGTCAACAGACTTTTGGATTTAGCCAAATTTATAAATCACGATATATTAGCTTATCTATTTATATTTTTAGCTATTTTTGTAATGCTTTTAAAAAATAACTGTATCTCGAAGGGAATTTTGCAATATTTTGCTTTTCTTTTTGGTTTTTGATCGCGATACAGCAAATTTTTAACAAAATATACGCCTGTCAACTCACTTTTGAGCGTCACTGTATATGCGAGTAGTTATTTACATTTTATTTGATTTATTTGGTAATTGATCGTCGCATTTTTTTTTAGATCGTTATAACAAATTCAATATCTAATGCAGTGGTGAGTTATAGAAGGAAATTGTTCAGTAATCTGTTTCATCTATTGCAATGACGAATTGCAATAGATGAAAAGTGGTTTGGTTGTTGAAAAGCTTTATTAATTTAAAATTTTTTAGTTTTACAATTTTAAATTTTTGATTAACATTTTGCATAAATGCAAATTATGTGTTATTTGTCTAAACTGTTTATATAAAGTATATGATTTTTTATGCTGTGTGAAGTGTTTATTAAAAACCAGTTTTTGATAAATACTTCACACAGCTTTTAATCGTTAAGCTCAAGAATCGTTTATTTAATCTACTTTGTCATTTAACTAATCTACTTTTTTTTTATATTAATCACAAAATATCCGTGTTTAAATGCCTTTTTATTTTTAAATTTTTAATAAACAAAACATACTTCATTTAAAAAATGACAATGGTAAAGATGTAACTTCTTAACTACGTCATAACGTCATCATTATCTCACCTCATGAATGCGTCATAAATATTATTTTCAACATACAATTTTAACATACGTGGCAAAATGTGAGGAAATAATTATGAAAACCTAAAATCGACGATAAAAAAAATTAATACCAAATTTATTATTACTGTTATTATTGTTATTTAAATATTATGTTTACATTGCTGTTTTAAAAGACGTTAGGCCTTCCTGTAGCAGGTCTTGCCACAGAGAACCGTGCAAGAGCTTAGAAAGTTCTAGTCGTCTTTCTTTTATTCACGATTCAATTAATTTTTTAAATATATATGTGTGTATTTTTAATATTTAGTATTTTAAGTATATATGTGTGTGTGTGTATATATATATATATATATATATATATATATATATATATATATATATATATATATATATATATATATATATATATATATATATATATATATACACACGTTCAAACACACGCGCGCGCACACAAAAAAATAAATTGCTTCAAAAATTTATAGATTTTGGTGCATGCGATTTCTACTCGGCGATTTCTACTTCTTAAGTCGCTACACAGTATTATTAAACAACGGTCTTTGTACATTCGACCCGCGCTAGCGAGTTTGTTTTGATCGGTTAATATGAATGACAAAGATCAAAGATGGACTTATATATATGGAACAAAATATCAATAAATAAATTTGATGTTTGCATAAATCATTAAAAAAAAGTATTGTTATTTAGAAAAAAAAAACAAAAAACAAAAAAAAAGTTTAATAAAAATTTTAATAACTAAATAATGCTAATATAAGCTATGTATATGTAAAATGTAGTAATTAAACATCGGTGATTTTGTTGCATAGATTTTTTATTATCCTATTTATAATATTTGCATTTTTTAATGTCTTTATTATATATAATTATGTGTGTTTGTGTGTGTGTGTTGTGTGTGTGTGTGTGTGTGTGTGTGTGTGTGTGTGTGTGTGTGTGTGTGTGTGTGTGTGTGTGTGTGTGTGTATATATATATATATGTATATGTATATATACATATACATATATACATGTATATATGTATATGTATATATATATGTATACATATATATATATATATATATATATATATATATATATATATATATATATATATATATATATATATATATATATATATATATATATTTATTACCATATAATATTTGTATATAAAATTAATTAAGTTTTTAAACCCAACAAAATTATGACTGATGACTAGAAACTAGTTGATTCATGTATTATTTGTTAAAAGTATACTTTTTTATTCAGAAGTGGAAAAAATAAATCTTATTTCTAAGTTATTTTATTTATATAATATATATATATATATATATATATATATATATATATATATATATATATATATATATATATATATATATATATATATATATATATATTTATATATATTTTGCTTATTGCAATGTGTCATTTTGGCTGCAGAGACTTGTTAAACATAAGGAATGTTTATTAGCTTCAGTACATAAAATCTTATAGCCCACAGCCATAAAGGAGTGCTGCTACAAATCAAATCAAAATCAAATATATTTCGAAATAAGTTATAACATTTCAAGGAAATTTACAATAGTACAAGTACTAATATAAAGTAAATACCTCAATATACAACGTAACATTATAGTCAATGATGAAAGTAATAATAATAACTGTTATTAATAATACTAATAATAATAATAATAATAATAATAATAATAATAATAATAGCAATAATAGTAATAACAATAATAACAATAATAATAGTAATAAGAATAATAACAATAATAACAATAATAACAATAATAACAATGATTGTGATAAGAACAATAATAGCAACAACAACAACAAAAATAATAATTATAACAATAATAATAATAGTAACGAAATAATAACAATTATAATAAGAGAAGAATTTCATAAATAAAGACAATAACAGCAGCAACAAAAATTTAGTAAAGAGTGATGGCAACAACAATGATTTAGTACGAAGTAGAATAGTTGAGAAATAGAGAATTTTTGAATGAATAGAGATAAATATATAGATAAATAAAGAATGCCAACCCATTCATACTAAAATTAATAATATTAGTATAGATGATTTAATAATAAAGTTTAAAAATAGCAGATAGAAAATCAGAGAAATTAGATGTAGATAGATAAGTAGAGAATTTCAAAATGTTAAAAATATCAAATTAAAAACTGAAGGATTACGAATTGACATATCTAGTAAAGAATGTCAATATTAGTTGGTTGAAATATTTAATTGTATTTTTTTAAGAGATAATTAAAAAGCTTGATTTTTAATTATCTCTTAATTAAAAATCAAGCTTACGCCAATGCCTATATATGTATATATAGGCAGTGTCATATATATATATATATATATATATATATATATATATATATATATATATATATATATATATATATATATATATATATATATATATATATATATATATATATATATATATATATATATATATATATATATATATATATATTACTGATTTACAGGTTTTTAGAAATTTTAAGATTTAAACTACTTTAATGAATAAATACTTATCTTGTAGTTATATTTTATCATTTATTGTTAGAGCGCTTTACTTAGAATATTAACTTAGTTATTTCATAGCTTTTTATTTTTTATAAAAAGTTTTAAAATAACAAGGTAATAATCTTAATGATTTTTATCATTAGCTGTGATATTCTCTTTAGGGATTTTTATCAATAATAGTGATAATCTCTTTAGGGATTTCCTGTTTTTTGAACTTTTATAGATTTTCTATGGACTTTGAGTCAGGTGAATTCCATGCATAAGGCAAAACGCACACATTTTTTCAGCTAGGAATGCTGTAACCTTCTTAGCTTTATGGTGTGGTACCATGTCATGGATAAAAATGTCTTCTTTATTACCAGGGTACTGTTCTTGATCCTAGGACTATTTTCCATCGTGGGCGAGTTATCACAAACCACACCATTACACTCTCATTACAGGATGTTTAATTTTTTTCAAAACGCAATGGATGTTTAATTTTTTTCAAAAAAAAATTCCTGGTGGAAATTTTCTCTTAGGCGGCTTCAGACAAATAAGCTTTTGTCCACCAAAATTTGAAATGTTGACTTGTCAGAGAAGTCAACATTTCAAAATTTGGATTATAAAGCTATAATTTCTCATATTCTGGTGTTTTCTAACCCATTTCAGTTGCTTTTTTTTCATGGCTTCAATTAAATGTGGTTTTTTGGTTAGATAATGACCCATTAAATTCTCTTTAGCCTACTGTCCTTTTGGAGACATTGATTTCTTTTATTATTTATAATTGCACACTTTTTATTCTGTTTGTAAGACAGATGTTCCTGATTTTATGGTCGCAACATGAAGTAGTACTCTCGAGTCCTTAATAAAAGGGGATGTTTATTAATTTTTGGAAATATTTCCTAATTACCCCAAGCTTATTAAGACCCCCCTGTTTATTACTTTTTACTTGCGTAAAGAATAACCATATTAATTATGTTGGCTCAAAAGAGCTATAATTATACTAGTCTATAACAAAATAACACTATACATAAAGTATATAGAATATCATACAAAACATATATATTTATATATATTCTCCATATTTCATATTATCATAACATTCACCCTCCTCTTAAAAGTGTTCAGGTGTATTTATAAGTTGAGTTTTTCTGGTGCTTTAGAAATTCGTGAAGATCTACGAGGAGGCAGATTACTTTGCTCTATAGGATTCCCTCTGCTTTCTAGTTCCTCTTCGGAGACTAACGGAGTTTCATTGCTACCATTAGGGGTTAAGGGGTAGTTATCAATAGCTGTTATTTCTAAATTGTCATTTGATGTTTGTACTATAGGAGTTGTTCCGATAGGAGCCAGCTGTTTTGTAGACACTGTAGTCTCATGACCATTAGGAAATCTCACAATGGCATAATGAGGATTTGCTTCAATGAGCTGAGCCTCATTTACTGAATCTTCATATTTACTTTGCATTGCATTTCTTTTTATAAGTACAGGTCCAGGGTTAACAAGCCATGAAGGAATTGAAGACCCAGATGATGATCTTCTTTAAAAATTAAAAAAACGTTCATGTGGACTACAATTAGTAGAAGTACATAATAGAGATCTTGTAGCATGAAGTGCATCAGGCAAAACTCTTTTCCATGATGATATAGGCAGATTTCGAGATTACAGAGTAAGTAATATCGCCTTCCAAATAATTCCATTGTATCTTTCAACTTGCCCATTTCCAGTCGGATTGTAAGGGGTTGTTCTACTAGTTGCGATCCCTTTTGATAAGAACTAGTGCTTTAATTCAGAAGACATTAATGAGGATCCACGATCCGAATGAACATAGCTAGGCATACCAAACATTGAAAAAAGATCAGCTAAACAGTTTATTATTGTCTGAGTTGTCATATCTTTCACAGGATAAACAAATGGAAAACGTGAGTATTCGTCTACAATTGTTAGCATATACTGTTCAGGGGTTGAAGAAGGTAATGGGCCTTTGAAGTCAATAGATATACGTTCGAATGGCTGAGTCGCCTTAATCAGGTGCACATCATTTGGGCGGTAGTACTTGGGTTTTATTTCTCTACATATTCTACAATCCCTACATATTTGTTTTACATCTTCTACTGAATAAGGGAGGTTTCTTGATCGAATAAAATGATGGAAGCGAGTAACACCAAGATGGCAAAGTGCAGCATGCAAATTATATAAAGATTCTGAACTTATTGCTGCACATTTAACTCGAGTAAATGTATCTGGACCACTATTACATTGGCCAGGACGATAATGGATATCATAAGAATATGGAGACAAAGCTATTCTCCAACGCATTATTTTATCATTCTTTATTTTACTGCTTGATTTATAATCATACATATACGCCACAGATCGTTGGTCAGTGATGAGAATGAAATGTCGACCCAAAAGAAAATGACGCCAATGATTTATGGCTTCAACTATCGCTTGAGCTTCTTTCTCCACTGATGAATAGTATTGTTCACTCCCTTGAAGGGTACGTGAATGGAAGGCAACAGGTCTTCCATCCTGATTAAGTGTGGCGGGTATGGCAAAATCAGAAGCATCAGTCTCCACAGTAAAAGGTATATTCTCATCAATGGTTTGCATGGAAGAGTGAACAAGTTCATTTTTTAATGTTTCAAATGCTGATATTTGCTGCTGATTGAGTGGAAATTGAGTAACAGAGTTCAAAGGTCTAATTTTATCTGAAAACTTTCTTATCCATTTTGCATAGTACGAAAACATTCCAATAATTCGCTGTAAAGACTTTGCATTATCAGGTGGGGGTAACTTGATGAGAGGAGCAAGTCTCTGAGGATCTGGTTTTAAAGAGCCATACGATATACAGTAACCTAAAAAATCTGAAGTCTTAGTTGAAAATACACACTTCTCTTCATTAAATGTAATTCCAGCATCAATGGCAGCTAATCTGAACTTAAGTAGATTTTCATCATGTTCTTTCTGACTATTACCGCATATTGTAATGTTATCAATGAAAGGAAAGCAGTCAGTTAGTTTATATTTTCTAACAAAGTCATCTATTTTGCGTTGAAAGCATGCAGATCTATTGGTAACTCCACAACTTATTGTCAGCTTCAAAAGCAGTATATGGTCGATCTTTTTTTGATTAAGGGATTTGGTAGTATGCTGAGCGAAGGTCGAGAGTACTATAAATTTTGTATTTAGAAATTATATTCACAATCGTTTCAATCTTAGGTAGAGGATATGCATCTAATTGAGTATATTTATTAAGTAATCAACATTAGTATATTTAGAGTAATCAACAACCATGCGACGTTTAGTCTTTTCATTTATTACTAAGATCTGGGCACGCCAAGGTGAATTACTAGGCTCTATTATTGCTGCTTGAGTCAGGCAATGGATTTCAGATTTAATAAATTCTTTATCTCTTTGAGAATAATTTCTAGATCAAGTGGCAATCGGTCGACAATCTTGCGTGAGATTAGGAAATAATTCAGGAGGTTCAGTTTTCATTGTTATTAAAGCAGCAAATGTTATGGGTGGTCTTTTCCCACCATACTTGATGGTAATACTTTCATGCAACTCTTGAAAATCTGTGCCAAGAATAACATCTACACATAAGTTATCCAGCACATGCAACTTGACTTTGTTATAGATTTTGTTTTGAAGAGTTATTGAGACATAACAATATCCATCTGATTTTGCAGATAAGGCAGCTGATGCCATTTCAATTACACTCTGTTCATAAATAATATTTAAATGGAGTAGAGTCACTAGTTTGTTGCTTATAAAACTTTTGTTTGTACTTCCACTATCAATTAATGCTTCTGCTTTATATC
This sequence comes from Hydra vulgaris, assembly GCF_022113875.1. Classification (NCBI taxonomy): domain Eukaryota; kingdom Metazoa; phylum Cnidaria; class Hydrozoa; order Anthoathecata; family Hydridae; genus Hydra; species Hydra vulgaris. The sequence goes on from NC_061156.1 coordinate 6,370,250, forward strand.
TATCATTAATAATGATGTTATGACAAACTCTGAATAGAGAGTTTGCTGAAGCTGATATGGTGGCACAGAAGTAATCATCATCAATTTTAGGAATAGCAGCAGAAACATTAGATGATCTGCAAAGTTTTTCAAAATGACCAATCTTTTTACATTTGTGACAGATAGCTTCGCGAGCAGGACATTTAGTACGTGGATGTCTTATGTTTCCACAAAACCAGCACAATTGTTTTGATTTTGCTGTAGCAGCTAAGTGATTATCAGTCATGGACTGTTTTTGTAAAGGTGATTTGATTTCCTGAATAGAGGCAGAGGTAGGTATAGTCAATTGTGAGTATAAGTTTGAGTTTTGTTGGGCCACGTCTAAAGATCTAGCTTGGTCAAAGGCTGATGAAA
>NC_061156.1:6375642-6393142 GCF_022113875.1 Hydra vulgaris
TATATATATATATATATATATATATATTTATATGTATATAGTGATTTATATTTTGTTTATATTACCAAAGAATTATAGTTTGATATAATTTGTTTTTTTAATAATTTAGGAAATTGATCATTATTTAAAACTATAATATAACATCAGGTCTTGTCACAAAGGATTGACAAGACTCAGATTGACTATAAAACTAATTGCAAAATGACCATGAAAAATTACTGCTGATTTAAAGCTATTGCTTTACCTCCAACCAAAACACCAACCCATGATAAACAGATGGCTTATCTTGGCGATGAGACAAAAAGTGATTGATGATTGCAAAATCGCAATGAGCTTAGATATGTTTTCCAAACATAAGTTTGAAGTGAATATCTTTAACGTTGAGCTTTGTCATTCCATTCAACAATTTAAAACTGTTTAAAACTGGGATTGTAATAACGGTTTTGTTAAGATTCTCATTCATCTGGTTAAAAAATCAAGAACCTTTTAACACTGGAAGATATTTCACATCTTAATATTTCACTTCTGGAATATCTTCATTTTTCACTTCTGGAATCACTTTAGGCTTTCTCATTCAAATATACTCAAAGAGTCTATAGCAGGCTTGGTCAGGAAGATGTGCCATTGCATGCCATTATATGACCATGCAAATAATAATTTATTTTGATGATTTGACCACAGTTTTTAAACATTTTAAAAATGTGCAGAAAAAAATTACTTTTTATTACGTCAAAAATAGATAAGTTTGAAACTTTTATTAACGTTTTTATATTATTTTTATATGAACTGTTACTTTATTTAAATGCTTTTAAATAAAGTAACAGTTACTGTTAACTTTTTAATTTAAAGTATAGATGAAAGTTGTATAAATTTTTATACAAATTTTAAATTATTTAAATATATATAAGATTATATAATTAATAAGTAAAATAATATATAAGATTTTTTTATAATTAATATTATTTGTTTTTTATTTATTTAAATTTTATAAGTGACGACTTTAAACAACAATTGTCTTTTTTATAAACTTTATTTAAGAATCATTTAAGTTAATACACTCGAAAAGATTTTGTCGAGAAGAAAAAAAGACAAAATTTTTAATTAAAGACAGCCGTTTGAATCAAATCACTTTGATCTTTACTAATGTTTTTATATTATTAAAATGCTTTTAAATAAAGTAACAATTCACTGCTAATGATTTTTTTACATAAATTATTAAGAGGCTGTTCATTAATTACTCAACAATTTTTGCCTTCCTGACTCCCCTTGTCAACAATTTGTCAAATTTCCAAAGACCCCCTCCCCCTATAAAGTTACTATAAATTTATATAAAATTTTTGATTCCTTTCCCCCCCCTCCTCCTATACAAAAAAGTCACACTACAAACTCAGCCTAATTTTCAGTTATTTAAGCAATAAAACTCAAAAAAAAAAAAAAAATGTTGACATCAACTTTAATTGACCTCTCCTCCCTCCCCCTTGTCAACAATTGTCAAAAAAGTTCAGACCCCCTCCCCCCTACTTTGTCGATATAATTAATGGACAACCCCTAATGTATTTTTCTTTAGTCTTTAAATAAAAAAATTATCGATTAAAGTTAATACACTCGAATTATAACAAAATTTTATTGCAAGAATGTAACTTAAAAAAAATATATATATAATTTTTATAATAATTTTTTTTCTATGGTTTTTAAATAAAAAAATTATCAATTAAAGTTAACAAATTAAATTATTGGCAAATTAAATTAAATTATCAATTAAAGGAATAGTTTTGTTCATTATTTTTTGTTTTTATCTTCATTTTTCCTCATTTGCTTTCTGACATTAGATTTCTGACAAAAGAAACAGTTTAATTATTTTTCTTTTGTTTACATTACTAAAAAGAATTGTAAAGTTTTTTTTTGTTACCTTTTAAATGTGCGTAATTATTAAAAAATCGTTGCAAGTTGTTACTTTATATAAAGTAATAACCTCCAACGATTTTCTCATGGCCTCATATAGACTAAGTTTGTGGGTTACACCACTTTTGTTCTCATGGTCTCATATAATAAAAAAAACATTTTATTTTTCTTCGTAAGTCAGTCATCACTTTTGTGAAATGCATCCCCCATCCTTCCTCCCTGCCAAAAAAAAAAGGTATAATTAAAAAAAGTTTCATCATTAAGTTTAATAGTTTTTTTAAAAATTACCACTAGTGTGCGATGATGTTTTTTATAAAAACGAAAGTGTTTATTTACATTTTTTTGTCAATTACTACTTATTTAATTATTACTTATTTATTTTTTATTTGTTTACTATTAATATTAACTATTTTTTATTTTTTAAATGGTGTGGTAACAAAACAGACAGACACACTACTAATAATACATTATAAAAACATTTGTAAAAGTTCAAAGTTATTTATTTCAAACCTAATTGTAAAGGTAATTTGAATAATCTTATTGTTTATTATTATATATTTTAGTTAAGTTTTTTTTTTGTTTTTTTTTTGTTTTAGTAATTTGTTACTAAGCTATTTTTATTTTATTTTTCATTATTTTTTTAAGAAGATTTTTCTTAAGATTTTTTTTAAGATAAGTTTTTCAGCACTGTATTAAAATATTTAAACTGTCAAATCGTCAAAACAAAATATTATTTGTGTGTTCATATAAAGTCGTAAAATTGCACACCTTCCTGACCAAGCCTGGTCTATAGCCTATTTTCCAATCTATATGCATTTTGATTCAAGTTTTTGATGCAATGTACCTGTTGCATAAAGTAAGTGACCTTTAAGTAAACTAAAATTGATTGAAATAAATGATTGTAGGGGCATTATAAAACAAAAGGTATAAGAATGTGTATTGGATATACATGTTGAAAATAAATTGAATACAATTATGTCGTGAGATGACATAATGTTAATAACAATTTTTGTTAGTAAAAATATGAACACAACTTGTCTCGGCAGTTGGGGATCCCTTTAAGGAACAAAAAGATTTTTAAAAAAGCTAAAATTTCTATAAATATCAAAACACAGAGAGAAAATATTTGTTGCATATGTGTCATGATTGAGATACTAATGTTATTTATGTGCTCAGATAATTAGTCCTAATAAGCTGCGGATGGTCAAAAAAAAAGTTTTCTGAAACTTAATAAAAAAAAATATTTACTTACTCGGTGTAGTTACGGTACTTTTAAAATATTATAAAGTCTGTATGATATTTTGTTGACTACCACATATTTCTGTTAAATGGTCTGGTCTGTGAATTATGAAAAGACGAAAAAAATTAAAATAATAAATTTTGCGGTATCATAAAATAAAAATGTTTCATCTTAAAATCACAATTGCTTGTCCTAATTTAAATAAGATTTTATATTAATACTTATTTTATGTGAAATAAACATTATAGTTTAACAATATGATCTGTTCTGATCGTTTAATGGCAATTTTTTATAATTATAAGCTCTTTCTTGGTCGGAATTCCAGCATTTTTTGTGAAAATAGATAGAGATATTGTGTTTTGACAACTATATAGTTAATATAAGTCAGAACCGATTCTAACTAGGATCAGTAGTAAATTAAGAAACATTTTAAAAAGATTTTAACTAAATTTATGTTAATGCCGATAGGCGGAATTGATCTAAAGACTCCAAAATAGTGTTCTTTAGATACATTATTACAGGTAGTAAAAAGATTTTGATAATTATATATAAAAAAGAAAAGTTTCTATAAATATCATAAAAACCTTAAGTAAAAAAAATTATAACATTTAAAGATCTTGTTTGGGCATAATACGCTGACAAAACCATGCTAATTCCAAATAAAAGTATTCAAATATTTTGTAAATCGCCTTAACTACACCGAGTACTAAAAATTGCTACTGTGGAGGCAAAAAAGAAAAGCCCATAGCTAGTGAAAAATTTAAAACTTTTTTTTGACAACTAAAAGTTTTTTTTGCTACATTTATTTTTTTACTTTAAATATATGCTGTTTTTCAAAATGCCTTAATATGCTTATTACATATTTAGAGAAAAATGCAATTTAAAAAAATTATTTAAAAAATTAAAAATTAGCTCTTTGTAAAACGTTTTTTGAAACGAATAATTTTCAGAAAATTTTTCAGAACTCTTTGAAAATATGTATTCAATAATGTTTGTAGAGATCTAAACTAGCTTATTTTGTAAAAAACTCAAAATTGATATTTTTTACCTTAAGGCGTTTTTAAAAACGGCTGCAGTAAGGATGATACAACGAATATGTTGAAAAGAGATAATTTGACACAAAATTTAAAAGCTCTTAACAAAAAACCCAAATCAAAAAAATTAAAATTAATTGCAGTTCAGTGCACTTAAAAATTTTGATATAGTGCGTTGGTGTTTGCAAAGAAACATGTAAATCATTTTTTAATTTTAATATAAACTAAATTTTTTTTTTAACTTTGTTGCGCTTAACTGTCGCTATATAAATGATGTATATGTAAACAAATATGTTATTTGTTTATATATATTGATTATAAAATGTAAAAAATCCACTTATATAACGTTTTATTCAGGATCGTATGTAATATAAGTAAACTTTTCTAATAATTACATGTCTTTTTTGTTCAACCTGTTTTGTTTTGATTTTTTTGGCTTCATAATCATAAGAATTTTTTTTTTATGACTATGTTTTAGTGCTCTAAGATCTTCTTAGTTCCATTTTTATAGCGTCATGTACAAACATCTGTAAGTGTAAACGTCTTTAGCATATTTTGAGTTTGCAGGTATTATTTGGAATAATTGCTTATCTATATATCTATAAAATGAGAAAACTTTAAAATTTTATATAACTTTTAGAAATCTTTTTTGCTACATTATTATTTTTTTGCTATAAATATATAAGCAAGATTGAAAAAATTTCAACACTTATTACTCTAAGAGGTAGTCGTAAACCCTCCAAAACAACACTGATGACAGCGCACTTAACCACTGAGCTATCAATAAAATGCATTTAGCAGAAAAACAAATCAAATTATAAGTCTCTTAAAAGCTCTACGTATAAGCTCATATAAGCTCTGCAAAAAAAGTGCGCAAGTTAATTTTTTTGCTCTTAAATGTTATTTTTCAGAACAAAGTTATTTTACTAAAAATTATTGAAGTAAATATTAAATTGGAACAGAAATAATTAGTTTGGAATAGATATGTATAGAAATGGTAGGTTTATTAAAGATCCGTGTTTGCGGATCCGGAAAGCTAGGATATGTAAGGAAAAAGTATATAAAAGTTCAGTTTGGAATAGACTTATAAAGACCCGTATTTTTACGGGTCAAATCTCAGCTAGTATATATATAAATCATAAAAATTGGACAAAGGTTTTATGATATTTTTTTGACATAAAGAAATTAAAAAACAAGACAAGATTTTTTTTTTTTTTTAATAAAAAGATTGCCTACCATAACCTAAACCCTGATTTAATGTAGTTGCCCTCCTCACATGTTCTACTTGTTTGTCAGTTTTTGTATCTACACTAAAAAAATTAAAAAAAAAACAACAAATAACATTGAAAACTAAAAACAGTATAAAACATTTATAAAATAAAAACTAACACATTCTGCATTAAAAAAAAAAAATCAATTTTTTTTTGTGGTAATTAATTTGCAAAATGTATCTATTTTGCAATTAAATTTATAGATTTAACTTTAAGACAATACAGAAAAGTTTGACCAAAGCCAAAAATAGCCAAAAGTGATTTAATTTATCAAGTCACTATTGGTAGCAAAAAGTGACTCAATAAATTTAATACAACTGACAAATAGCTTCTTATGGTAACATTTTCTTGTGAAATCATTTTCTTTTTATCAGGTAACATCTTTAAGATAATTTAATCTTTCCTTACCAATTGTAGTATAAAAGTTGTCATTAATGGAAAGCACTCTTCTTCATTTCCTGTAACTTTAGGAGTTCCTTAGTGTTTTATCCTTGGCCCTATACTTTATAATTTACACTAACGATCTCCCAGAAATTCTCACATCTAAGTTGGTATTGTTTGCTGATGATACTACCATTTAATCTCGTCTTGAAAAGAAACCAACACTCTTTGATTGCTTGGAGTGAGCATTTGAGTTTGAAAAAGATTTCACTTCTGCACCATAGGGCTCTCAGTGCCTGGTGAACTTTAACTCATATAAAACTCAAATTTTTTCAGCTAATTGTTATTGCAACAAAAAATGTAAAAAAACCAATTTACAATTACTTAAAAACTCTTTGCTTTTAATGTGTTGGAACTATTAAAATCTTATTTGTTACGGGAGCCTAAAAACTATTGATACTTAAAAAGTATTTTAGAGTACTGTGTTGTAATTAAATTTAATTTTGAACCACATTAAAAATCATTAAAACTAATATATCAAAAGTTATTGATAGAATCTAAATTTGATATTTGAAAAAGATTATATTTCCTTATAATTTATTTCTCAAAACAATCAGACTTTTCATAATCTTTTGTTTGTTTATTGCAATGTATTTATTTTAATTTTTATGTATTTAATGTAATATTTTTAATAAAGATTGTTCACAATTTATAGATAGATTTTATCAGCTACCATTAAAATAATTGTAAATGTAGTTTATGTTCATAAATGTATTACGTCAAAAGAACTTTACACGATTTTAAAGTAATAAGAAATAAAAAAATAGAAATAATTTGTGAAAAGAATTCTCTTAAAAAAAAACCACTTCTCGCTTTTTATAAAAAAAAAAAAATTAAATTTGATTTTACATATTACATTCTAAAATGGAGAGACTTATGTTGTACATGAATTAGTTAGAAGATGATAAGAAAAAAGTTTCTTTAATAGAAATTGCAAAACTTTACATTATTTTGATTGAATTTGATTTATATTTTTTAAATCATATTTAATTTAAATTTTAATCAGAAAAAATTTTTTATAAAATAGTTGGTCTTTTTCAAAAAATTCAGTTTTTTTTTTTTTTTTTTTTTTTTTTTTTTTTTTTTTTTTAACATCTTCACTTCCAACAAGGCTGCAAGCAACCACTATAAGAGTTGGAAGTTACTGGAAGAGAAAAGACTAAATCTGTAGAGCAAGATAACGATTGACTGATGACTTAAAAGATTGCAAATTATATGAATCAGGAAAGCAAGATGAAGGAAGCGAATTCCAAAGAACTGATGTTCGAGGGAAAAAACTAGAAGAATAAGAGTTTTTGAAGCACTTAGGAACAGTCACAGAAAAAGGATGAGACTTAATTGAATGGCCAGTAACACGAGAATGAATTTTAATAGATGGCACAAGGGACGCTAGCTCTTTAGAGCAGTGCCCATTATAGTATTTGTAGAAAAGAGAAAGAGAAGCAACATTACGACGATGTGACAAAGGTTGGAGATTAACTGCCAGAGCAGGTCCAACTATGTTTACAATTCGTTTTTGCATCTTGTCTAAAAGAGAAAGAGCATCATTAGAAGATCCGCCCCAGATGTGGCAACAGTATTCCATACAGGGACGGATTTGAGATTTATAGAGATAGAGAATAGAATCTGGAGTAAGAAAGTGTCGAGCTCGATAAAGAGATGCAACCTTAGCAGATGCTAATTTTGCAATGGATTTGATATACGGTTTAAAAGAAAGATCAGAAGTAAGAGTTAATCCTAGAAGATGAATGGTAGATGACTCATCTAGTACATTATCATTCATAAATATAGGAAGATCTAAATTATTACGATAACGATTGGCCGAATAAAATTGAGTTTTATCTGAATTAAAGTTTACCAGCCACTGTGAGCCCCATGCTGTAGCAGAAGTGAGATCCTTTTCAAGCTCAGATACCCCCTCCAAGCAATCACAGAGTGTAGGCTTCTTATCATGACAAGAGTAAATGGTAGTGTCGTCAGCGAATAATGCCACCTTAGATGTGAGAATATCTGGAAGATCGTTAATGTAAATTAAAAAGAGTATAGGGCCAAGGATTGAACCTTGAGGAACCCCTGAAGTTACAGGATGTGAAGAAGAGTGTTGTCCATCGAGGACAACTTTTATACTACGATTGGAAAGAAAGGACTCAATAATCTTAAAGACGTTACCAGCTACACCATAAGAAGAAAGCTTATGGAGAAGACCAGCATGCCAAACTTTATCAAAAGCTTTAGAAATGTCAAGTGCGATAACCTTAACCTCTCCACCTCTATCTAATGCACGGTAAAACCTATCGGTTATTACTGTTAGCACATCAGCTGTAGAACGAGAAGACCGAAATCCATATTGATGATCAGAAAGTAAGCTATTTGATTCAAGATGAGAGATTAAGTGTTTGTTGATTAAAGATTCAAAAACCTTGCTTATGACAGGAAGAAGACTAATGGGACGGTAGTTAGATGAATCAGATCGCTCTCCGGAATTTTTGAAAATAGGGATAACAGATGCTGCTTTCCAGCATGATGGAAAACAAGACTCTGATAAGCACTTGTTAAATAGTTTAGAAAGTATGGATGAAAGCTCAGGAGAACACCTCTGCAAGACTACAACAGGAATGTTGTCAGGACCACAAGCTGTTGAAGAGTCTAAGCAGGAAATTACTTTAGATACAGAAGCTGAAGTGATGCGAATGTCAAGCAAGGGATCAACCTGTTTGACGGCTATGTCAGGTAAAACGCAACTAGTGGAATCAAGAGATGATATTGATGAAAAGTTCTTAGCAAACAATTCAGCTTTGTCTTTAGGTGAGGTGACAAAGTCTGAACCATACAAGAGAGAAGGAATAACAGATTTGCCCTTATTATTGATACTGTTAAAGATTCTCCAGAAGTCTCGAGAGCCTAATTTTTGTGATGAGATACGAGATTTAATGACCTGGGAATAGCGAGCTTTGGCGTCAGACAAAACCTTTTTACAATGGTTTCTGGCGATAGTGAACAGATGTCTGTTTTCTAGAGAATTGTTTTGCTGATAGATATGGAAGTAACGGTTTCGATTAGAAATTGCTGCAGCGCAATGTAAGGAAAAATAAGGAGAAGAGTGAGGCTTGACCTGGAATCGTCGAGAGGGAATAAAAGATTCCATGCCAGCCTGAATCCACGAAGTTATGTAAGAAGCACATTTGTCAGCAGGAAGACGAAAGATTTCTACCCAAGGGCCATCACGAAGAAAATCACGGAAAGAGTCCCAGTCAGTTTTAAGGTAGTTGTATGTGGTACGATGATAGGGGGATTCTGATGAAGTAGAAGAATTTGATAATAGTTTTAGAGAGATCAAACCGTGATCAGAAGTACCTAAGGGTGAATGTGGAGAAATTGAGCACTGACTAGGATCCAAAACAATACATAAGTCGAGTAGAGAAGGTAAATGATTAGGGTTGTCTGGAAAACGAGTTGGAAAGTTGACTATTTGAGTTAGAGATTGAGAAAGGCAAAAGTTGAGGGCCTTAACGCCAGCAGAGTCACTGACACTAGAGCCAAGCCAATCGGTGTGATGGGCATTAAAGTCACCAACAACGACGATATTGGCCGATGAATAAAGAGAGAGGGTTTGGTCAATTTGATCAGAAATAGCATCAAGAATAGTGCAATCTTGGGATGAAGGAGAGTGATATAGAACAAAGAGGAAGGCGATAGAGTGAAGTTGTGCTAAACGAAAGCACATAAATGAATAGTCTGTAGATTCAAACCTAGTTTCACGACAAATGGGTGAGTTCTTACGAATGTAGATGCCCAGGCCAAGCATGTGATTATTGGAGTCTTTACGAATTAAAGGAAGATAACCATCAACACTAAGATCACAAGATGGGACAGCCGAACTCAAATTAGTCTCACAAAGAGCAAGCAGGTCTGGTGAACTTTGCAAGAGATAAGACTCAACAGAAGAAAAGTTACTTCGAAGACCACGAATATTAGTAAATGATAGGTTTAGAGAACTTGGTGATGACGATGGTTTTTTGTGTTTTTTAGTTTTAGGTACTTTAGTCATTTTAAATTTATAAAGAACTTGACTCAAGTATAGATAGTACTCAGTACACTATTTAACAACTAAGCAATAGCCTCATTACTATTAATAAACCCTAAGCCGTAACAAAGGGCTCCAAATGTGGCCTCTGCAATGCACACCAAAAGTACAAACAGGGACACCATCCATGCGCAACATGGCACTGTTAGTACTCTGATATTTTTTGGCTGTTGATGGAATCAGCCTCTCTGAGAGCTACCACAGAGTTCGGGAAACCTGACTACCAGCCGGCCTCAGAACCATAAAACTGAGTTTTAGAGCTGTACCCTCATTAGGAGATAATAGAATGAGTTGCCCAGTCATAAAAATAGAGACACAAGCATTACCCACGCATTGAGTCAAGAAGATCCAGCGTTCAACATCCTAAACTGGAAACAATGTATTAAAAATACATCTGCGCCAGCCTAATAGATGAGGAAGGGGTGCGAGGCTGGTCAACAGATAGAATCTGTTTACCCCTTAAGTCTTTGCCTAGGAGGCCTTCTACAAGACAGCAGCTGGATGCATGTAACATCTGCCCAAGATGAGTATTTTTATCGAGACACCATCTCTAGCCTTTACTCAACCAAGAGCCCCAAGGCAGGGGGTGTTTTAATTCGGAGTTAACTTCTCCTAGCCTTTGCCTAAAAAAGCGTATCCTACAAGGCAGCAGGACATGGAGCAGGTTGTACTGGGTTACATGTTACCAGTAGCAGGAAAACCTGACCTGACCTATGTACATATATAAAGAGTGAAACAAAATATTAAAAAAAATTTTAAAACAAAAAAAGTTGCGGTAATAGGCTTTTTTTACGACCTATAAGCCTTCCCAGAAAATTTGTGCGGTTTCTTGAATTGTATGACCACACACTAGTATTTTATTTTTAGACAACTTGGTCACAGCTGTTTGCAAGTTTTAAAATATGAATCATTGCAGTAAAAGTTTTAAAAAAAGCAAAACTAACAAAATAGGAAATAAAAAGAAATTTAAATAGAAAAAAAAAAAAAGAAATTTAAATAAAAAAAAACAAAAAGAAAATAATAATTTAAATAACTTGTGTACTGTTTTCATTTTTGTTTCTTTAGAGTGGTTGTTTCATTCAGCAACAAATTAGAATTACAAGGCGAAGCAAAAAACAAAAACAAAAAACAGTTTTAAGTCTACAATAAAAAGAATGATTTTCCTTTATTTAACTCTTTTTTTAAAGAGGAAGCAAAAATATAAATTGCAATGTGTTTGTAAAATATATTTGTATAATATTTATGCAAAACCATGTTCTTTGTTTTCAAATAGCTAATCAACTTAAATTTGTTAGCGAAAAAGATGTAAAAAATAAAACAATAAACTTACGACTGCAAAAGTAATAACACTCTTGTAACCAACTGCATTATAGGAGTAATAACACTAGAATAATGTTTTTACTTTTATAATGCACTTATAACTTTTATAATTTATTTTTTGTTCAAACAACATAAGTAATCCCAAATTTTAAGTGAAGTAGAAAAGCATCTAGAAAAATAGATTGGATATTCAAATAATATTCAAAACTTAATTAACGTTTTAATAAAACGTAACATACAACTTCATAAAAAATTTAATGTATAAAAAGCTAGCATTATGAAAAACTTTACTAATGGTCCGTAAAAATGTGCGTTAATTTTAAAATCAACCAAAAAAAATTTTTATTGGTTGATTTAAAAATCAACGCGCATTTTTACAGACTATTAGTAACATTTTAATTGTTGCTAAACTTTTTTAAAATGTTTTCTGGGAAAGCTTGACCTAAAATTTACATAAACATCACATAAACGATATTAGAATATTTAAATATTCCAAAATAAAAAACTTTTTGTATAAAAGGGTCCCAAACCTCCTAGACATGTTTAGGCTAATTTTTTTTTATTAAAAAAAAAGAATAAATGCATACCAAGAAAAACTACCTTTTTTACTTTAGTCGAAGCTCGCCTTCTTTGTTTTGTTGTAAGCCAAAAAGTCAGCATAGTATACTCTTAATCTACAGACTTGATAATTTATTCAAGCATGTTTTATTTTTTAAGGATTTCAAGATTTAATGCAATAAAAGCAGAAATAAACTTGATGCAATAAGTTTGATGCAATAAAAACTGCAATATCAAATAATTTGATGCAACAAACTCTAATCACTAATAGATTTAGAGGTGTTGCACATTGCGGAATTTTTTTTAACATTTTAAAGACACCACTAAAAGAAAAGATTGCTATAATATTTCTATGGTAACTCAATGATTTAATTATTTCTTTTGTTCATCTTATTAAAAAGAATAGTTTCAAACATTTTAAACTTTTCTAACTACGCATAGCATGAAATGGTTATAAAGTAAGTGATATCATAGTTATAATAAAATAGTGTTAATTTCATTAAGGTGGTACATCACTAAGTATTTAAAATACTTCATAACTTGACAAAATAAATTAATACAAAATATACAAATTGAGAATTTTTATACTTTATAAAATCCAGCAGAATAAGCTTGGCATGGTTCTTGTTCTGTTTCTTTATCATTAAACCCTTTCTTTTGGTTGTGCAACTTCTGTAATTGGGTTTTTTGTAGTTAGTGAAAACCTAATTGTACATTTTTTAGTTTGCAATGATTGCAGCGAATCAATTTACAAAACATCAATAATTCTAATGGTACCTTCATTAAAATTAATAATAGCTGAATTTACTGACTTTTTGATAATTTTTATATTTATAGAAATATATTTGGAGCATTGTTTTCCAGATTGAAGCATTTAATGCCTCATTGTTTGTCGGTAACCTCCCTTTTCCTGCTACTGGTTTTTCATTACATAGTTCCATATCACGACTTCCTTTTTTTTTTGATGTGCTTTATACATTCTGCTTTTTTAATCTCTATATCTTTGTATGGACATAAAAATAATACTGAAGATTACGATGAGGTATCACCATCCAAACACCATCACCACCCAAATAACCAGTATATTGCAACTTATATTTTTTGACAGACTGATGGAAAATACCAATTGCACCTGCATCTTCCCACACCAGATGATAGTTGATGATTATTTTATGGTTGGCTTTTTAATTCTTGTATTCTAGAGTTCTTTTTTTGCTTTTTTAAAGAACACATCCTTTACAAAGTTTTGACAACACAACAGCACCTATACATTTGCCTGTTAAAGTAAATATTGCTATAGCAAAACTATTAAATGATGAGTGACCTCTTTTTTGCCACATTCCATCAACTGAAACTAGGGTTAAAAATTTCCAGAAATTTCTGGCGTTTTATCATTGTAGTATTAGGGTATTTTTTAAAAAATATAAAATAATAGAGACCCACAACCAAAAAATACACATCTTTAAGTCAAGTTTTTATAATCAAGTTTATCAATTAAAGACTGTTTTTCTAAAAATTGAGTTTTTTCAACATTTGAATTCTTTTTCTCATAAATTGAGTTTTTTCAACATTTGAATTCTTTATAGAAGATACAAATCTAACTATGTTAATATGAATGAAAATTTTTTATTTATGATTACAAAATTATCCTCTAGGTAATTAGTTTTTTTTGTTTTTCTTTAAAGAATTTTTTTCAATTGAAGAGCGTTTTTTAGAAAAAGTTCTTCAGTTCAATCAAAGAATCACACATTTTTTTAAAAACACTTTTATTGTTATATATTACTTTTACATTTTATTTTTGCAAAACAACGCAAAGTAGTTTTACAAAAGTTAGCCTGCTTTTTGAGCTTGTGTATAAGTTTCTAGCTTTTTCTTCTCTTAACTACTGTGAAAATACTCACAAAAGATGAAAAATAAAACCTTTTTTAAATTAAAAAATTTTATTATGAATAACTTGTAAGGTTTTTTATTGAAGCAAAGATCTTTATGTGTAAAAATTGCATATAAAATTTCAAAAAGATAGGAAGATTCTTATGTATAAAGATTGCATTTTTAAACATTTTTATAAAAAGTACATGTTACAAGCTTGCCTGGAAAGTGCATGCAGTCGCACGCCTTGTTTGTCCACATTTAAAGTAATTTTTTTAGACAACTTGACTTGTTTTTATATAGTGAGCATTTTAAGAATTTGCTGCAAAATTTTTGAACATAAATGTTCTTCTTTTGTTTTCTTATTTTTAGGGTTATTTTCCACTACCAAAATTAAGTCGAGGAAAAAAAGTAGATTAAAATATAACGAAAAAAAGATTTTTATATACCATTTTTTGCAACTTTTTTCAGTCAGTATATTAAGGAAATACTTTATAATTTGCGCTAGAAACACTGACAAGTTTTAAATTTGTTTTTCAAATGTCTTTGCTAAACTTAACTGTTTTTATCAATGCACTGGAAAGTAAAAAAAGTAGTTGTTATTTATTTTAAAAAAATAATAATAATAAAAAAAAAAAAGTTTTTCATGTAATAAAATGAAACAATGCCAAACCAAAATCTTATGGGCTAGTGCATTGTTAATTTACTGAACTTTTTTAATGAAATTTTTAGTAGCTTATTTAAAACTTTTTTTTAAGTTTTTAAATACAATTTTTAAGCAAAGCAATCGTTATCTTAATTATCTCTAGTGATTCATTTTAACATTCGAAATTGGGAAATATAAAAGAAACAATTTCATACATGCATCAAATGCGGTAAATACATCTATTAAAGAAACTATGTTATATTTTTATTTAACTTATTCTGCATTACAAAGTTTATTAATCAAATAATATTTTTTACAAAAAAATAACAATTTATTTTCTTATATTCCTATTTTATAAGTATTACAAAAAAAATATCAAATATAGCAAAATTATTTTTAAAAGCGAAAAGAAGTACAAAACGAATAAAATTAAGAAAAAAAAATTAACAAAATTTCTTAAATTTCTAGTGTACATAGCAAATTAGTTTAAGTATATATACTGATAAAAATCATGAATAAATTTCATATCAAAACTTTCAATTCTGGTTAAATTATCATAAAAGATAATGTTTTTTCAACAACAACTCAAAAAAAAAAGAATACAAAAGTTGTATAAAATTATTATTTAAAAAAAATAGTTTTTACTTACTTTTCTTAACTATTAAGTTTTCTAGTTACTTTAGTTACTTTAGCACTTATTTGAACTTAGCATTGAAACTTCTCTAAATGCTAAAACAGAAAAAACATTTATAGCTATCTCTTCCTACAGGTTTAAAAGTTTGGAAATAGCTCTGGAAGTATTAAATGAATGACACCAATCACAGGAAGTACAGCAAAGTTCTCGAATCAAACAAACTCCCATTCTTTTATTAGGGCAATTACATATGAAAATTGTAGAAAAAAAATTTGGACATCATTAAATGAATTAACTCAAAGTTCATTTTAAAATTATTATAAACAAATTCTAGATTTTTCTTTGCACTGATTTTTTTTGAACTGGCTATTGTCATACAAGAGTTTGGCTTATGTGCTTTGGTATGTATCGATAATGCCATCCTTAGCTGAAGTTGAAATTAATCTATTGCCTTAGGTGGTGGTAGTGGCGGGGGGGAGGGGCTTGCCTTTGAAGCCAATCATTTTTGAACAACATTTATAAACAATTTGACATGGCATCAATTGACATTGATATTATTCTTTGCAATGAATTGGTTAGCATACTAGTCTCTATGATGATCATGGTTAGAAAATTATCTCTTAGGAATGGATCATGATAAGCCATTGATTTTGAAGTTGATGCAGGTGTATGCTTAGGACCCAGTGTAGTTGTGAATAAACCAGTCCTTTGTCCAGCATAATTTGTATTAAAAAAACTTTCCAATCCAGAAAAAAAAACAATTATTGCGTGCCATGCCCATCTTTTTCAGCTATTTATCACAGGTTTGTCATAAATAATAATACAAAATTTAAAAAATGACTGTATGGCCATAACTTAAAGAAAACAACATAGTTTATTTTTAGTATATACTAAAAATTAACTATGTTGTTTTCTTAAAGTTATGGCCATACAGTCATTTTTCAAATTTTGTATTATTATTTATTTATTTATTATTATTGTATTATTTTTTATTTATTAAAAAATTAACTATATAGTTAATTTTTTAATACATTGAAAATCTTTTACTTAGTAAATCATATTAATCACCAATGTTTAGATATTGTACTTGTGTAATTTTTATGTGGTTTTTTTTGTGATACTCTATACTAAGATGTCCCATAAAAATAATAAAAAAAGAAAAGAAAAAAGAAGCCTGTTCACAGTTTTTTAAAAGTATGTCATGATGAATTTCAAATGAATTGAAATTGTATAAAAATTTTAAAAATAATTATCTTTTTAAAAACATTGAGAAAATAAATTTATATTGAGCAAATTTGTAAAAATGGGTTTTTCATTTTTAGTTAAAAAATTTCATTTTTTTAGCAGTAAAATCCAAACTTACAATTTTTTTTTATAAAATTTTTTAAATAATTTTTAATTAATATACATACTTCCTGACCTATTTCAAAACCTTTTGATAATTCTGTAGCAAGAGATAGCTATGAAATAAATGTTCTTTCTGTTTTAGCATTTATAGAAATAGCCATATGATATATTCTTTTATTACCTTTAAACCAGTAATAGGAATTTTAATCATGTTCAATTTATACTGTCCTGAAATTTAAATATGGTTAAAAATATTGTCATTACAATTAGTTTAGTAGCTTGAATAAAGTTAAATATCACCCTTTTCCACCTCCTCCCTCCCAATAAATAAAAAAAAAAGGAATTACATCTCTATCTATATGTCTTGTAAAACTATTATCTTAAAAAGCACATTTTGTTATTCTTTTTATCAAATTATTTTTACAAGCTCTTTATTTGCTTTAAATAACAATAAAAATGTTTTTTTTTTTAATTATTATGTTTAATTAAAAGAAACAACATCTTTTTATTTAAAGTTTAATGTCCATGGTTCCTAATATGTATGTATAAGACAGTTTGTCAAAATGCCTTTTTATTTAAATATGGTACTTTAAAAAAGGTTTTCTTCACCACTGCTAAATATCTTTGCAGGCTTTAAGTTTTAATATTAGTTTTATGTTACTTTGTAATACGAAAACATCTGTCAGTGAACTAAATAAATGTTTTTAAAAGCTACTTCTAAAATATTTTTTCTTAAACTATGGTTAGGTCAGACTCGTGAAAGATGTAAATCTCAATATGCTGGTGATAACTTTGAGCAGCTTGATATTAATGTTGTTAAAGCTTGGAACTTAAATGTGACTGGGGCAGGTGTTGTTGTCTCTATATTAGATGATGGACTTGAGCATTCACATCCTGATCTTTCACGTAACTATGATAGTTTAGCAAGTTATGATTTTAATAGTGGTGATTCTGATCCTGCACCTCGATATAGTCAAGATAACATAAACAAACATGGAACACGGTAAAAATATTTTAATTGCTATATAGTTTTATATGGTTTTTGAATATGGAATGTTTTTGAGTTGTTTAGTTTTTGAACCATAATTAAAAATAATGTATGTATGTTTGTTTGTATGTATGTATGTATGTATGTATGTATGTATGTATGTATG
>NC_061156.1:6395642-6408142 GCF_022113875.1 Hydra vulgaris
TATTATCTCTTAATGAGGGTACAGCTCTAAAACTCATTTTTATGGTTCTGAGGCCGGCTGGTAGTCAGGTTTCCCGAACTCTGTGGTAGCTCTCAGAAAGGCTAATTCCATCAACAGTTGTAAAATATTAACAGATGGTGTCCCTGTTTGCCGTTTGTTACGGCTTAGGGTTTATTAATAGTAATGAGGCAGTTGCTTGGGCTATTAAGCAATGTACTGAGTGTGCTCAGTTTCTCCACATTCACCCTTAGGTGCCTCTGATTACAGTTTGATCTCTCTAAAACTGTTATCTCATTCTTCTTTATCATCAGACTCCCCCTATCATTGCACATCTTACAACTACCTTATAGCTGACTGGGACTTTCTGTGATTTTCTTCGTGATGGCCCTTGGGTAGAAATCTTTCGTCTTCCTGTTGACAAAAGTGCTTTTTACATAACTTTGTGGATTTAGGTTGGCATGGAATCCTTTATTCCCTCTCGACGATTCTAAGTCAAACCTCACTCGTCTCCTTGTTTTTCCTCACATTGTGCTGCAGCAATTGCCAATCGAAACCATTACTTCCATATCTATCAGCAAAACAATACTCCAGAAAACAGACGTCTCTTTATTACTGCTAGGAACCATTGTAAAAAGGTTTTGTCTAACGCCAAAGCCCGCTATTCTCAGATCATGAAATCTCGTATTTCATTTCAAAAATTAGGCTCTCATGACTTCTGGAAAATCTTTAATAGTATCAATAATAAGGGCATGTCTGTAATTCCACCTTTTTTGTATGGTTCAGACTTTGTCACCTCACCTAAAGACAAAGCTGAATTGTTTGCTAAGAACTTTTCATCAATATCATCTCTAGATTCCACTAGTTGCGTTCTACCTGATATAGCCATCAAACAGGTTGATCCATTGCTCGACATCCATATCACTCCAGCTTCTGTATCTAAAGTGATTTCCTGCTTAGATTCTTCTACAGCTTGCGGCCCAGACAACATACCTGTTATAGTCTTGCAGAAGTGTTCTCCGGAGCTGTCGTCTATCTTTTCAAAACTATTCAACAAGTGCTTATCAGAGTCTTGTTTTCCAGCCTGCTGGAAAGCAGCATCTGTTATCCCTATTTTTAAAAATTCTGGACAGCGATCTGATTTGTCTAACTACTGTCCCATTAGTCTTCTTCCTATCATAAGCAAGGTTCTTGAATCTCTAATTAACAAACACTTAATCTCTCATCTTGAATCTAATAATTTACTTTCTGATCATCAATATGGATTTTGATCTTCTCATTCTACGGCTGATTTGCTAACAGTAATAACCGATAGGTTTTATCGCGCATTAGTTAAAGGTGGAGAGGTTAAGGCCATCCCTCTTGACATTTCTAAAGCATTTGATAAAGTTTGGTATGCTGGTCTTCTCCATAAGCTTTCTTCTTACGGTGTATCTGGAAACATCTTTAAGATTATTGAATCCTTCCTTTCCAATTGTAGTATAAAAGTTGTCCTTGATAGACAGCACTCGTTTTCTTATTCTGTAACCTCAGGGGATCCTCAAGGTTCAATCCTTGGGCCTATACTTGTTTTAATTTACATTAACGATCTTCTAGATATTCTCACATCATCAGCGAACAATGCCAAGGTGGCATTGTTCGCTGATGATACTACCATTTATTCTTGTCACCATAAGTAGCCAACTCCCTCTGATTGTTTGTAGGGGACATTTGAACTTGAAAAGGATCACACTTCTGCTACAGCATGGGGCTCACAGTGGCTGGTGAACTTTAATTCAGATAAAACTCAATTTTTTTCAGCCAATCATTATCACAATAATTTAGACCTTTCTATATTTATGAATGGTAATATATTCGATGAGTCATCTACCCTTCATCTCCTAGGATTAACTCTTACTTCTGATCTTTCTTGGAAACCTTATATCAAATCCGTTGCAAAATTACCATTTGCTAATGTTGCATCTCTTTATCGAGCTCGACACTTTCTTACTCTGGATTCTATTCTCTATCTCTATAAATCTCAACTCCGGCCTTGTATGGAATACTGTTGCCATATCTGGAGTTGATCTTCTAATGATGCCCTTTCTCTTTTAGACAAGGTGCAAAAACGCATTGTAAACATAGTTGGACCTGCTCTTGCAGCCAACCTTCAACCTTTGTCACATCGCTGTAATGTTGCTTCTCTTTCTCTTTTCTACAAATACTATGATGGGCACTGCTCTAAAGAGTCTCCTCTTATTTCTGTTACTGTTCCTAAGTGCTCCAAAAACTCCTATTCGTCTAGTTTTTCCCTCAAACATCAGTTCTTTGGAATTCGCTTCCATCATCTTGCTTTCTTAATTCATATAATTTGCAATTTTTTAAGTCGTCTGTCAATCGTTATCTTGCTTTACAATCTTCTTCTTTTCTCTTCCAGAAACTTCCAACACTAATTAGTGGTTGCTTGCAGCCTTGTTGGAAGTGAAGATGTTTAAAAAAAAAGTGAAAAAAAATGTCTGAATATAAAATAAGAGGCAAATTCGAATTTTTTACTTGAACATACAAAATTGCATCACACACTTGTTGCAGTTTTGTAGCCATATTGAATGACAACAGTATTTTTCTAAAAAAAAATATTTTAATTAAATTGCTGTATATTGCTGTATGATAAAATATAAATATTAAACTATTATAAAAAAAAAATGTGTCAATTTTACTAAAGTCAACCTTTATACGAATTAAAGGGGGACATCCTTGTCTGAGAGTATATATTATAAATATGAGTATATTATGTATATAATTTAGTTTATATTATTTAAAAAAAACATCAAGTATAGTTTTTCTCAATACTAATAGATTTTATTTTGGAGATTATAGATACCAGCAAAATATGAATAGTTAAAGATAATAACTATTGAAATCAGTGGGTAAATGGCTTCTTTTTTGTTGGAATATAAAAAAGTCTAAAAATTAATTTTGAAATCAAGATTAACTAAGTTTTGTGTTTCTAGCAAAACTCATGTTTTTTGGTATTTGTAAAACTCCTCATTTATATATATATATATATATATATATATATATATATATATATATATATATATATATATATATATATATATATATATATATATATATATATATATATATATATATATATATATGTATATATATATATATATGTATATATATATATATATATATATATATATATATATGTATATATATATATAATATATATATATATATATATATATATATACATATATATATATATATATATATATACATATATATATATATATATATAAATATATATATATATATATATATTTATATATATATATATATCAGCATTTAGTACATGCTTTTTCCAAATAATAATCTGATTATTTTTCAAATCTTGTTTTTTAAAACTCTGATTATTTTTTAACCGGTCAACCATGACCGGCAAGAATTCATTTTGGGAGGTCGAAATAGCAATGTTACTCATTTTGGGCGGTCATTGACCGTTGACCCGCCATTATTTTACATGCTGATATATATATATATATATATATATATATATATATATATATATATATATATGTATATATATTCTATACAGTCTGTTTCTCCTACAGGTAGGTTCATCAAGAAGAATGTCTAAATATTAAAACAAATAAAATTATAGAAAAAATATATCACAGGAAGTTGGGAATAGATGTAATTAAATTTATATATATATCTACTATAGCATATTTATATGTGCAACTGCTCACTTTTTTTGCTCATCTAAATCAATATAGATTTTTGAGAAAATAAAGAAAACAAAGAATAATGAATAAAAAGGTTATTGACCTATCCCAAACCCTTATGCTATGTAGCAGCACTCCACTGCGAGTCAGGCTATTTGTCAGTCGATGTATGTACTGAAGCCCCCGGCAGCAGGCTATTTCAGTATGATGTCATGCTCACCTAACTCAGCAGTATAAGATATAAATGCGGTTATTTTGCAACCAGGTAGTTGAATGATATGTTTGCAATAAAAAATTTGAATTTATTACCCATTTGGATCATGAAAATTTACCAAACAAAAAATCTGAACTATTTTTTAAATGCAGACATGAAAATAAGTACCTTTTAAAAAATTATAAAAATAAATGACCAAACTAAAATTACCCTAGTTCTTATAAATTCTTTTTACAATTCTTCTTGATGAACCTAGAAATAGAGAATGAGACTGTCTTAGAATACACAAACATAATTTACACATATATATCAATTTAAAATTTAATTAAAAAAAAATATTATTTAGATGTGCTGGCGAAGTGGCAGCTGAAATTAACAACAATGTATGTGGTGCAGGTGTTGCTTTTAATGCCAAAGTAGGTGGAATCAGGATGCTTGATGGAGATGTTACTGATGCTGTTGAAGCTGGATCTTTAAGTTACAAGCCAGAGCATATAGACATTTACAGCAGTAGTTGGGGTCCTGATGATGATGGAACAACAGTGGATGGACCTGGCCAGTTAGCTCTTAATGCATTTAAAGCTGGTACATTTACTTTAAGCAAAGAATAAAGTTTAATAAATTGTGTAGTAGTTAATAATTCACTACTATAATTGTATTGCAACTTTGGCTTATTTCTTTTTTTATTGCTGCAAGTAAACTATACTCTTCTGTTCAAATCATTTTTTTATGGGTATTGTGTTTTATTTAGACTGCTTATTTATATACATTAGTTTATTATATACAAATATCAGGAGTAAATTGGTCAGGAGTAAATTTATCCGCATGCAGCTATCACATGCCTTTTATATACTAATGATGCACATGATTTTTTTTTCTGCGTACAAATTTCATGGCTTGCATAGCACATTTCTTCTATTACATTCCTGCTATATAAATTTAATCATTATTAGATTATAGACCAACTTTTTCATTTGTTTTGTAATAAAATCTTTTATGTTTTTTTGTAATATTTTACAAGTTTTATCAACTTTATTTCAAATTTTTTTACAAGGTAGATTTTTTTTTTTTTTTTTTTTTTAACATCTTTACTTCCAACAAGGCTGCAAGCAACCACTATAAGAGTTGGAAGTTACTGGAAGAGAAAAGACTAAATCTGTAGAGCAAGATGACGATTGACTGATGACTTAAAAGATTGCAAATTATATGAATCAGGAAAGCAAGATGAAGGAAGCGAGTTCCAAAGAACTGATGTTTGAGGAAAAAAACTAGAAGAATAAGAGTTTTTGAAGCACTTAGGAACAGTCACAGAAAAAGGATGAGACTTAATTGAATGGCGAGTAACACGAGAATGAATTTTAGTAGATGGCACAAGGGACGCTAGCTCTTTAGAGCAGTGCCTATTATAGTATTAGTAGAAAAGAGAAAGAGAAGCAACATTACGACGATGTGACAAAGGTTGGAGATTGGCTGCCAGAGCAGGTCCAACTATGTTTACAATTCGTTTTTGCATCTTGTCTAAAAGAGAAAGAGCATCATTAGAAGATCCGCCCCAGATGTGGCAACAGTATTCCATACAGAGATGGATTTGAGATTTATAGAGATAGAGAATAGAATCTGGAGTAAGAAAGTGTCGAGCTCGATAAAGAGATGCAACCTTAGCAGATGCTAATTTTCCAATGGATTTGATATACGGTTTAAAAGAAAGATCAGAAGTAAGAGTTAATCCTAGAAGATGAATGGTAGATGACTCATCTAGTACATTACCATTCATAAATATAGGAAGATCTAAATTATTACGATAACGATTGGCCGAATAAAATTGAGTTTTATCTGAATTAAAGTTCACCAGCCACTGTGAGCCCCATGCTGTAGCAGAAGTGAGATCCTTTTCAAGCTCAGATACCCCCTCCAAGCAATCAGAGAGTGTAGGCTTATTATCATGACAAGAGTAAATGGTAGTGTCGTCAGCGAATAATGCCACCTTAGATGTGAGAATATCTGGAAGATCGTTAATGTAAATTAAAAAGAGTTTAGGGCCAAGGATTGAACCTTGAGGAACCCCTGAAGTTACAGGAAGTGAAGAAGAGTGTTGTCCATCGAGGACAACTTTTATACTACGATTGGAAAGAAAGGACTCAATAATCTTAAAGACGTTACCAGCTACACCATAAGAAGAAAGCTTATGGAGAAGACCAGCATGCCAAACTTTATCAAAAGCTTTAGAAATGTCAAGTGCGATAGCCTTAACCTCTCCACCTCTATCTAATGCACGGTAAAACCTATCGGTTATTACTGTTAGCACATCAGCTGTAGAACGAGAAGACCGAAATCCATATTGATGATCAGAAAGTAAGTTATTTGATTCAAGATGAGAGATTAAGTGTTTGTTGATTAAAGATGATGGAAAACAAGACTCTGATAAGCACTTGTTAAATAGTTTTGAAAGTATGGATGAAAGCTCCGGAGAACACCTCTGCAAGACTACAACAGGAATGTTGTCAGGACCACAAGCTGTTGAAGAGTCTAAGCAGGATATTACTTTTGATACAGAAGCTGAAGTGATGCGAATGTCAAGCAAGGGATCAACCTGTTTGACAGCTATGTCAGGTAAAACGCAACTAGTGGAATCGAGAGATGATATTGATGAAAAGTTCTTAGCAAACAATTCAGCTTTGTCTTTAGGTGAGGTGACAAAGTCTGAACCATACAAGAGAGAAGGAATAACAGATTTGCCCTTATTATTGATACTGTTAAAGATTCTCCAGAAGTCTCGAGAGCCTAACTTTTGTGATGAGATATGAGATTTAATGACCTGAGAATAGCGAGCTTTGGCGTCAGACAAAACCTTTTTACAATGGTTTCTGGCGATAGTGAACAGATGTCTGTTTTCTGGAGAATTGCTTTGCTGATAGATATGGAAGTAACGGTTTCGATTAGAAATTGCTGCAGCGCAATGTGAGGAAAACCAAGGAGAAGAGTGAGGCTTGACCTGGAATTGTCAAGAGGGAATAAAAGATTCCATGCCAGCCTGAATCCACGAAGTTATGTAAGAAGCACATTTGTCAGCAGGAAGACGAAAGATTTCTACCCAAGGGCCATCACGAAGAAAATCACGGAAAGAGTCCCAGTCAGCTTTAAGGTAGTTGTATGTGGTACGATGATAGGGGGATTCTGATGAAGTAGAAGAGTTTGATAATAGTTTTAGAGAGATCAAACCGTGATCAGAAGTACCTAAGGGTGAATGTGGAGAAATTGAGCACTGACTAGGATCCAAAACAAGACATAAGTCGAGTAGAGAAGGTAAATGATTAGGGTTGTCTGGAAAACGAGTTGGAAAGTTGACTATTTGAGTTAGAGATTGAGAAAGGCAAAAGTTGAGGGCCTTAACGCCAGCAGAGTCACTGACACTAGAGCCAAGCCAATCGGTGTGATGGGCATTAAAGTCACCAACAACGACGATATTGGCCGATGGATAAAGAGAGAGGGCTTGGTCAATTTGATCAGAAATAGCATCAAGAATAGTGCAATCTTGGGATGAAGGAGAGCGATATAGAACAAAGAGAAAGGCGATAGAGTGAAGTTGTGCTAAACAAAAGCACATAAATGAATAGTCTGTAGATTCAAACCTAGTTTCCTGACAAATGGGTGAGTTCTTAAGAATGTAGATGCCCAGGCCAAGCATGTGATTATTGGAGTCTTTACGAATTAAAGGAAGATAACCATCAACACTAAGATCACAAGATGGGACAGCCGAACTCAAATTAGTCTCACAAAGAGCAAGTAGGTCTGGTGTACTTTGCAAGAGATAAGACTCAACAGAAGAAAAGTTATTTCGAAGACCACGAATATTAGTAAATGATAGGTTTAGAGAACTTGGTGATGACGATGGTTTTTTGTGTTTTTTAGTTTTAGGTACTTTAGTCATTTTGAATTTATAAAGAACTTGACTCAAGTATAGATAGTACTCAGTACACTATTTAACAACTAAGCAATAGCCTTATTACTATTAATAAACCCTAAGCCGTAACAAAGGGCTCCAAATGTGGCCTCTGCAATGCACACCAAAAGTACAAACAGGGACACCATCCATGCGCAACATGGCACTGTTAGTACTCTGATATTTTTCAGCTGTTGATGGAATCAGCCTCTCTGAGAGCTACCACAGAGTTCGGGAAACCTGACTACCAGCCGGCCTCAGAACCATAAAACTGAGTTTTAGAGCTGTACCCTCATTAGGAGATAATAGAATGAGTTGCCCAGTCGTAAAAATAGAGACACAAGCAATACCCACGCATTGAGTCAAGAAGATCCAGCGTTCAACATCCTAAACTGGAAACAATGTATTAAAAATACATCTGCGCCAGCCTAATAGATGAGGAAGGGGTGCGAGGCTGGTCAACAGATAGAATCTGTTTACCCCTTAAGTCTTTGCCTAGAAGGCCTTCTACAAGACAGCAGCTGGATGCATGTAACATCTGCCCAAGATGAGTATTTTTATCGGACACCATCTCTAGCCTTTACTCAACCAAGAGCCCCAAGGCAGGGGGTGTTTTAATTCGGAGTTAACTTCTCCTAGCCTTTGCCTAAAAAAGCGATGTCTAAATAAGTCGTCTAAATAACATGTCTAAATAATACGTCAATAAAAGCTGTAAATGTACCCGATACCAATTTTAGATATACACGTTTGGTTGCATGTCACTCCTGACCATGTCTGGTATGTGAGTGGTTGAATATTATTTAATTTTAATAAATGTAAATTTAATAAATATAATAGTACAAAAGGTTAAATATAATAGTACAATGGGAGTAATAGTACAAAAGGTTGATTTATATCAAATTTTTTTTTTTTAAAATAACACAAAATTATTTTATTACATTTTTTTATTTACATTAGTAAAAAAAAAAAATAATAATAACAATAGCAAAGATGATTTATCTTTGGGAAAAAATTTTTAAAAATGCAAACCAGTTTTCTTTAGTGTTGGTAAGAATAGCAATTGTTGCTTTCACCATTTATGAATAATATTCCTTGTAATTGTAAAAAAGGTATATTGAAATTTTTAATATGTAAATATCCGGGGATGTGTGTCAACTTATCATCAATCTATCCAATTTAAAAGTTTTCAATTCTATATAAGCAAATGGTATTGTGGGTTTCAAATGATGTAGTTTTAATTCATTCTGCTGACAATAATTTCAAAAAATGTACATGTTTATATTTGTTTACAAACGTTGTTATATTTTTTTGCATGTGTACAAATATTTATTTACATTCATTATTATATTTTTTTGTATGTGTATAAGTTTGTTTACATAAGTTGTTATACATTTTTGTATGTATTTATATTTGTTAGGCTTTTTTGTATGTGTTTATATTTAGTTACATACGTTGTTATACTTTTTGTGTATTTTTAGTTAAACACATTTAAAGATTAACATGTCACTATTTAATTAACAATTACTTTTTAAGGAATAGAAAAAGGTCGTGGTGGATTAGGTTCTATATTTGTGTGGGCAACAGGTAATGGTGGTCGATTTCAGGATTATTGCTCATGTGATGGTTACATAAACTCTCCATACACTATTTCAATTGGAGCAGTTGATAATTGTGGAATGAAACCATGGTATTCTGAGGCATGCTCAGGTACACTAGCTGTTACTTATAGTAGTGGTGATGCTAGTGGTCAATTTGATAAGCAGATTGCAACAACAGATTTGCATGGAACCTGTACACAATCACATACTGGAACCTCTGCAGCTGCTCCACTTGCTGCTGGTAAAATTTTAATGAATATTTACTATAACTTTTTTTATAACAAAGTTTTAAAAAAATTTATTGTTAATTTTAATAACCAAGTAAAGAAAAAGTTGTATATCATTAGTTGTAAAATAATAACATTGAAGTAAGATCTTACATGGATAAAGTATGTTGATCTTTATGTAATTAGCATATAATAATTGGTAGGTGTTTTGTCTGTTAAATTTTCTTTCTCTTCTTTTTTTTTATGTCTTTGCTTAAGCTTCGGCTAGTAAACCCTGCTAATTTGACTGTTTAATAAGTCAGGTTTGATACAAAGGTCAAATTTATCTGGAGCTGTGGTCTCAGGCGGTTACTAGACATCCTTATGATTTCAGTTTAAATTTTTGTAAATGTTTAGGATACATTTTTAGTATATTTGGCAAAATAGCTTTTTTCAGCTTTCTTTAATGTATATTTAAATTTCAATTTTTAACAGTTACTATCCTAATATTTGAAATGAAAATAAATGTATTTTCAGATTTGAGGTTGTAATCCAGGTTTTGCACTGTACAAGCCCTTATATCTCCCATCATTTTAACTTTGTCTACTACAAACTACTGCAAACTAAGATGCCAATGGTATCTTGACTTTACAATACTTTTACATCTTTATGTAATGTTTTTTATAAACTGAAAAAGTACACATATTTTTATTTGTTGTGGTGAGAGTCAAACATACAAACTTTTTATTAACTGAAAAAGTATATTTTTATTTGTTGAGGTGAGAGTCAAACATACAAACTTTTAATCATCCAACATTCAATGGTGTTAAATGCCTCAATTATATCAGGCATTGGTTATCTTTATTTCAAACAATTTTTTGTTTAAAAATCTTTTACTAGTATTTGTTGTCAGATATGGATTTTTCTTTTTAAGTATACTTAAGCAAAACAAAGCAAATTCCTACATTTAACAAAAATATTAGTTAAGTTTAGGGGATGATGTCATGCTTTTAAGATGTTTGTATTCCTGTACCGCGTTTATGACAGTTATTTTATATGATTAGACGACTGTATCATCTGTTTACATGATTGTTTGAGATTTGTGCTGTTTTAAAGTTTATAACTTTCCAAACAATTCTTTAATTGAAAATTTATAGATATATCAAGTTCCTTTTAAAATACAGAAAGTATTGGTATTGGTAATGACTTCCTTTGTCAATAGACAGTTGGCTGATCAGTTGACAGTTGGCTGATCAGTTGATTTGTCTATTTTACTTAATGTATTTTAGATTTTTTCGAAAGTATTACAAAAGTTTTAATGATGGTAAAATATTTGAATAGTCTTACAACATTCTTTCTGACAATCAATACAGATTTATATCACCTTGTTCTTTTGTTGATTTGTTAACTAGTAGTAGCGATAAAAACGTTAGATAGAGATGCTGAAACAAGGCTCATTTCTTTTGATAAGGTCTGAAATGTCAGTATTTTCCATAAGTTCTCCTTGTATGGTAAGGTTTTGAAAATTATAACTTATAAAACATTACAAGCTTCCATACTTGGTTTTGTGTTTTTCCTCATCTATATTAATGATCTTTCTGACTATCTGATCTATAAAGTTATTTGCTGATTACACAACAATATAATCATTACAACTATATATAAAAAATACTAACCTATAAAAAATATTTTTCCTCAAACAACTTTAATAGCTTCATGAGTTTTTTTTTTTAAATACGAACAAAAAGTTATAAGAAAAAAACAGCAATAAGTATGTAAAAAATATATTTATTTTGCTATCTTGCCACACCTTTACTACCCCCAACCTCCACCTCATTTCTTCACCACCACCACTCCTAAAAATATATATAAGAATTCCCTTTATTTTTCTAAGCTGTTTAACAGGGCTCGTTCCCTTCGAAAATCGATTGGCAACTATCAAATTCAGAGAATTTTTGAGATGTTTGTTAGAAAGAATATTATGATAGCATTTAAAAAATTACATTTTTCTTTAAAAAAATGTTATTCACTTGCCCAAGGTTACTATAGTCGAGGAGGCTACTTGATTATTTTTACAACCCACTCTCAACTCTTTAACTCCAAAATACTAATCTTAACATACAAGGCTGCAGCATGAAGAAACAAGTTGAGTGCGGTACTACCAGGGTTGTAGTGGGGATTGAAGTCTACCACTATTGCACTAAACATGTTACTATGGTTACTTTTCAAATTTGGAAGGCTACTTTTATTGGCTCAGTGTATTATTTTTCTATTGAACTTTCTAAGATTCAGTAAAACTAAATACGCAATAAATCAAAAAAGTATGGTTGTTTAAGTTTTCAATCATTTTTTTTATTTATTTTAATATAAAATTGAGCTTTAGACAAGCTAATCATGTCCAATACAAAAAATAAAGATCAAACTTTTGATTTTTTGCATGAAACATTCTATTACAATATTTTTGATTATGTTCAAGTTAACAAGAAATATTTAGAAATATCAAATATCAAGAAATATACACATATGTTATATTTTTTGAAAATTTTTACATTTGAAACATGAAAAACCATAAGCTTTTTTAGCTTTTTTTTTTTTAGCTATTTTGAAGGTGGTGAGCCCCCTTCATTTAAAGTCATGTTAAAATTTTGAAAAGTCTCTTTTATTGGAACTTGGACAACTAAAATAATTTTTTCATTTTTATTTAGGTATATTTGCTCTTGTCCTTGAAGCCAACAAAAAGTTGACCTGGCGTGATATGCAACATTTAATTGTTAAAACGTCAAAAATGGTTAGTCCAAAAGACGATGAGTGGCAGAAAAATGCAGCTGGGTA
>NC_061156.1:6415642-6433142 GCF_022113875.1 Hydra vulgaris
CTTTTCATTAATGAATATGGAAACACCTTATATGTTTCCGCATGAAATAAAAAAATATTTAAAAGAAGTTGAGCCTTATGAGGGTCTGTCTCTTATTCATCTTAATATAAGAAGTGCTAAAGCAAATTTTGAAAACTTTAAAATATTCTTAGAAGGAAGCAATTTCATCTTTAATATTATTTGTTTAAGCGAAACATGGTTAACTGATGACGAATTTAACGAAAGCGTGCGTTTTCAATTAAATAATTATGAAGAAGTGCATTTGCAAAGAAAATCAAAAAATAGAGGCGGGGGTGTTGTAATTTACATTAAAAATAGTTTGCGGTATAAGTTACGAAACGATCTATGCATATCTGATTACGACAGGGAATTTGTTTCTATTGAAATCATTAATAATGGCTTTAAAAATACCATAATATCATGCTGTTAAACCGCCACAGTCAACAGAAATATTTTCAAACCATCTTCAAAATATTATTTTGAAAACCCACTACTCAAACAAATCTACTATAGTTTTGTTCAAAGTTACCTAAACTACGGAAATATAGCTTGGGGTAGTACCTATAAAACGAAACTAGAACCACTTTATCGTAAACAGAAGCATGCTATACGTGTGATTAATTTTAAAAATAAAACAGAACACTCAAAACCTCTTTTTGAACAAATGTCTTTATTAACATTGTTTGAACTAAATGTATATAATGTTCTAAGTCTTATGTATAATAGCAAAATGCAAAAAAGTCCTTCAATTTTCTATAGTCTTTATAAACAAAAACCAGAGTACAAATATTTATTCCGTACAAATAGTACCCTGTTAGAGCCTTCATGCAAAAATAAGCTTGAACAATTCAAAATGACTTATCGTGCACCTCATATCTGGAATAAGTTTTTACTAATTAATTTAAATAATATGGATTTAAAAAACTTAAATTGCTTTAAAAAAACTATTAAAAAGAGTATTTTAAAGTATAAAAATTTAGTTAGTGATTTTTTTTAATTTATTTATAAATATTTTCTTTTTTATTTAATATAAATATACTTTCAACATTGCATTAGTAATAAATGTGTAAATATTATTTCAAAAAAAAAAAAAAAAAAAAAAAAAACGATTTTTGTAACAGTATATTTGTATACTTGTTATCTGACATTTTAATACCATTATAATTTAATGATTTTAAAAATTTTATGAATATGTTTTTATATTTACGGCAATGTAAAGCAGTTCTTGATGATAAGACCATTTGGTCTTCTGCAAGTTTTCCGCGTTCTTTTTACAGTGTTAGAGTGAATTTATTATTTTTGTAAAACCAATTTGTAATATTTTGTTTTTATTTATATATTCACTGTTAACGAATCTTTATTATGTGGTTACGAATTTGTAATATTAAGGAACAAAAAATAAACTTAAAATAAAAAATAAAATAAAATAAAATAAAAATAAAAAATAAAATAATGAACACAGAACAAGGAAAAAGTATGAAGTTGGAGGGGAAAAACGAAGAATTATTCTAACTTATTTTTAAATTACAAAAAAAAAAATTTTTAATTTTGATTCACTTCCAATAAGGCTGCAAGCAACCGCAATTAAGTTGGTAGTTACTATAAAAAAAGAATAAAGTTATAGAGCAAAGAAACGGTTGACAGAAGACTTAAAAAGTTAAAGGTTGTATGAGTCAGGAAAACCTGAAGGTGGGAGAGAGTTCCAAAGGGTGAAAATGACGTGGAAAAAAACTAAATGAATAAAACTTTTTGGAGCATGCAGGGACAGATACAGTAAAATAATGAGAGTCAAACAAGAATGAGTTTTAGTTGATGGAACTAGAGATGATAGCTCCTTTGAGCAGTGACTATGATAGTATTTGGAGAATGATGCAACTTTACGGCGATGGGAAAGAGGCTCAAGCTTAGCAGAGAGAACGGGTTTAACTAAGTTTACAATGCGTTTTTGAATCTTGTCTAGAAGAGAAAGAGCATCATTAGAAAAATCAGCCTACATATGACAACAGTATTCCATACAAGGACGAGTAAGAGATTTGTAGAGATAGTGAATGGAATCAGGAGAGAGAAAATGGCAAGCACGATAATAAGAAGCAACCTTACCAGATGCTACTTTAGCAATCGATTGTATATATGAAAGATCAGTCGAAAATAATAATTCAAGAAGACGATATATCAAGAGCAATAGTCCTCGCCTGTCCGCCTCTATTTAGAGCATGATAAAAATTAGCCTTTTTCATTTAAGTATGCCAAGATGCCAAGATTCAGTCAAGCACTTATTTATTTCGAGAGAATTAAATAAAGTTATGGAGAACAATTTTGTAAGACTATGACAGAAATGTTGTCTAGACCACTAGCCGTAGAAGAGTTTAATCAAAAACTTACTTTAGCAACGGAAGATGAAGTGATTTTAATGTCTAACGATGAATTAATCTGTTTAATTGGAATGGAAAAAAGAGAATGGCCACAAGATTTGAGAGTCGAATTAGAAAAAAATTTCTTTCAAAATAGTTCTGCTTAATGTAAGAGATAATAAGATCAGTCCCATGAATGAGAGATGGAATGTTAGTCCTTCCATTGTTAATGACACGGTTGAAGATTTTCCAAAAGTCTCTAGAGCCTAACTTTTGATAAAAGGTATTTAGTGAACTGAGAATAATGGAGCTTAGCATCTGAAAGCATCTTTTTACATCAATTTCTTGTAATAATAAAAATAGTCGTTTGTTCTTTTGTACAAACTACACTTTTCATATTATGTTTTTAAAAAAACATTAGTGTTTTACAAATTTTGGGTTGGTGGGGTTTTGGCTATTTGTAGTGAGTCCTTTTTTACTGCAGTATGGATAAGGCGTAAGTCGCGGGGTAAAGCACAAGTGGCGATGACGTTTGTCTGACGGGATAAACTAGTTATAAGTGCTGATCCTCATCGAAACGCCTGTAATAATAGACGCGACTCTGAGGAGATGTTTATTACTTTATCACTACATAATTATGTTTACACATTAGCATTAATGTTCTTTTTCCATTCTAAGGCCTTGCATTGCTATCCATATTTTTTGTTTTTGTTTTTTATATTTTTTGTTTTTGTTTTTTATTTTTAAGTTTTTTGTTTATCAATTTTTTGGTTTTTTAAAAAAAAAAATTATTTTGTTATATTTGTTGTATATCTTCGTACGTACTAGTTTTTTATATGATACATTTTTTTGTTATTGTTATTGTGAGTACTGCTTGGATGTGTTGTCTGTCTTACTTGTTTTGAAATTTTCCTCTACTAATCTTTATTTTTGTCTTGACAACTGTCAAAATATGCTTCGTTCGATAAATAATTCTTCTTTATTCTAATGTACTTCATTTCTTCCCTCGAGTGTTCACTGCTCGTGTGTGACCATTCGGCGAATTTTATATGCCAAAGTTTTTAAATAATAGTCGTTTGTTCTTAAGAGAGTTGCTCTTTTGAAAAAAAATGAAAAAAATGATAACGGTTAGATATAGCAGCTGCAAAAAAAGGATATAAGCCATGGAATAGAATGAGTTGACTTGAAACCAACGAGAAGGAGTAAAAGCTTCCATTCCTGCTTAAATGAAATAACTTCTAGTGAGTCCACTAGGTTACGTGGGAGGCGCATTTTTCAGCTAAGAGGAAAAAGACATCAGCTCGAAGACCATCACGATGAAAATCACGAAAAGAATCCCAGTTAGTTTTAGGCTTGTAGTAAGTAGTACTATGATAGAGTAAATCCGAAAAGGAAGTACGAGATTAAAGATTTAAAGAGATCATTGCATGGTCTGAACACAAATGAGGATCACAGACCAGACATAAAACAAGGAGTGAAGGTAAACAATTAGGGTTGTAAGAAAAGCGAGTCACAAAGTTAACTATCTGAGTAATAGATTAAGAAATGCAGAAGTTACAGGCTTTAGTGAAGCAGGGTCAGTGGCGTTAGAGCCAAGTTATTCAGTGTGATGAGCATTCAAGTTACCAATAACAACAATATTGGCAGAGGAGTAAAGAGAGAAAGAGGGCATGGTTAATTTGATCAGAAATAACTTCAATCTAAAATAATAACTACATTTAAAAGAGTGCAGTCTTGGAAAGAAGAAGAATGATAAAAAACAAAGAGAAATGTAATCGAGTGAAAAAGTGCCAAGTGGAAGCATATAAAAGAAACGTTAAAGATTCAAAACCTGATTTCACGACAAATAGGTGAATTGATGTGTATGAATACCCCCAAACAAAGCATTTGACTATTGGAAACCAAAGTCTTTGCAAATCAAAGGATAGTACCCATCAACACTGATATTGGAAGAATAAATAGTAGAATTTAAATTTGTCTCACAAAGATCAAGCAAGTCTGGTGAATTTTGCAAGAGGTAATATTCAACTGATCAAAAGTTGCTACGCAGATATATATATATATATATATATATATATATATATATATATATATATATATATTTGTCTGTAGTTTAAAATAACTATATTAAAGATAGTAATCTATGCTCTAAAAGCATGAGAGGTGTCGAAGTAAAGCATGAGAGATATACTAATGAACTTGTCGTTACGAAACCATTTTAGTATATTTGTGTCATAATACTAAAGGCCATTGTTTGAACATTTTAATTTTGCTACAGAGGAGCACGATATAAATAAATGAAATAAGATTTTAACATTTACACTGGTGGAACATAAAAATTATCGTCTAGCTAGAATAATTTTACATTACCTATAAACATTTTACAGGACATTTCTATATAAAACTGGAATATCCGTAGGACAAAAATACTGCATTACTAAACTCAATTTAACTACAGTAAATAATTTTTTTTTTGTAGTTGAGTTATAAGAGTCTAATGGAATTCATACAAAAAAAAA
The DNA here is from genome assembly GCF_022113875.1 of Hydra vulgaris. NCBI lineage: Eukaryota > Metazoa > Cnidaria > Hydrozoa > Anthoathecata > Hydridae > Hydra > Hydra vulgaris. The sequence continues at coordinate 6,420,513 of NC_061156.1, forward strand.
GGTTTCTTCTGCATATAAAAGATTTCAATAGTTTTAACTAATATGTTTCAAATAGATATAACTAATACTTTGAACATATCATTCCAATCTAATACTTCGAACATATCGTTTATAACTAATACTTCGAGCATTTATGACATTTGTGTTTGATTTATAAGAATTATATTATTCATTTAGAACTTTATCAAATATAATTTTTAAGTTTGAATTTCATAAGCAAATTTCTAATGATAAACAATAAAAAAATTTCTTAATCATGTAAGTTTTTTTTTGTTTATCATTAGAAGACTCTTTCTTAATCCAAAAATGAAAAAAAAAAACTTTTTTCACCGGGGGCCTAGGAAAAAATTACGTTGACTATTATTAGTGGTCCTATAGGTTTAGCAACAATTATTTTCTCGCCGTAAAAAAAAATTTATGGTCTATGTGGTTAAATTATTATTTATAGTTTGCACGTCATATATCATCATATTATTTATTTAAAAATTATGTTAAATAATTGTTTATAGGAGGTTAATATTGTACTTTTTACAAGCTACCTGCAAATTGAAAACTATTTTAAAAGTGTTTTTAGTTGTAAGCAACAACTGCGTTTTTTAGCGCTTCAATATAGTTTGGACTGTACTCTCCAACTTTTCTCATTGGCCAAAACTGATTGAAACCCTGATAAATGGATTTAAGACCTTGTTCGGTCCAGTAACTTAAGCGTACAGAATATAAAATGTAGAAAATAATTTATTGTCTATTTAATGAATAATCGTCGTAGTTTATGCAGGTTTTAACTTGCATAAACTGTTGTAACATTGTATAAATAAGTATTTAAACATTTACAAATTAATTAATACAGTAACTAAGTAATTACAAACTAAGTAAATAAATAAGTATTTAAATATTTCAAACACTATTATTTTTTTATTTTTATATCCCCAGTTAATAAAGGGGTCGAACAACAATTGTGTATTTTTTTGCATTTTTTTAATTTTGCATAATCAGATATCCATTTATCGTTTAATCTGCATTAAGATTCTAAAGAATAACGATCAGCTTTTTAAAAGTTACAAGATAAGATAATGCAAAACCTTAATGTTGCCTTGTTTTTTCTCCAAACGTTAGAAGCAAAACCTTTAGATCTTCAGATACTGTGTAATTTAAAGAATAAATGTTTAATTTATCTAAAATTATCCGCAGGTTATGGTATTTTTTGTTCAATGAAGGAAAAATAGCCAGTATTATAGTTTTATCTGCACTTGAATCTTTGAAATCTTTGAGCACATAACCGTCACACTTTCACAAATTATTTGGGATTTTATTATTTTCTTAACTGGACACAATTTTTCCTTGCGTTGCAAGGGATGTTGATCTTTCAATGTCCGTCAAATTCTTTTGTCTACAGGGATTTGGATTTTTTTCTGACACCTGAACATAGTAATCTGCACATATAAGTATTTTTACAGGATTATTTAAAACGTCTTTGGTGCCTTTATAAACAAGCTTTCTCAAAACACATTTAACAATAGGGGTCAATATTTTTTTGATTTGTGCTCATTTTTATATATAAAACATTCATATTTTCTCCCTCTGATAACTCTGGTATTCTAAGTCTAAGTTTCATAGCTATAGTTCATATTAACATTTCTATAACTATAGTTGCTATAATAAAGTAACTAAGTTTGAATTAAAGAACATTATATATAAATAGGTATATTTTACCTTCGTAACACGGTCGCATAGTAAGGAATGGGTCAGACCCGGAAAGTTTTTTTATATATTTTAAGCAAAGCATGGTTGGAAAGTCTGAGTTATTAGCTGAATAATCTTTCTAGACAGTATTGCTTTGATATAGTTTTGATAAGGTTGGAGTAGTTTTTGTTTTTTATTATTCAGATTTATATACGTTGTTTTACCATTATTTATAGGTCTTAAACCTTTATCCTTCCTAAAGCAGCAGATGCAAAACATTTTATTGAAATCAACGTGTTCTTTTGCATGATTAGACGTTTTAAATAAATGGTTTAAATAAAAACTTTTGATATACATTTATAATACTGACATGATAAATGGCTCTATTAATTAAATTTTAATGTAATGACCAAAAGTATGTTTTCAGTTCATAGTAAGAAGTTATTATTAACAATTAAAAGCAATGCTTTGGAGCCGAGGTCTAAAAACTGGCTCCGGCTCCATTGAATTTTTGGTTCCAGCTCCATCTCCAAATAAACAAAAAAACAAATCAAAAGTTTTTTTAAATGTTTTATGACAGTAACTTAAGTACTATTAAGATTTTGTTAATAGTACTTAAGTTACTGTCATAAATCAAAATCTTGATTCATCCTTAATCTAAAATATCAGGTTTGAGTGAAAAACGCAGATCGCTCAATACAAACTTAAGAGCAGAAAATTGCCTTTCTACACTTGCTTTTGAGATAGGTATACAAGTGACAACTCTGCAAGCTTCTTGAATTCTTTTTGGGTATTCTTCAGTTTACTCAAAAGCTGAATTCACTTTTGAACGTCCCATTTCTTTTATTATCCTACAATCATTCAAAAAATTTGTACTAGAAGTATTTTTATCAAAAAAAGTAAAAAAAGAAGCGTGACGAAAATTAATTTTGGTCACACTTCTTCTTTTTTCTTTTTTGTAAAGCTCCTTTTCGAACTCATCCTCTTCTCCATCGGAATTAGATTCACTTAAAACTGAATGAAGTACTGTAGATAGGACAGCAGTATTTCTTATTTCTTGACTTTCTAATATATTCTTGGCATCGCTTTTATAAAATTTTTCTGCTATTGTTTTTAAGCTTTGTTTTACTCGTAATATTTGGTTTTCTTTCAAAAGTATTTCAGTATTATTAAGTTTTATTTGATTTTCTTTCAAAAGTATTTCAGTTCAGTATTATTAAATAGATATATATTACGCCAAATGTAAATAAAACATTAAAAAAAAAAAGATCCTCCATTCTCTAACCTCCCCCACCCCACCTCTTATATATGGTTTCTATAATGAATTTTTCAAATTTTCTTTTTTGCGTTATATTAAACTAGATCAAAGTTCATCGTAATACGATGAACTTTGAATGGTCGTAACTTTTTAAAAAAAAATTTTTGATGAAATTTGACATACTATGTCAAATTTCATCAAAAATTTCTTTTTTAAAAGTTACGACTATTCAAAGTTGTTTCAGGGGGTAAATGAGAGGAATATTAAACTTCTTATGGTCTTATATCTTAAACGAAAGGAAAAATCAAATTCATGATAAAACTTAAAAAAATTTTTATGATCTTAGGAGACGTCGTTCTAAAAAAGGGCAATTAGGTGTAATAATTAATTGGGTTAGCTCATCATCAAAGCCAGACTTACGTTGTTTTCTAGCTTGCTTTTTTTCTGTCAGCACCTTTACATCTTTTGAATTTTCAATAGTTATTGAGACACTCTCCTTTACATTTTGGCACATCTACATTTTTTCTTTTTTTTGTCAACATGTTGAATGCGAAACATTTGCCACAAAGCTGCGGCATACAATAGACCATTTGCAATTTTTTTACAACTTCTTTTTAAATTTCCTTTTGAATAGCCTTTTTTTTTTTCAGAAGGTTGGTTACAGGCGAGTTGACTGCTATACAGAATTTGAGGCTGGTGCTACACAACGCTAATGCCAGATGTTGTTGGTGTAGATTTAGAAGGAAGTGACTGAGATGGTGTGGCTAGTAGTGGCACTTAAGATTGAGATGAAAAGAGCTCAGGTTGAGATGAAAGTATTTCAAACACATAAGCAATTTATAATTTAAATCGTTTAATATTTTTTATGTTGAGCGGAAACAAACCAGTATTTTGAAATCCACTGATTTTATGCGTACGTATAAAAGCTTTAACAGAGTTAAGAAATAGTTATAAAGTTGCAGTTTTCTAAAGCGTTCTCTTAACAAATCTTAAACATATAATTCTTAATGTAATTTACGCCAAACTCTTTTAACATGGCAACAGGCACCGACATTTCATGGCTGCAGAATATATAACGAATGAGCTTGTGAGTAAATTAACAAGATAATATTTTTTTAATTTGCAAAAAACAATATTATTGTTTCCGATACAAGTAAGAACAGACCGATAATTAATGTGTCAAGTGTCTATTTACGACTAAAATATGATACCTATAAATGGATAACCAAAGTTCAATTATAATTAAATAACTTATTGATAAAACTTTTAACAAATCGACTAATTTATTTACATGGACTTTTTTTAACGACGTACTCGGTCTTTTGTATATGTTTTATTTATTTTTTTTTGTTTTTTTGCGTGCAAGTTTTTTCAAAGGCATATTTTATATTTGAATATATTTGATAATAATCAATTTAAAAGTTGAATACGTAATTTATATTTAATATTAGAGGGCAAATTAATGGATTTTTTCCTTCGACCATATAAACTGATAGACACGCCGTAAGTTAAAGTTTTTGAAGCCAACATATTTTAGCGCGTGATGTCACGTTTGGGCAAAACAAAACGCGATACAAACGAAATAAAGCTTTAAGAATAGAAAATTTTTCGTTAAATGTAAAGTTTTGTAATAAACCTTATTGTTATTATTATTATTATTATTTTTAAATATTATTAAACTTATTATTTGTATCAGTTATTATTTTAATGCATTTTTAGATTTCAATTTCATACAATTTTATGTGTTTTATTATGGATTACATTAATATACAAAACAACTTTTTATTGATTCGAAAATAAAATTTTCTTTGTTGATACACTTTGTATACATTTATTTTGTAGTAAATCGTTGATCGAGTCAGCTTTGTGGTGCAATCTTATCTTTAAATATTTAACAATAATAATTTTATAATTTCTGCACCACTTTTATAAATAAATTGCAGACAACGCTTAACAAAATTAGCTTTTTCACAACAACCTCAATCATCAATTAAAAAATATGCAACAGGAAGTTTCCAACGTCCATTTACACAGTTTCTCATAAAAACTAAAGCTTCTTTTGTTTTGGGTTAACTATCATTATTGATATCAGCACAAAAATCAATACAACTAGAAAATTTATGGCCTGTCCATTGAATTTTTTTTCAAATGGCTATTTCATCTAACACAAATGAACACACAACACGTTGACCAATTTTCTGAGCCTCTTTTATTTTGCTATGAAGAGTAACTAAATGAAAATGAGTAATTTATGAAGAGTAACTAATGAAGAGTAACTAAAGTTTCTTTACAAAATCCAGGGGAACAGTCAACACTTTCATGCCATTTTTGTATAATTCCTGGATGAAGAAATGCATTATTAAATGTTTTCCTAACATAACTGTATGCTTTAGCAGAATAAAAATTTAATGTTAAAGCAAGGTTGTTAACAAGGTCAAAAGTAGCAAGACTAAGGACAAGGCCAAGGTTACATGTTACAAGGCTAAGGCCAAGACCAATGTCAAAAGTTACAAGGCCAAGGCCTTCGCAAACATTTTCAAGCCAAAAGACTTGAATTTTTGCCTAACGTTAAGACCAATTATTAACAAAACTGTAGGTAACAAATGCTGTGACAATAAATCACATGTTGTAAAAATAAACCAGGGTTATGCGCAAAATTCTACGAAGTCAATAAGAAAACATACTTGTAGATATGTATGAAGCCGAAAACAAAAATACATAAAAATAAAGAATGAAATCTTTTAATTCAATTTTATGTAATTTTTAAAAACATTCTGAATGTTTCTTTTTGTTTTTTTAAATGAAAACATTCTGAATGTTTTTATTATTATTTTTCAACTGTAAAACATGCGCGGAGTGTTGCTACATCTTATAGCCTAGGCCAAAACAATCAAGGCCAAGACCAAGAGCAGCAGTTTCAAGACCAAAGCCAAGACCTTAAATTTTGGCCTTTAAGGCAAGGTCAAGGCCAAGGCCAAACACTAATAACTCTGTGTTAAAGCAAAGCTTCGTAATTCTGGTGGGTAATGCATTTTAACTTTTTTTGTAAAGCCCGACAAGATAACTGTTTTGTAGACTCAGACATAGCTCCCTAAAATTAAATAGATTAAATAAATACATTTTTAGTTACAACATCATATATATACTTGAAAATCCAATCAAGTAAAAAAGGGCATCATTGATTGTGGTATCAAGAAATAGATGATATTATCACAATAGCATTACAATCATTACAACAATTATTACTGTTACGACAAATACAATAATTAACTCGTCGCTATTCCTACCGTAACTGTGATGAAATAAAATTTTCCCTAACTGTTATCTGATGATTAATCTAGTAAGTTTTTATTCATTAAAACTTACTAATATAAAACCATATTTCAACAGTAGGTTGACTAAAACAAAATAATCCCCAACGTATAACTTAAATAAGTAACAAATATTTAAAATAATTAAGTAGACAAATAAAATAAAAAGTCACAAATATAAATATGTTTAACAACTACTCTTAATAAAACTATATATTATACCATTAGTGTAGTTGATACTTTTTCAGAAATAATAGTATGATTCATGATTTTGATTCATCATATGATTCATACTTTTTGATTTAAAATGACAAAGGAGTGAATGTAAGTTTTTAATCCTTTTTATTAAACAACAGTTGAATTGCTGATGCATTTTAATTGCCTTTTGTTTAGCAGCAAGATTACTTATAGTTAATTTTAATTTTTTTTTACTATTTTCCGGTGTTACCACGTCATTTTCATCAAATACACCAATATATCGTTTACCATTGCACATTGGTCGGAAACATCACTTTTCTTGGCCAAAACTATTAAAACTTAAAATAACGGAATTTTTAACTGGAATTTGAATTTGCAGTATATTTTAAGTGTTTTTGTATAAAATAATTAATTTTTTTAAAAAAAATTTTAACATTTAGAATTAAAATTAAAAAAAAAAAATTTTACATAAATTTTTTTTCTTTCCTTTCTGAGTTTTTATTTTTTTAGTTCTAAATTAGAAAATATACGATACTTACGAATAAATATGCTGTTTCTGGAAATTGAAAATATGATTTACACACGTATTTACGAAAATATTAAAATTTCATTAAACTCTTTAATTTAAATACAATTCATTATCCAAAAATGTATTTTCCTCTTCAAGTTGTTCTGGATAATCGTCCTCGTCGCCATCCATATTTTCTAAATTCTCAGTCGCACATGTTTTACCAATATCCTCACAATACAATAATTTCTTTATTTCTGGTGGCAGTGTTAAACGCTTCCTTTGGTGCACACGAGTATTTAAGCGGAGAGATGAAATTAATGGATCCGACGTGTTAAGAGCTCTATAAAATATATCGAAAAGATTATCAATGCGGCTAGTTTTACGTGCATGGTGCAGTCTGTCACTTTTATATATTTTGTTTCGTGACTCAGCTGCATCCTCTCCGAAGTAACCAACAGGAAGTGCTGTATTCTGCATTATTTGCTTTGAGTGAATTATAACTTTATGTACTGTGGGAGTCATTGGCAACCAGGGGTACTTGCTTTGATATAATTGACCAGTTTGAAAGCAATACTCTTCAAATTTTAACAAACTTAGAGAAAATTGACAAGATAAACATATTAATATTATTCTCATTCGAAATATTAATTCGGTGTCTACTCCTAAAACTTTCGAAAATTTATCATATTCCGTAAATGCTCTACGCGACGTGTTGCCGTCATTTGTGAAACCACAACCACCTGCTTTCGGAAAATCAACACAAAAACTTAGTTCTTTCTAAAACTCATTCTGAATATACTCTTTTTTTTTCTTAATTGCATCTTTATCTTCATCCAATCTTATTTGCCATTTTTTTACTTCCATCTTGTATCCTAAATGTAGTACGAACTCAAAAAATCTAATCCAGTAGTGCAGTGGACTAATTCCGTACTTTAGATTTCCATTGATAGGATGAAATTTTGCGCTGTTATAATCTGTGACTTTAAGAAAGTCAGTTTGGGTTGCATGGCATATTGGACATTTTTGATTTGATTTTGTATCGGTTAAAACATTCAAAACTTTTTCATCTATAACAGTTAAAAACAGTCTAAACTTGTTTCGATTATCTTACAAGCTTTGATTTCAACACGCTAGTTTTCAAGCTCTTGAATTTGTTTATTTAAGTCAGCAGCTTCTCTTGTTATCACTTCCTTCGTTTCACTCTTGTACTCTAATTTTAAAGGCCGACAAAATCTTGTGGACTGCGGAAAACAATTATTCCAAATCGGGGCTCCCGCGCTACTCAAGAGTCTCAGGGGAATCACTGTTGTGCCAACAGACATGAATCAGCATTTCGTGATGCACTTTGATCAAGGAAAGATTGCTTATATTGAGATTGACCAGAGCTGCTGTCAAAACCGTAGCTAAATATCATTTCCGTTGATATGAAGTTACCCGTAATTGTTGCAAATACTTCCTTTTGCATTTCTATAATTCTTTTAGCTGTATGCATTAAAAGCATTTGTACAGGAACCTTTACACATTTGTCGTCTACAAGTACACCATCGGGTCTGCACTTACTTTTTATTGCTAATATATTATCATAGAGTGGATAAATATTAGCGTTGTGTTGCTTGCTTTCAGTCCGGATGGAACAGTATTGGCTCTTCGAAAAATTGTTTTTGAGAAGAAATGCTAACGCTTCCTCATCAGACATTAAAATAGGTGCTTTTACATCATAGACATAGCATCCTAATTTTGGATGATTTTGATGGACTTTCTATGGTTTCTTTTAAAACAACTGCCAAATCTACTTGTCCTTGTTTTCGAGCAGAAATTGATGCTGCTTGAACTAACAGATTTGTTTCGTTGTGTTCTGACATCGAGAGGTTTGCTGCTTGTCTCCTCTTACTTCATTCAGATTTCTCAGAGTACTTAAGTTGCGGGCGTCCAGTTAGTGATACAATTTTTTTATCTGGGCTTAGTTCTACTATGCATTGAGTCTCTGTGGAAGCAATTTCTAAATTTATTTGCCTGTTTATTACAGTTTCTGAACAAAGCCAGCCAGAATATTTAATTTGAAAATCATCTCATCTTCTATGACATATTTCCCACATTGCAGACAAATTATTGTTAAGCATGCGTGCTTTTTCTGTTAAATATTTATAGTATTCATCTGAAATTTTATCAGCTACACATTTTTGTATAAAATAATTTATTAGTGCGTCCTTATTTTTTCCTTTCTTCTGCTGGGACAACCAAATATCAAAAACTGCTGAATTCTGTAAAAAAAATGACTCCTGAAAAAAAAAATTTACTCAATAACCGCAAAAAACCGCAAATCGAGATAAACATTTTCAAAAACTAAACACTTCAAAGTAATTTTGGTTTATAATCTTATGCTTAACACTCCTAAACAAAATGTGTTAAGCTTACTCAAACTTAAAAAATAAAATAAATTCTAAAATGTTAAAGACTTTTGGAAAAAGTTATTTTATTTTTTAGAGTATCCAAATTTTGAGTATTATATTTTACATAATTAATAAACTTACCATCACCTTCGTTTTCCATTTAAACTTTTATTTAACACACTTTGTTTTCAGCTTTAACAAGCAATTGAAGTAAGCACTATAAAACACCGATCGCAATTCTGTTTACAAATGAAGCAAACAAATTCAACTTCGATGACTCACAGAATAACGGTGAATTGCATATTACAACAACAAAATTAATTTTTGGTTGTTTTGGAGTGTTGACTACTAGATTAAAAAAACAAAAACATATTTCGTGAGTGTAAAAATTTTGACTTTTGGCCAAGAAAAGTGATGTTTCCGACCACTGTGCATTGGTGTAAGGATTGATTTAACACTTTTCAACAATGTTTTTAAAAACATAAAGATATTATTGTCACAAAAATTAAACTCAAACATTTATATGAATATATGGCATTGTAAAAGTAATTGTAAAGTATGCCATTGTAAAGTATTTACATTAGACTTACTGTATTGAATTATTGGTGATATAATCGTTAACATTAAATTAATGTTGATAATTATATCATTGATGATTAATGATATAATTATCAACATTATTGTTCCAAAAGATATATATATATATATATATATATATATATATATATATATATATATATATATATATATATATATATATATATATATATATATATATATATATATACATATATATATATATATATATATACATATATATATATATATATACATATATATATATATATACATATATATATATATATATATATATATATATATATATATATATATATATATATATATATATATATATATATATATATATATATATATATATATATATATATATATATATATACATATATATATATATATATATATATATATATATATATATATATATATATATATATATATATATATATATATATATATATATATATATATATATATATATATATATACATATGAAATGTTTACCACAAAGTTTAGACAGTTTACTAGGAGTAAAACCATCCATAACTTGTATCCATTTTCTCCTCAATATCAGATCTTTCCGAAAACTACCAACAAAAATAGGCATATTAAAATAATATGATATTTATATTTGAAATATAAGGTAGAATCTTAGCAAAGAATGATTTGTACCAACTTACACATGAAAAGAAAACTTTTTAGTGTTTCTTTATATGCACAACAAGATAAATCATGATCTTTATATACCTATATTTTATTTGAAAATCAAAACTTAAACAAAATAATTTACATAACAAATGTTAAAACTTTAAAAGTGTTAAATACATTAAGCTATTTTTGCCCTAAACCGAAATTATAAATTGTTTAATGCCCAAACGTGACGTCACGCGCTAAAAGATGTTGGCTTGAATATTCACTTGCGGTAAGGCGTGTCTATCAGTTTATATGGTCAAAGGTTTTTTCTCACTTAACAACATGGCACCATTTATTATAAAAATACTCAAGAAAAAAAACATCAAATCAAAATATTGTTGTTAAATTTTAACGTTTTAGATCAACAATTGTTTACAATTTTATAAAAGTTATTTCATTTGATGTGCTGTAATAAATTTTATCCAATCACAATATTTAATCAAAAACAGTATAAAAAAAAAAAAAAAAAAAATTTCAATTTAGACAGAAGAATAGAAAAGCTACAGCTTTTCGCGCAAGAATTTCCTCGACCTGAAACTTTTTATAAATTTTTATTTATAAATCAATTAAAATTATTAAAATAGAAAAAGTAATGAAAATATTTTAACAAATTAAAGAATTATAAAAAACTTTTATTTATCCTTTGCCGATTTAAATATTACATTTCATTCAATATCTTTACGACAGCTTCAGCTGTGCCAGTTGCTGATGCAGGATTTTGTCCGGTTACAATGCGTTCAGATACCTGTACATTTTTAGTAAAAACGGCAGCAGCATGAAAGTTTGCTCCATGATCTTCTAATTTGGTTTGAAGCGCAAAAGGCATTGCATCCATCAAATTAACAGCGTATTCTTCTTCGTTTGTAAATGAAGTAATATTGTGACCACTAACCAAATAACTACCATTTGAGAGTTTAACATTTAAAAGGCCTAAAACATAACAAGAACTTTAATATTCAAGAAAATTGCTCATATCGCATCTTAAAATAAACTCTCTCTTTCAAAAATATTAATAAATTTCTCTCTTTCAAACACACTTACACACACGCCCAAACCAAACCCTCAGTAGATGTAGCAACCCTCTGTTGCAAGCCAGGCTATTTGTCAGTTGATATAGCAGCCTCCATTGTGAGTCAGGCTATTTGTCAGTCGATGTATCAGCACTCCATTGCAAGTCAAGCTATTTGTCAGTCATTGTAGCAGCACTCCGTTGCGAGTCAGGCTATAAGATGTAGCAACACTCCACGCATGTTTTACAGTTGAAAAATAATGATAAAAACATTAAGAATATATATATATATATAAGTATAATTTAAACCAAGTTAAGAGTTGCCAAAACAAGAAAAAAATTCAAAGCATTAATTAAAAAAAAAAAAGAAGAAAAGTTGTTTTAAAGTTATTCCTTCAAAGTGTAAAAAAGATTCTAGGATTTCATGATTTCAAATTGAAAAACATGAAATTAAACTTGATGAAAAAAAAAAAATTTTAAAAGACAAATCTCACCAACAGTTCCATGGCAGACAGCAGATACTATTCCTCCTGACTCATAGATCTTTGCAACTAATGTGTTAGAAGCTTCACAATCTGGTATATCAAACATAGGACCATGACCACCAACATAAAAGATCACATTGTACAATGCAGAATTAACATCACTTAGTGAAACGGTTGAATTAAGTTGTTCAGAAATACTTTGATCTTCTAAAAATTCTTTGCATATAGGATCTTCTTTGAATGCTTCATAACCACTAGGATCCTACAAATAAAAACATAATGCTTTTATTATTAAATGCCCTATTTGGACTCAAGAGGCCATTAAAGCCCAAGAGGCTACAGACTTTTTTAAAATTTAATTTGCAATTTCCTTAACTCTGAATATTAACTCTCTCTCTCCACATATATGTATATATGTATATATGTATATATATGTATATATATATATATATATATATATATATATATATATATATATATATATATATATATTATATATATATATATATATATATA
>NC_061156.1:6438142-6520642 GCF_022113875.1 Hydra vulgaris
TTAAAGGTCGTAGCTCTTTAAAACAATATAACCCTAAGAAATCAATTAAAAGAGGATACAAGCTTTGGTCGATGGCTGATATTGATGGATATCTTTTTAAATTTGAAATATATAAAGGAAAGAACAATAAATGTACTGATCATACAATACCAAAGTATTTTGGATTAGGTGAAAATGTTGTTTATCAAATGACAAAATCTTTACAAGGAAAATATTACGAAGTTTACATTGAGAACTACTTCACATCTGTTCCTCTCTTGGAGTATTTATTCTCACATCATGTTATGTGTTGTGGAACTTTGCGTATCTATAGAAAGTATCTGCCTAAAAATTTATGTAAAGATAAAAATTTAAAGAGGGGGGACTTTGATTACAGAGTTTCTAAAGATAACATTGTAGTTTATAAGTGGATGGATAATAGACCAGTGCATGTCATATCAAACTTTCATGGCACTGAAAAAACAGAGATCAAACGAAATAATAAAGACGGCAGTATTGTGATGATCTCATGTTCTCAGGCGGTAAAAGGCTATAACACTTATATAGGGGGGAAGGGGTGTCAACAAAACTGATATGCTTTGTTCTCTTTATGGCACATCCAGAAAATCTCTAAAGTGGTGGCACCGCATTCTTTTTGGCCTAATTGATAGGACTGTTTGCAATGTTGTCTACAAGAAATTAAAAGATAATAATATTATTCGAACATCGCATTAGCAATAAATTTGTAAAAATTATAATAAAAATCACAATATTTTTTATTCTTGACATGTTTCGTAGTCTTACTACATTTTCAAAAGATTTAATTTACAATTAAAACTCTGGTAAATAAATTTAAAAACTGAAGACAATACAGGTCAATTAGATGGCGTTGCAATGGGTTCTCCTTTAGCGCCAATTTTAGCTAATATGTTCATCGGTTTTCATGAACAAACGTGGGTTAATAATTGCTCATCCTCCATACCAATTTTTTATAAACGTTATGTGGATGACATAATAGCAATTTTTAATTCAGAGTTTGAAGCGCAAGAACTCGTTAAACATCTCAATAAACAAGACGTTTAACATCTCAATAAACTCGTTAAACATCTCAATAAACATACACGGGTCTTTTACAAAATTTCTTTAGTTTTGTCCCTTCATGTTACAAAACTGGTCTTATACGTTGCTTGATTGATCGAACATGTAAAATTAACGACACGTGGTTTGGATTTGATAAGGATTATAAAAAATCTTTCTTTAGTTTTAAAAAATAATCAATTTCCACAAAAAGTTATCGACACTGAAATTAAATTATATGTTGAAAAGAAAATTAATCCATCTGTTATAAATACTGTTGATAATACTAATATAAGATATTTTAAGCTTCCATTTATTGGATTTTACTCAAATTTCACAAAAACTAAAATTGATAAAATTATTAAAAAGTATTGTAAAAATGTAATAATCAAATTTATATTCCCAACCGATAAATTAAAAAACAGTTTTTGCATAAAAGATCCACTTCCTAAGATGCTTAAATCTAACGTTGTCAACAAATTTTCTTGTGCTGGCTGTAATGCCAGTTATATTGGAGAAACCTCCAGACATTTGACAACAAGGATAAATGAGCATCTTACGAGTGACAAGCAATCGCATATTTTTAAACATTTAAATTCATCCATTAATTGTAAAATATAAACTAATTATGATTGCTTTCAGATTTTGGATACTGCCTCTACCATTAACAAATTAAAAATAAAAGAAGCACTTCATATTAAATGAGAAAATCCTTCTTTAAATAAACAAACATCTCATTATATTATAAATTTATCTATCTAACTTACTATATTATTATTATTATTATTATTATTATTATTATTATTATTATTATTATTATTATTATTATTGCTATTAATAGTATTTTAATATTAGGAAGTTCATTTTGTCATAATTTGTAATATAATTTTTAATTGGTTTGTAACAAGTTTATTTGTTCGTTAATTTTTTCTCTGTATTGTCTTCAGTTTTTAAATTTATTTACCAGAGTTTTAATTGTAAGTTAAATCTTTTGAAAATGTAGTAAGACTACGAAACATGTCAAGATTAAAAAATATTGTGATTTTTATTAAAATTTTTATAATAATATTAGTTTTCTCAATTTTTGAAGATTAGTGGCACAATCATTAGTAACATTAGGTAAACCCCCAAAAATTGGGCGACCAATTTCATCAAATCGATCATGTCAGTTGTCTACTAACAAAAGAAGAAAATCAAATTTTTCTATTCCAGTATCAATTCGGAAGGAAAATCTTGGCATCCATTGATCAGAGCATAGTTCTAGTCGTGGAAGATGTGAAGTACGCTCTAAAAATAAAATTGAAGCACAGCCTTTCTTCAAGTGCAGCACATGCAAAGTTTATTTATGCATAAATGTTAAAAAAAATTGTTTTAGAGAGTATCATATGTAACATACAAAGTTATTTGATTTATATAGAAATATTTTTTTTATAATTATTTTACCGGGGTAAGGAATTCTACATGCCGCTAAAATGGTTTTCACCAAAAAGGTACCCATTTAATATCACCTTACACCCAATAATATCACCTTACACCACTCACTGAACCTGATTTAGCTACCCAGTTATACTATCCACCTACCCAGACAGTCTACCTAAATGCAGCTCAAGTGTAAATATATATATATATATATATATATATATATATATATATATATATATATATATATATATATATATATATATATATATATATATATATATATATATATATATATATATATATATATATATATATATATATATACACACATAGATATATTAGTTCCATTTAGCCTGTCGGGACATATCTGTCCCATTATAGTTTCCATTGCAACTAAAACGAGGGCCAAGGAAAAATTTATCATTTTATGCTATTAGTGCCTATAGTATATAAAATCTTAAGAAGATTTTTAAAATGCAGGTAATTGTCATACCTTGGGCCTAAAAGAGTTAAATCTAATAAGTATCGTTTAATTTTTCTTTTAAAATAGTTCAATTGAAGTCATGTTTTTTATGTCTCATGTAATTGAGAAGTCTGTTTTTTTAAGGGATGTTGTAGGGATGAGAAAGTTGCCAATGGAATGTCTTGTAGAGTATTTATAATTAATTAAGGTGAAACGAGGCTGAAAATATGTTGGAAGCATAAATAACAGGTTTTGATAGATGTTTAGTTTATAAATATTTAAAACATTAGTTTTTTTAAGTAAAGGCTCGGTGCATGCATATTTACCTGCATTCAAAATTAACCGGCTCGCTTGCTTTTTTTTTGGTACTAATTTTTTTTAAGAAGATGAATAATTACTTGTTCACGCTATATTGCAATAACTAATGTGACTATGAATAAATGAAAAATACAAGCTTTTTAAGCGCATTATATTCAATAGGTGTTTCGTTTCGAAAAGGATCCCAAGAGCTTTTAAAACGCTGTTTTCCACTAATTGGATATGATTTTTCCAGTTAAATGATCGTCAAATATTATATCATTGAATGAACTCTTACATTGAATACATACATTGAACTCATACATTGAATGAACTCTTTTTACTATAATGTTGTTTATAAATAAATCAGGAAGTTTTAGGGGTATGTTATGAGTTTTCGAAGGTTTTGTGAACAGAATGTGTTTAGTTTTATCAATGTTTACGGACAGTTTATTGGCTTTAAACCATTAATTGAGATTAATTAGCTCTGTGTTTACAGTAGAAAAAAAAAATTTAAATTAGACCCCGAAAAAGAAACATTAGTATCATCAGGAAAAAGAAGAAAATTAAGGTGGGTTCACAGGAAATGTTTTTTTTTTAGAAAAATAACTTAAATCAATTCTAAAATCAGTTTTATAAATTTAATATAATGAAAATAATAAAAAAATATGAGTTTATTTAATTAAAAAAAAAGAGGATTTTTTCATTAAAAAAAGCTCAAAAAAGCATATTTTACTTTAGTTTTTAAAACACGATTCCAGAATGGCTAATTAAAATAACTTGGTACTTTGCAAATAACTTAAAATAACTTGGTACTTTGCAAATAACTTAAAATAACTTGGTACTTTGCAAATAACTTAAAATAACTTGGTACTTTGCAAATAACTTAAAATAACTTGGTACTTTGCAAATAACTTAAAATAACTTGGTACTTTGCAAATAACTTAAAATAACTTGGTACTTTGCAATTTTATTTTCTGATATATGAGGAAGAGGATGAACTAAGATCATAATTTAAAAGCAAAAATATTTCTTTCAAGTCCAAAAAAACTGAAAATTGACTAATTTCTAGGGGGTAAGGTTCAAAAAAGACTTCAATAAATAAAGCAATCAATAAATAATCATTCAATTATCAAAACTCTGGTTCATTCTCTACATATATATGTATTGAACAATTGAGGAAAATTTGGAGATCTAGGCATTTTTTAATGTTGAGATATCGTGTTTTGAGTTCATAAATTATGTTAAAATCTTCATTTTTAGATAAAGGGCAAATAAGTAAAAAAATATCCTTTTTTGTAGATATATTTAAATAACTGTATTTGATCTTTATCAACCCAACCTTTCTTACTCTCAACTCGTAGATATATTTAAATAACTGTATTTGATCTTTATCAACCCAACCTTTATTTCCTCTCAACTCTTTTCTTTTTTTCTTTTTTTTTTTTGTGGTTGTCCTTTATTCACCATATTCTCTAACCGCTTTTGGTCTTTTTTTATTGAACTAGTTATTGTATTTTTTCCAAAGTCTAGATTTAAATGTTTAAATACACAATAAATACCAAATGAACCTTCATTGAAAGAAAGCTGAGTTTACTCCCATTTCAAGAACATCTGTCTTTACATAAATATTTTAAGGACTTCGAGACCAGATAATATTATTTAGTCCTTCATTACAATTTTGAGTTAACACTAATTTAAAAGCATTAAAATTTTTCAACAAAAAATTAAATTAGATTAAAATTGCAACAAAAAGAGAAGTAATGTCAATAACTATTTTTTTAGATAATTTATATTATTTGTGTATTATTTTTAAAAGAGATATTTTAAATCAAAGTCTTTTTGTAATAAGAGATTCTTAGATTCTTTTCTAAATTTTTCCAAAGAGATGTGATGAACATTATTATTTTTTGTGATAAAATTTGAAAAATGTTTCCATAGAAACGGTCCGCGGTGTTGGATTTTGTAAGAATTTAGTTTTGAATTAGTTTTTGGAGCAATGATATTTTATTTTCTATATATTTTATATGTGGTTTCTATGACAAATTTTCATCTATTATTACTCCTAAGAAATTAACGATTGGTTCCATTTTAATAAATGTTTTATTGATTAGGAGATTGGGTAATTTTAGAGGAACATCATCACCTTTACTAGGTTTGGAAAATAAAATAAATTTAGTGCTTTCTACATTTAACGAAAGCCTATTGCTTGTAAACCAATCGTTTATTTTGAATAGTTCTTCATTAAATATATTAAAGAGAGCTTTTATATCTTTGTTGGAATAAAAAAGGTTGGAGTCATCTGCAAACAATATAACATTTAAAATATTTGATGCTAAGTATAAATCATTTATATACAATAAAAATAATAATGGCCCTAAGATTGAAGCTTGGGGCACACCACTTGTAATATGTTTTTCTTTTTCTTTTTTATTATAAATAATACATTGTGACCTGTTCACTAGGTGGTCTTCAAACCAAAGTAAATTTTTATTCTTTATTCCATATAGTTCTAGTTTTTTTATAAGTATCTTATGGTTAACAGTGTCAAAGGCTTTCGACAGATCAATAAAAACTCCAAGAGTAAAATAGTCATTATTGAATGCATCCGATACATGATTAACTAGTTCGATTATAACATGGTTTGTCGAATAATCTTTTTAAAATCCAAATTGTTTACTGTACAGCAAACTGTTTAACATCAAACAGTTGTAAAGTCTGTTGAACATAATTCGTTCCAATAATTTTGAGAAGCAGGGTAAAACGGAAATAGGTCTGTAGTTGCTAACATTAGTTTCGTCACCAGATTTAAATATGGGAGTGATTATGACAGTTTTAAGTTTTTTCGGCACAACACCTAGCTTTAATGAAAGATCAAAAGTATGAAATAATGACGGTTCAATGATATCGAAGACTGACTTAACAACATTCACTCTAATTTTGTCAATGCCCGGACTTTTATTACTTTTAAGACTGTTGAAAGCATTCCTTATTTCGCTTAGATTTAAATTAGATTCTTCCATAATAGAATTACATGATTTAATGTAAGATTCAAACATTGTGGTACTTGTCGGAATTTTACTCGCCAAGTTCGGCCCTACTTCGAGAAAAAATGAGTTGAGTTCTTTAGCTATTTTTTTTTTTTTTATCGTAAATCATTTCCCCATCAATTAAAAGCTTTTGTGGGAGATTATTTTTTTCACATTTATTTTTACCAATTATTTGTTTAATTATATTATTTATAAAAGAGGCTTGGATTTTATAACAATTTTTTTAACAGGAAATGCTATGTCATACTGTTTACAGAACTGCGCTAAAAATAGCTCATATGCAGTATTGACTTCATGGGATTGTAAAATAACATTCAAATCGATATTTTTTGTTAAAAGAGTTCGAAAATACAATAAGGAGTTTTCATTGATCTGTCGTGTTATGATTGTAGTGTTTGAAGGGACAATATTTAGGGTTATGTAATCAGTAATTAAGAATATTGGAAAGTGATCAATTAAATCAGTTTTAATTATGCCTGTTCCTAAACGCCAGTTTTTTTTTTTTTTTTTTTTTTTTTTCAGCTTACAAAGTTAGTCGTTTTACAATACAACAAACTATTAAAATTACTTTACAAATATATATATACAAATTGTGATAACAGTGTAAACTAGGTTTCCGAAAGAAGATCACTAAGATCTTATCATCGGAACTTTAAAAAAAACATTTATAAACAATATAATTTACGAATACCTTGTAAAGTATACGTTACAGTAAAGTAAAATATATATATAGAACTTTTACATTAGCAAATCTTTAAATATAAATAGTTGTTAGCAACAAAACTTTAGGGAAAAATAATAAAAAGTTAAATAATAGATAAATTGATTAATAGTACTCTAAAATGTTATCTAGGGAAAAAATTAGATTTTTAATTTTGTTTTTAAAAAGACAAAAAGAATTTGGTCGATCAAAATCAACATTAGGTAAAACAAGTTTATTCCATAGGTGCGGTGCACGATAGGCAAGACAAAACTGATTAAAATTTGTTTGACAAAAAGGTTCGTTAAAAGTTTTTTTTCTTTTAAGAGTGTATTTGTTGCTGGGTTTTAAACTAAAAAAATCTTTAAAGACTGGGGGGGATAGATTGTTTTTCCACATATAAACAAAGCATAAAATTTTTAAAACGTTGAGTTCATATATATTTAAAATTTTCATCTCAATAAAATAAGGTTTACAATGAGAAAAACAATCAGCAAAGTTAATTATGCAAATAGCTCGTTTCTGATAGCGATAAAGACGAAGTAATTTACTTTTTTCAGTACTTCCCCAGGCAATATTAGCGTAGTTTATGTAGCAGTGAATAAATGAGAAATAAAGTTGCCTTAAGTGTTTCTTATTGAGATAAGTTCGAGCTTTGTACAAGACTCCAATGTTTTTAGAGACTTTAGTGCATATATAGTTAATATGTTGATTCCAATTAATGTTCTCATCAAGATAAACACCTAAAAATTTAATAACGGAGTCTCTTTTTATTTCAGTTTCATCAATAAAGTTTGGAGGCAAGTTAAAGGGTAAAAAAATTTTTTTCCTATTCGAATGAAAAAGAGTCCATTTAGTTTTGTCAGTATTTAAAGTTAATTTGTTGGATTTGAACCAGTGGGATAAAAGTTTAAGTTCTTTATTCACTGTGGCAATATCGCTCTTAGAGATGAATATATTAGTATTATCTAATATCGCTCTTAGAGATGAATATATTAGTATTATCAGCGAACATGATGCTCATCAGATTAGTTGCTTTATTTAAATCGTTTATATAAATTAAAAAAAGGAGAGGTCCGAGGATTGAACCTTGTGGAACTCCACAGGTTATACTTAAACAAGTGTTGCAATAGTTATCATTATCAACAACAAATTGTTTTCTATTTGTTATATAACTTCTGAACCACCTTAACGCTTGGTTATTTACTCCATAGTATTTCAGTTTTTTGAGTAGGATGTGATGGTCAACCGTATCGAAGGCCTTCGATAGGTCGATAAAAATACCTAATGTATATTTTGATTGTTCAAACGATTTTGAAATTTCATTTACAAGTTGGATAATTGCATGCTCTGTTGAGCTATCCTTTTTAAAACCAAATTGATTAACATAGAGTAGGTTATTTTTGTCAAAGTGTTTATATATTCTGTTGTACATAATTCTTTCTAGGATTTTTGAAAATACAGAGAGCACAGAGAGGGGCGATGATTAGTTATTTGGGATTGGTCACCATCTTTATTTTTAATTGTTAATTGCAATTTTTAATTGTTCTGGAAAGACTCCTTGTTTAATTGAGGCATTGAAAACTTTGAAAAGAATATCTTTTAGTTGCTTAAAGCAATCTATTATCACATTTCCATCTATTTCGTCTGGTCCACATGATTTATTCTTTTTAATAGATTTGAGCGCCTTTTCAAGTTCTTCAATTGATAAATCAGAGAATAGCTCATCAGAGCATATGCACTTCTCCATGGGTAATAAAAAGTCACTAAACAGAGTTCTTGTGATAGGAAACTTATTTGATAGTTTAGGACCTATTTCAGTAAAAAATTTATTAAATTCATGTGATATAGCGTTTGGTTCAAATATGCTAGTGTTTTCAATTTTAATCATTTGTGGCAGAAAACCAAAGCATGATTTTTGTTTTCCTATAATTTCCTTCATTATTTCCCAAATGCGCTTGGCGTTATATTTGAATTTGTCAAGTAATTCCGAGTAATAATTTATTTTTAAGTTTTTGCGAATTTTCTCAAATAAATATTTATAGTTTTTGTAAATTTTTTCGTTAGCAGTTGTTTTTGTTTTGAGAAAATTTATATATAACTTCTGTTTGATTTTGGAAGATTTTTTAAACCCCTTGGTAATCCAAGGAGAATTCAAACTCTTAGGTTTTGCTATTATTTCAACTACGGAAAAGATAGCGTCGTATACAGAATAGAAAGTTTTGAAGAAAGTTTCATATATGTCGTTTGCATTATTGTTTATGTTAATATTATTCCAATGGAGTAAGGATAGCTGGTCTTTGAATAAATTAAGGTTATTTTGATTAATGATACGTTTCTTCAATACTTTTTTGTTGTCAATGTTTTTTGCTGTATATGTATCAATTGTTACAAAAATGAGAAAATGGTCCGTTATTTCAGTTTTTAATATACCTTTTTTTATACCCTTATTAAAAATATCAGTTGAAATAATATTATCGATTAAAGTCGCTGAGTCTATAGTTATTCTGGTAGGGCGATCAATGAGGGGGATTGATCCTGTTTCAAAAAATATGTCATAAAAACTTTATACTTTATAATCATTCTTATAAAGAAAGCAAAAATGACGTTATGCAAAAACATGCTAAGGTTTTCACTCACGCCAGCAGGTGGCCGATAACAACAGCTAATTAATAAGTTTTTTGTTTGGTTGCTTTCAATTTCAATTGTTAAGACTTCTTTGTCGCTATCAGAAATGCTCAAATCGCCTCTAAAAACAAGCCTAAGTGTTTCGTGCGCATAAATTAGTACTCCACCACCATTTAATATTAAAATGCGGAATTTGAAAATGACTATTTAGATCTTTTGATGTAATCCACGTTTCTGTTAAGCATATTATGTTAAAAAGGTTTTTCGTTTCTTCTATTAGATTAAAAAGTTTTTCAAAGTTACTATTTAGACTTCTTATATTGAGGTGGAGAATTCTAATTTGATACGAATTTTTGTCAATAACATTCTTAATAAGATACTCTTCTAGTTCGCTTAAAAAAATATACGAACAATCTGAAAAAGTCTCACAATAAAAATTATTGTCGGGGTCTGAGTTTTCGTCCTGGGAAAAAAATTCTTTTTCGAAAAAATTAAACGCAAGAGATTCAAAATTATTTAATGCAGCCATGATTGTTTTATATATGTTTAAAAGAGTTCTTTTTAAGAGTGTGAATTAGTTTACTTTTTTCTATTGTTATCATAAAAAGAATTTTTAAAACAAATAATTTTATCATACCGAACGGCAACATTCTCTCTGACTTATTTATTGTTGGTGTTAGGTTATATTCTATAAGAGTATCTAGAAAATGTTGAACATTTGTATTTGAAGCATAATTTAGTAAATTTAAGTTAAAATCACCAGCTAAGTAAACATGTTTCCGTGTTATGCTAGCTTTGGTTAAAAAACTGCTTAAATAAGTTTTAAATTTTCTTAAATTACAAGCTGGTTGTCTATAAATAGAATTAATTACAATATTTTTAGTGGTTTTGTTTATAATTTCTATGCACAATGACTCACAATTAGTTTTATTAATGTTGAGGTCAAGACTATTGACTATATCGAGTTAGCCCATGAAGACATTTCTTCAATAAATTGTTGTTACTTAATTCATCAAAGTCTTTCTTGATAATTTCATAAATCCGTTCAGGCAAGTTTAATTAAGGAGAATAGTTTTCATCTGCATCTGCATTTTTACTTTTTTTGAAGTTATGTTACCTAGAGTTATGAGTTATGTTATTATAGAGTTTTTGTTTTATTATTGTTTATTTTACTTTGTTTTATTACAGTTTTATTATTGCGTACAAATTGAGTTATGTTATCTTGTTATTTTGAGTTGAGTTCAAGTATTCTAATAATTACCCATTGTATATTTAACTTATTCACCTAAAAAAATATTTCAGGTAAACATTTTATCAACTTTTGTTAGTATAATAGTTTTGTCACAAGAAGTAATTAATCAAATGATCGTGAAATAATGCAATTTCAATTAGTAAAACGATTTTGTTTTTAAAGCTGAACATAGTTAGCCTCTAAACTAAATTTTTTATAATTGCAGTACACGAAAACATATTAAAACAGTGGTTAAATCAATGATGTAAATAAATAACTAGATATCTAACTTTGCCGTTTTTTACTGAAGCCAATTTAATGCGTTGGAAGCCATTATTATATCGGGCAAAAAGCTTTTAGCGATCACATTCATATAGAAAGATATTGGCAATTTTAACGTCCTTATTCTTGGAATTAAAGATGATTAGAATCACAGACGATAAATTTAGTGAGCATACAGTCAATACATACATATTTGTTTGTCAAAGATCGGGCATGCTAACGTTAGCATGTTAAGTTTGTTATAATAAACTAAAACAAACGGCTATTTTTATAGCCACAAAAATATATATTAAAAAACATATTTGCATTTAGAACATCAAGCTAAAACATCGTATAATATATTTTATTATTTTAATAAAAAAGTTTTATACAATAAAATGAAATATTCATAAACCCTTGAACAATATTAATTTATTTGTTTGTTGTTTATTTTGTTTATGTTGTTTACCAATTGACGACTTTCTTAGAACTTTAGTGGTATAGTCCTGGGAATATCTGAACATTCGAATTCTAAAGTAATATTCACATATCTTTCTAACAAGCTGGCTGGAATGCAAACCTTCATTTTCAGTCCACTATTCTATGTCGTGACTATCAAGTCCTTTTAAGACTTTTTTTTTTGATAATTAATTAGTTAACACAATGGATCATCTTATGCTTTGTATTTTTATCTGAGGTTATTTTTGGATTTTTAAAATCTTTACTACTAATAAAGAAGTTAAATACTTTCTCACACATCTCTACAACAAAAACAACATCCCTTGATGGCAAAAACAAACCATCACGATCTTTCACATTTAATGAAGAATGAGATTTAATGAAGAATGAGATAGGAATGTTCGTATGATAAAATATCAGTTAATGATTAAGCACAAACATTACATGAAATAGTATTTATCAAGTTTCTGACTATAAAACCAGAGATATATCCCAATATTGCTTCTTTGCAGCAAGACATTTGAAGTTCATCGCAGTACAAAAAAACTTCTTCAAAGTCAATATCCTCTTGGTCAAAATTATCAACAGAACACAACCTTTTTTTCCAACTAAGACAAAAAATAGAGCCATTAGAATATGGCTCAAACATTAGGCAGTTAGCATGACTCGATCCAACTATGGAGTTTCGCAGAAGAATCCGTTTTAACAATGATTTTAACTGCACTACATCAGGATTGCTGTTGTAACCTTTTTTTCCACAAATGCAAGCAAATAGTAGTTCAAGATGATCTTGGGAATATTTGTAAGTTAAAACATACTTAATTGGTTTCTCATGAAGTGTTAACAGATCGAAGGATAATTTTAGAGTGCTTTTAGCATCTACAATTAAACCTAAAACAAATGTCTTTCTTTGATGTAAAAGCATTGGAATGCCATTAATATCAGTCAACTTGCTCAGATAAGTAATCGTAGTGTTTAAAAAATCTTTCCAATAAAGCTGATTATTTAGATATAAAGGTTTCTTAAAGTGTTTACCATTTGGATTTCAGGAATTGAGCATGTCAAATAATTTATTAATAACTCTTACAAAACGGATGGTACTACTTGCTCCTAAGAAAGATGGGTGCTGCGATACCATTAAAAATTCAATTGCATCAGCAACAGAGCTGCTAAGTGTTTGGCCAGCTATTTTGACATTCATTTTGTGGCGATGAAATTCAATATGTTTTCTTGAAAGTTTGTTTGCAAATTTTAAACCTTCAAGCTCTTGTAACTCAAACAAAGCTTTAATATAACTCCATTTAATATAGCAGCTCTCATCATCAATAAAAACACCCAAATCATTTAGAGAATTTCTAGTTAATTTAAGCATATGGCATGGGTCTATGAAAATGTGGAGCAATTGGTTATTATATAAAAAAGTACTAACTATATTGTCTATGACATTGCCAAACTTACATCCAAATAGAACAACGGAATTTAAATTTGTACTGGTACCATCAAATGTAATACTTTTGATACAAAGTTCATATGTCAAAGCCACATTAAAATATTTTTGATAAAACATGTTAAATCACTTGCTTTAACTTTATTTGATAAAACATAACCAATAGGTGTTTTCCAATGTCCTTGCAAACCAACTAACATGAAAATTAATGCCTCTGTAACTGGAGTATCAGGTTCACATACAGAAATAACTTTACCAAAATCACAAAAACTAATATAGTGACCTGAACTTTTGTCATAAATTATACTGTTTTTGATTGCCATAGCATCAATAATAAGAGCACAATGCTTAAAAAAATCTGTTTTCTGTTTATCACCAAGATATGAAAAAATATCAAGGAATAAACCGGGATCACAATTTACAGATGATGTCCAATGTGATATTGAACTGGCAGCAGGAAGACATAACATTGGCCAAAGAAAGTTATACACATGTGGAGAATAAAAATGAAGAGTTAAAGCGAATTTTTTTACTTCATCGTTGTATCTGTGACCTTTTGGTTTAATATTTTGATTGGAAAATTGGTTCTTAATGATTTTATATGAGAGTCCAGAAAATTTTTTGCTTAAAACAGTTCCAGCATCAGTAGTCAAATAATTTTTAGATTTTAAAAGGGAAACCATGTCTTGTAAAAAACAGATTTTCTTTTTTTTTCTTCTTAATTTTTGTTGTAAAATCTTAACTTTTTTATTTATTTTTCTTTTGCTGGTGATAAAGATTTTATAGATTGTGTTGGAGATTGACTAGTGTGGTCATTTTGATCAATAGTGCTTTCTGGCTGATTATTATGTGTTAAATTAATTTCTTTGCTGGGTTTATCTATAGCAGGGCAAACATCAAACTTTGTTTTTTTCGATAAGGATCAAATTTAGATAATGAATTTACTGATGTTCGTATTGATGGGAGTTTCCTTTTTGTCTTTTGAATATTTGTAAAAAATACAAAAACTGATGGCACAACATTAGATTTTTTTTGTCTGGGATACAGTAATTGTAGTCTGATTCTAAAAAATGGTCGCAGCAGATACAGATGTGTTTGGATGGAAGAAAATTTTCACGTTTCAAAGCATTAATCCATCTTTTACATAATTCAGAATTTTGAAGAGGAAATTTATGAAAGGATTTCGTGCCACCTTTTATATATCTATTAGAACATCCATATGCAGCACAAGAACTAACCATTTTGTGATGAAAATAGTTGAATTAAATAAATACTCCAGCAAGGTAAAAGAAATAATGTCACGAATTTACTCTCTATATTATATATGATATTTACTGTTTTCTGCCCGATATAATAATGGCTGATTAAAATAGTAAACAAATAAATCGGCTTCACTTTTATTTTATAAAAATCCCGAAGTTAGACATCTAGTTATTTATTTACGTCATTGGGTTAAATACAAGTTTTCATACTGCTTCTTTCCGTTGCTATGGGCGTTGCTAAGGAAGCTACTTCATATCATACCTGACAAAATACAAAACAGTAGCTTATAAAATTGAAATTATTAAAAAATAGTTATACCATCATTTTCAGCAATGTTAAAATTCTCAAAAATAATATTTTTCAAATTTTTTTTTTTTTTTTTAATTTTACACCTTTTATTTCCTGTGAAGCCACCTTAAGGAATTTAGAGGATAAGTGGATGTCATTAATATATAAAAGAAACAGCAGAGGATCAAGTATTGAGCCCTGAGGGACGCCACAACTAATAACTTCTAACTGCGTACAAGTTAAATCATACGTCACACATTGTTTACGATTTTGTAGATAAGACTCGAGCCATTTTACATTAGTATTTTGAATTCCATATTTTTTTAATTTAGAGAGGAGGATTTCGTGGTGGACCGTGTCGAACGCCTTTGATAAATCAAAAAAATACTTAATAAATATAATAAAATATGTATAATTATTGTCATCAAACTCTTTCAAAATATTGCTAGCCAAATCCCTCATAGCATGCTCAGTGCAATAATTTCTCCGAAACCCAAACTGTTTAGGATATAAAATATTGTTTTTATCAATGAAGTTATATATTCTATTATACATAATACGTTCAAGAACCTTTGAAAAACAGGAAAGAATTGAGATGGGTCTGTAGTTTGATTCTAAAGAATCGTCGCCGTTTTTATAAATTGGAATTATTTTAGCAAGTTTTAATTGATCAGGAAAGTCCCCGTTTTTTAATGAAAGTTTAAAAATAATGAAAAGATAATATCAAAGACACTCTTCAAAACATTTGCATTAATTTCATCAAGGCCTGCACTTTTATTTGTCTGAAGCATGTCAACAGCTGAACGAAGCTCTTCAATGGAAAGTTCCGAATTGTCCATAATAAAATCTGATTTTTTCAAAAAAGACTGAAATGTTTTGCTACTTGGAGAGATCTCTTTGACTAAGTTTTTCCCAACATTTGTAAAAAAATTATTTAGTTTCAGTTCCCAACATTTATAAAACTATTCATCAGTTATAAACGAATTTTTTTCTTTTTGGTTTATTATCGCTATAGTTAATCTACTATAGCATATTTATATGCGCAATTGCTCACTTTTTTTGCTAGCCTAAATTAAGTGAGGGTTTTTAGAAAACAATGAGGGAAAACAAAGAATAATGAATGAAAAGGTTGCTAACCCATACCAAACCCTCAGTCGATGTAGCAGCACTCCACTGCGAGTCAGGCTATTTGTCAGTTGATGTATGTACTGAAGCCCCCGCAGCAGGCTTCAGTACATTTCAGTATGACGTCATCATGCTCACCTAACTCAGCAGTATAAGATATATTTGAAAGCAGTTTAAATGAAAGCAGTATATTTGTTTAGTTGCGGAGAAACTGAAAATATAAATATAACTTGTGGGGAACCCCAAGTAATAATTTTAGGACCGCTTTTATTTTTAATTTATATTAATGCTTAAATCAAATCTTGTAAGACTATAAACAACATTATTTTTGCTGATCACACAAATTTTATTTTATGTTTGTCATGATATGAAAATATTGTTAAATTCAGTTAATAAGGACTCCTAAAACTTAGAGAATGGTTTAGTGCAAATAAATTGTTAATTAAATTTTTTCTATCGCTTTTACGGACGTAATAAAATTACTTTAATTGGCTTTGTATTGGCTGCCACGCTATAAACAGAGAACATTTGTTAAAATTTTTAAGCGTACTTCTTGACAAAAATGTAATTTGGATAGATCATATGCATTATCTTGAAAGTAAAATCTCAAAAAATATAGGCTTTCTTTAAAAAGCAAAGCTCTTACTAAACCGAGTTTGTTTTAAAATGTTATATTTCTCTTAAGTTCATTGCTACCTGAACATTCAAACATAGTTTGGTACAGCACAAATCGAAACAAAATTAAAAAACTATTTAATAAACAAACACACGCTGTTAGAATAATATCCAAAGTAAGTTGTTTTGCATATTCCCAAGAATTATTTATAAAGTTAGATATACTGTTTACCAACTAAACATTTATCAACTTTTAATTTTTATGGTCAAAGTTAATAAAAGAATAACCTTTGACATTTTTAACTTGTTATCCAAAATAAATTAGCATAAATTGGGTAGATTGGGGCTAGTTGAGCAGTTTTTACTAAATTTAACAGACCTCATGAACGTTGCGTTGGTTTTTACATAATTTTTTTCAATATTTGAAAGATATTTTGACATACTAAAAGTTTGTTAAGAAAAAATTATAGTTTTTAAATTTTTTTGAGAAAATGTTGCCTAATGTTTGCGGAGCTGCTCAATCTGTCACAGCGTCGTAAGTTGAGCAAACAACCATTTTTTTTACAACTATCTTAAACTTTGAACTATCTTAAATTTTTTAAAAATATATATAAATAATGTACCACTAAATTATTTTTATCAAAGTTAATTCTTAAAGTTGTATAGTTCAGTTTTTTTTTCAAAGCTGCTCAACTTACCCCTATTAGACAAAGTGACACATTTGTTTGGTTTTAAATGGAATAGTTAGACTTGGGGAAAAACGGCTGATTTTAATCAAAAGTCCAATAAATTGGTAAAATATCAACACTTAAGTAATGCCAGATAAAAAAAAAAATAAAAGCATCCAAAAAAAAAAAAATTGAAATAATTTTTTTTTTCACTTTTTTGCTGCTTTCCACCAATCTTCTGTTGCGCATTGTGTTAACATTCTAATTGCCTAACTTTTATCCATTAGATGTTTCGTGAAGAGATGCGTAGTTTTTGAAATATTTTAATTGCCCAACTTACCTCTCAACTAGCTCCACTCTACACTACATAACCTGATTTTTAAACACCGCATATATTCAGCCTGAAAAATATTTTGCAACTTAGTTTTCAATCTCTATTAGAAGATTTTTTTTTTTTTTTTTTTCAGTTTACATTATTTACATGTCGTGATTTCCATGTAATATAAACATATAAACTTGGAATCTGGAAGAAGATCATATCGATCTTGTCGCCAGAACCATATAAAAATTACAATATAAATATAATATAGTATAATAAAGGTAGTTTATAACAAAATAAGAATCCAAAACATTTGAAATAAGAAATGGTTAAAATAATATCTCAAAAATATTTCAATATATTATCCGTAGAAAAAATAATATTCTTTAACTTGTTTTTAAAAACAGAAAAAGAGATAGATGAATCTAAATTAGGCTGTACAATTTTATTCCAGATATAAGGTGCTCGATAATCTATACAAAATTGATTAAACTTTGTTTGACAAAAGGGTTCTTTTAAATAGTTATTATTTCGCAAACTATATTTATTCTTTACTTTAAAGGTAAATAGATCTTTAAAAACATGAAATAAGGAGTTATTCATACAACAAAACGTAAAACATAAAATATTGTACAAGTTAAGTTCATAAACATTTAATACATTCATATCTTTAAATAGAGGTTTTGTATTTGAAAAACGATTTAAAAAATATATTATTCGCATTGCATGTTTCTGATGGCGGTAAAGACGTTCCAACTTACTTTTACCTGTACTTCCCTAGGCAATATTTGCATAGTTTATATAGCTATGAATAAATGAGTAGTATAGTTGTTTTAAATTATTTTTATTTAGATAATTTCTGGCCTTATAGAGGATACCAATACTTTTCGCAACTTTTGTTGATATATAATCAATATGAGCTTTCCATGTCATATCTTCGTCAAGATAAATACCTAGAAATTTTAAAACGGAATCTTTTTTTATTTCTACTTCGTCAATATAAAGTTTAGGTAAATCATAAGGCAAAAAGCGTTTTTTTGTTGAGGAGTGGAAAAGGATTCACTTTGTTTTGTCATTATTTAAGGTTAATTTATTGCATTTAAACCAGTTAGAAACTTGATTAATTTCTTTATTCATATCTAAAAAAAGTTTGTTAATGTCTTTGTTTGACAAAAATAAATTGGTATTGTCGGCAAACATGATGCTTATAAGATTCGAGGCCTTATTTAGATCGTTGACGTATACTAAATTTTTTTTTTTTTTTGTTCTTTTCTTGAATATTCAATATACTTATACAATAAAATAGTTGAGATAAAAATCGTTATACAATAAAAGAAAATATATACAAAAAAGAAAGAACGCGGAGACTCGCAGAAGACCTTCAGGTCTTATCATCGAGAACCGCTCGTGAATATTAAGTACATTAAATTAACATGAAGTATAAAATCTAAACAATGTCGTATTAAAAATTAGCGAGAACGTAAATTTCGTAATAATATATAAATAAAATTGGAATAAAGAAATTGTTGATACTCTTATATATAATATATATACAAAATATTTTAAAAAATATTTAAAAATATATTATATATATACAAAAATATTTTAAAAAGTACTGTTTTCACAAACACATAAGTTATGGATCAGATATAATATTTATATATTACCTTATGTAATAAACTTCATATTCATTTTTAAAAGAATTTAAAAATATAAAAAAATGTCTTCAAAAGACAAAACAATTTCTTTTAGTTTTTTCTTGAATGAAAGATAATTCCATTCATGGGAAAAATCAAAATTTTTTAAAACTATTTTGTTCCATAGAAAAGCTCCTCGATATGAAATTCATGACTTTCCAAAATTAGTTAAAGATAAAGGTTGCTGAATTTGATTATCATTTCTTAAGTTATATTTATTTTTATCTTTTAAGGTATATAGATTATGAAAAGAAACTGGAGATTCGTTGGTTTTACACTTGAACATAAAACAAAGTATATTAAAAATATTTAGCTGATAAATATTAAGAATTTTCATTTGAAATAATAATGGTTTGGCATGAGCAAATCGATCTTTATAATTGATAAGCCGAGCAACATGCTTCTGCTGACGATAAAGAGGTAGCAGTTTAGATTTATTGGTATTACCCCAAGCAATATTTGCATAATTTATATGGCAATGGATTAAAGAGAAATATAATTGTGTTAAACTGTGTTTATTTAAAGCATATCTAGCCTTGTACATTACTCCTATATTTCGAGCAACTTTGTTGCACAATAAATCAATGTGATACTTCCAACTAAGGTTTTCATCAATATTTATTCCTAAAAAGTTAGTAGTTTGTTCTCTTTTTATTTGAACTTTTTTTTATTTAAATAGAAGATGACCAAGGATAGAACCCTGTGGAACACCACATTTTATTTCAATTAATGTTTTATTTTGAAGATTAATAGGAAGCAATTCTTCTCTGTGGTAGACGAATTGCTTTCTATTTGACAAATAGCTTTTATACCATTTGATCATTTTACCAGTTATTCCGTAGAACTCAAGTTTTTTAAGTAAGATATCATGATTGACTGTATCAAAAGCCTTTGATAAATCGACAAAAACACCAAGTGTATATTGTGATTTAGCAAAAGAATTTGAGGCTTCACGTGTAAATTGATTAATGGCTTGTTCAGTTGAACTATTTTTTTTAAAGCCGAACTGATTTTTTTATAGTAAATTATTTGAAACTAGGTAGTTGTATGTTTTTTTAAAGATAATTTTTTTGAAAACGTAGGAAGGATAGAAATAGGGCGATAATTATTTACGTTTGATTTTTCTCCTACTTTATAAATCGGGATAACTTTGGCAATTTTTAATAGATCAGGGAAAACCCCTTGTTGTGTAGATGTTTGGAAAACTTTAAATAGAATATTTTTCAAACTTTCATAACATTCTATAATAATGTTCCCGTTTATTCCATCCGCACCGATTGCTTTGTTTTTTTTAAAGATTTGAAAAATCTTTCAAAAAAAGATTTTTCAAATCTTTAAAAAAACTCTTTCAAACTCTTCAATCGATAAGTCATGAGAAGAAAGTAAATTATTTGAAGTTGTCAAAAAATCATTAAAGGAAATATTTGTAGCTGGAATCCTATCAGCCAACCTACTTCTGATATCAGTAAAGTACTTATTAAATTCTTTCGCTATTTCATTTGGTTCATATACACATACATTGTTTATCTTAATCATTTTCGGAAGGAAATTTGAACAGGTTTTCTGTTTTCCCGTTATTTCTTTCAATATTTTCCTTAATTGTTTTGAGTCATTTTTATATTTAGTGATTAAATTAGAGTAACAATTTTTTTTTAGGTTTTTGCGAATTTTTTCAAATAGAGTTTTGTAATTTTTTTATATCCGTAAACTAGCATGAGATTTTGTATTTAAATATTTTATATACAATTTTTGAAGATTTTTTTGTAATCCAAGGACTACCTAAGGTTTTTGGTTTTAAGGTTATTTCGGAAACGGGAAAATTTGCATCGTACACCAAGAAGAATGTATTAAAGAACTTATTATAGATTACATTTATGTCTTCATTAACATTTATATGCTTCCAGTTTAACAATGATAATTGATATTTAAATGCTTCTAAATTTTTTTGTTAATAATACGTTTTCTTATAGTTTGACTTTTATTAATGTTAGGAATTGAAATTGTGTTAATTGTTAGAAAAATGGGGAAATGGTCTGATATATCTAATTTTATAATGCCTATTTGAATGTCATTGTCATATATATTTGTTATTAAAATGTTGTTTATAAGGGTGGTTGAGTTTTCTGTTATTCGAGTAGGCCGGTTGATAAGCGGTATTGCTCTTGATACAAATATTTCATAATAAAATTTTTTTATTTTTTTGCTTTTGCTATATTGTAAGCAATCCATATTTAAATCGCCAATTACAAAGTTTTTTTTCTTTTCTTTGTTACCTTTATGAAAAATGTTGTGCTTTAAGTATAAGCTTATATTTTCTGAAGCACCACCAGGTGGTCTATAACAACAACTTAGTAGAATGCTTTTGCTTTTTAACTTTTCGCTTTTATTGTTTAAAATTTCAATTGTAACAATTTCTTCATCGCCTTCAGAAACGCACAAATCATTCCTAACGTTATGCGCAATGTTTTGTTTTACGTAAATCAGAATTTCTCCACCGCGTTTATTTAATTGTCTTTCTAATAAAATTGTTTCAAAATTAGGAAAATGGAAATTAGAGTTATTATTAAGCTCATTTTGTGAGCACCAAGTTTCCGTTAAGCAAATAATATAAAAATAGTTTTTAGTTTCTTCTATAAAATGTCGAAGATTTTTAAAATTTTTGTTCATACTTTTTATATTTATGTGGGCAATTCTAATTTTTTGTTTATATCGCCATTTTTAGAAAGAAATTCTTTTAACTCACTAGCATAATGATAAAAAACAATATATTTTTAAGTCATTAAAATAATTAATATCTGGATCTTTGTTTTCATCAGATCCAATGTATTTGTTTCTAAAGTTGAAAATAAGCGATTCATAGTCATCCATTTTGTATTTTTTGTTATCATTTTTTGTGTGCTGAATAAGATTTAAAAGAATTTCTTATACTTCTGAGGCGCGCATTACAAGTTTGGTATATATAAAGATATAGAAGATCAAAAGTAAAATTTTAACTCATAAACTTAAAACCCTTGAAACTCTAAACGAATTCAAAACAAGATTGAAGTGTTCACTTGTTAACCCAGCGTACACTTGTTAAACTTGTGAACACTTGTTAACCTTGTGTACACTTGTTAAACTAGTCTACACTTGTTAAGCTTGAGTATACCTGGTTAACGACGATTTATAAGTATCACCCAGAAAACTCAAAAAAAGTCAAGCAGTTTGTCGATAACCTGCAGCATCTGCTTCAATTTTGTTTTTATTCGTTCAGAGTTTCAAAGGTTTATAAATTAGAATTTTATACCTTTTTATCCTCTTATAGTGATTGAAGTGCACTGTGTTTTCAAAGTTTTCAAATCAATTTCAAAATTTTCAATCAGTCAACTATCAGAACCTACACGTGTGGCTTTGACTGGCTCATGCAGCTCCGTTTGACTTTTCGTTACAGTCATTACGGGTAACTTTGAACGGTTTGCGCTAGGTTTATCTCTACAAAAATTGTTTTACTAACTAGATAACAAATATTTTTACATAAAGGGTGTTCTGATGATCTCTTTTTTCTAGTTTGATATCATTTTTTTAAATTTGCTAGATATTATGTAAAAAAACAATGTTCAAGTAGGCGTTCAAAGTTACCCTCGCATTTCGGGTAACTTTGAACACTATTAAACTGAATGTCAATTTTAATCTTTTAAATCTAAAAAGTTGTTTAAATTTCTTTGTATTAGTTTAAATTATTTTTTTAAAAAATCTAATTAAACTATTTCGAGAATAAACAAACAAGTTTTTCAATAAAATATTTCTAGAATAAACAAACAAGTTTTTCAATAAAATATTTTGAGAATAAACAAACAAGTTTTTCAATAAAATATTTCGAGAATAAACAAACAAGTTTTTTTATTTCACAAAATAATTTTTAAGGTTATAAAAGAAAAAATAATTAAGACATTATTTTTAAATAATTCTCCACAAATAAACACAATTGACTATAAAACTAAATATTACAGTGTTTCATTCTTTTAGTCTTGAGTTACAACTAACTCTTTTACAAAATAATAATGATCAAGGAAAACATGTACATAGTGATTGTTTATTTGCTCCAATGAAAAAACTGCATCATTTTGAAATACAGGTAAAACTTGTTCATTGTCTTCAATAACTTGATTAACATTTACGATGCTTGAACTTTGTAAGCTTTGAAAGCTTGAATTTGTAAAACTGGGTAATTTGGAGAGAACATGTTCTGGTACAAATGGATATATGCCAGTAGCCTTAAATCCTGCATGGAGATTATGTTCTAGATTTTCTTTACCAACATTAAGAGTAGATTTAATGAGCTGCGTAAACAAATTTTTTGGCAGGTTATTAACCTTTTTTCCTCTGGATGTTTTACGCCATTGATTAAGAACTGACCTCCAATCAGCTTTTAAACTCAAGAAATATCCAACATCTAAAGGTTGTAAAAGGTGTGTGGAATTGGGTACCAAACATATAAATGTTATATTATGCTTTTCACATATATTTAAGGCTTTTAAAGATATATGAGCACTTAAATTATCGCAAATCAGAATTTTTTTACCTTCCTTATTTATAATATTTGGAACAAAGTGATTTAACAGCCACTCTTCAAATATTTGAATTTCCATCCAGCCACTGGAAGAAGTTGCCATTCTTGATCCTTCTGGTGTGTTGAAAAGCCAGTCAAACCAACTGTGTTTTCCTTTAACAATGAAAAATTGTGGAATTAGTTTTCCTGAGGCATTTCCACAAAAAACAACAGTGTAACAAGTTTTTGTTGTGTTTCTTATAAGTTCTGGATGGCAAGAGGATCGACGAAAAATAAGTTTGTTTTTTTCCAGGGTCATCATGAAACCATGTTTCATCCATATTGTAAATGCTATCTGGCGTTACTCCATTTAATTCCTTCTCTAGATTTTGAAAAAATAATTTTATTTGACAATAATTAATCCGTGCACGTTTCCTTGAAATACAATGAGATGCCTGTCAAGATAAAGTTTACACCACTCCCAACCTGGTCGGTTATCTTTAAACTGTTGTATATTTTTTCCACTATCATCCAGATAGATTTTGACAATACTTTTAAAATCATTAATTCCAATTGGTATACCTTTGTCACTTAAATAAAATAAGTGATTTTCAAAACAAAGTTCCTCATCAATGCTAAGGGCAATAGGGCGTCCTACTGATTTACAGTGTTTACTTTTTAGCTTATAAAATAATGTTGCTTTAGGTACTTTATAAATTTTAGAAGCTTCACCAATCGACATTTTTTCTAATTTAATTTTGGCTAAAGCCTCTTGAAGTGTAGAATTAGTGTAATTAGATTTAGTGCAATATTTTCTTGTGCCAGGATGAGTTGTCGAACATTTTCTTGGCATTTTATGAATGCTAAAAATATAAAGATGATTTATGTTATTAATGAAAATTATTTAATTAATTGCATATTTGCTATTAATAAAATATATTATTAAATCTATCAAGATAGCCATAAATATCAAAAATTAATATAGTATAATAGTAATAGATATTATAACTTTTGATATTTATAATATCATATATCATTATATAATAAAAATACTATAATAAAAAATTATTTATTATGTATTATTGCAATGTTACTCAGACAGCAAAAAAAGCATTTTTGGAAAATATTGATTGTCTAAAGTTACCCTGAATTTGGTTATATTTTAGCTAAGTGGAAATAAATATCCTTTTTGTAGCAAAAAACATGTTAAATCCTATTATTTTGAGTTTGTATTCAAGTTCGAAAAATAATTCAATAAAATACTTAAAAATCTATTCAGATAATTACAATATAATACCAAATATTCTAAATTGAAAACACACGATGTTATCACCACATTCGACTGTGTAACTGGAAATGGTTCCTCCATTATTTTTGAGAAATAAAATTTAATTTTCTTTGGTCAAACTTTTGTAAAAAAAGATAATTCATCATATTATTCTTTGTTAAAGCAGCAGACAATGAAAATACCAAAGAAAAAAAAAATTAAAAACATTTACACGTTTAGTTCAATGTTACCCGCAAATTCAAAGTTACCCAGAATGTCTGTATAAATTAGGGTTGTTCGCCGAAAAACAAAACTTGCGAAAATTTCGCATCTTTATCTACCGTAATAGAATTGTTATTGCGGAAGTTGCACATGCAAAAATGCACATTCCGTAACGCCCTATACGAAAATATAAATAAATAAAATTCCGTAATAAAGTATTGCGAAAGAAAACTTGCGAAACAAATCATTTCGTAAGAATACTTACAAAATAGTTCCTTACGGAAAAAGCATTCCGGTGTAGTATGAGATTTTTACTCCCGTGTTTTTTTTACTCCCCAGTAAAAATATCGTATGAAGTTTTTACCGCTTACTTTTATCATGAAATGATAAAAGATATTACAACTTATGTTTCCAAATGTGACCAATACCAAAAGTCAAAGAACAGAAAACTTCAGTCAAAACTATTGCTGCAAAATATTTCAATTCCTAAAGGCAATATGAAGCAGGTAGGAATCGATTTAACACAGCTACCAGAAGTTAACGGTTGCAAATATCTGGTTGTATTAATCGACTACTTCAGTAAATGGGTTGAAGCAGAAGCACTTACCGATAAAACTGCTAAAGCTCTGGCTTTTTTTTTGTATAAACAGATATGTCGACATGGCTGTTTTGAAATTCAAATAAATGACCAAGGTCGTGAGTTTGTAAACGAATTTTCTAAAGAACTTTATTCAAAAACAGGAACAATTCAAAGAATTACGAGTGCATATCATCCTCAAGCTAATGGATTAGTAGAGAGACAAAATCAAACAATTAAACGTATATTAGTAAAAGTGCTTGATGAGGCTGCTCTGGAATGGCCATACATTATTGATAGTGTTTTGTTTTCTTTAAGAGTTAGAAAGCACAAATCTACTGAGTTTTCACTGTTTGCATTGCTTTACCAAAGAGAAGCAGTTCTTCCTCTTGATATAGATTGCAATTTAATTGACTTTAATGATCTTAGCAATGATGATTTCTCTAAC
Organism: Hydra vulgaris; assembly: GCF_022113875.1. NCBI lineage: Eukaryota > Metazoa > Cnidaria > Hydrozoa > Anthoathecata > Hydridae > Hydra > Hydra vulgaris. The sequence continues at coordinate 6,464,174 of NC_061156.1, forward strand.
AAAAAAATAGTTTCAGATACCTTTTTTGCAATGAATAAAATGTAGAATAAAATTTTTGACGATGCTTATAAAAATATTGAAAAATCTCAAAAAAGACAAAAATATGATTACGACAAGAGAATTGCACCAAATAATGAAATTAGCATAAATAAAAAAGTGTTACTAAGAAATAGCAGACGTAATGATAGAAAAGGTGGTAAACTTGTAAAGCCTTGGACTGGACCATACATTGTAACTTCTATTTCTAGCACAAATAACTGCACTTTGAAAAATCTAAAGGGTCAAATTTTGAAAACAAAGTACAACTTGACAAAGTTATGTTTATATAATGAAAAAATAACTAATGATGAACAAGAAATCACATTTGATGAAATTAATATGCAAATTTCTAATGATAAGATCGGAAAATATGCAACTATTGAAATGAGAACTTCTATTTCTGAAAAATTTAGAATTGGTATTACCAAAAATATTTTTATTGCAGATATTAACCTACTTTCGCGTCCGAAACAAATACACAAAACCATAGGCGATGGTAATTGCTTTTTTAGGGCAATATTGTATATCATTACAGGCAGTGAATGCAGTTATGAAATTATAAGAGAAAAAGTTGTTAAACATGTGTACTCAAATTAATAATAAAATGACTTTATATATGAATCAATCAATAATAACGTATCTAAATGAAAGTGGTATGAGTGATAACACAACCTGGGCAACTGATGCAGAAATAATTGGGTGTGCCTTGTTCATGGGTATTGATATAAAAGTATATAGCAAATATGGAGAGAAATTGAAATGGCTGACTTACCCATGTAGTTTAACACTTACACAGCTTAATGAACATGCTAAATTTCTTGACAATTCAACTGCAAGTCACTTTTATGTTGTACTGTTGTAAAATATTATCAAAAAAAAAATAATTTATAAATTATCTTCTTTTCATAATTTTTAGACATTTTTTAGATATATTTTTATTTATTTTAAGTCTGTAAACCAATGTTTTAAAAACGTAAAAATAAGCGAATTTACAAAGGTATATAGGAGAAGGAATAAAAATGTTTGTCTTTTTAAATTTGGTGGCAGTACTTTTTCATACGCCTGACTGATTCCACATTAGTAAAGCGAAAGCAAAGAATCCAGAAATAAACCCATATAACAATATGTGTTTAATTAAAAAAAAAATCCTAACCCTATCTGATACATAGGGTAACCTACGAGAAATTTTTTTTTTTTTTGCAGATGTGACTCGTTAAATAAAAAAGTCAGAAAAAAATAAAAAGCTACGATTTTCAGATTCTGCAGGTTAGCAAGGTAAACTTGTTGTTTAGAAAACTCCTTTTCTAACAAGTTTGCAACAAGTACGATAGCCTAATAGTAAAATTAAACAATTTTGGATATTCCCCTTCATTTTTTAATAAAACAAGTACACATTTTGATCAAACAAGTACTTGCATATTCTATGATCTTTAAGTTTAAAAAAGATTATCTGTAAAATTTATATTTTCACCGTCTATTTAAAATAATATAAGTACTTTTACTCCCACTAAAATGTAGAAAATAAATTAAGTTAAAAAAAGTTATTATTAAAAGTTTAACTTTTATTAAATATATTAATTAAGCACTATATTAACACAACGGTAAAAATATCTAATGAGAGGGTAATTCCACATCAAATCACCCAAATTTTTCAAGATTTTGAACCACAGGTCTCATATTTTCTTTAAACTTCTTTAGCTGTTGCATTTCATATAGAAAAGTTCACATGCAAAATTTTAGCCAAAAATGTTCAGCCGTTCACAAGATATCAAGGTTTTAATATAGACCTGGTTTCCCAAAATGACCTGGTTTCTGCGTCATTTTAAAAAAACATTTGCTCTAATAAAATGAAAAATAATGAAAATAAAAATATGAAATTTAGCATTTATAATGCTTTTATAATGCAGAATTCAAAAAATGCACTTAGAATGCTGAAATATGAACAGAACATGCTTTAAAATTAAAAACACACCTAATTTATATATTCAAACTTAGGGGCATATATCTCAAAACACCCCCGTCTAAATTTTTTTTTTTTTTGCTTTTAATATTTTTAGCTACTTATTATCTTACTAGGCACAAAAAACCTAACTGGAAAAACAACTAAAACATATAGAACCATAGTTTCCAAGATACACCACTTTTATGGGTGCCCATAACTATTTTCTAACGAGGGGGAGGGGTGAGGGAACAACAAAATATTTTTAGTGATGTTCTAATTTAGTTCAATTTACCAAGAATACTTAAAAAAAAGCATATTGCAAAAGACATGGTGAAAACAACTTTTTTTTATTACAGTTAGAGAGGAGGAGAATAGTGTTTCATAACACCTGGCATTGCCATATCTCTGTCATTTAAACCATTTAGCCAATAAAACATATCAAACTACTTTGTATGAACAGTAGTTACTTAGTAGTGATAAGTTGTAGATGAGCTAAAAAATAGAAAGTAGGATTAAATCCACTGAGACATCATTGTTATCTCTTATCAAGCTCCAATTATCCTACAGCCAAAGATTTGGAAATATCTAATACTATATCATTATTTAATATATTTAAAACTAGAGCTTTTTTTTTTACTGAAAACTAAGTAGGAAAGATCTTTTTTTTTTGTATCCTTCGAATTGCTTTTTTCTTACTGCAAAAGCATTCAATACACTTCATTGCAAACTAATTAAAAAATTAAAAGGGTATGGCTAAAGATAGTACATGTGTAGCAAATTGTAGAATTCTGTAAAGAATTAATTTTGGTTAATAGACTTTTTATATATTTAAGGAAGTCTTAATTATATGATAACTTAATTATATGAACTTAACAACTGAAAAAACATCCGGTTTTGTTTATATATAAAAACATTTTATAAAAAATAATTGTTATGTTAATATGATATTTTTTTTAATTTTGACAACTATAGTTTGTAAAAGTTTATTAAAAATTAGTTTATAAAAGTTTAGTTTATAAAAGTTCAGATATAGAACAACATTTATTGGTAAGATTATATTTAAATTTTAAAAAATTAATAATTTAAATAATATAATTATTTAAAAACTTCTTTTTTTACAACATTTATTAATATTAATAATAATAATATTAAGAACAACATTTATTAAAAATTATATTTATTAAAAAACTTTTTTTACATACAATTAAGTAGAAGAATTTTATTTTTATTTTTAGGAAATAATTTCATACTAAATAATTTATCTTATTAAGATGTGTTCTATTGGGTTAATGACATCAGATGCTTGCGAAGGCCAACAAGACGTTATTGAAACTTTAAGCAATGAAGAAAAAATAATTATATCTTTACGCTGTAATATTGAATTATCAAACTTAGAAATATTATGTGAAAGACATAATACAAAATATTTGAAAATGTATCCTATATGGCAGAAAGCTTGTTGTGATCCATTCAATAGACATACAAAGAAAATCACAAGTATGTAGCTGTAAAATTTAAATATTTCATTAATTTATGTTTTTCAAAAAATAAACGAAAGTTTTGAACTAATGTGCAGACATACTTTATACAATTCAATTACTTTTAGAAAATCTTGGCGTAGTTACAATAAAAGAGTCACAAGTCATGATGAGAAATTGTTTGAATATTCCTCCTGGGAAGAAACTTTGCAAACCTTGTAAACAAAAGATTGCCAGAAAAAAAGAACTTACAGAAGAGGAGCAAAGTAAGAGTGAACAAGATGAGGATTTTCTAATATCACCATGCAAAAAAATAAGACAGGAGATCAATAAAGAACTCAAAAATTTTAGTTTATCTCCTCTAAAATCTCATTCAAAATCATTAAAACATATACTGTCAGAAGGAAAGCAAAAAGTTGCATGCATCAACGAAATGGCGTATAACGCTACTAGAAAAATTGAAACTCAATTTTCCTCAAAACTATGTTATGAAACCAATGGGATGAAAAAGAAGGCTGCAAACTTTGATGAAATTATGAGCTTGGTAAAAGAAAAAATTCTATGTTCTGACAAACGAACTATTATTCAACTTCTAACACTGGCACCCCCAAGTTGGTCAATATTAGAAGTACAAAATAACTTTTCGGTTACAGAATACCAGGCCAAGATGGCTAGAAAAACTTTTAATAAAAAGGGATTGTTAGGTATCTCTCCATTGTATAAGGGTAAAGTCTTACATAAAGAAATAGAAGATTCAGTTAAATTGTTTTATGACTCAAGTGATTTATGTCGAACTATGCCTGGAAAAAAAGATTATGTCAGCATTCAAAAGAACGTCCATAAACAAAAAAAACTGCTTTTGTGTAATTTAAAGGAACTATATGTATTATACAAAGAAAACAATCCAGAAATACAAATAAGTTACTCAAAATTTGCTTCACTTAGACCAAAGTGGTGCATTTTGCGAGGTGCAAGTGGTACACATTCTGTTTGTGTTTGTTCTTATCACCAAAATGCCATTTTGCTAGTGGATGCCTTAAATATTGAACTAACGTATAAGGATTTACTTTTGAAAACTGTTTGCTCAGTAGAAAACAAAGAATGCATGCTTGCACAGTGTGATAATTGTCCTGGTAAAGAACTGCTCACCATGTATTTGTATGAGATTTTTGGAGAATACGAAGATGATTTTGAGATACACTACAAACAATGGCAAACTACTGATCGTGCAACACTATTGAGTTTAACAACAGATGTTCCAACGTTTATTGAACTATTGGTATCTTGTTTTGAAAAGCTACAATCTCATTCTTAAATTGCCAAATCTCAATCACAATACCTTAATCAACTAAAAGAAAATATGGATAATTCAAACATTATCATTCTTGGCGACTTTGCTGAAAATTATGCTTTTGTAGTCCAAGATGAAATACAGAGCTATCACTGGAACACCCAACAATGTTCTTTACATCCATTAGTGATATACTATAAAGAAGAAAATGGTGTAGTGAAACATATTTCTTACTGTTTTATATCAGACGACATTACACACGATGTAACTTATGTATACAAGATATTTCAACTAATTATACCAATATTAAAAACAAAATTTCTTGATTTATCCAAATTGCATTTATTCACTGATGGTTGTGCAGGACAGTACAAAAATTGTAAAAGCTTTTACAATCTATGCCAACTAGAGACAGAATTTTCCCTCAAAATTGAATGGAACTTTTTTGCCACGTCCCACGGAAAGTCACCATGCGATGGAATTGGTGGTAATGTAAAAAGGTTAACAGCACAAGAAAGTTTAAAACGACCATACAGAAACCAAATTCTCACATCAGAGGCTATGTATGAATTTTGTGTTGAGAAAATTAAGGCTGTTAACTTCATTTACATAAAGGGATTGGACTTACAATTGCAACGTGAAAAGCAAAAAGAAAGGTACACTGATGTAACAACTCTACCAGGTACTCGTAGCTTTCATCAATTTATACATCTTGGAGATAATAGGGTTGGGGCGAAGAGGTGTAGTACAGACACTAAATATACAATAATTCACAATCTTAAAAAGAAACATATATTTGAACCTGATACTGTCACTTTAGGAGGTTATGTTGCGGTAGTTTATGATGATAAGTGGTGGATCGGCATTGTTACTGAAATCAACCTAGAAGAAGTTGATGCTGAAGTTAAGTTTCTCCACCCAAGAGGTCCATCAATCTATTTTAACTGGCCTGAAAGAGACGATCACTGTTTTATTCCTAACATCAATATATTGAAAAAACTATCTGTTCCACAAGCTTGCTCTAGTTCTGGTAGAAACTATGTGTTTGAAAATGTTGAAATAGAAGAAGTGCAAGTAAAATGGCAACAATATTGTGAACTATTACAAATACAGTCAAAATAACTTGCACATTCGATACCTTTAAAAATCTTGTATATTTAAGTAACTTTGTAAATTAGGAATAATTTATTTTAATTGAATTTATAAAAATTTTTTAGGAATTTCTTAAAAAAGTTATACATCTTTAAAATTAAAGTTCTATATGTTTCAGTTTTTTTTCCAGTTAGATTTTTTGTGCCTAGTAAGATTATAACTAGCTTAAAATATTGAAAGCAAAAAAAAAAAAAATTTGACGGGGGTGTTTTGAGATATTGGGCCCTAAAGTTAGATTATATAAACTAGTTGATTTATTAATTTTTAAGAATGTTCCTCTAACATTTCAGCATTTTAAGTACATTTATTGAATTCAGCATTAAAAAACCAGTATAAATGTATATTTTTATATTTTTGCCATTTTTATTTCTTATTTTATTGAGGAAAACAACTTTTCAGAATGTTATGAAAACCGGGTCATTTTGAGAAACCAGGTCCAAATTAAATTTGCTGTATCTTGTCAACCGCTTGACATTTTTAGCTGAAATTTTGCATGCAATATTTTTTTATAAATAGAAATCGTGTGTCAAAATATAAAACAAAAAGAAGACACATGGTTCAATGGAGTGGGTGATTTGATGTGGAATTACCCGAGAGTAAAAATCTCATAAAGCGAGTAAAAATTTCATACGCATTTTTTACTCCGCGGCACAAATTTCATATAAAATTTTTATAGGGGAGTAAAAAAAAAATGGGAGTAAAAATCTCATACTACACCGGAATGTGCAGTTACGAAAAAGACGCAAAAGATTTTATGTTACGATATATTTAAGATATTAACTGTTAACAGTTTAAATAATAAATAATAAAATTATAAAAAAATGTTGTCAAATGATTCTTCAAATGTTTATACAAATATACCTAATATATATATATATATATATATATATATATATATATATATATATATATATATATATATATATATATATATATATATATATATATATATATATATATATATATATATATATATATATATATATATATATATATATATATATATATATATATATATATATATATATATATATATATATATATATATATATATATACACATTAACGGGATTTTACTTAACGGGATTTTACTGTATATATATATATATATATATATATATATATATATATATATATATATATATATATATATATATATATATATATATATATATATATATATATATATATATATATATATATATATATATATATATATATATATATATATATGTATATATATATATATATATATATATATATATATATATAAATATATACATATATATACAGTAAAATCCCGTTAAGTTGGACTCTCAATGAACAGATAAACAGTATGCCTTTCTTTTTAAAAAGTATAAAGAGGATGTGTGATAAACAATTAAATACTTTATCATAAAGAACGAGAGATCTCTCTAAAGGTAAATGATATCAGAAAGAGTAAATAGAGAAGAAATATGTGTGAAACAGCGGGATGTGAACCTGGGTCTACGCGGCTAAATGTCTTAACTGAATGAGCTATACGTTCATTCAACTAAGTGAATAGTAATATTTATTTAATATATAATTAAGAAACTATATAAAACAGAATTTACAGAAAGGGATTCGTATGCAAATAGGATTCTATATATCAGGAAAATGAATGTTTCTATATATCAGGAAATGTGAACCTTTAGATGCTTATAATTAATATCTGGACTCAAAAATTAGTTACTTTTAATGGAACACAATAGGCTGTAGGAGCCTCAGGGAAATTATATTTAGAAATGATTATATTAGACTCAGAGTTAGCTAGAAATTATTACAAAGTATTTAGGACTGATGTCTAGTACAAAAAGCAAAAGATTTAAAGCAAAATGATTTATATTATTTGAAAAAGTTGTTTTACGTACATTTCATCATAATTTAAGTAGAACTTAGTAAAGCAAGGGAAACGTGTTGAATTAAGCACAATGAACTCAATCTTAAAAGAATAACTAACAGAAGAGAGGTTGTCACTATTGTGAAGGTGACGAAAGATCTGTAATATAGAACATGGAGGTCAAAAAATGTTATCTTAAGTAAAAAGAGTTTGATGAACAAAAGTTACAATGGCTGCGGGATGCGAACCCGGATCTCTGCGGCGAATTATCACGTATCTAACTGATTGAACTATACAATCTTATACTCAAATTTATATCTTATTAAAATTAAAAAACAATATTTTCTAAGATCTATACTTCGAAAAGCGTATTCAAACAGGACTCTACATACCTTTAAAATCTGCTAGAACTTTAGTAACGTGCACACTTTTAGAAATTATTGAAATAGGTATATTTTATCAGAAATATGCTTAAGCTAAAGGATATTTTTGAGCCTCTTTTTACTATTTGCTTTAGCATATTCAAATCTGTTTCAAAAATTTCATATGCTTTAAAAAAAAACATGTATATTCCTACCCATCATTCTTATTTTTAATATAGTAATGAGTTCAAAAAACATCGTTGTATATATTTATTACGGCACGTTTCGTAAGTTTATTTCCGTTAAGAATTCTTTCGTATATATTTATTCTTTTAAACACCCAATAATTACATAAACTATAGGTAAAAGTATTAAAAAAAACAAAGCACATTTAAGTATTTTCTTGCATCGTTCTTGGAATGTTTTCCTCCATCAGCGTTCTAAATACTTCTCTTTGTTCCTTTAAATTCCAGTGTTGGAACGATTGTTTTAAGATCGCCGCAACATTGGCCTCCAATGCTTCCTGAGGGCGTGCAATTATAATTTTCTTACCCTCGATCATAAATTGGAGCATGTTTATATCAGCTTTCTTACACATTATCATTACCTCACCCACAAATGATCGTTGATTCATTAAAGGCATCTGAGTCCGTATAATCGAGTAACATATGGGGTTGTTTAAAAGCCTGATAAATAGATTTAACTTGTTGCGAAAAAGAATGTCTGACACAGCGTCTACTTTGAAATAAGAATGTAGATAATTTCTACTTTGCTTTGAAATATTAAAGAAGGATTTTAAGACAGATCGTCCAGCTATATCAATGCTATTTAGAAGCTTATTGCTGCTTCCACACAGTTCTAATCCGTATAACAACGTTGGAACAGCTAAAGAATTAAATAAATGAACTATGGTAGCAGGCTGGCAAAAGCGAAGTCCATTTCTTATAAGACCTTTTGCAACAGATAAAAATTGCGTTACACGTTCAGTTATATTTTGTTTTTGGAGTGTTGCTGTCATTTTTTTGTTCTTATTATCCCAAAGGAAACCAAGATGTTTTAGATTGTTTTGAGGCTTGATAGGATCACCGTTAATATAAATAACGTTAATTAAAATCGAACTTATTCCAGATATTAGAAATTCAGTTTTTTCTGTATTCAGTTTAATAAAGTTCGATAGTCCATACTTTTGAACAATGTTAATAAGGCTCTGAAGACCAGATATAGTGGAACTTTGTAAAACTATATCATCAGCATATGCAATGATACCTGTGTATACACCATTTATTGAAGTTCCAACTTTTGATTCTGAAACAATTTTCTCTAGAAGGTTCTCTGTGTAGATATTGTAGAGATGAGGCGACAGTATGGATCCTTGACGCACTCCCTGAGACAGCCTAAATTTGTTTGATGTACATCCAAGATATGATATATTAGAAGTTCCTGTTTGATATAGTGATAATATTGTATGAACTATAGATAATGGGATTTTTTTCTGGTAATAGAGTTTCTCGAATAGTAATTCCCAATTACAACTGTCAAAAGCTTTGTTGGCGTCTAGACTGCATATATATAGCGGTGAGTTATTATGATTATAGTGCTTTATTGTTTCACTCAGAAGAAATTCTGCGTGGAGGGTAGAGCTGTTTTCTTTAAAACCGAATTGATGGGAATGACTTTCTGTTATATCTGGACATATGTGTATGATAAGATATTCGAGAAGTTTTGTAAAAATTGGTATAATGCTGATTCCTCGATAGTTATTTGGATTTTCTAGTGATGTTTTATAAGACTTGACTAATGGGATAATTTTGGCGGTTGATAAACCGTGTGGAACCTTTCCATTTGTTAACATATTGTTATAAAACGACGAAAGTAAAATAAGAAGATTCTTGTTGTGAGAGTTTTTAAGATGTTCGGCACTGATTTCATAGCAATCGTAAGATTTATTATTTTTAAGCTTTAAAATACATTTTTCAATATCAGCTGTCGAGATAACTTTTGAATTAGGCTCTTTACTTAAATGTGGAATTTGGAGAGGATTGAACTCGTTATTTGTATATTGCGGTGTATTAAGTAGTTTTTGGAAATGATGACTAAATTCTTCGACGATTTCGTTTTTGTTCTGCAATTTATTAATTGTAAAGAGTCGATTGTTAGTATTTTTTTTGATTTTTCGAATATTACCCCAAAACCTTTGAGGATTTGTATTGCGTAAGTGTTCTATATTTTTAGTTTTTTCGTGAATTTTTTTGTTATGTGCCGCTTTTACAGCTTTACGAAAGTTTTTTCGGGAATAAATAAATCTTTTGTAGGATATACATTCTGTTGACTTATTATAGCCTGATTTTTGCCATTGTCTAAAGTGAAAGGAGAGATTATCTTTAATTTTTTTAAGCTCAGGTGTCCACCAAGGTTTCGAGTACTTATAAAATTCTTTTTGTCCGAAACATTGTTTAACTGCCAAGAGAGCTGCATTTTTTATATATAAGCATGTTTTTTGAATTTCTTCTTCTATTTTATCTTCCTTAAATGCGTAACTAGTAAATGCTTTTGATAGATTGAGATTATAAAAGTCAATAAACCTTTCGTTATTCCATGCATGTTTTGGTATTGAATTATATTTTTGCATTATATTATTTATTTCGTGTGATAAGCCGGTACCTTCAAAGTTAATATTCGTAGACACCGGAAGGTGATCACTAAGGTTAAGCGGTGAAGATTGCATAACTTGACAGTTTGTAAAACATAGTTCTGTCTGTTTATAGGATGCAATATGGTCAATGTAAGAAGAATTAGAAAGAGTTTTATGTTGATAGGTATAAGTAGGCCCAGCACCGTTGATTATATCGACAAAAGCGAGCTGATTTGATTCAATAAAATTAGTGAGATGTTTTGTGATACGAAATACTTTCGTTTCGAAAGAAATTTTATTTTTTATCAATATTTCTAAAAATAAAACCATAAAAATGTAATAGTTATTATACTGAAAATAAAAATTCATTATAAACATTTTGGGATTTAAAGATGTTAATTTTTACAATTAAAATCAGTCTGGCAAACAAATTTTCTTTATAGACTTCAAAACGTCGTTTGGCGAAAATGTTTGTTTCGCAAGTGCGACTTCCGAAACCGCTACTTTCGTATGTTGCAAAATAGTTTTGTTTCGTATGTCAACTTGCGAAATGCTAAATTTCGGAAGTGGCTTTTGCGAAATGAACATCGGCGATTTTAAATGTTTTGTAACATTCGGTACGAAAAAATGTAATTCCGTGTTCTCAATCTCCTTACGAAAGAATGTTGTTTTTCCGGAATTGCACGAAATCCTCCGGTTAACAACCCTAGTATAAATAACATTTCTGATCTTTTTTATAAAGTTTTTTGCGGAAGTTTTGTAGCAACTGATGCAATTGTTATCTGATAATATGAATACGCTAATTTAATATTAGTCGAGTTACGTCATTTTCTAGGCTTTTCTATTTTAAAGTAGTTTCTAGGCTTTTCTATACGCGGTTTTTTTTTTAATTTTATTTACTAACAACGCGTATTACGGGTTGTTTACTGCTAGTTTTATTAAATAGTGATTGGTTTAAACTGTTTTTTAACCAGTCATTAATGATTAAGAGTACAATTGCATCAGTTGCTACAAAGTTATCGGAAAAATTTGTGAAAAAGTACAAATATGATTCGTTAAAACGTACTTTTTTTTTAAACCAATCACATTTGTATTTAACACTGATCTCAAAATATAACTGGATAGGCGGATTCTATTGTTTTTTCCGAAAAAAGTTGAAGCCAAAATTGGCTTCCCAAGATGGCGGCGATTTTAGTTCCTAGCGGTGAAACCGATATACATTCTATTTTACTTTATCAAAATACAAAAGAAAATAATGAAATAAGACTAATACATTTGTAAAAAAAATAACAACAAAAAACAAATAAATGAATTTTACAATAATTAGAGAAAAAAAAAAGAAATTATTTTTTTAAATAATTGAATTTATTATTAAATGGAATGAGTGAAATTTACAATTTTAATTTTATGTATTATTTATGTGCCTTTTAGTTCTAACTAATAAGGCTATAACTAAGAATAAGAACCCAATGCTGTATGCTAGAAGGTTAATAATTTCCGCTGTTTACCATTCATAACAACATGGTAATTATTGCTATTTTAATTTTTTTATATGAATAAAAAAACTATTATAGTTTTATATTAGCGGTGAAGTATTATATCAAATAAACTATTTTATTTTTATTTCGGAATAAGTAATATTTTGAATATGTTTATGGTATTATTACTGCCTAGATATATATTGTAATCTTTTTACACTTATTCTACATTTTTGTTTTTACATAATTTTGTTTATATTTATTTTACTAAATAATTACTAATAGATAAAGAAGTATGTGCAGGATTTAATTTCATGACAAAAGAGGACTCCGAAGAAGAATGTAAGTAATTATGTTTGTGAATAATTTTGTTTCTCTTCGGATTTAAATTTTCTTTGTTTTTTTATATAGTAAAGAATAAAAAAAAATCTAATATTAATTATTGGTCAAAGGTGATTTCAATAATACTGTCTAAATTTTTTGACTTGTGGTAGTTTGATTACCAGTATAAATTTATTTAGTAAAGTTCTGGTGGATCAATATATATATTTATATGTGTATATATATATATATATATATATATATATATATATATATATATATATATATATATATATATATATATATATATATATATTTATTTTTACTTTTTAAATTTAATAATAATCATACTAATTCAATAACATTTTTTAAACATTTGCTTTCAGATTGATAATGATACAAGTTTTGTTTTTTGATTTAGATTTTGTATCTCAATGATATCCTGGCTTATCGATACGATATCCTGTAAATCCACTCACACACATAATTTTTACTCACACACGTAAATCCTGTAAATTCACTCACACACAAATCTTAAAAAAGATGTTTATATTTTTATCTATAAATTGTAAATTTTATATAAATAAATTGTATATTTTTTATGTTTTTCATTGTATATTACTATTTGTATTAAAAATCGACTTTGGAAATATTGCAGGCGCAGAATTTAACATACAATTTTGTTTTATTTGCAAATTCAATATACATTATAACCAAGTTTAATCACGTTTAATAATATTTGCGGTATTTTCTCCAGCGCATTCGAGCGTTGATTTAACGTTATATTTCAACCTTTACTCGACGTCTTTGAGTCACGTTAAATCGACGTTTTACTACCAACGTTACAAATCCTTGCGAAATCAACTGCTTTAACAACGTTAAAGTAACGCTGTTTAAGTAACGTTTTTTCAACGTTAAGTTGCGGCGCCTATGCAACGCTTTTTAAGTAACGCTTTTTCAACGTTTAGTTGAGACATTTTTGTAACGTCTTTTAGTAACGTTTTTTCAACGTTACGCTACAACGTTTAATCAACGTCTTTTTAACAACGTCACATATCTTTGCAAAATCGATGACTTTGTCAACGTTTCCGCAACATCTTTTGCGACCGGTTTTCAACGTTGATTCAACGCTGACATGTTTGCTGGGTATATACATATATTTAATACAGATAACTTTATTTTAATGTCATTTTAGCTATTTTTTTTATATTTTAGCACAGAGCTCAGCTAATAGTTCATGCAGCATTTGTAAATTTGTGATATCTATTTGAAAAACTAATTTATAATAGTTTATTTTAAAAAGATATTCAGCTGCCTACCATGCAGTTGTGTTATTAACCTTCTAGCACACAGCATTGGGTAGTTAAGAACTAAAAGGTACATAAATTGTATAAAAAACAATATTAAACAATTAATTTATGGTAAAACTAAAATTAAAAGAAAGTGAATAAATGAAATATAAATAAAAAATTGATTTCGATTTTTCACATTTAAGTTGTTTGGAAACTTTTAAATTAGATAACTACTAGGTTTTTATTTGTTTTTTACTTCTACTAATAGGTTATAACATGTTATATATATTAGTGGAACCTAATAGTTTACTATTAGGTTTTAGGTACAATACTAGTTTCTAGTGCGTTCTTACTTATGTTAAGGTGGCTCAACCCTTTTAAAAATGTAAAAAAAAAAAAAAAAAAATCATATTTTTTTTTATTGCTTCTTTATCTAGTTTAAGCATTGCAGATTACAAAAATATGTCATTTGAGATAAGTTATACGTTCCATCATAAAGAAATTTACATTTTTATGGTGTAGGGTTAAAAATGTTATCCATAGCAACACCTTAGCAACCGTGTCAGCTTTGTTTTATCTGCCCATTTTTTGACAAAAAACTTATAATTTTGAACAACAAAATGCATTTTTTACTTTGTCTACTTTGTTTTACGGCATTCTGTTATTTACGAGTTATAGTTTTTATTTAAATGATGACATTTAATTAACAAGAAATAATGTTGTTTATGTTGTCTTGAAGTCAACACAGTGGCTTCATCCAATATTTTTTATCTATCTTAATAATACAAATAACTGCACTTGTTCTTTATATGTTTATAGAGTGATTAAATATGGGTAATAATAAAAATAAAATAAAATTAATCAGAAAAAGATCAGAAAAAGTTTTTATCTAACAGATATACATGTGCTACAATAAATCAAATTGATAAACCAATAATAAAGGAAGCTGTTTCATCATCAAAAATTAGTTTAGATAATTCACTTTTAACTGTTGAAAAAGAAGATTCTAACTTCTTTATAATAATTCACTTTGGAGTACTGCAAAGTTGTCTTCAACTTTTGAGTAGATGCCTAGAATGTGGCGACAAGGTCACTGTCAGTCTTGACCAAATAAAAAAATTAGGACTTTCGCATAACATTAAACTAGAATGTACTAGAATGTATATCTTGTGATTGGAGTTATAATTTTTACTCATCTCCTGCAATAAAAAATAAACACATTCAAGAAGTCAATGTACGTGCTGTAATGAGTTTTCGCGAAATTGGTTGTGGACATGAAGCTTTAAAGACATTTGCTGGATGTATGAATATGCAACCTCCAATGACTTTTAATTCATATAAAAACATTAATAATCTTTTACATAATGTTTATGACTCTGCTTCATCTAAATGTATGAAATTTAGATGAAGCAGAGTCATACTGGGGCACACTAGTTTCATGTTTGTATACTATTTATTTCATTTTTAATTTTGTTTTTCATTTTTCTCAGAAATAAGTTTTTGTTACATTCACTTAGATTCAAACAACAGTTTTTAGTACTTCTGTTTAACCGATTGACTTGAAATTTTCACAGACTTTTCTTTAATATTGGAACTTGGTTCTGAACTAAAAACAACTATTTAGAACAAATGGATCTTGTATAATTGCACTTTGATTTGCTAAAATGACCTTATTTTTCAATGCTCAAAAATAATTGTCAGCCATTATGGATTGGTACATTTTCAAATTTTGATTTTAGTTCAGAACCTTCTTTACTACTTTACCTTTATGCTGTCAAAATTTGGTTCAAATATTATTTACAGATTTTGAGAAACTAATGTTTAAAATTTGATACTTTTTTAATAATTTTTGCTGACACAGCTTTTTTTTTTCAGCATTTTTAAAAACTTTTTGTCAAATTTTTTTTTTCATTAAATATATCAACAGTAAACTTAGTGCAAAGACATTTTTTTTAATTTTTAAAGAATTTAGAAAAAAAGGGGTAGAGCCACCTTAAATAAACTAATTTTTAATTATTTAACTAAAAATTTTTATCTTTATTTTATTTAATTTTCCTTATTAAATTAAATAATTTTTATATAAAAGAAAAGATATTATACAAACTAATTATTAAGAGTATATTTTGTTAAATTATTTATATTTATATTATATTTTGTTATTTTCATTTAAAAAAGATATAAGTTCGTAACCAAATTTTTTCAATTTGTAATCAACTAAATGCGCCGCCATCTTGAGAGGCCAAAACTGGCTTCAAAAAATTAGCCGAATACGCTATCCAGTTATATTTTTAGATCAGTGGTATTTAATGAAGAACAATTGCATCAGTTGCTCCAAAACGCAGGAAATTTGTATAAGTAACGAATAAGTAACTATAGAGATAAAATAAAATCGAGTTTAAATTAATTTTTTTCGAGTTTAAAACAAGTATTTTATTTATTGTGAATACCAGATTCCAATTTCTAATTTTATTTTTTATTAAGAAAAAAAAGTGAAAAAGAGATACATTTAAATTTATCGTTGAAAAAAGACTGATGCATGCGCATCATTCGCGACACCCTGGATTCGCCTTTGTATACAACATATGTTTTATATAATATTTATATTATATTATTTTTATCGATATAATATTTATTATTTTTATATAAAATTTATTATTTTTATATAATGTTTATATTTTTATAATAATTAAAATATAAAAAACTGGCAAAAAACGTTACACCAAAAATCCCGGTTTAGAGAAAACAATCATTTAAGTTTTCTTCCAACTATTATTATTTTATTAAGTTATTTAAAATATCAATTAAATTATTATTTTTATATGTAAAGGTTTAAGTTTTATAATTAATCTTAATTAACAACTAATCTTTTTATTTGCTTTTTGTATTTTGTCATTATTTTAACTGATTTAAAAAAATTTTTTTTTTTTTTTTGGCATTAAATCAAAATATTTACTCAATAAATTGTAACAGGTTTAATGGTTTGTTTTAATCTTGTTACTTTTTATTTTTTTACTTATTTTATTGTTGTTCAATTTCTTAATTATTTATTTCTTATTTTTTTTAAAAAGCAAAATATTATTATCATTTATTATCATTGTAGTCTGTAAATTTATCATTGTAGTCTGTAAATGTATATGGGTTTTTTTTTTTTTTTTTGAAATCTCAGAGCTAAGCGATAAGACAAATTGTGTCTTTTTTTTGACTCGGCCACTTGTATTTGTTTTGTAATATATATTTTGTTTTTATATTTAAATGGCAAAAATAAATTACTAAAAACAAAAAATAATTTGCATGCTCTTAAATTACCTTTTTTTTTGAGCTTGAAAAAAAAAAAATAACAAAAAATGAGAATGAGAAAAAAATTTTAACAAAGACTTGAACATGAGAATTTTTTTTTTTTTTGCTTTGAAAACATATTATATTAAATTGATTATCGATTTCAAATAGAATTTTATCATATTTTTCATCTCCACGAATTAGTCTATACGAAATAGTCTATACACTTGTCATATTTAGCGCCAACAATCTTTTTTTATACGGAAGATCATAAATCCTTTAATTTGTTTCTACTCAATACGTCTTCTATTTGGCATTTGTTTTTAATAAGCTGTAAGTTACAAGTTAATTCCAAATATTCTGAATAATGGCGGACTAGAGCAGAGAGTAATCTTTTAAATGTATGTATATTAGCTGACATCGACAAAGCAGTGAGTTGGTCACATATTTGGCTTATGTATTTTAATTTAAGAAATGCGTAGTTATGCTCGAATTCTCCATGGCTAACGTCGATGATGCGCGTTTTAGACTCGAAAAGTCTGCACTCAAAGAAGACCTTGCAAGACTTGGTTCACACCAAGAAGGTGTGAGCCAAGTATATCCTGAGAGAATATACCTAGAATAGCAAATAGTGAGAAATTGTTAAGTATAGAATTGTCAACCCATAAAATGCGCTTTTATAAGCAATATGGAGCAGTGAATGCTCCATCTGTCAACGTACAAAGTTGTCAACGTACAAGAACTTTCAAAGAACAAAGTAACTTTTACAAACACAATTGCTGCTTCATCTAAAGCGTTTGTATCTTTATATTTACCCCAATACCCCATTTTACCCCAGTTTCCCCAATTTCATTTTTATTTCAAATTAAATTATATTTGTAACTAAACCTAGTGAAAAAATTTTAATTTATTTAGTTATAAATGTTATATCTGTGTGTGAACTATTAGAAAAATGAATTTTAGATTTATCCTTATTTTGAACGTATTTCGACGTTTTCGGCCTGTTTTAATTGGGTTCACTTTTTAATTGGGTTCACTATTTTATTAAAGAAAGTTCAAATAAAAGTTAATTTAAATTAGTATTTAGACTTTTTACGCAAGAAGAAAAAATTATAAAAAAGTTTTTTTTTTGGTGCCAAAAATTTAACGATATACTTTAAAAAAATATTTCATAAAATGTATTCGAATTAAAAATATTAAAATAAGCATATCTTTGCAACTAAATAATCTGCAGAAGTGGTTGAAACCATTTTGGAAATGAATTTTATTAAGGAATCCAAATCATTTAAAATAAAAAATATTTACATTCGCTAAAAAAGTTGCCTAGAAGAAGTTTACTTAAACTGATAGATTTTGTTTAAAGAAAAAAAAACTTTAGACGGAGCCCTAAAGTATCAATTTTGTCTAATAGAACTAATGAATAGCAGTATTATTTTGTGGTTTATAAGATGCTCCCAGAAGTTCCTGCGGTTTTAACCCAAGTCAGCAGTAGAGCGTTTAACAAGGAAGCTCACGCTTTCTTCCTTGCTAATGTCGTTTATTGAGCTCCTAAAATTAGGAGTCCTAGAATTATCGGTGTTAATTCTAGGACTTTTTAGTTCTGAGCCTAAACTCTAACCACTGCGCCAGCACTGGCTACACTAATATAATCTTTTTTATGGTATGTTTTTATAAAAAAAAATACACAAAGAAATAAAAGAGGCAAAAATTTTCACATCAACTCTTGACAAAATATCTGATTTATCCCATACTGATGTATTTGACAAAATCTTGTTTTCTTGTCTACTGGAAAATGACATTTGTAATTCCAATTTTTAAAAATCTTGAAAAAACTGACTTTTTCAATTATCGTTCAATCATTCATTGTAACTCGTTAATGATTCATTGTTATTAGGCTCGTTCAATCAGCCTTCTCTATGATATTAACAAATTGTTTTGAGTCTTTAAACAACAAATTTCTAATATCTTATCTTGAACTAATAACTTACTCTCTGACAACCCATGCTGTTTTTGATCTTCTTTTTCTACGGCTGACTTTTTAGCTGCTGCTATTGAAAGATTTTATTGTGCATTAGATCAGGGATGGCCAAATGGCGGCTCGCGAGGCGCATGCGGCTCTTGGAATGTTAAGGCGGCTCGCGAGCCGCATACGGCTTTTTTCCAAATTGTTATATGCTAATATATTTCCATATAATTATTTCCATCATTCTTATTGTCTTAAAACTTGCAAAAATGGATAAAGTAAAAGTTAACACTAGTTTGCTTCGCAAAATAAGGCGGAAAAGAAAAATTAAATACGAAAACAGAATATTTCATAATGATTGGACAGAAAAATATGCATTTATTGAAAGAAACAATAAACCTATGTGTTTAATTTGCAATATAGAACTTGCTCATAACAAGACATGCAATGTTAAACTAAATTATGAAACAAAACATAAACAATTTTCTGAAGAATATCCGTTATGTTCAAATTACAGAAAGAATAAAATTGAATTGCTCAAAACGAAAAATAAAAATCAACAACTAAATATTTCATCTTACAGCCAAGAATCAATTAATACAACAGAAGCAAGTTTTGTTATAGCATGGAATATTGCCAGAGGTAAACATCCTTATACCGATGGAGAATTTGTAAAGCAAAACATTTCAGATGTCCTGTCGGTTTTAGATCCTAGTAATAGCAAAATCCAAAGATTAGTATCACAAATTCCTATTTCTCGACATACAACCGAAAGAAGAATATCTGAGATTAGTATTGATGTTGAACAGCAATTACTAAACGATTTAAAAATCTGTGAAGCATTTAGTTTAGCTGTAGATGAATCAACAGATATTCAAGACAAGCCTCAAATGGCTGTATTCGTTAGATATGTGACTTCAGACGTAATTGTAAAAGAAGAGTTACTAGATTTAGTTGAGTTGAAAGACACAACTCGTGGAGTTGATATCAAGGAAGCCCTTGACAAAGCTCTGCTTAAAGCTAATGTACCTATCAACAAGCTTGTTAGTGTTGCTACAGATGGTGCATCAGCAATGGCTGGAAAACATTTAGGACTTATAGGCTTATTAAAAAGTGACCCTAAGTATCCAGAATTTATCCCAATTCATTGTGTTGTTCATCGAGAACATTTAGCTGCAAAACATTTTAACTTTCCAATTGTTTTTAAATCTGTTTTAAAGATTGTAAATTATATTCGAGCAAATGCAAAAAATCACAGACAGTTTAGAAACTTTATAAATGAATTGGATCTTGCTGACGAGCCAAGTGACGTGTCATTTTTCTGTTCTGTAAGATGGCTTTCAAGTAGTGACGTTTTTTATAGATTTGTAGAACTATTAGAGCCAATTAAATGTTTTTTGATTGAAAAAGAAAAGACATTTGAAATCCTAGACGATATAAATTTTGTGCAAGATCTTTTATTTTTGACTGATATAATGCAACATTTAAAAAGTCTGAATTTGTTTCTTCAGGGAAAAGAAAAAAATATATCTGATCTTGCACAAACGATATTTAGTTTTCAAAAAAAAATTATTCTTTTTCAGAAAGATCTTAGCTTGAAAAAATTTAATCATTTTCCTCAAATGAAGAAGATGATTACTTCTAATCCTTCAATTCAGTATGATGACAATAAGATTGAATCATACTTGGACAAACTAAAGGATTTACAAAAAGACTTTCAAAAAAGGTTTAAAGATTTGCATGAACTAAAATCTTCTTTAGGATTTATAGTAAATCCTTTTTTAATTAATATTATTAGTAATGGCTGTCCAATTCCTGAAAAAATGCTTGAAGATATATCTCAATTTGAAATGGAACTACTAGATCTCCAAGAAGATCAAAATCTACTTATGCTGCATAAAACAATAACTTTTATGGAATTTTGGAAGATAGTTCCCGAGGTTAAGTATCCTCAACTTAAAAAGATTGCCATAAAATTCATTTCAATTTTTGGTTCAACGTATACATGTGAATCTTTATTCTCTACTATGAAATTTGTCAAATCAAAGTATCGTACAAATCTAACCAACGAGCATTTGTCTGAATTACTTAGAACAGCCACTACAAGTTTGAAACCAGATTTTAAGAAACTTACCAGTAAAGTTATGAGTATTAGTTTGATCAAAGTAAAAAATTGATAAAATGATGAAAAAGTTATTTCTTGATTGTAAAAATCAAGTAAAATAATCTAATTTTAGTGTTGGTTTTTTAATTATTATTTCATTGATATAAGCATTGTTATAATTTTGTTAATCAAAAAAAAGTTTATGATCAGCATGCGCTTGTGCAAAAATCTATCATAAAAAAGATCAGTGTGTTGCACAGCACATGGCCAGTGTGTTGCACAGCACCTAATCGTGTGCTGTGCAAAATCAGTGTGATCATGTGATTGTCGAAAACTATAGAAATGATTTTTTAGTCTGAAGGGAATTTTATAAAATAAATCAGATATAATGGCATTGTAAACAAAATCTTTAAAGGAATAGTTTTTTCTTTAAAAAATTTATTGAGTGTTTTAAAACAATTAACTAAATTCAATTGTATACATATTTTACTTAAATCTTTAAAAAATGATATTTTGTATCCAAGAAATATCTAAATTTCATATTAAAATGATATTGTTGAATAGTGATACAACAATTATTTCTACCCCTTAGGAGCATATGGAATTTCCTAAATAATTTGTATTTTCTAAAAATATTTCTTTAAAAAATGATTTTAAATAGTGAATTACAAATTGTTGTTTTTATATGAAACCAAGAAAATGGGCTAGTACTAGAAATTTCTTATTTTTTGGGTAGTTTTTTTACTTATCTAGTACGAAAGTCTCTTAAAATTCAGATAATCAAAAGAAAGAGAATAAAAGTTTCTTATATAAAAAAACAAACATGAAGTTGTTGCGGCTCTTCGGCTCACGTAAGTATATAAATGCGGCTCTTGTGACAAAACGTTTGGCCAGCGCTGCATTAGATGGAGGCGGCGAAGTTATATGTCACGAGCAAAGGCTTTTGCTTGTGACATATAACTAGCTTTAATAACGTTTGGTTTGCTAACCCAGATAGCACACTTGCATTGGGCTAACGTATGTAAAACCATCGCTAGCGTCGGCTCTTTTTTCCAATGCAAAACCAACGTTGATCCAATGTCATTTGGTTAATGATAAAATTATTACCGACAGAACTAAAAACATCTGGAAAATTAAATATATATAATCTGGAAATGCTTTTTTAGTTCGTAAAAACTTACTGCTTTCTCTTTACGTAATACACGAAGATGAACACATTCTTGAAATAAAATGGCAACAGTGTTTTTATTTTTATTGGAGTTTATCTTACTTCATGCAGAAATACTTCTGAATTTGATGACTTCTGAAATTGACTGAAAAATAGTCTCAACTTAGTCTATTTGCCTCCATCATTAACACATACGAGGATGAAGGAGAAAGTATAATTGCCCGCAATTTTCAGTCATTTCCTGAAAATATATATGCCACGGAAATTCGAAATAACCAAACACGTAACAACTTTTCTTGGCATTTATCTAATTTTCTTGAAATAAGCGAGCTTTCTTTTTTGGATATAATTAGTGGTGCTGGTCCTACCTACTCCTATAAGCATAAAACGCCAAATAATTCATCTTACATCGATCACATAGCCGTCTTAAAAGAATCATCAATATGCTTTACAAACTGTAAAATTATTCCTTCTTCACATTTAAACATGAGTGACCATTTACCCATCGCTACACATATTAATCCTAAAAATAATAGTTTAACTCCAGTTATAAATAATATACTTAAAAATACAATACAATCCCAAAAAATGCATGGAAGGATGACAACTTTATTGAAATTTATAATCGGAACCTCTCTCAGTTCTTCAAAGATTACGCTTTTATTGGAGAAACAATAGAAAAACAAACTCAAACAACATGTGAAAAAATAAATAATGCTGCCACTTTAGCTATGTTATATATATATATATGGAAGAATGTTATCAAAAAAAAATAATTTTGCATTTACTCTAAATTATGGTGGACACCAGAAGTTAAATTATCCAATAACATTCTCTCATTCCACTTTAAAGAATGGAAAAAATGTAACTATAACAGATTGTAGGAAACCATTTCATTTAATAAATACAAGCTAGCTCGTAAAAAATTTCGTAAAACAGTAAAAACAGCTCATAACCTAAAATTCAATAAAATTACCAAAAACATTGAATATCTTCGAAAAACTAATCCTAAAAGGTTTTGGAACAATATCCGAAAAATTAAATCTAGTCCGAACATTTGTATTTTTACGATAAATAAGAAACAAGATGGAAAGGAAATTGTAGAAGAATTTCGACAAAACTTTAATACAATTTTCAACACTCCCACAATTACTAACAACAATTCCGAACACCGCGGTGTTCGGCCGATGTTCAGCCGATGCATCGGCTGCCAACGTTGTTTTTATATCATTATGGTTACAAATGCGACGTCACCAACCACTAAAAACCAATTTCGATAAAACATTTCTTTAAAGTCGGAAAATGGTTATATTTTCTTCGTTGATTCAACGTTATATTTTATACGTTGGCCAAACGTTGTGTTTTAAGTTGGCACAACGTTGTATTAAAGTTGATTGAACGTTGGACTTTAATTGTAAAAATGTTGTATTCAATATTATTCGGAGTTATATTTTCATTAAATTTTATTTTCTTTATATAAATAAATAAAAATATATATATATATAAATATATTTTTTTTACCAACCAACTAGAGACACCTGCTGCTGAAACCAAACTTACACAGGGCCCTAGAAGGCCGGTGTTCGATCTTGTGCTGTTTCTGCTTTCTAACAGCACCGTATCCAATTGTGAGATGGTCCGGAGCCGAAATAGGAGCAGATACTACACTTGATCTTAGCCATTTGGCCGAGAGGCGATGTATATATACAAATATATATATATATATATATATATATATATACTTATATATAAGCATATATAATATATGTGTATATATATATATATATATATATATATATATATATATATATATATATATATATATATATATATATATGTATATATATATATATATATATATATATATATATATATATATACATATATATATATATATATATATGCATATGTAAATATATATATATATAGCTCACGTAAACATTATATAAATTTCCATATATGACAGCGCTTGATCATCGGAACAAAAATCATGTTTCTGTTGGTTGTGGTTTGATATTTTAATAATCAAACGATTTTATTTAAGTTATATAATTTCGCAATAGCAATATTTGGTCGCATACATTGGATTAACGTTGGGTTTAGTTTGTAAAAATAATCAAATTTTTTCAATTATTTTACATACATTGGAAAAACGTTGATTTATATAGGGGAAATAAGGGCATAACCGCATGTGGAGGCATAACCGTTTTTTAACATTTCCCTTTGAAGAATGTTATTTAATATGGCAAAAAACATACCATTCCACAGTAGGCCAGAATGACCAATTTTAAGACAAAATTAATAATTAATTTAATACTAGTGCTACATTCGCTATATTTGGCATGAGTACCAATATAAGGTTAGAGCTTCTTTTGAAGGTGTTATTTTTTATTTAGTTGCTATGGATACCTATTTTTTTGCATAGCAACAATCTACTTTTTGTAGTTGCAGATTTGTTATGTGTGCTATATACACATAACAAATCTGAGTCAAAATTTATTCACTAAATTTTGCATGAGCACCAGTGTAAGGTCTGCGCTTCTTATAAAGGTGTTTATTTTTTATTTGGTTGCTATGGATACTTATTTTGGCGTAGCATAAATCTGCTTGTAGTTGTTTTTGTGTGTCATACACACTAAACTTGGTAAGAGTACCAATACGAGGTATGCGTTTTATATTATGATATTTAGTTTGGTTGCTATGGATACCTTATTATGCATAGCAACTTCTTATATATTTTTATAGTGACAGTCAATTTATACAAATTCTTGACTTATTTACTCCATAAATTTAAATTTTAACAATAACTATAGCAAGAACCAAAAAATTAGCCTGTAAAATTCCATAAAAATAACAAATAAACACTATTTTTTAACAGTTGCAGAACACCTTCTGGAAAACCTTCTTCTTTGTACTAACTAATGTTCTTAGTGAAGAAATGACTGGATCACTAGAATAAAATAATCGCCTAAATAAATATTCATTACATTTGATACGGTCACACTTGCGTGTAAAATGCTCACAATACTTTTTAAAATCTTTATTCCGAGCCGATATAGCTTCTTCACTTAAGAGCCCAATTGGTAATGTCATGTAATCAACAACTCTGGGAGCATGAATTAGTATTTTGTGAATGCTCTGCGGCATATAATACCATGGATAACACTCCACGTAAAACCTAGCTGTATGTGTACAGTATTCCCTGAATAAAGCTGCATCGAGCTCAAAACCACATAAAATACAAGGCAGAACAACATGGAACATTTTTATAAGTTTAAAATTGATTCCTGTGATTTCAGAAAACAGTTGTTCATTCTGAAAGGCTCTTCTGGAGGTGTTGCCATCATTATATGTTTCTGAGCCGCCAGCCTTAGGCCTATCGACAATCAGTCCCATCTTCTCTTGAAAAGCAAGTTGAATTTTTTTTTTTTTTTGCATTTCGATTTGTTGCTTGTCAGCTGGTAATCTTGCTGACCATTTCTTAACTGGCAATTTGTAAGCAATATGGATTAAGCATTCGAATGTTCGTATCCATGCATGTAGAATTGAACTCCCATATTGTAATCCATTTTGAGTGTGCAACTTCAGTAACACCTGCAATAAATAAAAACTGCATTTTACTAATCAAATATAAAAAGGTATATATATATATATATATATATATATATATATATATATATATATATATATATATATATATATATATATATATATATATATATATATATATATATATATATATAATGTTTTTAAATACTAAAATGGATTCAAATCACTCAAAGAATTTTGATATTTTTCAATTCAATGATTTTATACTCAACATAGAGTCCGATCCGGATCAAAGTTTTTTTTAGCGAAACAGGTGCTTTACAAAGCAGCTGCAGCTGTTTCTATAGTTATGAAATAATAGAATTTCTTGAGCATGATAAATTTAATGCAGTTCATATAAATATAAGAAGTTTAAAAAAAAATTTTGAAAATCTTTGCAATAGTTTTGACGAAAATTTAACTCTTTTTAGTGTAATATGCATAACTGAAACTTGGTGTAGTTTTAATGACTCAAGTTTAGATAATAACTTTAAAATACCGGGCTATAATTTGATTTCATTAGGGCGGAAAACAAATAAACGCGGAGGTGGTTTAATTATCTATGTAAAAGAAAACCTTTAGTATTTTATTTGGCATGACATAAGTATTTCTGATGTCAATAAAGAGGTTTTAACAATTGAAATATTGAACAATAAAACTAAAAACATTGTGATTAACTGTTGTTATCACCCACCTACAGGCGAAATTAAAACCTTTAGTACATTTTTACAAGATGATGTTATAAATAAAAGCAACCATGAAAAGAAATTACTTTACATATTAGGTTATCTGAATTTAAATTGCTTTGAGTATAATGTCAAAAAAGACATTAATGGGTTTTATAATGGCCTATTTGAAAATGGAGCAGTTCCTCTAATAAACAAACCAACTAGAATTACTCAAACAACAACTTCCTTAATTGATAACATTATAACCAACGATATTTTTAATAATTCGCTTAAAAAAGGCATTATTAAAAGTGATATATCTAATCACTTCCCTATATTTTTTTCAATTGATATTTATGCAAAAATTATATGTTATGAAAAAAATCATTTAAAAAATGAATTTTTCATAATAAAAACCTAGAATCTTTTAAATATCAACTATCGTTAATTAATTGGGACATTATAAACTTTTCTGAAGACATTAATTTAATATACAAATCCTTTTTTAAAATATTTTATGAAATTTATGACATCAATTTTCCCAAAGTAAAAGTAAATTACATATATAAAATAATTTTATCGCCATGGATTACTAAAGGTATTCTAAAACCTTCAAAAATTAAGCAAAAACTTTATATTAAATATTTAAAATCAAAAACAACTGAGAGTAAGACTAAATATTTTTCATTAAAATTTAATATTTTTTTTTAGTTTTTTTTTTTATTAGGATTTCAAATTTTAATAGTAAATAAAAATGAGATAAAACATGATAATTTAAGAAGGTAAAGATTCAAATTAAAATCAAAAATTAATATGTTAAAAATAAATTAAATATCAAGTAAAAAACAAGTGATTACTCCTATTTAAAAGTTTCAGAAGAAGTCAAGTTCATTGTCAATTATCAAAAGTTTACTTTTTATTTTTTTTTAAATTAATCAAGGGAAGAAATTTTTTTAAACTCATTATCCAATAGGGTGTTCCATAATTTAGGACCTCTGATTGCTATCGAGAACTTAGTCGCAGAATAATATTTTTTTGGTTGAATATAATTGTTGTTTGAAAATCTTGTTGGGTATAAATGATTTATTTTTTCGAAAAATGAATCAAATAAAATGGGTGCCATTTTATTATCTACTTTGAACATAAATATTAAACATATAAAAATATGATATAGGTTAAGTTGAAATACGTTAAGTAATTTAGTGTGCGAAAAGCGATTCCCATTTCCAATAAATCTTAGAGTGTGTTTTTGTTTAATTAGAAGCCCTTTATTAATAGATACATTAGTGCTGCACCAAGCAACGTTAGCGTAATTTAGATAGCAATGAATAAAAGAAAAGTAAATAAGTTTCAAACAAGTTTGGTTCAACAACTGTTTTGCTTTGTATAAATGGCCTATATTTTTCGAGATTTTATTTTGGATTATTCGTATGTGCTCCTTCCATGTTACGTTTTCATCTAAAACAACGCCTAGAAACAACAAAAAAAACTTTTCCAAATTTTTAAATGCTCTATTAATCAGAGAGTTTTTCCTGATGATTTAAAAATAGCAAAAATTATTCCTATATTTAAAGAAGGAGAAAAAACTAATGTAAAACACTAAAGTCCAATTTCCATTCTCTCTGTTTTTTCTAAAATTTTAGAAAGAATTTTGTACAACAGAATATACAATCACCTTTTAACAAACAAATTATTATATAACATGCAATATGGATTTAAAAAAAATAATATACAAACTAAAAAAGTAAAAGTAACTGATTTTCTAGGCGTTTGTTTAGATGAAAATCTTACATGGAAAAATCACATTAAAAACTTATTAAGTAAAGTTTCAAAAAGTATAGGAATATTGTACAAAGCGAGAAATGTCTTAAATAAACAAACTTTAGTACAATTATATCACTCATTTATTCATTGCCACATAAACTATGCAAACATTGCTTGGGGTAGTGCAAATAAAAACAAAAATTTAAACCTATTTATTGTCAGCAGAAGCATGTAGCACGTCTTATATATTTTAAAGACCGTTTTACTCATGCCAAGCCTCTTTTATTTGAAATGAAAGTTTTTAATATAAATGAGATTAATATTTTTAATATTCTTTGTTTTATGTTTAAATGTAAAACCAATTCATCCCCAATTTCTTTCCATAATTTGTATTCATCAAAAGATAAAAATAAATACATTTTACGCAATAATAATTTTATTAAGCAGCCTATTTTTCAAACAAATCTTTTTAAATTTTGTATTGATTATCAAAATTTTACTGAGGATTTTATTAATCAAATTAACTACTTTTCTTTTTTAAACAAAAGCTTAAAGAACTCATTTTTACAATCGATGATTTAACAATATACTTCTGATATTTTTTGTGATCTTTATTTTTACCATTTATTTAAACATGAACTTAAAAAAAGTATATGTGTATCATTAACAACTATAATTTACATATATAATAGATATAACGCATTTTGTATTTATTATGGAGTATTTCTTACTTTTGTTAACTTATTTTTATTTTTTAATCTTGTAATTATCTTTTAAATTTTAACACGAACATTTCTTAGCTGAACTCGACGACAAGACCGTATGGTCTTCTACGAGTTCCCGCGTTCTTTTATTTTCTAATAACGACCATTATATATATATATATATATATATAAATTTATTATTATATATTTGTATTTGAAACGAAATATATATTGTAACGAAATGTAATATAATATAAATGTAATATGTAAATATAAACAAATTCTAAAATGTAATAATGTTCTTAAAAGAACAGAGCAATGATAAATTAAATTAGAAAATCCCTTTACAAAAATTTTTCATTTAACACTGTGTTTCATCAATAAAGACTCATCAGAAATGATGCATTTCTGATGAGTCTTTATTGATAAAACAGTGATAAATAAAAAAATTTTGTTTTTCTACTCGTTTATATATACAATATTTTCTATATACCTTGTCAGTATCATTCATTTCTTTAGGACTAACACCACAAAGAGAGCAACACTGTGATGAATCAGTTACATCAAATAATGCAGTATGGGCTTTGCCATTAATCATAGTAATTTCAATTTTATGGTCAACATCAATAGGCTTACCATTAAGTAGGGTATAGCTTGTTTTAGTTAGCTGTTTGATCTCATTTCTTAACGTCAATTCCTCACTACGAAAAAGGTCTGCAGTTTCCTCTACAAGTTTAAATCACAAAGGTCGACAATGCAAAGTAGATGATGGTTTAGAGTTTCTCCAAAGAATAATCTTTTTATCATTAACAATAGATGAGAGTTCTAAAGGTACAAAGCATGTAATAAACAAAGATTCTTCACTCTTCAGATTCCTAGTACACTCATTATTATTACATGTTTGTTTATAAATACTATGCCCACTTGAGCCATCAAAACCAGCTTTGTATATTAGAGTTACTCTATTATACTCATTTGTATTTAAAACACCAGTCTGTGTCTCCAAAAGTCTGGTTGTAGTGTGATACAGTAGGTCTTGAAGTGGAACACTAGCAGTATAATCAGTTACACATATATTTTTAGGATAACATCGATCTTTTGCCATTCTAACATTATTATATGCTGGGTAGAGATTGCATTGCATTTCCATCAGCATTGTTTTTCATCAGTTGATAAGATGCTTTTGTTAAATTAAAATCTAAAATAAGGGCCAAAGCTTCATCACTAGACATATAAGATGGGGATATAGTATCCCTAACAATTTTTTTACTAATTTAGCTTTTTTAGGCTGATTATCTTTTCCAAATTTGACTTTAGTTGCAAATAATAGTTGGCTAGCAGAGTATTGATCCATTTCAGCAACTTTTCTATACTTAGATCTCAAAGAGGGCTCATCAAAAGTAGGCCTTCCAAGAGGAGTGGTAACAATTGTTGGAGTAGCAGGTGGAACATATGCAGAAAATATAAAGTCAGTATCCAACCAATTTGCATACTTTTTTAGCGATTCCACGGCGCTCCAAAAAACATTTGACGTTTGACGAAAAATACTGAATTTTTATAAACTTTAGCCCCTTACATCTTTTTGTAAGGAAAAGCAATCACCTTGAGATTTATTGTATCAGTTAGTGTTACTCAACTTCTTTCCAGCCATATATAGAAAGTACTATGCTTTGTATGGCTTCACTTAAATATTATCAACATCCTGAGACCACTTTTGATAACTATCCAATTTTTATAAAACTTTCCGTATATATTAAAAAAGAGATGAGGAATCTAATGGAAAGTGGACACTTAATAACTTTTATACAAAAATTTTTAGTTCTTGGCGTTTCAAAAGTTCAAGGTTTATTTTTATAGAAAAAAAAGAGTTTTTTAAAAGTGTCCAGGTGGAAATGACAAGTTAAGCCTTTCCTCTTTTTAAAACAAAAATTTTTGTTTATAATTCCTTAAAGAATATATACCAAGGAATTGTATATAGAAATTATGTGTATATATATCTATATTCCTTCGGGTATTATATGACGTTTTTTGTTTTGATTTTGCGTTTCAGTAATTTTAACTTCAAATAAAACTGAAAGTAAAAGTATAATTCTTTATTAAAGACTTTAGTTTTCAAGGCATTAAAATTTTTATTTTTATTTTTTAAAGGTATTTTGTCTGGATTGTTCAACTACAAGCTTGATTTTTACTACTTTTACTACAGATAATCTGTCAGATTCTTTAAACTGTTTTTTTTTTCAAAACAAAACCTGGAAATAGTAATCAACTAAAGTTCACTGAATGGAAATGTGTAAGAAAGTTATCAGTTTTTTCAAATATATATTTTTTTATATTGGTGAAAGAAACAATGAACTCTAATAATAATTTAATTTACCTTTGTTATAATCACTTAAATTAAGTTTAACATTAATTTTAGCTACCAAAATGTTGTCAGAAACAGCACCCTGCAAAACCATTTTTGATTTTCTAAATATAAATGATAGCATTATTTCTGTCAAATATCCTGACTTTATGTTAACTAATAGCCACTTTTTAAAAATATGCAAAAAAAAAAGATAAATATAACTTAACTTGGCAAAATCTTTCATTATTTTTACAACCTACTGTAAATATAATATCTCTAGAGTGATGCTAATAAAGTACTTGAAAAAATTCAAAAATTATGTTATAATGTTAAATAACTTTTTGACTTAACAAAAGATTTTTTAAACTCTGTTTTATCTTTTAATGATTTTTCTGATGTTTTTTGTTTGTCACCTAATGGTTGTTCTACCCCCACTCCTATCCATAATAGTGAAACTGTTCCAAATCAAGTGACTGTTTCTGTATCTTCCAATATAAACTTGCAAATTGCTAATGATGATTTTTTGTGCTCTGGTACCCCAACTTCTATCGGATACATCCCTTTAGGTAATGGTTCTGAAAATTTTATTCTTGAAACACAAGTTAACGAAAAGAATCTCCCAGTTTCCAATTTGGATAAAAAACTACCTATATTATCTGGTGATTTGATCTATCAAATAAAAAAATACAAACGGACAATTAATCATCTCAAATTTACGTATAGAAAAATTAACCGAAGATGGAATGAATATAAAAGAAAATATCAAGCAATCTTGTCAAAAAAATAATGTCAGAAATGACAACAAAAGAGAAGTTAGAAAGGATTGTAAGATTAACCAGTTGTTGCAAATAAATTTAAAATTGGAAAAAAAAATTTGATTCGGCTAGAAAGCGTTACCAATCAGATCGACAAAAAGCATGGTATTTTAAGAAAAAATTTGAAAGCACTGTTTCAAAAACAACTGATGAAACGAAAGATTTAATCTTACAGGAAAGTTTGAATTACTTTGAAAATCTGACAGAAGAGCTAAAGAAAAGAGTTGATGATTTTGAAAACAATGTAACTGATATTTTTGATGGAGGTAGATATAATAAACAAATTCGCTCTGTATGTTATGACCTCCTAAGTAAAAATGTTTTCGTCAATAATGTTGAATCTGCAATCAGAACTATATTAAAAAATATGGCTGGAATTTCATGTGGCACACTTCCAAAAAATCTTTAGCTGCTGAATTTTTTAGTGAAATAAACATTCTATCAAAAGCTCAAGTTAAAGAGGCTATGATAAGTAGTTCACACAATGTTTTTCATACAGATAGCACAAAATACAATTTTAAAGAGGTTGGTAGTTTTCAAGTTACAATATCATCTGGTAGCTACACATTAGGGATAGAAGATATGTTTTCGGGCAAGGCACGTTCTTATTTTG
This sequence comes from Hydra vulgaris, assembly GCF_022113875.1. Classification (NCBI taxonomy): domain Eukaryota; kingdom Metazoa; phylum Cnidaria; class Hydrozoa; order Anthoathecata; family Hydridae; genus Hydra; species Hydra vulgaris. The sequence goes on from NC_061156.1 coordinate 6,497,028, forward strand.
GTGAGCTAAAAAATTTACTAACTGATATGGCTCAGTTATTTTCTCCTGAAAATGACACCTACAAGAATGATCTTAAAAAGCTTATTTTTTCCTTCAAATCTTTGATGACAGATTGCATTGTTGTTAATTTAAGTTTTTTTCACCAATTTAAACATTGGAGAGAAACAATTTTGCCTTTTGTTGTTGAAAACTATGATCAGCTGCTTTTAAATGAAAAAATAAAAAATTTCTAAAATGCATTATGTTTTTTGTAGTTTACATGTTATCCACGATATAGGGGTATATGATGAAAAAGCAATCAGGGAATGGGAAAAAGTGGTTGAGGAGGAAGGCGGAATTCATGGTGGTTTTAAAAATTCTCAAAACTCACGTACTTTTGACATTTTGTATGAACTTTCAAAACTTACAAGCTATAAACATGGTGATCAACGGAATGGGAAAGCTGATGAATGGAAGGCATTTTTGCGTAAAAGGTTTTTAAAAAACTATATTGTTTCATTCCTGCATCATTTTTCAGAATGATTATTAATGTTGGTTAGAAACGGTAAAAAGCTGAGGATAGAAGTTCACCTTGTTAGTTAAGTATTGACCCTAGCATGAATTTGCAGCGTTTAGTGCCACAGGTTCTGTGTATTTAGTGGTTGAGATGTTATTGTTGTGATGTTTTGTGTTGATAGACAACTTGGCTTACCTTCTCGCTGGTGTCTATCGTTAAAAATGATTATTAGGCTGTTTTGTTACTTAAACTCTCTACCTCTAATCATTCACTAAAAGCCAAGAGATAAGTTTAGAATAACAACATTTTTTGTTTTAATGTTGTTTTCACTTTTTTATCTTAGATGTTGTCAATAGTTCACATAAACATCATCTCAAAGAGTAAGTTTCTTATTTTTTATTTATTTAGTTTTAATTGTTAACTTATAAAAAAAAATTATTTTTAAAACCAATTAACAAATATTTTTTTTAAAATTGTGTATCTGTGAATTTTAATAATTTTATTACAATTTTAGGTTGAGTTTCTGCTGTTACACCTGCTATTGCTGTTGTAAGTACTCAAGGTTTTAGGAAGTTATATTGCTGTAAGTTATTTTCATTCAAATTTAAATTTTAACTTTATTAAAAAGTCTTTTGTCTGGTAATTCTGAATGATTTAAATATATTTCACTGCCCATACTAATTTAAAAATCGGTTTGTAAACTAAGCAATAGTTTTAAACAGATGAATTGGATTCCACGATCCTTTATGCATATTTTTTCTAAAAAACTAGGTAAATAAGTGAAAACACTTCAGTCTGTAAAATTAACAATTCTGGGTAATTTTGACAGATGCAAAAAAAAAAAAAATTATGGCATTTAATTTTCTTAAAGTTTTGTATTCCTATCAAAATTTCAAATATCAAAAGTCAAATCTAATAACAGTTGGAAGTTATCAAATATATTTAAAGTCAAATAGGTTTGTGCATCATAGATTTGTCCAATAGGTTGGTGCAACCCTTTTGTAGTAGTTTACTGACCGGTCTGTAAATTACGCAATAATTTCAAGTTGAGGTATTTTTCAGATTCCATAATTCCTTTATGCATATTTGCATATTGTAACCTTAATTTTTGTTGTTCATTACATAATTAAATAAGTAAAAACACTTCAGTCTGTAAAATAAATGATTTTGTATAATCTCAATAGATTCAATAAAAACTGGATCACTATTAAAAATTTCAAGTCAAATGTAATAACGGTTCAAAAATACCAAATATATTTAGGGTCAATATGCCTAATTGGTGTGTACATCTATTTACCGTAATTTAGTGACCGGTCTGTAATTTATGCAATAAATGATTTATGAGCAGCCGTGGCGCAGTGGTAGCGCACTTGCCTCAGAAACATAAGATCCGTGGTTCAAACCTCACCTCTGGGCAAGCTTTGCGACATCGGTTGGGAAGGAGGCGTGAACTTCCTATTAAATGCTCTTCCGCGGTGCTCTGTGATAAGACCGTAAGGACTTCTTGGGGCACCTTAATCAACTTGAAAAAAACTGAATTAACTGATAGGTCTGTAAATTAAGAGATAGTTTTCAAGTGATGTATTTTTTGGATTCCATGATTCCTTTATGCATATTTCCATAGTGCAACCCTAATTTTTTTTCTTAATAACACAATTAAATAAGAAGAAACCTTTCAATCTGTAAAATAAACAATTCTGGATAATCCCGACATATTTAACAAAAATTGGATCACTATTTAAAATTTCGAGTCAAATGTAATAATGGTGCAAAAATATTTAAATTAAAAAAAAAATTACAAACTTTTTAAAGTTGATATGTTTAAATTGTTTGAACAGCCCATTTTCAGCAATTTACTGACCGAACAGTAATTTATATAATTATTTTACTGACCAGTCTGTAAATTATGCAGTTGTTTTCAAATTATGTATTTTTTGGATTATATGATTCCAATATGCATATTCACATGGTATAATTATAATATGACCCCAAATTTTATTCTCCAAAAGTAAGAAAATAATATAAAAACCCTTCAGCCTGTAAAATAGATGATTCTGGGCAATGGCGACACATTTTTTAAAATAAAATTTTGTTTTTTAATTTTCTTATAGTTCTTTTATCACTATCGAAAATTTAAAGTCAAATGTATTATCGGTTCAAAAGTTATTCAAATGTCAATAATACTCTCATTTTCGGTGCCATTTCGCAGCAAATTTTCCTTACTTAACCCCTATACCTTTTGTCAAAAAATCACCTGTTTTTTTACTACAAAAAGTTCAATAACTTTTGATCCGCTTAACTTCAAAGGTCGAATGACGCCTCATTTTTTAAGTCAAACCAAGCTCTATACAATGGCAGCAATTATATATGAATATTTAAATCATAAAAAAATCGTGTGGACAAGCTAACTTTTTCTCAAAAGCTGCAACTTTGCGGCTAACATCATTCCAACGAGTCTTCAAGTTCTTTAAGAATGCAATTAATTTGTTTCTCATAATTTCAGAATCATCCAAGTCTAACTTGACAACTAATTGATCATAAATTGAGGGATCTTGTATAGACATATTATTGGATTTAACGCAATTGTATATATAATGGTACTTCATTGTTATATTATTATTTATTCTAAAAATAGAAAAGTCAACCTATTTATATATATATATATATATATATATATATATATATATATATATATATATATATATATATATATATATATATATATATATATATATATATATATATATATATATATATATATATATATATATATATATATATATATATATATATATATATATATATATATATATATATATATATATATATATATATATATATATATATATATATATATATATATATATATATATATATATACATATATATATTAAAACTACAATTCAAACTCGTAATAATTTAAATTGCCTAAAATTAAATGGCAAAACATATTAAAAAATATTTTTTAAAACTTTTTTAGAAAAGTGCTTGACCGCCAAAAATATTGGTGAAGGCGCATTTTTTGATCAACAATCCTTATGTTTTTAGGTAAATCAATATGTTACGCTCATTGAATAGTAGTTTTTTATACAAAAATTGAATAAAAGTCATTTTGACTTTTGGCACACCATGGCCCACTGTGCAGCAGGAGTGTCAAATTTCGATCATGCGCATAAGAGATAATTGCGTTTTATGTGTTTTTTGAACCATAAATTTTTTAGTGAAGTAAAAATTCTTTTTTACTTCAATAACAAGTATGTTATTGAAGTAATTTTGTTTTTATGAAAAAAAAAAGGTTTTCTCCACTCCTCAAAATTGCAACACAACTAACTCGTCAGTATGCCATCATACGAAGAAGTGATCATTTTCATTAAAACAAGCTGTGTCTGCCTTGTTCAAAAGAGAAAGTTAAAGTAAACATTCCACTAAATGCACCTAGCTTGGAAATAAAATGCATGAAAATTTTATTTCTGCACAGTTAATATTAAAATCACAATATTAAATATTTAAAGGGATTAGCACATTCCAAAATCCATTTTTCTTGATTATGAAAGCAATATTTGTGCATAATGGACGTATTTTTACTAAAACTAATATAAAGTCAGTATAGACATGATGGTTTAATCACTTTTTTGCCATAAACAATATTTATGAAAAAATAAGTGGTATTCCATCATATGCGCTATGTCAAAAAAAAGTAGACCAAAATATTTTTTTTAATTTTACTACTAATAATAACTCAATTATCTAAAGAATGAATGAGGTTTTTCATTTTTTTTTTTAGAAGGCAAAAAGTAATAGAAACTTCAAAATTAAAATTCGCCAAAACAATTTTATTTCAAAGGTGAGGTGCTCGATAGGTAATACAAAATTGACTAAAATTTGTTTGACAAAAAGGTTTATTTAAAAAGTTATTATTTCTCAAAATATATTTACTGAAAGAGAAAAGATCTTTGAAGACGGCTACGGATAAGTTATTTATCCACATATATACAAAACATAAAATATTAAATACTAAAAACTCGTAAATATTCAGAATTCTTATTTCAATAAAATAATGCTTCGAATGAGAGAAGCGATTTGCAAAATTGATTATAAGGATTGCGCATTTCTGACGGAGATAAAGACGTTGCAACTTACTTTTATCTGTAACTCCCCAAGCAATATTAGCATAATTTAAATAACTACCCAGCAGGCACAATGACGTTGAAATAACGTTGAAACAACGTCGTAAACCGACCATATGCCACGTTGAAACAACGTTGAATTTTGGTTGAATTGGAAATAAAATCCGACGTCGAAAACTACGACGTTGAAACAACGTCGATGATTACGTTGTTTCAACGTTGATCTAACGTCTTATCGACTACATATCAACCATATTTCAACTTTGAATAGGTGATATATTCGATTGATACGTAGTTGATAAGACGTTAGAACAACGTTGAAACAACGTAAATTCAACGTTGATTTTTGTTTTTTATTTTGGTTAAATCCAATTAACTAAAAAATTATCTCAACTTTAACTGTAATAAATTAAAACAATAAAAAAGCAACAATTTGCGCGAAGAATATTATATTTCACGTAAATTAATCAGATACAACTAAATAGCTTCAACGGACTTTATATACAATGCAAATAAAGTAAAATGTTTGAAGAAAAAAAAGTTTTATTTATCAGTAATATATTTATCAATTTATCAATAATAACTATTATCAATAGTTCCAGAACAACTAGGAAAAAGTATGAATGTTATACATCGGGTAAATTGCCTTTTACGCGCCGACCACCACCATTTGATCTGTCGAATGCATATTTTAATAAAGTCATTATTCCTTTTCTTATTTCGGCAACTGTAGCAGTCACTTTAATTGACAAAACGCTCTCTATAAAAAAAGGTATTGCCTGAGTAATTTGCATCATATACTTCAAAAAGTTAAAAATACAACAGCATCAAAAAAACGAACTGTGATTTTTAAAAAATATATAATTTTACACTTAACTTACAAGTAAATACCTAATGCTTGTTCCTTTAAACTTCTCTTTACCTTTACCGCCAGCCATATTAAATTTTGATTATAAACCATTGGTCAACAACCTGCATTATACATTGTTATTATTATTATAGTTACATTAAAAATCGATAAACATGCCCTTTACAAAATACAAATTATTCTCAATGAAAAATTGCACAAATCGCAAAGGTTTCTTACCAAACCGTGATGCAAGTAAGAAAAAGAATTGATACAGGGGAAGAGTTTGGTCCAAGGAGACCACCTTCTAAACGCAAGAAAACACCAAGAGCGGACAGTATAATCAGAAATATCTGCCTGGAAAACAGAAAAAAAGCCACTTAGCTTATCCATGAAGCTGCAACTGTTGTGTTAGACCGGACCATTTGTAGAAGGCTAAAAGAAGAGGGATTGATATCCAGCCAAAAAAGTCAAAAAGTGACAAAAAAATTCAAAAATATTAAAAACAATGTTAAAAATCTTATATTATTTATGCAAGATGGTCCAACTTGCCACACAATAAAAACTGTTATGGCTTAGTTGATGCATTGCTATGGCCAGACAATTTGCATGATCTTAACCCCATAGAAAACATTTGGGAAATAGTAAAGCAAGAGATTGGAAAAAAAAATCTTACTAAAAAACAAGATCTTATGGAAGAGATTATCAAGATCTGGCATAATAACCCAGAGTTGACAAAAACTATAAAAAATAAATTGCAAGCATGCCACAATGCAATGAAGCAGTTATTGCAAATAAAAGTATTTTTGTAAAATATTATAACTTTATTTATTTATTTTTATCAAGTACAACTTTATAAATAAAAAAAAAACTTTAAACTGCACCATTATTATATATATATATATATATATATATATATATATATATATATATATATATATATATATATATATATATATATATATATATATATATATATATATATATATATATATATATATATATATATATATATATATATATTCATATAAGCATATGTATGTATATATACATACATATATATGTATGTTTATTTATGTACGTATATATGTATGTATATATAGAGTAAAAAAAAAGGTTAAGTATGCGTTACAAATCAACCTTTGTACTTTAAGGTTGTTCTTTAGCTCAAGGAAATACAAGAGTAAGAGAAAACAGTTAAAAAAAAAATTATAATCAGACATAAAAAAAAAAGATTTATTTTATGTCTGATTAGAATTCGTCAAACTTTTAAAAATATATGCTAAACATATTTTTAACACAAGTTTAAAACAAACTATAATAAAAAGATTCAAAAGATTTTTTGTTTAAAACTATTTTTAACAAACCTTTGCATCACATTTTTTTGTATTTGTCTTAATGGTTTTACCTTCAATTTTAGAAAGTTTGTTAACCTAAAGGTTTAAAAAAATAATTACACAACATTATTTTTATAGTACATTTATAAAAAGTTAAAATTAGATTAACTTAGGCTAAATTATTATTAAATACTCAATCAAAAAATAATGAAAAAACTGCAAAAAGTCATGGTTTGAAACAACCCATCACTCCAGACCTCACCTAAGATTCATTTAATCTGTTATCATAATCATTAAATTACTGCTGCAAGTTCATCCATAGAATTTCAGAACTATTTGTCATGATATTACTTTAATTACTGGAAAGAGTTTTTACTAACATCTCTTTCTAACAATAAAGATATATCCGAAAGACAAAAGAACCAAATATTAATTTCTAAAAATGTTGAAACACAAGAATAAAACATTTATAAAATAAAACATTTTTCATAAATTAAATAAAATGTATTAATTTAGCAACCAATAAAATGTGTAAATCACTAAAGCATAAAAAAATGTTCAGAATCTTTTTTTCCTAAATCAACTTGCAGACAGACAAGTAATACCTTGAGCTACAGTATGTGGAGTGTGCATAAAAATTGTTTTCTGTTTCTTTTTTTGCATTACAGGAGTAGGTACTTGCTTACTATTCTGTTGGTTATTATGTTTTCTCTTGCATAAGCATGGTAGTGGCTCCTATAAAAATTAATATCAAAATAAAACTAATAATACTTGAATTAAGTATCTTTTAAAATAGTTACCGTTATCGGAATCTGATTCTATCTGAGTATCACTAGTAGTGGCAAATTCAAATTTATCACATAACTCATGATCTAAGAATATTCATTCAATTGTTTTAAATACATATATACATACATATATATATATATATATATATATATATATATATATATATATATATATATATATATATATATATATATATATATATATATATATATATATATATATATATATATATATATACAAACTAGTATTGTCAAATATACTAACATACATAGTAAAACAATTTAATCAATCTCTAAAAAAAAACTTACTTAAAAAACTGTAAAAATAATTCAAATAATCTCTACTTGTAATCCACACTCGTGAAATAATACGTTCATAAAGAAATATCCACTTAATATTTACCTAACTAACTGCATCACAAGTTAAGCCATGTATTATTGTTATATTGTCAAATTCAAAACCTTATAAAAAGGCAACAGATGGCCTAATTATTAGCATGTGTGACTTTACTTGTTTTTATTTGGCTAATAAATAACTTGTAAAGTCTTTACTTGTTATTTGTTATGCTAATAAAAAAAATTTTAAGTCACGCATGCGTATTTTAGTTCTCATATTGCAATTACGAACGGTCGAACTCGTAATATAAACGTTGAACTAACGTAGAATCAACGTCGATTTTATTTGAAAGTTTTAAACAAATTTTTCAACGTTGATACAACGTTGATTTTTGGTTATACGACGTCGCGACTAAAAATCAACTGTAAATCAACGTCGAAATAACGTCGTGTGCCCACTGGGTATGCATAAATGAATGATAAAGTTGGATTAAGACTTTCTTATTGAGATAAATTCGTGATTTATATAGGATGCCCATGTTTTTAGAAATTTTTGTGCTTATATAATCAATATGGTGATTCCAAGTAATGTTTTCATCAAGATAAACACCTAAAAATTTTGTAACAAAATCTCTTTTTATTTCCTTTTGATTGATAAAGATTTGAGGTTTTTGTAATCGAATGAAATAAAACCCATTTTGTTTTATTAGAACTCAAAGTTAACTTGTTACACTTGAACCAATTAGATATATGTTTGAGTTTTTCGTTCACTGTTTTAAAAAGTTCATTGATATAATAGTTAAAAAAGAATAAATTTGTATCATCTGCATAAATAATGCTTGCTAGTTTTTAAGCTTTATCGAAGTCATTTATATAAATTAAAAAAAGGAGAGATCTAAAAATTGAACCTTGTGGGACTCCACAGGTTATATTAAGAAAAGTGGGTTGGTAATCATTGTTAAATGGTACAGATTGTTTTCGATTAGATAGATAACTTTTAAACTATTTTAAAATTTTATTTTTTATTCCGTAGTATTTGAGTTTATAAATTAAAATTTGGTGATCGATCGTATTAAAAGCTTTTGATAGGTCAATAAAAATTTTTAGTGTATATTGTGATTTTTCGAATGATTTTGAGATTTCGCGTACAAATTGGATAATTGCACGTTCAGTTTAGTAATTTTTGTTGAAACCAAATTGATTGATGTAAAGTAGATTATTATCATGAAAATATTTGTATATTCTGCTAAATATAAATTTTCTAAAATTTTCGAAAATGTGGAGAGAATAGAGATAGGGCGATAATTACTGATTTCAGATTTGTCCCCTTCTTTAAAAAAAAGAATAATTTTTGCAATTTTTAATTATTCTGGGAATACTCCTTGATGGATAGAAGCCCTAACGATTTTAAAAAGAATAACTTTAAATTGTTCAAAGCAATCTAAAGCCGCGTTTCCATTAATTTGATATGCTCCAATTGCCTAATTTTTTTAAACAGATTTGAAGGCTCTTCCAAATTCATCAAACATTAATTCGGAAGATAAAATCATCTTTTCATTATTTATTCATCTGAAAAAATGCAATTATTCAGGGGTTCTAGATAATCAGTAAACAAAAATTTGGCCTTAGGGATTTTTTCAGACAGTGTTGGTCCTATATGAGTGAAATATTTGTTAAATTCTTGAGCTATAGTTTTTGATTCACATAAACATGTACATTTGTACATAAATGCTATAAATCCATAATTACCTTTTCATAATATAATTGTCTGTAATGTATATAATTAAAGACTTTAGACCTTTCCAGACAAATAAAGTATGCACTAATAGATAATTTTCAAATATAATATTTTTAAAGATAGATTTAAGAATAATTCTCTGTTTGATTGTTATTTAAAAGCAATAGTTTTAGCTTTTGTTTAAACTGTTCAAGAGTTGTAAGTGTTTTAATATCATAACTAATTAACTTATTCCATACATTAGGTCCTCTAATAGTTATTGAGAACATGGTGAACTCATATATAGTTTTGGGTTGAACAAAGTTGTTATTTGAATATTTAGTCATGTATTTGTGTTGAATTTTTTTAAATAATAGTTTGAAGATATTTGGTATTGTATTATTATTAGTTTTATACACAAAAGTTAGCAAAAAGATATATATTTAATTGGTACAAGTTTAATATTTCTAGATTGTTGAACAATGGTCTAGAATTGTTAAAGCTTAAGGTTTATTAATAGTAATGAGGCAATTTTTTGGACTATTAAATAGTGTGCTAAGTACCTTTTGTGCTTTAAGTTAAGTTCATTAACAAATCTAAAAATGTTTAATGAACTTAAAACTACAAAACACAAAAAAACATCTTCTTCACCGAGTTCTCTAAATTTATCATTCACTAATATTCGTGATTTTAAAGTAAATTTTCTTTTGTTTAGTCTTATCTCTTGTAAAGTTTACAAGACCTACTTTCTCTTTGTGAGACTAATTTGAGTTCAGCTATCTTATCTTGTGATCTTTGTGTTGATGGTTATCTTCCTTTAATTGATAGACTCCAATAGTCATTCACATTCCGAAGAGTTTGCTCATTTGTCAGGAAACTAGGTTTGAATCCATATACTATTGTTATCACTTTTCTCTTTTTTCTATATCGCTCTCCTTCATCTCAAGACTGCACTCTTTTTGATGTTATTTTTAATCAAATTGACCAAGTTGTTTTTCTTTGTCCTTTAGCCCATATCGTAGTTGTTGGTGACTTAAATATTTATCAAACTAAATGGCTTAGCTCTAGTCTCAGTAACTCTGCAGGCATTAAGGCATTCAACTTTTGTCTTTTTCAAACATAAATAATAAACACAAATCAAATTTTTCTTGCTTTCCAGGCAATGAGAATCATTAACCTTCTTTTTTTAACTTATGTATTTTTTTCTGATCCTTGTCAGTTATTCCATATTCTTCCTTAGGTGCTTCTGATTACGGTTTTTCTCTCTAAAAATATTATCTTATTCTTCTCCATCATCAGAATCTCCTTATCATTGTACCTCTTACAACTACCTTGACTCTTTCTGGGACTCTTTCTGTGATTTTCTTTGTGATGGCTTTTGGATAGAAATCTTCGTGCTGACAAATGTACTTCTTATCTAATTTCTTTGATTCAGACTGGCGTGGAATCTTTTATTTCTACTCAACGATTCTCAAAGAATTGTTGAATCAAAGTCAAGTCCTCACTCTTCTCTATGGTTTTCCTTATATTGTGCTGCTGCAATTTCTAATCGTACTCATTACTTCCATATCTATCACAAAACAATTTTCTAGAAAACAGACGTCTGTTTATATTTGCTAGAAACCATTGTAAAAAAGTTTTGTCTAATGCCTAAGTCCGCTATTCTCAGGTCAAAAAATCTTGTATTTTATTTCAAAAATTAGGCTCCAGAGACTTCACGAGAATCTTTAACAGTGTTTATAATAAGAGCAAATCTGCTATTCCGCCTCTCTTGCATGGTTTAGATTTTGTTACCTCATATAAAGACAAAGCTGAACTGATTGCTAAGAACTTTTCATCAATATTATCTCAAGATTCCACTAAACACAACCTACCTGATATAGCCAACAAACAGGTTGATCCATTGCATGACATTCATATCACTTCAGCTTCTGCATATAAAGTGATTTGCTGCTTAGTCTCTTCTATGCTCCGGACAACATACTTGTAGTCTTGCAGATGTGTTTTCCAGAGCTGTCGTCTATACTTTTAAAACTATTTAACAAGTGCTTATCAGAGTCTTGTTTTCCAGCTTGCTGGAAGCCGGCATCAGCCGGTTATCCCAATTTTCAAAAATTCTAGAGAGCGATCTGAATTGTCTAACTGCCGTCCTATTAGTTTTCTTAACTATCATAAGCAAGGTTTTTGAGTTTTTAATTAACAAACACTTAATCTCCCATCTTGAATCTAATAACTTACTTTTTGATCATCAGTATGGATTTCAATCTTCTTATTCTACTGCTGATTTGTTAAAAGTAATAACCGATAGGCTTTATTATTCTTTTGATAGATGTGGAGAGGTTAAGGCTATCGCTCTTGACATTTCTAAAGCCTTTGATAACGTTTGGCATACTGGTCTTCTCCATAAGCTTTTTACTGTGTTTCAGGTAACAATTTTATGATTATTAAATCCTTACTTACCAATTGTACCAATAATACCAATTGTAGTAATAAAGTTAAGAAAACTATAAGAGCGCTTTTCTCGATGGAAATTCTTCTTCATTTTTTCACTCATTTTCATTTTCTGAAACTTCAGAAGTTGCTCAATATTCTGTTCTTAACACTATACTTTATAAAATTTACATTAAAGATCTCCCAGAAATTTTCACATCTAAGGTTGGATTGTTTGCTAATGATATTACTACTTATTCTTACCTTGATAAGAAGCCAAACTCTGTGATTGCTTGGAGAAAGCATTTGAACTTAAAAAGGATCTCACTTCTGCTACAGCATTGAGCCTCAATGGCTGGTGAATTTTAACTTAGGTAAAACTCAAATTTTTCAGCTAATTGTCATTGCAATAATCTAGATCTTCCTTTATTTAGGAACGGTAATGTACTCGATGAGACATCTACTCTTCGTTTTTTAGAGTTAACTCTCTTTCAAATTTCAAATCAATTGTAAAATTAGCATCTTTTTTATCGTACTCGCTACTTTCTTATTCCAATTTCTGTCTATTAATATCAACTCCGTCTTTGTATCGCATACTGTTGCCATATCAGGAATGGATCTTCAAATGACGCCCTTTCTCTTTTAAAAAAGGTGCAAAAACGCATTTTAAACATAGTTGGACCAGCTTTTGCAGCTAACCTTTAACCATTGTGACATCATCGTAATTTTGCTTCTCTTTTTCTTTTCTATAAATACTAAAATGAGCGCTGCTCTAAAGAGCTAGTGTCTCTTGTGCCATCTACTAAAACTCATTCTCGTGTTACTCGTCGTTCAATAAAGTCTTACCATTTGACTGTGTTACTAAGTGCTAAAAAACTTTTTATTCGTCTAGTTTTTTTCCTCAAACATTAGTTCTTTGGAATTCGTTCCCTTTATCTTGTTTTCCTGAATTATATAATTTGCAATTTTTTAGGTCGTCTGTAACCCCAGTGAAATCAACAATAAAAAAAATTTCACTTTTTTTGTTGATGATTTTACTTGGGATTAACAAACGAGCTGTTCCAATTTAGAAAACCGGTTACTTTGATTGGAACAAAATAATGTCTTAAAAAACCTGAACTTTTTTTCAATCAACATTGCAGTCATAAATGATAAATAAACCTCGAAAGCAATTGGTAAAGACATTTCACGAGGTTAAAATTATTTCGTTTTATCTCCCCATTAAATTAAATATACTAATACACAAACAATTTTTCGAGTAAGAATACTAAATTATTCCAATGAAATTTTATTTATCTTATACAAAGTAGTTATATGTTATAGCTTGTCTAAATGTCTAAAAATACCAATGCACAAACAATTTTTCGCGTACGAATAGTGAAATATTCCAATGAAATTTTATCTATCCTACACAAAGTAGTTAAATGTCATAGCTTGTCTAAATGTCTAAAAAATACCAATGCACAAACAATTATTCGTGTACGAATAGTAAAATATTTCAATGAAATTTTATCTATCCTACACAAATTAGTTAAAACTGAACCTAGCTTTTCTAAATGTTTCGTTAAATACTCTAATGAACTTTAACATAATTAAAAAAAAACAAAAAACGATTGAAACGTACTTCCAATTAATGCAAAATATATATAAGTTAAACAACAGTTATTACAAAATTTAAAAAATAAATATAAAATAATGACGTAGCTCTACACAAAATTGATATATAAAATATGACAGCAAAACTTCACACAAAACTGTTATTTAAAATATGACATAACAAAACTTTACAAAAAATTGATATAAAAAATATGACAGCAAAACTTTACAAAAAATTGATATATAAAAAACGGCTCAGCAAAACTGTGCACAAAATTGATATATTAAATATTAAATATGGGTGTTAACGAAATTTTTTTTTATAAATAAAAAATTGAATTTTAATATATAATAATAACAGATCAAAAATATTTATAAAACTGTTTAATTAATCGAATGATTCACTAATTACGATTAAGGGTCAGTATATTCGTTTTTATAAACCATTCTTGGTGGCGCTACTGATGGAGGTTGAGCTCTAGTTAATGTTTTTTTACTCACCGTCTCTTTTTCACAGGCAATCCACTGTTCATCAGCAATTGCGGCCTTTAGATAAATAATTGAAGTTATAATGAGACATATACCTCCCAAAACCGTACCAACACAAAATAAGCAAGGAACACCAGATCTAATTGTAAAAAACATAATACTAAATAGTACTAATGCAATAATTTTTTCTCCTTGAGTAATTGTTTTATATATTTCACTAATTAATAAAAGGATAATAGATGATTAAATCTTTAAAAAAAATTGAATTAAAAGAACAAAAATTATTTAAAGTTAATTGCAAAATAATTTTCTAGACAAAAATGTTTAAATATTTTCAGTAAACTGTAAGTAATTAAAAAAACGGATTATAATATCGAATAAAATATATATTTAAAAAATGCTATATATATTAGTAATAATATAGCAAATTTATGTTCTTTTGTAAAAATCTCATGTTGTTTATATCTATTTTGGTAAATATGTTGAAAGGTTTACACATGTGTACAAAAAAATATGCTGAAAGGTTTACATGTGTACAAAAAATAGTTCGTAAGAATATTATTTCAAACTAATACAATCAAATATTAAAAAAATGTTCAACAGAAATTGTTCACTAGCAACTGAAATAAGTGGGCGAATTTTAAAAAAGAAAATAGTTAATTATATAAATGATGAAAACATAATGACGAGAGAGAACTCGAAAGCACGAATGTTAATGAAAACTTGATAAAAGTTTTCTAAACATAAAAAGTTGCAACTCATCTTTGCTGAATATCGTAAAAGATTAAATTTTGTTAAATATGGAGCCAGACGATAGTTCATTTTCTAAATGGAGCCAGAGCTGTCTTGAAATTTGTCATTCAGAATTGCTACATTCTTTTCATGTAGCTGTTCCTCAAATCAAAAGATTTTATTTATATAGTTCCATCATTGTTTCAGAATTCCATCACCTTTAAGTTTTTCTAAAATTATACAATTTACAGTTTTTATCAAGTAAATCTTCTTACCAATTGCTTTCTCTACTTCTTAATTGCTTTCGCTACTTCTCAATTGCTTTCTCTACTTTTAATTGTTTCTCTATTTCTCAATTGCTTTCTCTACTTCTTAATTGCTTTCTCTACTTCTCAATTGCTTTCTCTACTTTTAATTGTTTCTCTATTTCTCAATTGCTTTCTCTACTTCTCAATTGCATTCTCTACTTCTCAATTGCTTTCTCTATTTCTCAATTGCTTTCTCTACTTTTAATTGTTTCTCTATTTCTCGATTGCTTTCTCTACTTCTTAATTGCTTTCTCTACTTCTCAATTGCATTCTTTACTTCTCAATTGCTTTCTCTACTTCTTTAACTCTCTTCTCTTCTTTAACTTCTTAAGTAATAAATAATAAATAATCAAAAATCATTAAAATATACAGCCAAACTAAACTTTATGTTTTATATTATCCAGTCATAAAAAGAAATAGTCAAATCAGAAAAATAAAACGATTGAAAAACTTTAACATCCAAACTTAAATCTCAGCTTTATCGTCAATAAGTACTTTTTTTGCTGCTGTAATTTTTCTAGTAAGTACTTTTTCCTGCTTCTCAGACGCAACTCTCTTTAGTGCATTATACTTTAGAATTGCTGACTTTATTTTTATCAATGATTTCTGCTTTTCCACTTGCAATGCATACTCATCTGCATCATATCTGAGCTGAATTATGGTACCTTCAAGGGTGTGAATTTGTTCATTATAACTAGTAATCTCTTTATTACTTTTTCAGTTTCACTGTCAGTTTTTAAGGCATTCAGGGATTTCTCTTTCTGACTGCTAAAGTATATTTTTTGTGCATCCTTGACATGTTCCTTGACATGTTTAGCTGTCATAGCCGATTGATTTTACATTTTCACTACACATGTGGTCATGTACAATTCTCTGTCCTACAAGAGTATCAGTTAGCATTATTATCCAGAAGTTGGTCATTTATACTAAATCCATGCTCTACTTGTTACTAATATTGGCCATGGGACAACATTAGTAACAATTGGTAAATTTTCATCAAGTTCTTGAATCTCGAAGCATCTGTATATTGAACCAAAAAAGAATCCAATCTATCACTTTCTTTTTTGAACCAAAGAAATTTTTTCTTGTTCACTTTCACAACAATAGTTAAAAATTGTGAATACTGTAATTTAGCTTGATCAGCAACTAAAGGTGATACCTTTTTATAAGCAACTAATTTCACACACAATAAAATTCACACATGTGTGAATTTTATTTGACAAGTTGTTGCTGAAATTAGTTGCTTATAAAAAGGTATCACCTTTAGTTGCTGATCAAGCTAAATTACAGTATTCACAATTTTTAACTATTGTTGTGAAAGTGAACAAGAAAAAATGGTTGAACCTCATGAGATGTATCTCATGAGATTCAACCATGTACAAAGGTGATAAACATAATAAGTATCTGGCAAAGTTTTGTAAATGAGCAAAGTAAAGAGCACTTTTTTCAACCATATGTTTCAACTAAAAACCATATGTTGTAACTAAAAACTTATGTTTTAAAATTATAGATTTGTGCATTAGTAACTTTTTTCTAGATTTCAGTTGCTGCAACTCATTTTATTCCAAACCCAAGATTAATATTGCAACCAAGATTTGAATTTTGACATCACTGATATCAACTTTTAATAATTTAAAAGTCGTGGATGCTTCAGACAAAACTTCTTTTTTGATAAATTTTGATAAAAATAGCCTCAGTAAATTCTTAAGTGTTTCCACAAGAAAAGGTGTCATAAGATTGTTGTTTTGGAAAACTAACAAAAAAGAATTTAACAGTTTTGCAGTTTCCTTAAAAAATTGCAACTTTATAAGGACTAACGCATTTTTATAGCATGAAGAAAGGTATTCATAACTAGTATTTTACCCAGGCTTACATTGACCAGGTTGCTTGCTTTTTGGTAAATTTTTCCAAAAGTCAATAATCACAATAATCTTGGGCCATATTTCCATAGCTCTATTTGTTACTTTCTCATTTTCAATCCAATGATGGCTACAGAACTGTAGAGCATAGTCTGAAGACTGAGCTTGAGTAAGATTTTCCAAATCAGCATGACGAGAAGGGCTCTCATGGAATATCTTATACAATAAAGACAGTAATTTGTTCAATTTCCATCCTGAACAATTTGTACCATTCTTGAATAAATAGTGCATTGTGTGAAGGCTGCATGATCCAACTGATACTAACTGACTGAGTTCACATTCACTTCTCTTAGCATTCAAATTAGAGAGGAAAGACATGTTAACATTTGGACCATCCATGAAAACCTAATGCATTTTATCTACTTCTAAACTACTCATACATTTACAGAAATTTATCATAATACCGACAGCAGCAGCTGTCGGTATTAAGATTTATCAAATTGGCAAACAAACTGATCAAGGTCTGATACTGAATCACACAAAATTTCCTTAAAATACGGTGCAATTCCAAAGCACACAAGATAAGTAAACTTTGTTTTCCCACAAGAAAATTGTTTAGCTATTTGACTATCACTAAAGATTGCAGTAAATAATTCAGATTTGTTTGCACTTGATCGAAAAGAATCTTTTGAAAGCACAACATCAACTGCCCACATTATCTGCTTTCTTTCCTAACTGCGACTCTGCAATAAATACAATAGAAGCTTGCTGTGGACACATTGTCGCTTTTGAGCTAGTTGGTGGTTCTACAACAGTTTTCAATTTATAACAGACAGGCATATGTTGTTTGTGTTTGTTACCATTAGCATGTTTTTCCAACGCCTTTGTACCCAGACCTGCAACAGAAATGACTTTCAAAAATACCTTACATTTTACCGAATACAAATCGTTGGGACATTTTTGTACCCATTGTTTATAATTATTGTCATTTAACCAATGATCTTGAAATTTAGATTTATATTTGACTGACATTTTCTAATCTAAAAATACAAAAATATTTAGGTTAACTTAGTAAAATAAAAACGTGAATAAAAATAATTTTAATTCCAAGAATTGCCACTAACAGAAATAAGAAAAAAGTAGAGCTAGAAGTTAGATTTTTGCATAAAGTTTTTATACTTTTAAAATTTTTAAAGTATAAAAACTTATGCACCCAGTATTAAAAACTTACTTTTTTTGCACATTATGGCAGTGTAAAGTTAGAAAAAATAACAGAACACAATATTTTTTATAATAAACAGTTAAAAAAAAAATTAATAACATTTTTTCATAATATATTAAATATATTCATACATAGATAAATAAATTAATAAAATGAATATGTGAAAAAACTAAATTTTGTAAATATGCAAAAGCATGTTAAAAAAATTTTCAAAACAAATGCTGTTAAATATTACCCATGTCAACATGTTAAATTTACCATGTTAAATTTATACCATTAAACAAATATAACTTAAGTGTATACAGTGTACACCATTGGCTCAACTGGTGGCTCAATGACTGTTTGCATTTCTTTTATCACTCACAGGCATATATTGTTTATATTTTTATTCATTAACATGTATTTTCAATGTGTTTGCATCTAGATCTGCAACAGACATAACCTTCAAAACATAGTACATAAAACATTCAAAAAAACATGTTTTTTTCATTAACATGTATTTTCAATGTGTTTGTATCCAGATCTGCAATAGATAAAACTTTTAAACATACAACAATTATCTAGATTATATTTAAAAAAATCCGAATATATTTTTCAAAGAACATTTAACAAATGTTAAACAATGCAGAATAATTTATTTTACAAATTTAGCATTCGGCTTTCTCAACTTTATGATAAGTGATAATTGAAAAAGTTTACAAAAAAAAGGTATTACAAAATTATATTTTTAGAAAAAAACTTATGGCAAAAAGGAGTAGTTAAAAGAAAGATATCCAGAAATAAAAAAATCATCAAACATACCTAACATAATACATAATAAAATAATACCAAATATAAATTTTTATATTTATTGTCTTTTAACTGCTTTTAAAATTTAGCTTTATATTTGACTGACATTTTCTATTCTGAACGTACAAAATTATTTTAGGTCAACTTAATTAAAATAAAATTTTAATAAAAATAATTTTGATATTCAGAACTTAGGCAGAAATAAAAGAAGCTAAAATTTTATTAGAATAATATTTTTAAATTATTAAAATATTACAAAAATATTAAATAAAATATAAATATTGCATTTGAGTAAATTATTTTCTGTCAGTAAACAACAGCACTAACTCCAAGTCCGATCCATTTCATTAACTTTATTGTTGATTGGCTGATAATAGTTTATGCATTATACTCAGGACAAATAAACTAGGAGAATTTAGAAGTATTTGAGAAAATCACCTATACTTTAGGAGAAATTAGTTCTTTTTAGGATGTTTTTCAAATATTAGGACATTTTAGGATTTTTTAGGAGGCGTGACCACCCTGAATACATTATAAAAATGAGTTAGAAGTAAATACATTAAAAAAAATATGATACATTATAAAAATGAGAGAAACTGTAACAAAGGAATTAAATAATTAAAACAATCAAAAAAACATAATTATTCAATCAAAAAAACATAATTATTCAATCAAAAATTATAATTATTCAATCAAAAAAACATAATTATTCAATCAAAAAAAATTTAATTATTCAATCAAAAATCTTAATTAATTGGAAAATTTTAAAAAGCAGCTTTTATTAAGGTTACTAAGGTTACTAAAAACACAAACTTTGAAACTTTAAAACAAACTTGACTTACAGCAAATAAAAAACAAATCTTATAAAATAGTTTCTGCCAAACACCCCAAGCATTGAAACAAATTTCGTAAAAATAAATTGAAAGCTAAAGAACAAAATTTCAAAACTTCATTATAAAATCATTTGTGCATCTCAATACTCTCACATAAATTTATTTAAGAAAAATCATACAATATATTATTATACTATAAATTGTAAAATATACTAAAACTTAAACTTAAACATCAATTTAGTTGAAATTTTTGTTTACCCTTAAATGTGTAATATTACCAATAAACCCATTAAAATACCATCTACCAAACCTGTACCATATTACATTAGATAAAAAATGTTGTATAAATTATTATTGAACACAAAATTGTTGTATAAAATAGTTTAAATAAATGTAATTTTCAAAAATATTTTATAATCATACCAAACACTAAAAACTCAAGAAAGAATTCATTTATTTAGAGTTTAAATGTAAGAAAAAATTTATTTGTTCAGAATCTAAACTCAAAAAAGAATTTATTTATTTCTAAACATCAAACTTTATTTATGCTAAAAAAATAATTTGTTTGCATGTACACCAAACTTTATTTATGCTAAAAAAATCATTTCTTTGCATGGACACCAAACTATACAATGATTTACCAATTAACTTTTAAAAAAAATGAAGCTTTAATAAATTCAATTCTAAATTTATAAAAAATGTGTTAATATGTCATTTTTAATATCCTAATCATTTTTAATATAATAATATATTTTTAATATTTTAATTATAATTTTAATATGTGTTCTATTATTATTACTATATTACTATATGCTCAGTTTTTAACTTTTAAGATAATTATTTCCTTGGTTCCTCTAACAATCATAATTTATTTGCATATTAATTCATATCTTTCTCAATTTAACATAAAATGTTGTTGAACAAACATTATATTGAAAAAAATTGTGCAGAAAAACTACTTTCTTATTTTGTAAGTTTTATGCTTGGTAACTCCAAAGACAAATTCCAAAAAATTGTAACATTCTGCCCTGATGCTAATTATATATATATATATATATATATATATATATATATATATATATATATATATATATATATATATATATATATATATATATATATATATATATATATATATATATATATATACAGTGGTGTACAGTCGATTTGTAGATATTTGAATTTTGACACTTACAGGCATTGTAAACTCCAAACTTTTGTATGTTGATTGGCTTATGTCAAATGAGAATGTTTTGCAAAGAGTTGCGATGATTGGAGCTTGGGGACAAAAAAAAAAACCAATTTTTGGGCCCACCCAGCCCTTAACATGGGAGCAACACGTTTATAAAATATATTCTTTAATATTTCTATCTAAGTTTATATTCATCAACAAACTTCAAATTTCATGCAATAATCTCATATTTAAAAATTATGACCATATAAAGTTTTAACCCCCCTCAAAAAAAAAAAAAAAAACTAAAAAAAATATATTATAAATGGGTTTGCCCCCACATTAAGGGCTGGGTGGGCCCAAAAATTGGGGTTTTTTTTGTCCCAAAGAGTTTGCAAAGAGTTGCGGTGATTGGACCCAAGCTCCAATCACCGCAACTCTTTGCAAAACATTCTCATTTGACATAAGCATCAACATACAAAAGTTTGGAGTTTGCACAATGCCTGTAAGTGTCAAAATTCAAACATCTAACAATCATAATTTATTTGCATATTAATTCATATCTTTCTCAATTTAACATAAAATGTTGTTGAACAAACATATTGAAAAAAATTGTACAGAAAAACTACTTTCTTATTTTGTAAGTTTTATGCTTGGTAACTCCAAAGACAAATTCCAAAAAATTGTAACATTCTGCCCTGATGCTAATTATATATATATATATATATATATATATATATATATATATATATATATATATATATATATATATATATATATATATATATATATATAATATATATATATATATATATATATATATATATATATATATATATATATATATATATATATATATATATATATATATATATATATATATATATATATATATATATATATTATATATATATATATATATATATATAAATATAAATAATTAGCATCAGGGTATGAGTTAAAAGGATTCAACACCCTATAATATTTAATGGGTCCCTAATATTTTCAAAAAAAAAAGTTTTACAAAAATATGTCAATCTGGTACTCAAATGAAACGAAATTATATAAAAATTTCAAAAATTATATTCATTTTGTAAAAATTTTATCTTAACAAAATTATCAAAAAAAGCAACAAAAAATATATTTTTTTCATTTTTTGTTAAAAAAAAAAAACATCATTTTTAAAAGTAATAAAACCAAAAATAACAATTTTTTTCAAAATGAATATTAATTTTGAAATTTTTATATAATTTTGCTTCATTTGAGTACCAGGTTAATATACTTTTGAAAAACTTATTTTTTGAAAATATTAGGGATCCATTAAATATTTGAGGGTTATGAGGGTCCCCTTAAAAAAAATTTTATTCAAAAAAATTTTAAATCTAGAGTTTTTGTATTAGATAGAACATATTTAGGGGGTAGGAGCAGGTTTTTCTCAAAAAAATTGTTTTAAGGGCCACCCTAATATATATATATATATATATATATATATATATATATATATATATATATATATATATATATATATATATATATATATATATATATACATATATACAAATATACATATACTAAATTATATTGATACAATATGTATATATATAAACATATTATATCAATATAATTTAGAGTGTAATAACTTTATATTTATCAGTTATATATGCCCTCGAAATTAGCAAAAATGAGATTGGCAATTTTTTGCCAGCCATAACTTGTCAAAGGTCAGAATAAAAAATTTGACAAAAAGATTTTACTATGTATGTATGTATATATATATATATATATATATATATATATATATATATATATATATATATATATATATATATATATATATATATATATATATATATATATATATATGTATATATATATATATATATATATATATATATATGTATATATATATATATATATATATATATATATATATATATATATACTATATATATATATATATATATATATATGTATATATATATATATATATATATATATATATATATATATATATATATATATTTTATGGTAAATTTAATATTATAGGACAGAAAAAAATTAAAAAGTTAATTTTTTTTGATAAAATGAAAAATGGTTGGTTGCCCCTGTCTTATAGATTTTGGAAATAGATCGAGGAGCACAGATGTCTGGCACCTTTTTAACGCCAAAATATACATATTTTTTTACTGAAAATAGCAAAGATATTTTGAACTGAATTTCACTTGAATTTGTTCATAAAAGTTTCAAATAAAATAAAAAATACAACAACTCGTATTAATAAAATATCAATAAAATTAAAAAATTAAAATAATAAAATATAAATATTTTAACTAGAATTATAAGCACAAAATAGATAATTCAAAAATTAATTTTTGTACACATTTTATTGAGCATACATAGTTTTATTGGAAATGTATCAAGATTAAGCTATTATAATATTTATATTTAAAAAACTTTTTCAAAAAAATTTATTAATGTAATTGAAGCGTCTAACCTATTGTTACACCATTTTATTTTATAAAACTATATTTTTATATA
>NC_061156.1:6524495-6811995 GCF_022113875.1 Hydra vulgaris
CCAAATTCTTAAGCTTGAAAATGTCCATATCAAATCTGAAATAATAAATTTAGTTTTTGAAATCACAAGTCCAACAGCTGAATCTAATATAAGATTCAAATACTCCATCATACTATTACAGTACAAATTACATTACTGTTACTTGCACCAAACGAGGCGCACGATCTCCTATAAAATCAATTTTTTTATTTCACATGTTGTAATTTTATAATAGCTAATTAAAAAATATATATTTATGTGAACAAAAAGTTCCTTTTTATGATGTATTTAACTTAAGTTGGTACACCAGGGTAAAAATGAAACTGTGAAATATTATATAAATAAAAATCTTTTTAAATAAAACTTGTTTTAATAAAGTGTTATAATTATTTTTATTATTATTATTAAAAACCCATAATGGCGGGAAAAAAAACAACAAAGGCTGTATTTCAAAGTTTAATATCTTGATCTAGTGAACAGATTATGGATTGAAAATCGATACAGTTATAAAACAGCTTGTTATGCACCGTTTGATCCATGCGTTTTTAAATTTTTTGAAATGTACTCTTTTTATCATGAATTTACTTTAGTTATCATGTTTTGAATTTACTTTAGTTATCATGTTTTGAATTTACTTTAGTTATCATGTTTTGAATTTTAAAAACCCTAAAAAAACATTAATGAAAAAAAAAACAAGAAATAAAAAAGAATAGATCATTTTAAAGTGTTAAAACTGTTTAACAAGGTTTGTGACTTCTATCAATGCAGTTTAGACCAGGAAAAACAAGAACAATTCTTTCTTGATGACTTAATACTTTCATCTCAAAATTGCTATTATAAAGACGAGTCCAAAACCACTTCCAAAACAAGTAGAAAACTGTTGCTATGAGGTTGCTAGGGAGTTTTATATGATAGTGGGGCTCAAGTAGGTCAAAGTTAAGCTATATATTTAAGCAAGTATGGTGAAAGTTTTTTTAAAAAGTCAACTTAAGGGTCAAACAAAAAGTAACTCAAACTCTAGAACTATATTAATACTTTCTGTATTTTCAAAACTCTTTGAACAGGTAGTTTATAATAAAATCTATGATTACTTTATTAAAAACAATTTTTTTTACCCAAATCAGTTTAGCAAAAAAATATTTCAACTGAGCATGCAATTATTGAAAAAGTAAATCAAGTAACGATTTGGGTAAAAAAAATTGTTTTTAATAAAGTAATAGATTCTATTATAAACTACCTGTTCAAAGAGTTTTGAAAATACAGAAAGTATTGATATAAATCTAGAGTTTGTAATGTCAGAATGATCATTACAAACTCTAGAATTTGTATGATTTGTATGATGGAGTTACTTTTGCTTATTTAAGTACATCCGGAAAAATCCTAGAATTTAACGAGAGCTTTAGAATATGTATCAGAGGTCTATTAAGAATGTGTTTGTTTGCAATAACTATGTCACTAGGTATCTCATCAAATCTTGGTGCCTTTTCTTTTTAAAGAGGCAAAAGCTGCCTTCTTAAAAAGTAATCAACTTTTCCCCAAACGTGAGAACGATAAGCTGAAAAAGGTTAACTTGCACAAAAATCGAAATTCATCAAAAGATTTGAAATTTCATCAAATAATCTTTTAATGTTCAAAAATTATGAGTAATTTGCAATTTTATTTTTGAGAAGAAACTTCACTTAAGACGACATTTTTGATAGGGTGGAAACTTCACGTGATATGACATTTTTAAGAGGTTGGAAACTTTCACATGAGATGACATTTTTGAGAGAGCGAAAACTTTACATTGTCATAACTTTTCGAAAGCCAAAAAATTATTTAATGAAAAATTGCAAAAACTATGAATATTATAATAACGGCATACTTGAATGATTTGCAAAGAAAAATGATTATTATTATTTTATTATTTATTTATAATATGCATATATATATATATATATATATATATATATATATATATATATATATATATATATATATATATATATATATATATATATATATATATATATATATATATATTATATATATATATATATATATATATATATATATATATATATATATATATATATATGTTTATTGTATTAAAAAAGATTCTTTTAGTACTTTAATTAGAAATTAAAAATCTGATAACTATTGTTATATTATATTTCTTGAAATTGAATATTCATTAAAATTTTTTCTACTATTCCAGACTTTTCCTGCATTGAGCATTGGAAGCGTATCTTTAGAATGTTGTACAACTGATGTCATTTTGAATAGAAATAGAATTTTTCTTTGATGAATGAATGTTTGTTTTATCCAAGATAACTGTTACTATAGGTTTTGGACAACTTAATAATCTTTTTTTTTGTTGTTGTGTTGGTATCCAACCCGCACAAGGAAGATTAAAAAAATTAAATCTTAATCAATTAAAGTAGTGCTCTTTAGAATAAACTTGTAATTTTTTTTCAAACGTTAGTTTGACTTCACGTGATGTTTGTCGGTTACCAGTTGTCTTGGAATCTTGCAATTGATTTTTCACTACCCTCCGGACTAGCTAATGTTCTGAAACTTTCAGCATTTGTGTAAATGTGAGAGGCGTACATGTTAAAATTACTTTCAGAGTCAACCAGACAACTCCATTTTTTTAAATCTTGTTTGTTTGTTTGATTTAGGGGAACCTGTTGTACCTTTGACCCGTTTTTGCTTTAAGACGTTTTTTTGAGTAAACTTAAACCATTCAAACTATATAATATTTTCTCATATTTTGCCCAAAATTATACTTAGGATTTTTTTTTCATTTGTCCAAGAAGTATCTTTTTCCCGCGTTTAAAAAATAGAAGTCTATTTGGCAAAGACCAATGCGCGTTGTTCCTTTGACCAAAATGTTATTATTAAAAAATAATGCAATGTTTGAACCTCTTTAATATTTTTGCTTTTATTTTTATTTTATTTTTTTTTGTATGTATTTAGGTGCTCCCAGAAGTCCTAACGGTCTTATTATAGAGCACCACGGGAGAGCATTTAACAGGAAGTTCACGCCTCCTTCCGTGCCAATGTCGCTTGTTGGGCTAGAACTGGCGTCGAACCTCGGACCTCTGGGTTCTAAGCCAGAACTCTAACCACTGCGCCACGGCTGCTTTTATTCCTTAATGCTCTTCTTTTTTAAATTATAAACTATAGGCTTGTTATATGTTATTTAGCAACTTCTAGCCTACCTTATATCAATAAAAAAATAAGTCTTATTATTTTGTAATCAATCTTAATTGTCAACAAAAATTAGAAAAATCAATCCTTACAATCTTGCAAAGACTTGTGTATCGAAGCTACGATACTCAGTCAGTATTACTAATAGCATTACTAATTTTTTTAAATAAAATCAGTTATTATAACTATTTAGATAAAGTCACATATTTTCTTTAGTTAGATAGGTCCAGGTACAAAGTCCTAGTCTGGTCAAAGGTACACGAGATGGGTTTCTTTAACAATTATCATCTTAATCCCCATTTGCGGTCAGACATAACCATCCAAACTTTTCCATAACAAAAAAATGATGTTCGGTAATGTTTATAATGTCGCAGATGAATCAAACAACAATTTATCACAGTTTTAAAATCAGAATAATTACTTGTGGATCAATACCATCTCTCCCAAGTATGATGTTTTACGGTAAGAGGAGTTGTCATGGACTATTATTTCAAATACCTTTACGTTTTTTTTTAAATAATAATAGTAAGCCGACAGAGTAGAGTGACCAAAAGTACAACGTGGTCAAAGGTGCAACAGGTTCCCCTACTTTATCTTACAGACTTCTTAGACTCTGACAGCATCTGTGTAGTCTCGATAAACATGCATGTTAATTTTTTTTTCTCGCCAAAGAGGGCCGTACCCTAACTTTTTTTCAAGCCCGTAGCTTGCTGTTTGTTTTTGTTTGAAAACTTAACTTTTTGAAACGACACGGAGCAAACTCAAAACATTTAAAGGTTCATGTTTATATAAAACAAAAGCTTTGCAAAAATATTGCGATAATTGAATTCTGTTAACAATAAACTCTTAAAATGTTTACCTCCCTTCCATGCAATTAACGTGAGGGCGACGAGTTTATAACTTTTATATATACATTTTTTTAAACATTTTAAACTAAATTTTAGTTTATTTACAAGCCTCTAATGTCATGTAATAATCTCTTAGTGTACAAAAATAAAAACCATATAAGTTTTTAACCTTCCCAATTATTTAGGGGATTAATAGTATTGTCTTTAATCAAGGAATAAGTTTGTCTGACAATCAAATTTTGTTCCTCATTCAAAAGTTTAGAGTGAAAGTAAATTTAACCCTTCTTTTTCCTTCTTTTGACCTGAAAAACTGGTATATAAGTAGCTGAAATACCAAATTCTCCTGCTTTAGTATCTTGTTTTAGAAAAAGATAAATCTTTTTTTCTGTTTTAATATGTTATTTTAGAAAAAGAGAAACCTTTTTCTAAAATAACATAGTAAAACAGGATAAAAATTGCATAAATTACAGAGTTTTTAAACAATTATTTTTTTTAACTTATAAAAACAATGGTTATAAAAAATATTATTAATGAAAATATTAATTAAACAAAATACAAGATTTAACTTTAAATTAATTTAAATATGCGTGGGATTGCGTGGTAATATACCACGTCAAAAGCAATATGAATTAGAAATTACGGCGACTCCTTTTA
This sequence comes from Hydra vulgaris, assembly GCF_022113875.1. Classification (NCBI taxonomy): domain Eukaryota; kingdom Metazoa; phylum Cnidaria; class Hydrozoa; order Anthoathecata; family Hydridae; genus Hydra; species Hydra vulgaris. The sequence goes on from NC_061156.1 coordinate 6,529,169, forward strand.
TCACCAAATCAATTAAAATTACACAATCAACAGCATCTTTAACTAATAATATTATTATATAGTTACGTACAAATGAGGTCTTTGAATGTGTTGTTAAAACCATATTAAACTCATTCAAAGACTTTATGTATAACCAATAATATATCAAATTAATATATTAATGTCTAGTTTTGGTAATTTGGAGATTTAATACTAATATAATCATAAAAAACCATCGATTTTGGTTAATATAATTTTGGTAAATAAAACATACTTAAGTGCCGAACTTAAGTATATTCTTGTTCATATCACATTCGAATGTATAAAAAAAGATTGTAACAACCACCACATTTGGTTACGGCGTAAACTTTATATAACCATTACTTTTGAATTTTTAAACCTGTCAACTTAAATTTAGTGTAAGAAAATAAAAAAAATAAAAATTAACAAATTGTTGCCCTGGCATTTGCGGTAGGGATGGTAAATGTTATTTTTATAATGTTTATTTCTTAGTCTATACATAGAATCGTTGCTTAGAGACTGCCCGGGTTACACGTACATTGTGTACACAGTAGCGTAGTAAAATATTTTTTGCCAATAGGCATATGTAACCCAGGTGCCTAATTTCTGTTTCTCTAGAACAATAACTTAAACAGAAAAATTTAAAAAAAAACTCTTTAAATATATCTTGAGGCTCCTAAAATCGCAGCCCTGGGCCTAGTGCTTCCAATACCGGTAGTACCGATACCGGAATACCGGTATTACCGGACATTTTTAAGTACCGAAATACCGGTACTGGTTTGGCTCAATACCGGTATTAAAAATATATGTAGAGGGCTTATGATATAGCAGGTGCTATCGCCCTCTTTACGTGAAACACTAAAGTAAATGAAATACATAAAACTTTCAACAACGCTTCCGGTAGTGAAAAGATAGCTAGATGAGAAAAGACGTGTTTAAATTGTCTAAAACAAGTATTCTACGTACTTTATACTTAATATCTAGTTGCCAGCTCATTTCCCACTAGGTTTGGTAGGAAATGAGCTAGCAACTAGCCAGCGAACAGCTAGCGTTTAAGACTTATAAAATACGTAGAATACTTGTTTTAGACGATTTAAACAAGTCTTTTGTCATCTAGCTATCTTTTTCTTACCGGAAGCGTTGTTTGATCGTGACTGGAAGTTTTAAGTATTCCATTTACTTTCGTGTTTTCATTAAATAATGAAGCACCAATTTAAAATTTTATCATTACGTCACTCGCTTTAATGTAGAACGCATGTTTGAATTTTGCACTAACGTAAATATGAAAAGTTTCGGTAATGTAGAAAGAAGGGCGTTTAAGTAACTGTGATCAACAGTTGTGCATTAGGCATGGGATTCAACTAGGTGTTCAAGATATTTTGTACAAAAAAATTGTCAATTTCTGCAAAAAAAACTTGAAAGTAATATGCAATAACGGAGAAAGTGACGAGGAAATACTGATGACACAAACATAACCAATAATGATGAAGACTTTTCCGGCGGGTTTCAAGTTGTAATGAGTGAAGAGAATAACTCTATTAACTTGATTAACGGCTGCAAATCATCAGTCAGTTGACTGATGATTTGCAGCCGTTAATCAAAAAGGTGCGCACCGTTGTGAAATTTTTATTTCGCCGTTCTCCGACAAAAAATGATCAAAATTCAAAAACGCACGTTAGAAAAATTTGATAAAGATATTCCACTAATACTTGGATCCAAAACTAGCTGGGTTAGCTTGCACACAGTACTCAAACGTTTTGTATAATTAAAAAAATGCATTCACGAGTCACTTTTTGCCCTTGAGTCCAAAGTTGAGGTAACTAATAATGAGTCCGATGCAATATTAGCTGTTAACTTATGTCTTGCGCCAGTAAAACTGGCTGTGGAAACATTGTGCCAAAATCATGCAACTCTGTTGTGTGCCGATACAACATTTTCATGATAGTTAACCTTTGAGAAATCGATTTAGCTGTAAAGTTATGTTGGTGTAACAATTTAATGAGCAACGTACTCTTTTTCCAGCATACAACATTTTTTGCACAAGGGACATCAACGTTACAAGAATTTGGATCTAGCTCTATCTTTTGAGCACCATAGCAAATTAGCCATTGTAAATACCATTACTCGACTGAAAGATCGGCTCAATCAGAAAGGGTCAGTAGTTTTGATATAAAATAAATAAGCTGATTGAATCAATAAAATTTTTACTATTAACTTGAGATTTTATTTAGATTATGATAAATTTAAAAATAAAGTTTAATACCGGTATTATACCGGTATTACCGGTATTGTAATTATTTAGTACCGATATACCGGTATTGAAAAATGGTATCGGTATTGGAAGCACTACCTGGGCCTAGTTGCTCGAGTGACCGTAAGGTTTGCTTCCTGACCTTGCTGTACCCAGACAGGAAGGATATAATGGTCCCGCACTAGTTCTCTATAGGCTTCCGCGCTGGACCGGCTTTGGCTGCTCTAAGGATTTTTCATGGATCAACCGTGGCTAGCCAGTGATGGCAAAACAGCGGCTAGCCCAAGAAGTTTAATAAACAGGAGACGCCGTAGTATATATTAAATATAAATCGCGATGAAACCAGTTTTGAAAGTCAGCCGCCATCGTGGTTAACCCAAAGCATTGATATGTTTTGCCCGGAGCTTTATATTTTTAAGAGAAAACTTAGATATAATATAAATATAAATAATTAAATAATTTGTCTGATTTTTCCGAGATTGTAATAAACTACAAAGAATTGTTTGCTAACTGGTTATCGAGTTCAGTTTATTCCAAAATATTGGAATTTATTCCAAAATATTGGAATAATTTATAATAAATAAATAATTTATTCCAAAATATTGGAATACTGAAGTAGACATTCAGATAGTAAACACGGTTTTAGAAATGCTATATTTTACACAGTTTGAACATTTTATGGAATAAAAAAATTGTTTTCATTAAAATTTAACAAAATTAAATGTAAATAAAAACAAAAATATTAATTATACATATTTATCTTTCAATCTTTTAATTGTTGTCTATGTATAAACACATATATTTATATATATATATATATATATATATATATATATATATATATATATATATATATATATATATATATATATATATATATATATATATATATATATATATATATATATATATATATATATATATATATATATATATATATATATATGAATATATATACATTTATGTGTATGTTTATACACACACACATATATGTATATATATATTTATATGCATATATATATATATATATATATTTGTATATATATACATATATATATATATATATATATATATATATATATATATATATATATATATATATATATATATATATATATATATATATATATATATATATATATACATACATATATGTGTGTGTTTATACACACACAGATATATGTATATATATTTATATGCATACATATATCTATATATATATATATATATATATATATATATATATATATATATATATATATATATATATATATATATATATATATATATATATATGTATATATATATATATATATATATATGTATATATATTATTTGATATAATAATAATGAAACTAAACTATAATATTGAAACAAGATTAAAATAGTTTTATGAAGATTCATACAGTTAAGCTAAAATTAATTTCTTTTGTTATCTTTTTGACTAGTAAAAATTACCTTTTATTAATATTTAGTATATAATAATTATCTTTTTGTGCAACTGTCGACTTAGTATAAAGTAACTGCTCTATATGGTCTTGGATAAATGAGAGTAAGACAAATAAATCAAAAGTTAGTAATAAAACTAGAAAGAAAATAAGTATGCTATTACTATGATGCTTCAAAAATGCCTGGTATGGCATCATACTGAACTCTCCCTCATGAGGACCTAGTTCTATCTATATCAACTTCTGTACTTAAAGCTGATTTATTACTTCTCCTTCTTCTTTGAACACAACTGCTTATTTATGAGGACCAGTAAAGTTTTCTCTACATAGAGCAGTTATCAACTTTTATCAAATCTTGATATTTGATTTTTGACGGAAATCTTTAAAAATATTGAATAATATAAAAATCATCATAGTAATAACTTATATACTCTGGTGATTTCGTTATTTTATTAGTCAATATTTTATAGAATATATTTTAATGATATATATCATTGCTTTGTGAAATTTCTTGCTTGGTATAGCTTAACGTACCTACAAAAAGTAATGCCATCGGCACAATCTCTTGCATCCATAGGCAAAACAAGTCATGTCAAATAATATCTTTTTATCAACTATATAACCTACACTAGAAAATCAATTTATAAATCAGAAAATTTATAGATATTTTAAAAATCACTAAATTTACAAAAGTAGACATAAAAAATCAATTTATAAATCATGTAAAGCTAAAAAAAAAATTGTTTAATAAATATGTATGCAGTTGTTAGTTGCTCTGTTCTTTTAATATATATATATATATACATATATATATATATATATATATATATATATATATATATATATATATATATATATATATATATATATATATATATATATATATATATATATATATATATATATATATATATATATATATATATATATATATATATATATATATTTCAGTATTCCGAATGTTATTCGAATAAACTAAAAAAGGCAATCAGTTGGCAAGCAATTCTTTATAAGATAGTATAAGCTGCCAAACATATATTGACGAAAAATTTAATCATTTGCTGCAATCTTTTAACTAGAATTTAATAAAGTTCCGTGAAATGTTTTGGGTCAACCAAGATGGCGGCCGTTTTAAAAACTGCCTTCAAAAAAGAAACGTGAAACCGTCTCCTGTTTATTAAACCGTTTCCTGGCAGAACAACGATTAACCATTTTTACACGGTACCATTGTGATTTTGTCTTTGTTAACTAACTGAAAATCCTATTTGAAGCTCTTGTATTTTCCTTGAAGACTACGTCTTCTTAATTATTCAAAATTGTTTTTAGCAGAATCAACTTTAATTTTTTGGTTAAAAATTAGCGTATTTTTCATTAGTTTAAGAACAATAAAATGTATGATTACTGACAATTTTAATTTTATGAATAAATTTAAAATACAGGCTTAAATTTCAAAATATATTTACGCGACTAAAAAAAATTATTATAAAATGATTTGATTCATAACCATTCTACAATCATGCTTTTCTGCAATTCATATCCAGACGTCAACATGATTCTTTATAAATTTCTGCTTCAACTTCTAACGTTATTTTCTTTTTTAGTGCTTGCGCATCCATTTCAACTTTAATAAAATTAAAAGAAACATAAGCACAACTTAATAATTTATTACATATATACTTATACAACATAGTTATTATGTTACAATAACAACTATTTTTATTATTGACGAAAATGTTCAATCCATTAACACCAAAACATAGTTACGTAACTTGAGTTAAGGATCTTTTTATAGCTTAAAGAACTAAAATGTAATCAATATCACATTAAAAATTTATAATTACAACCAAGTGCAAGATATTTACAAATATATTTATTAAAACATGTGGTACTTGGATCAGGGCCGTCCCGAGGGGGTGTCTAGCCCCCTACGAATTTTTTCGGTCGGCAAATGGGAACTGGAATCGGCAAAAATGGATCTATAATTGGCAGTGGGCAAATATCAGAAAACGAGGACCTTTTTTTTTTTTTTTTTTTAACGATAAAAAATTTTTTTTCGGCTTTAGTTGGCAAAAAGCAGACATGTCAACCCCCCTTACCTTTAAAATCTCTTCGGGACGGCCCTGACTTGGATTATTATGAACCAAAACTCCATTCCCAATTTTATGTCTTGAGGTTTGACATTTTATGATTGAATATTTAATTTACTTCGCAGCAGATTATAAATAAAGTATATATAACGCTGTGACAAATTAATTTATCATTTTGTTATAAATAGATGACTTAAAAATTTTGCCACAGTATGATTACAATTTAAAACATTAAAAAAAATTTAAAAAAGATCCTTTTAAAATATTTTAGATTGAACATTAACATTGTACATTATTAACATAAACATTATTTAAATAGAAACCTGAATATAATGATCTTCATTATTGGCAATATCCAGATGAAATCTGTATATCTAACTGCAACATAAACTTGTCAGCAAGGGAACAGAGAAGGATTTAATTTACTACCTGTGTCTGGTATATGGTGTTGAGGAGCACTAAAAATTTTAGATTTATGAACATTGAAAAAAAAATTCATCAAATTTGAATAAGACAATTGTGTAAATTTAGACATGTATGTATACATGTGTGTATGCGTAAGTATATTTATATGTTGGTATGTTTATATGTGAGTAAATAATTATATGTTTATTTCTGGGTAAATATTAATATATGTTTTATTAAAAAATGATTTTTTATTTAAAATCTATTTACGTGGTTCTCGATGAAAAGATCTTATGATCTTCTTGCAAGTATCCCTGTTCTTAATGTAAAGTAAACATATAAAATATAAATATATAACTAGTATCTGCGTTCTTATTGTCAATTCAACAAAATTTGTACTTCTTATTTTATGTATTTTATTCATTCTTTTATTGTAAAACTTATTTTGAATAAATAAAAAGAACAATAAAAAATAATAATAATTAAAATGCCTCTCAATCTTCCTAAATATATGTTAAACACAGAAACTAATATATTTATTTTATAAAACTCAGTAAATCATTAGTAATGGTAAAAATAAGGAAAAAAAAAACATTTTTTTCAGATTCTTTCAGATTTAGATGAACTTGAGATTTGGTATTTTTGTGTCAATATTATGTTTATTGCCATAGCTTCATTAACATTTGCTACATTCATGTGATGGCACATTATTCATCGCAAACAAACTCTGAAAATGAAACATCAATACTATTAAATCTAATAAATAAAATTATCTTTTAAAAGTTTTTTCATATAAAATAACATATAAGAAAAGACAACAAATCTATGAAATAGAGTTTTATTATCACAGTATCAAAGAGTTAGGAATAAGCTACATACTCAAAAAAAAATCAGCTCAATAGCATCATTATTGGTAATTCTTTGTAATTTTAAATAAAAGACTTTTAAATATGAAATTATAGAGAAAAAGTGACTTTGAAAGTTTGACATTAGGGTGAATCAAACACTTCTTTAAATATTTAGATAAAAGAAATATACATTAATACTTCCATCATTATTTAGACCTCGCCTTGAATATTGAACCTCAAGGAGTTCACGTATACAGAAACATGTTATTATGATTGAACAACTCCAACATAGAGCAATTCCTATTTATAATTTAAAAGATTGATCATGTAAAAACTCGCTGATAAAACTTTCTCTCCGCATTAAAATTAGGAGATCAAGAGGTGATGCGATACGATTATACAGGTTTATTAATGGCTTGGATGTATTAAATTGATTTAATGCTCCAATATTTATAGAAAATTATATTATAAAAGCGAGCAATAAATGATATATAAACAACAATAAAAAAAAAACGGTTAACATAATTTGTTCATAAATAGGATAGTCATCAAATGGAACCATTTAAAACAAAAAGTTGTGGATGGGAAAAACTTAAATATATATTTTAAACACTCTACAATAGATATAGACAAAACTGTGAAAAGCTGTTCAAGTCTGAAATCTACTTTTGTTAGACTATACACTAATAATGTGTATCATAACTTTGTTGGTTTATTTATATTAATTAATTGTATTTATAAGTAAACAAATTAGCAAATATATATAGAACAAACTATTGAATAATAATCAAACTGTTAGAAAAAATAAAGTTAACAACAAAATTTTCAAATTATTTTGCTATAAACACTTATATATCCATATTATGTATACAGGGGCTAATCTAGACCGTTTTCGACAGCGTCGACCGTATTTGGGCGCCGCCCAAATTAAAATTTGAGGACCTTTTTTTTTTTTTTTACGTTTTTTACTGCAAATATTGTTATTTTCGCGTAAATTTTCCGCAAAAATTTGCCAGAACAAGGGGGTAGCGCGGCTTAAACCATTTTCCTAGAATAGGTCCTAGTATAGTAACTTTTCCTATCTTGTACGCCTCATATGTTAATAATACTTAGGAATACATTTTTTGAGTTTAACAACTTTGCATAACACAATAACATTTTTATACTATATTTATTATAAGATGTTAGCTTTATTTTATTTCTAAAAAACTGTAAGAATATAAAAAATAAATGTGTTAATAGCACTCAAATTATTATTTTTTTAAAATGCTATTGTTATGACAACAAAAAGATAATAAAATAAGGCAAATTTGTTCAAATAATCTACATAATAATATACATATAATTTATATATTTCTTTTTATATTAAACCTACATTTCTATGAGTTTTTTTTTCAAATCGATATCTGTCATTCTTCAATTGTTGTTGTTTCCATAAATTAGGTTTTAAGTTTCTTTAACTAGTTTAACTTGGTGAAAAAAAATTAATTTAAATATTAAACCAATTTAATGAATAATGTTTAATGTAAATAATTACGTTTGAGATAAATAGACTAGGAAGCAATGCTGAAATAACATAAACATTATGTTATTTATAGTCTAACAACACATCCCATACGAAACCTTGTTTATTTAACAAAAGAATTAACATAATTAATTTATTTAGAAATTATTTAAAAAGCATCAATTCTCTTTTATAAAATATTAATTTTATAAATTTATCTAGAAATTAATATGTACATAAACTAGAATGTAAAAAAAAAAAAAAAATAGAATAGATAAATCTCACCTAAAAGTCTTTTTTTAAGCGATAAAATTCTTAGATATGTTTCTATGAAAGTGAAACAAACGAATTTCAAGGTGGATGCGATTATATGCGCTTTAAGCGCAAATGCTCTTGTTTATATCGATAATAATTTGACTTTACCACTGACCAGGCCAGTATCGGCCTAGTGTCTGTTGATTTCTTTTCGGCAAATCTTTTTTGGACCATTAATAGTTTTATTGTTGTTACCCAGCTCAGGCAATTTTATAAAGACTCGGCGAGGCCCTGTTACGGCATCCCAGGATTGGCAATCCAAGAACAGAACTTTATTGGTCCTTTAATGAATTCGCTGGCATAAGCTAGCCATTATCAGACCAGTATATCCTTAAATATTCCAGTGTCTGGGTAATTAGGTCACTGATACTACACGTAAATAAAGATATTTACATAAACAGTTTAATAAATAGTAAAGTTTTTCATACCCATATAAAATGCCGTAATTTTTTAAACAAGTTTGCTAGATTAGGACTTGCAGGGTTTAGGAATATTTTTGAGCAGGAGGGCATTTTTCTAATTAAAACATCGAAAAATAAACTTTACAAAAATAAAGCACCCTTATTAAAATTTTTGAGCTCCTAAATCTGCGTTATAGCCTATATGGTTATAGCCCCCATCATTTGGAACAACCCAGACAGCATACAACTCCGGGCTAGTACTCTGGCAAATCATCGCTCGCCGTTGCGACTATATTAGTAACGGGCCATTACTGGCGCGAGTCTGGCAAGCGATTCAAGGAATTTTTTATGTATTGCAGCGGCGTGCGACAAAATGCCAGAACTCTGGCGAATAGTCGTAAGCCACTACGATGGCATTTGCGGCCCGATTGCAGTGGATACAGAGTTTTGGCCAAACGTCGTTTTGCAATAATTGCCATTATTTAAATATTTTTTTCGCTATCCATGATAATACTATAAAAGCAAAAATAAACGTTTACAAGATATATTTTGTTATTACTACTAAATGTTTTGCTTTGTATAAATGTTTGTATAAATGTTTGGTTATAATACTTTGCTTTGTATAAATGTTATGCTGATATCATATCAGCATAACTTTTATGCAAAGGATATGCAAAAGATGCTTATTTGGCGGACTTGTAAACAACACACCCCTATGAAATACTAATAATCGTGACCAAAACTGTCCCAATTCTTACGGTCAATTAGTAAATATTTTGTTGTGTTAATCCGTAATGGTTAGTCAAAGCATTTACAATTAATTCTATTCATTACTTATAATCAATTGATATAATTACACTTTAATTAATTTAATTAATTTTACTAGGTCAGTAAAATATCCTTTTCGAAAAAACGTGTTTTAAAGGGGTGCACAAAATTCAGGACATAGTTAAAAGTTAACTAATAGTTTGGGTCTTTTTTGTTTTTTTTTTCGATTTCTATGGTATTTAACTAATGTTATATAGAATATCATAATATATTTGCCATGATTAATATATTTTTAAGCTATTTATAACAATGTGATATTTTTCATAACTAATATTACAAAATTGTGCAAATCGGGTTTGTTTGTATATTTAAAGTAAAAGGTCAAAACCAAAGCGCATTTTTTGTTTTATTTGTGACGTTGTACAGTGAACGTGTTTTAACACTCTGATTGACAACATCTTCACTAAATGTAAGTAACTCATTTATTTTATATTTTTATTTTTAATGTGACGTGCATGATTATTTTTTAAAACTTTTTTTTTTTATTTTTATATTAAGATGAATTAAGATATTATTTTTTTCTAAAACTAAATTTAGCATCATATAATTGTAATTATGTTTAAAAAACTTAATTATATGATTTTATTTTTTATTGTATATTATTTTTTTAAGTGGTGACGTGCGTGAACTTTTATATCACGTGCGTCACCATTTTTTATCTGTAAAGGTGAATTTCCACTCATCCGTTTTTTCACGGGAACAGGAAAAATAATCACGTGGGCATGCGTGTTATAAGTTTTAATTTGTCCGAAGTAAAACTACGCATGCTCACGTGATTATTTTTCCCTTTCCTATCCCCTTCCCGTAGGAAAAAGGATGAGTGGAAACTCACCTTAACGTGCGTGATTGCTAAATCGTAAGGAAAAATGTTAGTATAGACCTAAATTAAATATTAATTATTTAAATAGTGGTTACATATATTTGTTTCCATTTGTGCTGATTTTATGTTATATTACAAATTGAAATGTATTTTTTTCTGAAAGTGAAACAATTTGATGTGTATAGCAGATAATGTTTAAAAATTGTTTTTTTTTAATTTAGACTACCGCAATCAAATTTTAAAATTGTTTTGTTTCTTTACAGTAATAAAAACAAAATCTCAACTCCAAAAGGAATATAGAGGACGAAATGAAGAATATAGGAGCAAAGAAAGAGAGCGAGCAAAAAGAGACAGAGCAAATTACAATGAGGAGGAGCAGAATAAGAAGCGTGAACAAGGTAAATTAAGGATGCGAGCATATAGACAAAGACAAAAAGCATTGAAAGAGTCAATAGAAGCACACGAAGAAACTCCATACAAGACAAAGAGTGATGAGAAACGTGCCATCAATAGAGTTTTATTTCAAGTCATTTCAACAATGCCTCATTCTCCAAGGAAACGTGCATTTGTCAAGCATAACGTTTGTCAACACTTATTAGGAAAGTCTCCCAGCAATCTTAATGTGTCACACCGTTCAACTGCTTTGTCTCCTAAAGTGGTACAGCTTGTGATAAATTTTTTTCAAGAGGATGATATCTCAAGAATGGCACTAGGACAAAGAGACTACTTTGTTAAAGATGGTGACAAATTAATTTAAAAGGTATGTATTCATTTCATTACAAAATAATATATCGATATAACGAAGTAACGTGTAGGAACTGTATAGGGGTAGATAAAATTGAGGATAAGATAAGTTAATTGGCTACATGATTATGAGATAATTAACTTAGGAACACATTGTTTTACATGTTATATATTTTCATATATATGCATGTTTTTCAGAGTTATCTTCAGCTAACATTAAGAAAGGCTCACAAGCAGTTTCAACAGTCGTACAAAAATGTAAAAATTGGAAAATCAAAATTTGCTAGTTTACGTCCGAAACATGTTTTACTCTGTGCTGAGACACCTCCCAATATCTGTGTCTGTTCTATTCACTACAAATTTATACATGTAGTGAATGTGTTAGCACCATACTTTGAATCCATTCCTCTTTACGATAATGAGTGGACGGAAGTTAATGCTGTTTGTATCAACCCATCAGAAAAGTGCTTCTTCAATGAATGCACATTCTGCCAAAATGCTGCATCTTTTCAGCACCTTGCAGTCGAAAATGAAAAAATAATGGTCAGCGTTAGTCAGTGGCAGAAAACGACAAATGAGCTTCTTGGCAGAGAACAATTTGTTAAGGTGACCGTGACTCAGTCGTTAATTAGCCTTCTTGAGGTGAGTAAAGCTATATTATATATGCATCAAATGTTAATATTTTAACAAATTACATGACCTCAATAAATGAAATATTAAAAAGATTTTGCTAAGAATGCATTTAATATTTCATTTATGCCACTATATATTAGAAAAGAATCCAATGTAACATAGTATTTAAGTTGCAATTGTGTTGTCTTATTTCTGCAGGAGTTCAGGCGTCAGTTGCCCAATTTTATTCGTCATCATTACATAAAGCGGAAACAAGCTGGTCTGTACAATCATCTCAGATTAAATTCATCTTAAAGAAATATATTGCTACAAATTGACTTTGCTAAAAATTATACTTGTCAACAGCAAGATGAAATTCAGCCAGCTCACTGGATGCAAAGCCAGATATCTCTGTTTACAGCTTGTCTTTGGGATGGCACATCTCAATCTCCTCATTCCTTTGTTGTGATTTCTGATAACATCACTCATGACAAAAACACAGTGACAGCTTTGATTGTACAGGTGTTAAAAACTTACTATCAAACCAACTCCGCTTGCAATCATCTTGACGTCTTCAGCGATGGACCAGCTTCACAAATGAAAAACAAATATATGTTTGCATTGCTCAACAATATTAGGGCAGCTTTTCACCTTGAAAAACTTAGGTGGTCATTTTTTGCTACCTCGCATGGAAAAGGGGCTGTTGATGGCATTGGTGGAAAAGCCAAACACTTGGTGTGGCGTGCATTAATGACACAAAATGCTCATTCTGTTCTTAATGCAAAGGATTTTGTGACAGTTCTCAGAGCAACAGAGACAAATATACATGTTATTCTCTCAAGCCCAGTTGAGGAAGAAAGTGCACTTGAATTGCTTGATGGTAATCGTGTGTTTTTCTTAGCCAAAAAAGTGCATTTAATTTCTAATGATCATCATTGGGACTGTGATGATAAAGGTGTCAGACGTTTTCGTGTTCATCCACCTCAACTCCAGTATGAGTGTGACTTGCTTTACTTGGATTCTAAGGTATGTACTCAAATGTTCCAATCATATATGTTAGTTGTAGTTATAAAAAGTTGTCCAAAACATCTATGAAGTTGAATTTATTTACAATACAAAATATTATAGCAATTTATTTATTCATTTAAAATATTTTAATGCATTTAATCATATTATATATTTTTCAAATCAGGTCAACTCTTCAACTAATGCACAAAGCTTCATTAAAAGTACAACAACCAGAGCCGGAAATTCATTTACCTTAAAACCATCTGCAGACCTCTTTCAAGATGATATAGATGATGAAATTCCACAGCTGCCTCAGTTCTCTCAAAGAGGTATTGAAAATGGTGATTATGTGGTAGTTCGAGTGCTTGTTAAGTCCCGAGGCAAGGCTCTGGACAAATATGTTCATTATGTGGGCAGTGTGGTCTCTGGTGTGCATAAAACACCTGATAACTGGCACATCCAGTGTATGAGGCGTCATGGAACTTCAATACAGCAATTTGTGTATCCTTCTGTTGATGACATATCTATTTTCTCCATTAGCGACATTGTTAAGACACTTGTAATTCCAAAAGTAACACGTGGTACAATCTATAACTTTTCTGATGATTTATCATCAATTCCTGATTTGCGCTGATTTTTGTTTTATTTTTTGTGTTGTTTATTTGCTTGTTAAGGCGAGTTTCCACTCATCCGTTTTTTCACGGGAACGGGAAAGGGACGGGAAAAATAATCATGTGGGATAATATGTCTAAAGGAAAACTGCGCATGCTCACGTGATTATTTTTTTCTTCCCTATCCCGTTCCCGTGAAAAAACGGATGAGTGGAAACTCACCTTAAAGTAAGCATAAGCTTTTTCCTAAACGTTTCATATATGTATACTAGTTTGTTAAATTTAATGGAATCATCAATAAAATTTTGCTAATAATTTTGTGGGATAATTATAACAAAAGACTTGCAAACAATTAATTATAACTGTAACAATAAATTATATTGCATTTTTATCTGAAATATGAGGTGCGTGAAGTACACAATTTTGGAAAACGTATTACCACTTTCATGTACTACACATTCTGGTGTCTTTTTTAACATTTTCCGTTTTGTTATATAGGGGAGAGTATGCACCCATGATCCTAAAAATCTGACAGGCCAACTTACTGAATCTATGTTTTTATTTCAATCTCTAAAATAACAGTACATAATAGCAAATTTTATACCTTATTATAATTCAATTATCATTTTTTTTACCAGAATATTTTAAGTAGATTTAAAATTATAAAAACTAAGAATGCTCAATTAGGATCATGGGTGCATACCAGTATGCTCCCTAGATCCTACCTATATGCACCCTTGATCCTATGTATGTATACTTGATTCGAGATCAAATGTATACCATGATTGTATAAGAATAATTTTTAAGTCATCAAAACAATGTCTATAATAAAAACCAATAAAGTTATTATTAATTTTACTACAAATTTATCTTTCTTAAAAAATTAAAAATTAATGAAAAAAATGTTATTTTTTACTGAGACTCAACGTTTTTATTTTCATTACTTTCAAGATCAATTTTTCTTTTTCTTGTCATGAAGATCTTATTTTGCATTTCATTTTTTTTCTTTTTTGACTGAGATTTTTTTTCTATTTTCTGAAGCTTATTTAACTCATTTCGAACAGGAGTGTCTGTGAGTATTCGAGTACGCTGACGTTTACGTCCTTTAATGGATTTCCTTGATCCAGCTTTTGGAAATGGCCTAATTTTTTCTAGACTTGCTTGATGAGAGACATTATTAGAAACACTGGATAGTTGACTTCCAGGGTCAGATATAGGCTGAATAGGCAATACACTACAAGCTGAACCAGATGACAGACTTGACATCAATGATTGATTAAAAGCTGGGGCATGAACTGGATAAACAACACCTGGAAAAGGGTTAGCAGTAATAGATTCTGGACGGTCTGTTACATATGAAGACAAAAACTCATTATCAGAAAATATGTTAGGATTAAAGGGTTTAATTCCTGTCACAGCAAATCCTGCAGAAATGTTAGACAAAGTAAAAGCTTGTGCATAGGCTTTCCTTACAACTGAAGCTATATCATATATGGTCATCGGTCTTGGATTAGATACAATCCAATCATCACAGGCTGCATTGTAATAACATTTCAGTGGCCCATAAACTGACCGATCTAATGGCTGCAACTTGTGACTACAATGGAAAGGACAGCATAGTTATGCCATTTTTTTTTAGCTAAATCTAAACACACAATTGAAACATGGCTCTCGTGGTTGTCAAGAAGTAAAAGCACTGGATTAGCTGGTGAACATTTCACATTTTGAATAAAATGTTTCATCCACTCTAAAAACGTTGCAACATTCATCCAACCAAATGGGTTTGCAACCCCAACACATCCATGTGGACCACCATTTATCATACTTCCTTTGAAATTAACTCTTGGAAAAATAAAAAATGGAGGGATTGAGTTTCCTATTGCATTGACTGCACAACAAACTGTTATCAATGTCCCTCTTTCTGCTGAAGTTATCCTTCCAACTTGTTAATCTCCTTTTTTAGCAATTACTTTAACTGGTTTGTGAACAGTTGTGAGACCTGTCTCATCAACATTATATTTGGTTTGTGGCTGAAACTTGTGTCGTAGACGAACATCTTTTAGATTGGTGAAAAATTCTCCGACTGTATAACAATTAAAAGCAGTTGCTCGTGCCATACTAGTAGCTTCTGGATTTCTTAAAGATAACTCATTCCTACGTAACATAAAACCACAAAGCCACTGTTTCCCAGCAATTTGTAAACTTTTCCACGATTTAGGAATGCGCTTAGAAAGAGCCATTGCAAATTCATAGGCAAGTTTTCGTGTTGTTTTGGTTGATAATCCATAGTGAAGTTTTGAGGCCCTTAAAAGATAATCTGATAAAGATGTTTCTTCTTCGTTGGTAAAGATTTGCATGGTAATAAAGTTAGGTTTGCAAACTGTATATGGATTTAACTGACATTTCCTTACATATCTCTTAAGTGTCATTAAATTGATTCCCCTCTCTTTAGATACACGATAAACTGTACTACCATTAAGAACTGCATTAACAGCTGCTCGCATTTCATTCTCATTAACTTTACCTCTAGGTAGTCTATTGGTTTTTCGTTTTTTATGATACACCATATTTAACTGTAAAAAAATGAAACATATTTATACTGTTTTGATATAAGGTGATAAACGGATCAAGGGTGCAAGTTCTCTCCTATATGTATAAATATATATAATATATTGAATATAGTATAAATATTACAATAATATTTTTGTGAAGGGACAATGTAAATAGTACAAGACTAATTCGAACCAGAGACCTTAAAAAAAAAACAAAAACATATATATATATATATATATATATATATATATATATATATATATATATATATATATATATATATATATATATATATATATATATATATATATATATATATATATATATTAAAATTCTTTATTTAGTTGATGAAATTATAATATATAATTTTTTTTTTTTTGTATATATTATAATAAATAAAAAAGTGTTTGTCAAAGTTAGATATATCTAACCTTATAAAAAAACTTTCATTTTTTACGTAAAAAATGTTTTTTATATAAAGTTTTATATAAAGTTAGATATATCTAACTTTATTAGTAAGTATAACTCCAACAGTATTTTTTTACTAAATAAGCATCTTTTGCAAATCTTTTGCATAAAAGTTATGCTGATATGATATCAGCATAACATTTATACAAACTAAAGTATAATAACCAAACATTTAATCAAATATTTATACAAACCAAAATATGATAACATTTAGTTGTAATAACAAAATGTATCTTGTAAACGTTTAGTTTTGCTTTTATAGTACCATCATGGATAGCGAAAAAAATATTTTAATTGGAAATTATTGCAAAACAACATTCGGCTAAAACTCTGTATCCACCGCAATCGGGCTGCAAATGCCGTCGTAGTGGCTTACGACTATTCGCCAGAGTACTGGCATTTCGTCGCACGACGCTGCGACTTCTTGCGATGGTTACATAAAAAGTTGCTTGAATCGCTTGCCAGACTCGCGCCAGTAATGGCTTGTTACTAATATAGTCGCAACGGCTTGCGATGATTTGCCAGAGTACTGGCCCGAAGTCGTATGCTGTCTGGGATATACCAATAAGAGACTCAGAAAGGGTAGACTATATGAAAGCCATAATTGGCATAAATGTTAGTTCTTCTCACAAGTTTTTTGCGAAAAAAATTTTATTATTTAAAAAACTATGGAGGGAAACTTTCGCTTTTTTTACCGTGGAGTCACGTGATATAATATTCAAAACTTGATTGGTTTTTGCTTATCGCGATAAAATGAATCCGAATTTTTTTCGCTGCATTTGCGAAAAAAAATCAGCATGATTGCCAGAAATGTTTTATCTTCGCACGCTTCGCGCAAATATTTCGTCTTGCCTTTAGTTACATAAAGTTGTACTATGTTGAATTACTGTTGTACGAGATCCTCTCAAAGTTATTGTAGAGTATAAGCAAATTTACTTATTTTATATAGATTACTTTTAATTTACTTTACAAATTATATAAAATATAAGCTCATGTAATTTAAATTTTATTTAATACAATTTGTTTTTAATAAAAGTAGTTTAATACTTTTAAAATAAAAAATGCCTACTTAAAAAATATTGATTTATCTGTAAATTTAATTTACATATGGGAGCATACTATTTTTTTACAACTATGGTAATATAACTTTTTTTTAAATTACAGTAAAATCCCGTTAACTCGGACTCAGAACGGGTATATATTTTTTCCGACTCAGAAAATGTCCGAGTTAAACGAAGCTTTTGATAAGTATAGAGAATTCAAGGGGAATTGAAATTTGACTTAGTAAAAGTCCGACTTATCCAGGGTACGAGTTAACGGGATTCTACTGTAGTTATTTTTATATGTAAATGTGAATAACTATTTGAGGAACCATTTATTATGTAATGTAATTTTAAAAAGTAATTAACTTTTACATTTAAAAGCAAACAGCTTTGTGTTTGTTTTTTTTTTTGTTTGTTTTTTTTCATGTAAAAGTAAATTATATTTTAATGTAATCTTCTTTTACATAACTTACTTTTAAAAGTAACAAAAACTTACATTATAAAGTAAGTTGTTTAAAAAAAAAATTAATTACTTATATGGAAATGTTACTTTTTCATCAACTTTCTCGCGTAAGTAGAAAAAAAAGTTTAAGCCATCCCTAATCCATGAAAATTATATTTCATGGTTAGAAGGGCTAATCAATACTTTACAATACAATTACAATACAATACTTAACAATACAAACAATATCTTTAATACTTTATCATTATCGTTATCAAAAATTAAGTCTTAAATAGAATATCATTGTTTAAACGGCAAGCAAAGCTGCATATTGATGGTTTGATTGCAATAAATTAAAAATTACTAACATTAGAAATAGTGATTACAAAGCTAATTACAACAAAGTTATAACTAAATTTCCTTAAATTAATTTTTTACATAGGAATAGGTAAACGCCAAATGGCGCTGTTTAGAGAATCTGCGAAATGATTTTTTTTTAAGTTTTATTGTTATTATTATTATTGCTATTATTATTATTATTATTATTATTATTATTGCTATTATTGCTATTATTATTATTATTATTATTATTGCTATTATTATTATTATTGTTATTATTATTATAGTTGTAGCCGTAGAATACATACCATATATACATTCAGCGAGCAGGTAAAACACCCTACTATAAACAACCAGTTTTATAAATATTCGTTCCAAATTTTATCCTCAACCAGTAATCTTATCTAATTTTCAAAGAAAGTACAGTTGAGTATAACGTTACTTGCTTGGGTAGTTGATTCCAGTATTTTGCTGATCCATTATATAATTGGTTGTGTCTTGAAAGACAGTTTGGAACATATATACGTCTTATTTTAAGATGGTGACCACGTGACAATGAGTTTGTAAATTTGATTGGTATATATTATTAATTATATCAAATTGATGTATTAGTTTTAAAATTTGTATTAGATCGCATCATGGGCGCCGAAACTCGAGTGATGGTAGATTTAATCTTTTAAGTCTTTCATAGTATTGAAAATTTTTTCAAGTTTAAAACTCATTTTGTTGCTTTACGTTGGACAGATGGAACCAAAGCTACGTCAGTTTTTAAATACGGGGCCCAAACAGACACTGCATATTCAAAGTGTGGTCTTATAAATACTTTATATAATTTGAGAGCCATTTTTTCATCAACGACGGTGAATGTCCTTTTTAGCATACCAAGAATTTGTAAAGATTTGGAGAAAACTGTTTGAATATGTGTACTCCATTTGAGGTTAGATGTAAAAATGACTACTAAATTGCGCTCCTTATACCCAAGAATGCTGAATCTTCTTTGATTTCTTTTTTTTTATGTTTATGTTTGGAAAAATTAATATATCAACCAAAATTTAAATTTAAAATTTAATTTTGTATATATTTTTTCTTTTTGCTTCTTCGCGATAATAATTGTATCTTTATATAGTATACAAGAAAAAGAAAAAATAAATAAAAAAATAAAAATGTTATATTTCAAAGGTCAATAAGTTTTTATAAGTTTTTTTTATTTAATTTTTTATTTAAGGTACAACTTTATTTGCTTAGTTGTTATAAATGCTATGTAATCAATGTGTTAGGTTTCCAGATTTAAAAAAAAAATTTAGAATTTTTTTTTTTTTTTTTCAATTTTTTTGAATTTTTTGTGCTAAAATTTGAAAATTTTCATAATCAATAAAAATTATCAAAAAAAAAGAAAAAAAAAAAAGAACTGGGGAGGATGTACCAAATAGTTCTGACTATATGTTCAAAATTCTTTTACAAAGTAGAAAAGTAAAAAACTTGTTATTTTTCTTTAGTACTTTTTATAAACTATTTTTCATTCAATATCTTAACAATAGCTTCGGCTGTGCCAGTTGCTGATGCAGGATTTTGTCCGGTCACAATGCGCCCAGATACCTGAACATTATTAGTAAAAACGGGAGCAGCGTGAAAGTTAGCTCCGTGGTCTTCTAGTTTGGTTTGAAGAGCAAAAGGCATTGCCTCCATTAAATTAACAGCGTATTCTTCTTCGTTTGTAAATGAAGTAATATTGTGACCATTAACCAAGTAACTGCCATCGGAGAGCTTAACGTTTAAAAGACCTAAAACATAACAAAAAATCTAATATTTAAATTATATGTATATATATATATATATATATAAATATATAAATATATATATATATATATATATATATATATATATATATATATATATATATATATATATATATATATATATATATATATATATATATATATATATGTATGTATGTATGTATGTATGTATGTATGTATATATATATATATATATATATATATATATATATATATATATATATATATATATACATATACATAAATAAATATATATACATATAAAGAGCGAGAAAGAGAGAGAGAGAGAGAGAGAGAGAGAGAGAGAGAGAGAGAGAGAGAGAGAGAGAGAGAGAGAGAGAGAGAAATAAGTGCTGCTGTAAAATTTTCAAAAGAAGTGTTGAATTTTATAATCACAGTAGAAGTTAAACTTCAAATAAAATTTCAAATAAAGCTTGCAGTAATTAGTTATTTTAATCATAATATATTTAATTTAAATTTATTTTTGTCTTGAACTTATTTTTTCACCTTACTTTAATAAAATTGTTTAAATTTATTCAACCAGGACTGATAAAGTTTTATTATAATGCTCCCATATGACGATTACTTTTTATGGTATTAGGTTACTTTATTTACATTTTAAACAAAGTTCTAAATAGAATGTAGGCAACCACTATTTAAGATGGGGCTAACTAAATAAAACGTATTAAATGTATACAAATCAGGAAAACATTTAGGCAGGAGAGAATTATAAAGCACTGTTAAAAAAAAACTTTAAAAAACATTTGATTTGCAATTTTGTATTCAGCAATGAGCTTCATAACATAAAAACAGGAAAACCTTTGGGAGGTTTGAAAAAAAAAGATTTTAAAGAAGAAAAAACAATTTTAGTGTTTTAAAGGATATGAAAAAAGTAGTATTCAATTGGTAAATTTAAATTCATGCAACTGTAAATATTATAACCTAAGTAAAATTACGAGCAACAATGAAAATTAAAACAGCATGTTACAATATAAGCAATAAGCTTTAACTTTTTAGCTTTTTTAAGACAAAGTGAGCTTTAAAGTTAAGCTTAAGCATACTCTAGCGTAAAAGTATGCTTACGTTAGGTTTAAAGTAAATTTAAAACTCACGGAACAAAAACACAAAATATAATATATTTATAAAACTATTTAGTTATTCAATTTTTCTCCACTTATTTTATTTACTATTATTATTTTTTGTTATGGTTATTAAGAGGCTTCTAAAAGTCTTTACAGTCTGATCGCAGAGCAACGCGGAAAAGTATTTAAATTGGAAGTTCTTGCCTCCTTCTTTACCAATATTACTTATTGGGCAAGAGCCGGAACTCTAACACTGCGCCATGGCTGCACAATTTTCTGATAATATGAATACGCTAATTTAATATTATTATTATTAGTCGAGTTACGTCATTTTCTAGGCTTTTCTATATGCGGTTTTTTTTTAATTTTATTTACTAACAACGCGTATTACGGGTTGCTTACTGCTAGTTAATATTATTCATTGTAGATTTGCATTTTAAAACTGATCAAGTTCATAATCTTAATCTTATGCTTCTCCAATGGCAACACAACTTGAATAACAACAATAAGTAATGCTAATGCAAAATCTACTTTGAAGGTAAAGTCCATTCCAAGACATTGTTAAAGCTATCTCCGATTCACTATTATGGAAAATAATTATTATGGAAAAACTATCTTAACCACAGCAATTACAAAAAAATGAAATTTAATAATAAAAATTAATCTTAAAAGACAAATTCATCTCACCAACTGTTCCATGGCAGACAGCAGATACTATTCCTCCTGACTCATAGATCTTTGCAACTAATGAGTTAGATGCTTCACAATCTGGTATATCAAACATAGGACCATGACCACCAACATAAAAGATCACATTGTACAATGCAGAATTGACATCATTTAGTGAAACAGTTGAATTAAGTTGTTCAGAAATACTTTGATCTTCTAAAAATTCTTTGCATATAGGATCTTCTTTGAATGCTTCATAACCACTAGGATCCTACAAATAAAAATACAATACTTTTATTCATAACCGCTACGATCCTACAAATAAAAATATAGCTCAGATATTATATATAAACATAGATTCTAGATATTTCATATTTTGAAAGACGGTTGATATTTTTTACAAAATAGACCAAAACTTATTAAAATAATTTTAATAAAAAACTTATAGCCTTTTTTTGCACATAGCTACAATAATGAATATTTTTAAACAAATTATAGTAAGTATTGCATTGCTTTTTGCAGATTATTTTTATGGAATAAAACAGTTTTGAAAAGTTTTTCATTAGTAAAATGTAACTACAACTCATTTAAACGAAAGTTTAAAGAATTAATTTTTACAATTGATGATTTGTTAATATACTTTTAACATCTTTTTTTTGTTAATTCCCTATTTTATCTTCTATTAATCAAAGAATTTTCCAAAATTTATATATATACAAAGAGTTTTGTGTGATATTTTTTAGATATGTAGTATATATAACAGATTTATATAGTTACAACCGACTTGTTTTGCAAATAGTAAAGAAAAAATTTGTAATTATCTTGTTTATCTTTTACCAATTTTACTAGACGATATTTCGTCTGACTTTTTTTCCCGTGTAATTCGGGAAGTTCCTAAAGCTCACGCGAAAAAAAGTCAGACAAAATATCGTCTACAATATTATGAGAAATTATTACGTTTATGTTTCGCGTTTCACGACGACAAGATCTTACGATCTTTTGCGAGTCCTCGCGTTCATTTATTGTTTATCAACGATCTATTTTTTTAATTTTATTATTATTACTTACTTTTTCAGTCTTTTCTGGCAAACTTTATATTTCATAACGAAATGTTGTTAAAAATGTAATTAAGAACAAAAAAAAAAAAAAAAAAAAAAGAAAATTTTGTTATTTATATTATAAATAACCTCAAAGTTTTTTAAATATTTACTTATGTTCATTTTTCTTTCTTTTATTTAACATAAATAATTTTTATTTATTCAAAATTAAAAAAAAATTTCATTGGTTAAAAATTAATATTAAGTTAATTAAAAATACAGTAGAATCCCGTTAACTCGGACCCTGGATAAATCGGACTTTTACTATATCGGACAAATTTTCAATTCCTCTTGAATTCTCTATACATACCGAAAGCTTCGCTTAACTCGGACATTCGCTAAGTCAGAAAAAATATATATGCCCGTTCAGAGTCCGAGTTAACGGGATTCTTATGTAGTTAATTTATTCTACTTTTCTTAAGAAAGCGCCAGGTGCGATTTCAGGGAAGATGTGGGGGTGTCAATTACTATACTCCGCCCTAACCACAAAAAAAAAAAAATCTTATATTCAACTAATAGTTGGTTTTTTTATGAATATAGTCGGCTAGTCGGCCTTTGACACATTTCAAAAAGTCTTTAAATAATTATATGAAATCTGCCGACATTAATAGTCGGCAGATTTCAAGGATTAAAAAAAAAAAATTTGACACTGCAATCGGATTCTTCCCCATTCGTTTTGCTTTTGTTTTGTTTATTTATTTTGATATATTTATTTAGTTTTATTTTTGTTACAATCTTCGCTTTAACTCCAAAACTTAAGCCTTAATGAACAAGGCCACAGCGCAGAGAAAAAAGTTGAGAGCGATAAATACCGAGCACAACACTACCAAAGAAGTGATTGAGATCAATACGTGCAGTTTCCAATTACAAAACAAGCTCTCAGCAACTACAATATCACTACAACAAATGCGGTAGCAGACTAATACTAGAGCACTCGCAATTAAAAGGTTCCAGTTCAAATCTAAGCCTCTGAAAGCGCTCAACCTAATTTACCGCGCAACAGTCTTTTTTAACAAAATTTATTTTTGAGAGTTTCAATGTGGTGAGAGCCACAAAATCTTAGTAACTTCAATGACTGTATAGGTCCCCTCTGGTCCCCTCTATAACTACGTATAGGTCCCCTCTGGAGCCTCTGGATGAACTTAAAAAAAAAAGAAAAAAAAGCACTCTGTAAATTAGGTCAGGATATGCTCATATAAACTACTACATTTATTTTTAAAATTTAAACGCTATATATTTTTAAACTAATTAAAGAAATGTTTTGCATGTTTTAGAAATACAAAAATTACAACACAAAGTAAATTTTATGATGGAATTTAATGCCTTACCATTGGAGTTGATCCACCATTTGGACTGGCAAATGTTATTGAAAGACCAGAATTTTTAAAAACATGGTATGGATGTGCAACTTCTGGCAAGTACCAACCTGTTTTTTTGCCAGAATTTCCAAGTTCGCTCCAATTTGTTAGTACAATTAAA
The DNA here is from genome assembly GCF_022113875.1 of Hydra vulgaris. Lineage (NCBI taxonomy): Eukaryota > Metazoa > Cnidaria > Hydrozoa > Anthoathecata > Hydridae > Hydra > Hydra vulgaris. The sequence goes on from NC_061156.1 coordinate 6,554,019, forward strand.
ACAGCCATAATCGTTCTTTAATTTAACTTTATAAATAATAACTTTAAAATGAATTAAATTGAAATAATAACTTAACACAATTATAGAATGCCACAAAAGAATTACACAGTTATAGAAAACCACATAAAAATACAAATAAAAACAATAAGTTGAAATTTATTTTCAAACCAAGTTTCAATCAAATTTTTATTTTTTACTTTTATAAGATAATGCAAAGAATGTAATATTAATTGTATGGGGAAATGAGAAATAGCAGGGGTGCTTTATTGAAGTTTTGAGATGCGAAGAGATTGATTGTTTGTATTATATGGTTTATAAAAAAGGGTCAACGGAAAGTTACTATGTCTCAGGTAGCTTTAAAAATTAAGTACACTAAGTGTTAGTAAGAAGAAGAAAAAAAAAGAAACCGGTTTGAATCATATAAGTTATATATAGTGACAGGGCCTTCCCAGAGTTTTTTTAGAGAAGTATTTAAAAAAAAAAGAGTTTGTTTCAGAATAATTTTATTAAAATATACTATAACAACAACAATTTTGACTATGAGAAAGTATTAATAAATCGTGTATGGCTACTAAGAAGTCGTGTATGACTACTAAGAAGTCGTGTATGGCTGAAGTCGTCTTTTTGGGAGTTTTTTTAAGAATTATAATGTTAAAAATGATCTTTGTTTTTCTTTGCCAAAGTCAAAAGTGTTTTTAATAGCTTGTAAGTGTCTTTTTAAAAAATTAAAGTGCATTAGGGTCTGTCCATTAATAATGTGCACAAAAAAGGAGAGAGGGGGAGATCAAAAAAAGTTGAGGTCAACAATTTTTACTTTTTAAAATAAATTTAACTTCTTAAAAAAAGAGAGAAAAAGATGTTTTTTTATCCATTTTGATTTTTTTTGGTTAGTTAGGGAGGGGGGGGGGGGAGGAAGTAATCAAATGTTGGCGTAATTTTATAGCGGGGGTCTCTGGAAGTTTGAAAACTTCTTGACAAGCGGAGGGGAGGTAAATATCGCCAAAAAACTGTTGATATATATAATGGACAGCCCCTTATAATATTATTTTTTTAAATAAAAAAAGTATTCAAAATCTTAAAAAAAAAAAAAATAGTTTAAATAAAATTGCAATAAATAAATAAATAAATTTAAAAAGAATAATAAAATAAAAAGATAAAAATAAAAATAATCAAGTACGGTAAAAAAAAATATATATTTATTACCGTGCATAAACTATTTTAAAATACTAAAAAACTCAAATTATGCATAAATTATGCCTAATGTTTTGCATAAATAAGCACTTGAAATAAATTTTGAAATAAATTTTGTTTGAGATGCCCAGCCACCGCCGTTTGACTCTAAAATGTAAAAACTAATTAGAAAAATAACTCAAGATGCAAGCAGAGTTGAAAATAAAACTAGATCGACTGCTCTGCGCTCAAGCACTTTAAAAAGTAAACCGACCAACCCATCTACAAATTTTTAAACAAATCGCCTGCTCCATTGATCTATTAAATGTTCTATTTATTTTCTATTTAAACAAGTCGCTTGTTCCATTGATCTTATAATGTTTTATTGAACTAGTTTTTTGATTTTTGGTGAGATTTAATAAAGCTTCTAGACTTGAATAAACGCACTAATCTCAAAAATAATAAGTTATTATTTAAATGAATATTTTGAGACTAATGCGTTTATTCAACTCAAACTGCTTTATTAATCTTAGTAAAGCAAATCAACCTTGAAAGATGATTGAATTTAATTTTAAATAGATTTAAAAGTTTTATGCTCTTTCGCTTTAATATTTATTTTGTAGTGTCTGAAAAAAAAACTTATATTAAAAGAAAAAGAAAAAAAAAACTTTATAATAATATAAAACAGTAAAAATAGAAATAAAAGAGTAATTAGTTATATTACAAATATGAACCGCTGAAGCGAAACGGATTAACTCCCTAAAAAATAAATTCCGGTTTTAATACATTTCAACACCACAGTTAATCTAATTCAATACAAAATAACCCCAGAAGTTAAAATATTTTAAAACATGACAAATTGGATTAACCGGGGGAATAATTTTTTGAAACCCAACTACAATAAATTACCCCCTTTAATATGTATGTTATATAACTTAGCTTTATTAAATTAAAAAAGAGTTATTTGTCTTGTTATATGAGGAGTATTTATGCATACATACATATACATACATACATACATACATACATACATACACACACACACACACACACACACACACACACACACACACACACACATATATATATATATTTATATATATATATATATATATATATATATATATATATATATATATATATATATATATATATATATATATATATATATATATATATACATACATATATATATATATATATATATATATATATATATATATATATATATATATATATATATATATATATATATATATATATATATATATATATATATATATATATATATATATATATAAATTTAATAAAGCTAAGTTATACAACATACATATTAAAGAGGGTAGTTGCGTTTATAAAAATTATTCCCCCGGTTAATCCAATTTTTCATTTTTTAAAATATTTTAACTTCTGGGGTTATTTTGTATTGAAATAGATTAACCGTGGAGTTGAAATGTATTAAAACCGGAATTTATTATATATATATATATATATATATATATATATATATATATATATATATATATATATATATATATATATATATATATATATATATATATATATATATAAAACACAGACTTATTATTTAAAACTGTCAATTTTTGCCAGAAGTTTGGTGTTCATGCTCTTTGAACCTTGGACCATCGATCTAACTTTGTAAACGGATTTTTAATGAGAATAAAATATCTAGAGTTGAATAAAAGCAATGATTTCAAATAGAATATGTTATTATTTAAATAAATGTCTTGAGATCGACTCGATTATTCAACCCTAGCAGCTTTGTTAATCTGGCTAAAGTAAATCTAAAGTGATCTAAAATGGCTTTGTTAACATTTGAAAATGCTGTATTTCAAAAATGCTGTATTATTATTAAAAATTGTTGTTATTAATTTTGCTTTGGTATTTATTTTGATACGTTTGAAAGAAAAATTTATCACACAAAAAAGGAAAGTTCATCTATAAAACGAAATAAATATTAATATTATAAAAAAAACCTTAATTTCATTTGATTAAATTATAAGTATTAAAAACTTCTTTGCTGGTGTAGCGATACGGATTACCTAGAAAATCAAAATTTGCTATTAAAATATTTTATCTCTATGATAAATCAACACAATTCTAATTTAATGCAAATTAATTAATTAAAAAACATTTTAAAACACGGAGAAATGGATTAACCGGGGGCATAAATATTTCAAATCCCTACCCTTTAAGTAAATATATCACCCACTTTAATATATGTGTTATATTATTTAACTATAATACTTGAATAATTATTAAAAAAAACACAAACACAAACACTCAACTCAGGACAATCTTTCGTTTGACATATTAAGTAAATTTTCTGAAATTTGTTATATGATAATGCCTTCTTTTGGAAGATTTTATTTTTTATTTTTAACCCATTTTTCATTTAATAATTACGTAAGATAATTACGTAAATATCGTAACTACGATGCCTTTTAAGCATTTATAAAAATCCAGAAACTGATAATATGATGAGGAAGACTGTATTAAATTGTGTTAAACAGTTTAAGTCTTTTTTTTTGTTTAATAGTTATTTGGCATAAAATATTAAACTATTTTAATCTAATAAGCAAAATGATACAAACAAAAAGATAATGATGATACAAACAAAAAGATAATGATGATGCAAACAAAAATATAATGATGATGCAAACAAAAAGATAATGATGATACAAACAAAAAGGTAATGATGATACAAACAAAAAGATAATGATGATGCAAACAAAAAGATAATGATGATACAAACAAAAAGATAATGATGATACAAACAAAAAGATAATGATGGTGCAAACAAAAAGATAATGATGATACAAACAAAGAGAAACCTCTCAACCAAAGTTTTTTTTTAATAGTTATTAATAACTACTAAAAAAAAATTTTAACAAACTAATAAATAAATAAATCATTAACTAGTAAACAAATAAATCAAAATTATTAAACTTCTTTAGATATCTCCCAGTAATTGACGATTTTTATCATACAAAGCCTTTACTCAGGGTTGTTTACTCAGGGTTGTTTACTCAGGGTTGTTTACTCAGGGTTGTTTACTCAGGGTTGTTTATTCAAGGTTGCTTACTCAGGGTTGTTTACTCAGGGTTGTTTACTCAGAGTTGATTTTGTACTTGACTTTAATAAAGTCAACAATAAAATATCTTTTGAAAATTTTTATTAAATAAGATTGACTGCTCATTAGTCGTAGAAGCTGTATATACGCATCAAAAAACATTTTTGAAAATAGTTTAGCAAAATTTAGCTATACTTCTTCGAAAGAAAATAAGGAAGTATTATGGGTTTGGAAAAAGATACAATGATGGAATAACTGATTTATTACGTTTTTAATCAGGATTTCGCAGTTTATAAAACAATTAAAAGTATCATTTAACCCAAGCCTCAGCGTGGCACTCATTGCAATCGGCTTCGTAAATGCCGTCGGTTAAAAAATACCTCATGGTAATATACTTAAATATCCAAACCATTGTGAAATCGAGATTTAGGTAATTTAGAAATATTTCGGAAAATGTGTCTCATTGTTAAAAAATTTAAAAATATAAAAATGCAGTTGAAACCAGTCAGGGTTCCAACTGTACCTGTAACAACTGAGACAGAGCGAGCAAAAATGAACTGTAAGCTTTACATAAGGACCATAAGGTATTTTAAAAAGCTTGTTTAAAATTAAAAAAGGCCTCTTTACTTGTAGCTTTTGAAAAAGAGAAAGATCTGTTAAAAGTCAAAAACGATTGATGAATTGGATGTTTATTTTATTAATAATCAAAAAGTAGTAGATCATAGCAGCAAATATTCACATTATTTAAAATCACAATTGTTGATAAAAAATACATATAAACGCCATCTTATGTTTGCAGAAGAATAAGCTAATAATATAAAGTTTCTACTTAACTTAGAAAGTCCTCACAACAATCCACAATCACCTTAATTTTTTTTTAAGTTGTTAAGGTGCTCCAAGAAAAACTAAGAGTTTTATCACAAAGCACCTTGGAAACTAAAAAACTAAGAGTCTTATCACAAAGCATCTTGGAAACTGAAAAACTAAGAGTTTTATCACAAAGCACCTTGGAAACTAAAAAACTAAGAGTCTTATCACAAAGCATCTTGGAAACTAAAAAACTAAGAGTTTTATCACAAAGCACCTTGAAAACTAAAAAACTAAGAGTTTTATCACAAAGCACCTTGGAAACTAAAAAACTAAGAGTTTTGTCACAAAGCACCTTGGAAACTGAAAAACTAAGAGTCTCATCACAAAGCATCTTGGAAACTAAAAAACTAAGAGTTTTATTACAAAGCACCTTGGAAACTAAAAAACTAAGAGTTTTATCACAAAGCACCTTGGAAACTGAAAAACTAAGAGTCTCATCACAAAGCACCTTGGAAACTAAAAAACTAAGAGTCTCATCACAAAGCACCTTGGAAACTAAAAAACTAAGAGTTTTATCACAAAGCACCTTGGAAACTAAAAGACTAAGAGTTTTTCTTCGAGCACCTTACAAAGCATCACAAAGCATCTTGGAAAATCAATTTAACTAGGAAGTTTACACCTCTTTAACAATGTCTTTAAAATACGTTCTTTACAATTGGAACTTATCGAAAACGGTTGCTAAGTATTGAAAACAAAAAAGTTATCCACAAAAGCAGCCTATTACTATACTTTAAGCCTATAAAAGCAAGACAACATCCACACATCTTTATTGTCTACCATTCAAAAAAAAAAACTTAAAATTTACCAAAAACTAATCTAAAATGGTCAGCAAAAACAAAACTTCTAGCAGACAAAACTTGTGCTGCATAGCATGACGCAGCGGAAACTTTATATATAGATTTTAGTCTAATATAATTAGATTATTAAAATGAAATAATGGATATAGATTAAAACACTATGTAACAAATTTTCATTTTTGTTCTATTTCTGGATTGAAAGTGTGTTTTCGCAACCCATTAGGCCTAGAACAGAAAAGAAATTGCTGTTATTCCAGAAAAACACATTCTGCTTCTACAACTGAGACAATGAAATTTAAAAAAACTCGTGTTTTCAAGAAAACACATTCTCGATTTGCTTTCAATGCCGAGCTTACTCCTATAATATCACAACTGCTAGAGTTGTCCAGATGTTCCTACAATTCTCCTAAACACTCTATAACATTCAAAAAACTTCTAGAACTTTCGAGAAGCTCTCAGAACTTTCTAGAACGTTCTTGAACGTTCCAAAAGTAGCTGAATAAAAGCACAGGTGTCTCGAACCAAGATTCCGGTTTGTGTTATTGCAGACTGAAAGGATAACGATTCGTAGTTGAAGAGAAGTTATTTATTTGATATAGCAACAAAACGTTGTTTATGTCGAGCTGATTCATCCTGCAACGTGTGCGGGCAATTCATAAAAACAAGAGCAAAAAAGGACTCCCTGGAAGCAAGTTGTATAATGTGCAAGGCCTTCAAGGCATTGGAGACCAAGACAAATCTTGGGCACGGCATTTCACATGTAAATATTGCAAGAATACACCAAAAGAATACACCCAAAGATAAACTGAACAGTTACTTTGCACTTAGATTTTTAATTTATTTTGATAAAATTTCAATGCTTTAGATCTAATTCATTTCAAGGAGTTACAAAGTTTTATCATATGTTTTGTACTATAGGTAAATACGTGTATAATCTTTAAATCGTTCCATTTTTTGAAACTTCCTGTCCTAAAAATATTGTAATTCTTATGTATTATTATGTGCTATGTTTCAGGTTGGTACAAAGGAGAGAAGCCATAAAGTTGGGAAAGCCATAAAGTTGGCTTTCCCACGATAGGGAAAGCAAACTTTATGGATGTATGTTTTCTATGCTTACAAAAGCCAACAGAGAGATGATGGAATTTAGACTTAAAACAGTCAACTGTTGGCTGAAAAGCATGCTGGCTTATTAGCGTGTCTATTCATTGAATCTTTTTCTAAACATCATGCAGTAGTTCTTACCTGCTTTAGAAATATTCTTGAATAAAACTACTCTTCAAAGATGGGTTCAGATTCTTTTACCTGAATCTCCAAAATACAATCATCACTCAAAAGACATGTCATTAGACATAAACAAACTTTTTGTGTGGTGATTATAGAGGAAAAAGGTGCCTACTTTTTTATTTTTGAGAACTGTATATTATGTTACCAATTATTTATATATCAAAAGAATTTTGTTTTGCTTTTCAGTAAGCTTATCCAGCAATGGATAATCTCTTACAGAAATATTCCATGGAAATCCATGAGTATTCCATGGAAAACTCATGGAGTTCTATGAGTAAACTATGTTTTTTCCATGAAAAACGGAAATTTTATGAAATTGCCATGGAAGAAATGAAAATTGAAATCCCATGGAATTTCCATGGGTGAGCCATGGTTTTTTTTCCATAGCTCATGTTGTTTGTATAGTCATGGGATTTACAAATGCGCTTTTAATGATGCCGTCATAACTCTACGATTTACGACGGCATCATTAAAAGCGCTTTTTTTTTCTTAAAGGATAAACATATTTGGTGATGCAGCAGCAGTAAGAAGACAAAGACTATACGAAGTAGTTTATTTGAATGTTCAACATCTTTAAGCGTAAGTGATATACTTCAATTTATGTGGTTATGGGTTTCAGAGGTAATTGCTACAGCTGAGTTAGTAGGGATAAGCCAACCAACTTCAGTTTAGTGGTATTAGTATTTTAGAGGCATCTGCTCATTTAAAGCTTTAAATGTTTCGACTGTAAACCAGCTGGGAGGTCCAGGATACATAGTTAAATCTGATGATTCTTTATTTTTCAAACGCAAGTATAATGTGGGTCACAATGTTGAAAAGCGTTGGAATTTCGGGGCTTATGACACAACAACTAAAAAAGGTATTTGATTTGAATAGAGGATCGGACTCCGAATACATTAGTACTTTTAACCCTATAATAGTCCCGTGTTGTTTTTAAAATACGGTCACTATTAGCCCAGCATTTTTTTTGAAGTGGTCTCTAAATGTCCCGTGTTTTTAAAATCATCGTATTTTTTTACTAATAAAATAAAAAAAGTTTTTTACTATTTTAAACATTATTAAACACTACAAAATGTTATTATTCAAGTTTAAGAATATATAAATAATATTACTTAAACACAAAATTTTAAAAATGTGTTCACTAATATTCACTTTTTGTATGATAATTGGAAAAACATGGAACTGCACGAAGTCCTACATTGCATTATATTTTCGAACATTGTGTTTGTAACACGACACAATGTTCGAAAATATAATGTAATGTAGGACTTCGTGCACACATCTTTTTTAAACATTAATCTTTTATTATCATTTTTAATAATCATTAATCAAAGTTATCTTTTCATTATTGATTCATCAAATGATTCATCAAAAAGCTGCCTTAAAAATTTTTTATTAAATATATATATATATATATATATATATATATATATATATATATATATATATATATATATATATATATATATATATATATATATATATATATATATATATATATATATATATATATATATATATATATATATATATAGTCGTGTGCAGTAAAATAGTAGTGCGTATTTTATAAAATTTTATAAAATAATTTTTTTTTTTTTTTGAAGCTCTACATTAGTATTTTGTGGCATGACCTTTATTTGTAATAACCGCCAAGCATCTTCGTTGCATGGAATTAACAAGATTCTGACATCGTTTGACACATATATTTTGCCATGCTGACTTTACTACGCCCCACAATTGATTGCAACTTCTTGGATTATTTTCAGAAATTGCTTGTTTAACATCAACCCACAAGTTTTCAATCGGATTGAGGTCGGGGGAGAGTTCTGGCCACTCCATCACATCGATTTTGTTCTTATTAAACCACGATTTGGCTAACTTGCTTGTATGTTTGGGATCATTATGTTGCTGGAACAAAAATTTTAACGGTATTTCTTCTTCAGCATAAGGCAGCATGATCTCTTCAAGTATTATTACATATACAAACCGATCCATGATACCTTCTATGCGATGTATAGGCCTAACACCATAGTAAGAAAAACCCATATCATTATTTTTGAACCTCCATGTTTTACGGTCTTTAATGTAAATTGTGGCTTATATGCTGCACCCGTTGGTTTTCTAACATACTGTTTACGAATATGGGAACCAAAAATTTCAACTTTGCTTTTATCAGTCCACAAAACATTTCGCATTTTTTCTTAAGGCCAAGAAGCATGCATACGTGCAAATTTTAAATGATTTTTGATATGTCTTTTACTCAAAAGTGGCACTTTTCTAGGTGTTCTTGCATTTAAATCGGCATCTATTAATCTTCTTCGAATAGTTGAGGTATTAACATTTAATTCTAGCCTTTCTTTAATTTTTCTAGAAGTAATAAATGGCTCCTTTATTGCTACAATACAATACAACGATCTATTGCGGTAGTTGATCTTTTATTTCCACGTTTTTCTGGTTTGGGTTTCCATTTTAAAACATTACAAATCATTGTTGGTGAGCATCCAACCAATTCTTGTATTTGTTTGTAGGTTTTACGATGATTTTTAAGATTTATAATTAAATTACGAACTTCTTCAGTACAATACTTAGAGCACCCCATGTTTCTATAAAATTTCAAAATTTTAGTAAGTGTATAAATTTATCTAATATCAAAATTAATTACTTCCTTATTACTTATTATTAAGAACTAATAATAATTAGAATTTAATAAGTACAGCAATTATTACACAAAAATTAATTTGTCACTACTATTTTATTGCACAGTCTAAAAAAAAAATACGAATGACCTTCAATCGTTAATATTGAAATTTAAAACCATACAGTGCTGCAATTATTTTTCTTAAATTTTTTTTTATACTATTATAATCACAACATTTAGTTTATGAACAATAACAATAAAAAACAAACAATAGAAAAATATACTTTGATATTCAAAGTTTGTTGATAGAAAAATAAAATACGCACTACTATTTTACTGCACACGACTGTATATATATGTGTATATATATATATATATATATATATATATATATATATATATATATATATATATATATATATATATATATATATATATATATATATATATATATATATATATATATATATATATATATATATATATACACACATATATATACTCATAATATTAAACTGAATTTAAATAAATTTCAATAATGACGACAACAAAAACCGGGTTGCATAGTTAAAAAAAAAAAGATATTCTAAACTATTGATTTCTAAATAAAAATCGATAAAAAGGCGTTTTTAGTGCAATTATATATATTATATAACCAGATGTCTAACTTGCGGGATTTTATTGGACAAAAAGTGAAGCCGGTTTTTTTTGTTTATAAAAATAGTCCGCCATTTATAAAAAGGGCAAAAGCTGAGGAATAAAAGTTAAAAATGCAATTCAAAAATTCCCAATAAATTAAAGATAATTCAAAAACAAATTTTAATAATTATAAAATACTTATAAAAGTTTTTTTTATTAGCCTATGTTTATTTAAAAGTACTTTAACTCATAAAAATGCTTCAAAAGCGCCTTTTGGTTCATTTTTCTATTGAAAACTTCAATCCGTTTTTAATCGAAAATAAATTAAGAAATCATAAATTATTATTTTATAAGTATTATAATTTCCGCCTAATACTTTTGCGTAAATAGTATTTAAATTTATAATATATTTACTTCATTTAAGAAAAGAAAATTTCAAAATATTTATTCACAAATTTAATCCGCCATTTGTAAAAAGGGCAAAAAAGTGGTTTCATTTTTCGAATCAAAGTTAGACTTCTAGTTATATCATTGTTTAAGCGTAATTTTTATCAGTGTAATTTTTTAAACTTTAACATTAAATTAAAGCACTTTGCTCAAATTTTTAGGTCAATGTTTTTAAATGATACTTAATCAGCATTAAATTCTCTATCGAAATCAATCATAAAATGGTAGGGTTAAGAAACTGAAAAAGCGCCGTATTTAGGGAATATAATGAGTTTAAAAATAAATATTTATGGAAAAATTTTAATATGTTCAGGCCCTGGATTTAAAACTGTTAACACCTATACATAACTTTTTTTAGTGTTTTTTGTAAATTTTTAACTTGTCACAAAACATTTCTCAAGTAACACTATGTGAAATAGTAAAATTTTATTACAAATAATAAAGCCTTAAAAAAAAACTTAGTTAAAAAAATGAAATTTCTACTTATTTTATTTCTAATATCAGTAGTACAGGTGTAAATGATGTAATTTTATATTTGTAATTGTTTATATTTGGTTTGTAAATTTAACTGTCTTGTTTTTAGTCTTACTATTGAATCAAAATGTCTTGGTCTTGGCATATACAGTCTTTACGACTCTGGATATTATCATATTATAATGCATTATAAAATGCATATATATATTTATTTTTTATATCTTTAATTATTTTTATTTTTATTTTTTATTTTTATTTTTGCCGTTTAATATTACAATAACTAAATATATTTTACAATTTTTTACATTAGTAACGACAGGACTTCTAGAAGATCATGAGGATCTTGTCATGAAGCCCTTTATAATATATGGTTAACTTTTAATAAAAATACAATGTCTGTAGTTAAATAATAATACACCTCTATGCAAAAATTTTTAAAAACCAAGATAAAATGTTAAAAAGCCAAGATAAAATTTTAAACCAAATAATATACAAAATAAAACAACAACAAAAACAAAACAAAAAAAAGGCAATTAAAAATAAATCAAGATATTTTCAATTAAAAATATAATTTTTTTAAGTTTCTGTTTGAATGAAGCAAAAGTCATTTGGGTTGAAAAATCAAAATTTGGTAAGACTATTTTGTTCCAGAGATAAGGACCTCGGTAAGAAACAAAAAACTGGTCTTTGCTTTTACGACAAAAAGGGGCAATAAGGCTGTTATTAATTCGAAAATTATATTTGTTTTTAGGTTTCATACAATAAAAATTTTGTAATACATTTGGCGACAAATTTTCTCTACATTTAAACATGAAACATAAAATATTAAAAACATTTAGTTGATATACATTTAAAACATTCATTTCTTTAAAAAGTTGTTTTGTGTGAAAAAACCGATTTTTAAAATTTATTACGCGAGTTGCGTGTTTCTGATGAAGGTAAAGAGATTTTAGCTTTGTTCTGTGAGTGCTTCCCCACATAATATTCGCGTAGTTTACATGACAATGTATAAATGAATAATATATGTAAATGAATAATATGTGTTAACTGATGTTTACCTAATATATTTCTTGCTTTATAGAGAATTCCGATGCATTTAGCAATTTTATTGGAGGTATTATCAATATGATTTCTCCAAGATAGGTTTTGATCAATATATACTCCAAGAAATTTAATAACTTTTTCTCTTTTTGTTATTATATTATCAATTAGAAGGTCTGGCATGATATGGGTCAGTTTCTGGTATTTAAAAGGTGGATAAAAAAGTGTCCATTTAGTTTTTTCTATATTTAGAGACAATCTATTTTGTTTAAACCAAACAGAAACTTTTTTTAATTCATTTGTCATATTTGTAAAAAGCATATTAATATCTTTATGAGTCAAAAACAAATTTGTGTCATCTGCAATATTTATTGTTGTTAAATTTGATGACTTATGAAGATCATTTATGTATATTAAAAAAATAAGAGGACCAAGTATGGATCCTTGTGGAACACCACATGTTATATTCATTAATAGATGAGATATAGAATCTTTATTGTAAACAAACTGTTTACGGTTAGTAAGATAACTTTCAAACCATAATAGGGTTTTATCTTTAATACCATATGATATTAGTTTTTTTAACAGGATTTGATGATTGACGGTATCAAATACCTTGGACAAATCAATAAACACTCCTAGTGTAAAACAAGAGTCTTTAAATGAGTCGGTTATATTGCGCGTAAGTTGAAGATGCTCGGTTGAATTATTTTTTTTGAAACCAAATTGGTTTTCGTATAGAATTTTATTTTCAACAAGATAAGAGTAGATTCGGTTGTACATTATTCTTTCTAAAATTTTTGAAAAAACTGTAAGAACTGAAATAGGGCGATAATTTGTTATATTTGTACGATCCCCTGTCTTGAAGATTGGAGTTACTTTCGCTATTTTTAGTTTATCTGGAAAAGACCCTTGTAAAATGGATGCTCTGAAGATTTTATAAAGAAGATCTTTTATAACATCGTATGAATCAATCACAATATTTGTGTTAATATCATCATACCCAGTAGCTTTATTTCGTTTTAATGACTTAAAAGCAACCTCAAATTCATTAAAAGCTAACTCAGTAAAATTTAGATTAGAACTTATTGATGTTTCGAACTCATCAACAGATTTATCTTTAATAAATGAAATACTATCGCTTAATTTTGTCCCGACAGTGGAGAAAAACTTGTTAAATTCAAATGCAATATCATTTGGGTCATTTATTAATTTGTTTTCAATTTGTATAAAATTTGGGAGTAAATTTTTATTTGGTTTAAGTTTTCCAGACACCTCCTTCATGATTTGCCAGACGCGTTTTGAGTTGTGCTTATATTTATTAAGCAAGTTTGAATAGTAGTTTTTTTTTGCATTTTTGCGAAGCTTTTCAAATAAGTTTTTATAAGTTTTATAATTTTGTTTATGTTTTTTTGATTTTGATTTTAGGTATTTAATGTATAGCTTCTGCTTAATTTTTGATGATTTTCTGATACCTTTAGTAATCCAAGGAGATGACATTTCTTTATCACTTAAAACTATTTCAATTAAAGGAAGTTGGAATCATACACTTGGTAAAAAATTTTGAAAAAATTGTCGTAGATTATGTTGATATTATTAATTATTAAAGTTTTTTTACATTAAACATTAAAGTTAATATAACCCCAATCTATATGTGATAATTGTTCTCTGAAAGAATTTAAGTTATAATTGTTGATATGCCGTCTTTTTATTAATACCTTTCCCTGCTTCTTTTTTTTTAAATTAACACAAATAGAAAAAAAAATCGGGAAGTGATCGGAAACATCGGTTTTTATAATTCCCCTTTTTAGCGACTTATTAAAAAAATCGGTTGTTAAAATGTTATCAATTAATGATGATGAATGACTTGTGATTCTAGTCGGGCGATTAATTAAAGGTATTGTTCCAGTTTCAAACAAGCCATTAAAAAATTTTCTCGAACTTTGATTTTCATAATAATCAAAGGAGTTTATGTTGAAATCCCCGATCAAGTAATTTTTTTTCTTTTCAAGATCAGATTTCTTTATTATGTTATTTAGTAAAAAATTGCCAAAGTTTTCAATTCTTCCAGTTGGTGGCCTGTAACAACAGCTTATTAGTATATTTTTTGAACGCTTATTGATAAGTTTTATTGTTAAAATCTCTTTGTTTTCATCAGAAACACACATTTCGCTTCGAACTTTATATAGAAGGATTATAAAAAAAATTATATATTATTTATTTATATACTTATTCTAGCTATTGCCAAAAGCTTTGCTTACTTTGCATAACTTACAATAGTATAGCAAGTATGTCAAGTGAATCAGTTTGATTTTTAATGCAGGTACGGGGAAATCTGCGTTTTACGGAACCGAATTTTGTGCTAAAAACTATGCTACTTTTTTAGATTTTCATTTTAGCATAATGAATAATTTTAGCATAATTAGACGTGAATCATAAATTATGTCAAATTTTGTAATGGGTTGTTAATTTTTAGATAAGACGTGTTAATTGGAAAATTTTTTAGATTTTGATATCAACATAGATTATTTTTAGAAACTAGAATAGTTAAACTTTATTACTGTTAGATTTATTATTTTACTAGGGGGCCGTTTATAAACGACGTCACGCAATTTATTGCAATTTTTGACCCCCTCCCTTCCCCTCGTCACAAGTCGTCGCAAATATTTAGACTCCCTCTAGAATATTATGTCACAAAGTGGTGACCCCCTCCTCCTCTTTGATTAATGTTCATAAATATTCAACTGCTGTTCTAAATTGTCTTTTTTCTTTTTCTTTTCTTTCAAATCAGCATCTTGTTCAAATGAAAAGCGTTTCACATTTTTGTTGCTTGCACAAATCGACTAAATCAGAACTTAGAATTTCATTCTGTCTGCAATTGCAGTTGAGCTGGGGCAATTCTACATTTCTGAGCGGGCAGTACTTTGCTCAGGATCTAATTCATCATTAACAATATTGGTATCTTTTTTATCATACTGCAAATTTCAAGTTGGAAGATTTTTGTTAAACCCGAAATGTTCCTTTTTTTTGCTTGTTGAAAGAGCATTTAGTTCTTGCAACCAAATGATCCGCTTTGATTTGTAAATTTTATTAACTTTTATTTCATTCCACTTCTGAATTAATTCTACTTGACTTTGTGGTCTTTGTAGGATATGCTAAAACGCACGCGTGAAAAATACGTTCATTCTATAAATAAAATTTATCGGCGCTTACAAATCAGATGCGCCTAAAAATTAATTGAGAAACAAATTTTAAAATGTGGTCGAAAAATATTAAATACGTACGTTTAAACAGCTTCTTTTAAATATTTTTTTATATTCAGTTTTTTATCTTATATTGTTTTATGGTAAAATGGGAACTTTTTTTAGACGTTAATTTTTGTCACTACTTAAAGCGTGAATGCATTAAGTCTAATAAAAGATCTCATTGTATCATTTCGAATTGTATTTGTTTAGAATTTCGTTTTAAAAGTAAATTATATATATATATATATATAGTTTTCAATATAAATTTTTTTTTATCAAATAAAACATTTTTTGTGACGTCACGCTTCTTTAATCCCCTTGTCAAAGATAGTCACAAAAGTCTGGAGACCCTCCTTTTCCTAGATGCGTGACGTCGTTTATGGAGAGCCCCTAAATGGCTTTATTATTGAGTTTTTTGATGTATATACAAAGTACAACAAAGTTTTATACGTATAAAACTTTGTTGTACTTTGGGTATGAAATTAATGTTAAAGATATGCACTTTTTTTTTCTATACTATTCTTTTTTTTAAATATTTTGTAGCAGGGTGTCTATTTTTTGTAGCACATTTGGTCCCTAATTTTCTTTCACCCGAAATGGTCGTGGGAGACAGAGGGGCTAGTTAAACATTTTTTATATTTAATTTAAATTCAAAACTTAATTCGATTCAAATATTAATATTTATGTTTAAATATAAGAATAACTTGCTGCCAAAAAAGCGTTCCGATACTTTTACATCAGCATTTTCACAAAAATACAATCTTCGGTCTATATAATAACAAATAATAATAACAAATAATAACGTAACTAAAAACATTAAAAAATGTTTACTTTTATAAATCATTAATTTTATAAATCATTTACGTTTTTGGTACACATAGGGTGTACCAAAAACGAACTTTTTTTCCCCCCGAGGATACCTCTCAACGTTTTCCCATTTTTTGAAGTCAACTGAGGCTAAAAATCAAAAGAAAAAAAAACTCATCGCCAGGAAGGAATAGCTGTAAAATTCAAAATTCATTTGATTTTTTTGAAAATAAATGCCCGTTACATCAATGTTGAATTATTATGTAGAGAAATTTATTTTTATTTTTAATAAAGTTAATCACAATGCCTTGGTTGAATAAAATTATTATTAGTCTGATACATTTTTTTTTATAAGAATATTTTTGAAACATACTTATTCAAAATGTTAAATAAGCAGATTCAAAAATATATTTAAGCTTAGGAATGTTTTTTTGTAAGAAAGCCAAAAGATATTTTTAAGAATTCCTCCTACACGTCACATTTTTTTTATAAAAATCCTCAAACACCAACAAAGGAAAAAACAACCAATATATGATAGTCTTGTAGATGGTTAAAAAACAATAATCCAAAACCAAATAATTAATCTTTTTAATTGACCATCGGCTACTTGGCATGTTACGTTTTTACTATTGTTCAACCTTACTCTAAATATGCATGTTTTTGAGCACAATTCCATTAGTACATGTACTAATTGAATCGTGCTCAAAAAAATTAAATAGATAAATTTAATTATTCGGTTTTGATTACATGTTTTTTAGATTTTTAAGGTGATTAAATTTACTCATGTATGTTATTTAATTTAAGATATCATAGTATTTTGTAATATGAGCCGTTCTCACACAAAATATACAAATAAAGGAGAAAAGAGAAAGATACAGACCAATCCGAGAAGGCTACTGTTTCTTCTCAAGTATCCTATCAACCAGTTACCTATAAACCAGCTTCCCAGCATTTGAAATGTTCTTAGATACATACAGTTTATCAAATCTCTAAGGTCTTTGAAATTTAAATCTAATAAGCCAATTGAAGCTTGCTCTCAAAGGTTTCAAGGGAAGGATCTTATCTGCAAGGGTGGATTATGTAAAAATCCCAACCACAGACGTGCTACTTCTCTTGTAATGAATATGTGGAACAAAGCTGGTTTCGGAAAGTTTATCCTTTCTGGAGCTCCTGTCAGATAAGAAATAATGCAATTTTTAATTTAATATAAATAAAATATAAGTAAATCAACAAACATTAATATTATTAAAATGATTTATAAAAAGTAACCATACCTTGGTAATTATGAAACTTTATATAATGATTTTTTATATCATTAAGGAATAAGATTTTGAAACTCCATACTAAGTATTGCAAGCTGATCCATTTGAGAGAACTAAACTGGGATTCCAGAACTGATAGATTTACTAAGATCCAGAGAGAGTTCGTTCAGAGAGCACCAAACTCTTTGATATACGAGTAGCGAGGTTTAAGGAAAAAATCCAATCAGTCGCCTTCTTACCCAGGATGCCAAAGCGGAAGATATTCAGTTTTTTTTTAAACCAGAAATGGGTTCGAAAAATGTATATAACTGCAGAAATAGACAAAGAATTTGAAGCACCAATTAAAAATAGGCAGGATTGTTGGCAGAGAATGAAGAATATGAAGATTACAACAGCGGAAAAAGATAAAAAGAAAAGAGTTCCTAATGAAGTACATATATGATTCTGATATCAACTCATATGCATCCGAGCCAAATGCTGTAGTTTTCACAGATGAAGATAATGCCGATGAATTATTTCAAAACTTTGGTTCTACAGTAAAAGTCAAGGTAAATAAAAAATTGTTATTTGTATAAAATTTGAGTAAAAATTTTATAAAATAACTTAAGTTATTTGTATAAAATTTGAGTAAACTAAATTTAACTGCACTCAATTAGATTACAAATATCACTTCTATTTAATATTTAGATAATGATAAATATTAGACCTGAGAATCTAGTAGATTGTACTTTTGTGGTATCTGCTCGGTAGAGGGTTGGAATTCGACCTCAAACCGCGATCATTGCAGCAATGTGCAATAAAGCAGGCGTGAATCTTGAGAAAGTGTCTCCAAAAGGTCTGTTCATCAAATAAGATTTAAGAGGATTGAAGGTCTAGGTAAAAATAACTAATTGAAATAAATAATAGAATAAATAAAAATTTAATTAAATTGGTAATAAAGCTATTTTGAATATTAGGAGATCAGATATCGCAAGATATAATGGAAAGATTGAAAGGAAAAAGACTTGCCCTGTACTTCGACAGCAAAAAAATAAAAGGGATGGAGGATAATCTAAACATTACTGTTACTGTTGAAAGGATTTCTGTTAGTGTTACATCATCAGATATTGACGACACAAATTCTCCTTGGAGTAGTTCAAGCTCAATGTTCCAAGGGAGTTGATCAGGATTTAATCTTAAATCTCCTAGAGTATTACAATATTGTTGATCAGATCTTCGCCATATGCTGTGACACTATTGCTTTCAACACTAGAGTTTTTTGCTGGAGCCATTATCATCCTCACAAATACCCTCAACATTCCGTTTCTCTGGTTTCTCTGCAGGCGACAGATGTTTGAGATAAACATCTTACATTTCATCTTACTGGTGAAAAAACAAAAGGGCCCAGGAGAGCACTATATTTAAGACTTCAGAAAGCCTGGCAAAACATCAACGAGGAGGTGAATAAGATGATGGAGGTAATTAGGTTTGATTGGAATGAGCTACAGGTTTGATCGACAAATAAGGGATGCCTTGGAGTTTTGAAAAAAGGCACTGACCACAAAGACATTTAAAAGGGGCGACTACAAGAAGCTCTGCGAACTAGTTGTATTCTATATAGGAGGAGATGTACCGGGGATTAAATTGAACAAAATTAATTATATTCTTAGAAATAAATTAAATTTGCAACAGTGGAAAAATACCACTGATGTTATAAATTGGTTCTCCATAATCGAAAATAAAGTAGACTGTAAATTTATTCAATTTGACATAAATAATTTTTACCCTTCAAATAAAATTGTTTGCAAAAATTCAATTGTTTTATTTAAAACAATTGAATTTTTGCAAGTTCAATTGTTTTAAGTAAAACAATTGAATTTGCAAAAAGCCACACAGTTATTCCTGAAGAAACAATCCGTATAATAAAACATTGTAGAAAAACCTTACTTTACTTTAATAAGGAAACTTGGAAAAAGAAAAACATACGCGACTGCTTTGATGTAGCAATGGGCAGTTATGACGAAGCAGAAATTTGTGAGTTTGTTGGACAATACATTTTAGATTTATTAAGTAAATTAATCAATATAAATGATTTAGGCCTTTATTGCAACGATGGTAGTTAGTAATGCGTAAAAAATCTGGTCCACAGCTCGATAAGATTCGAAAAGATATTATAAAAATTTTTAAAAAATATTGGCTTTCAAGTCGAAATAAACATAAATTTAAAAATTGTGAACTTTCTTGATGTCACATTTAACCTCTCTTAAAATTCATACAAGCCTTTCAAAAAACCAAACGATAAATTATTGTATATTAATATTAACTCAAATCATCCACCACAAATTCTAAAACAAATCTCAATTTCAATTAATAACAGCTTAAACCAAAACTCCTCTAATGAAAATGTATTTAATTCCTTCAAAATAATATTTGAAGATGCCCTTAAAAAATGTGGTTTTAAAAATTTTGAACTAAAATTTGACCCTGAAAAAAAGAATAAAAAAAGCGTAATAAAACTAGAAATGTAATTTAGTTCAACCCCCATATAGCAAAAATGTTTCCACTAACATAGGCAAAGTGTTTTTAAAAATGGTCGATAAGCATTTTCCTCCCTCTAATAAATTACATAAAATTTTTAATCAAAATACAATTAAAGTTAGATACAGTTGCACAAAAAATATGGAAAGAACTATAAAAGGTCACAACAATGCTTTGTTAAATAAAAAAGAAATCCTAAATGAAAAAACAACAGAAAATTGTAATTTTAAACGAAAAAACAATTGTTCAATGAGTGGAAGTTGTTTATCAAAAAATGTAGTATATAAATGTGTTGTTTCCTCTAAGAATGCACCCGATAAACAATATAATGGCATAACAGAGGGTGAATGGAAAAAACGTTTTGCCAATCATAAGCTATCTTTTAAAAATAATAAATATTCAAAAGACACCATGCTGTTAAAATATATATGGGAACTAAAAGGTAAAAATGTTGATGATTTTATACTGAATTTGTCCGTCCTTAAAACAGCGCCTGTATACAACAATATTTCCAAAAAATGCATACTATGTCTACAAGAAAAATTTTAATTAATTACACATGCAAACCAAGAATGTTTTTGTTAAACAAAAAATCGAAATTAATTTCTAAATGCAGGCACAAAAATAAGTTTCTCCTAAAAAACTATAAAAATAAGTGAGCTCAAATAATAGTTACATTAAATCCCCCCTTTTTAAAAATATTTTTATAAAAAAGCATAAGTAAATCATGTCTAAAGAATTCTTTTTATAATAGTGTCAGCAAATTCCACAAATGTGTGAAAATTTACAGTAGTTAAAATATTTGCGACTTCCTGTAATTTAATTTTTTGGTATAAACTGAAGTTTTATTAATTTGATTATTCATTTATGATGAGTCTTTGTTGATGAAACACAGTGTAAAATGAAAAAAATTTTTGTTAAGTGATTTTCTACTAAGTTATATATATATATATATATATATTAGGGTGTTCCAAAAAAATGACTTTTTTGAATTTCAACTAACATTGCTTTTCATAAGGTGCCCCAACCTTGATATTACTAATAAATTTTTTTTTTTCATGATTAGATCACTCCATGACTTCCCTCAATGAGCCCAAAGGTCATTTTTTGCCCGTTTTTTGCCCATATTTCGGACTAGCTGAGGGGAGTGTTACCATTATCCAAATTAATTTTTCTTTCTTTTTTTTTTGTTGTTTTATATTTTTGAAGGAAATAAAAATATAATGTAAGCTTAATTTTTTTTTTTTTTACTTAAACAATGAAGACCAAAAAATTAAAAAAAAGGCATTTTTAAGCTTTTTTGCACTATATTAGTGTTCTGCTTATTAACAACTTTACGTATTAAAATATTTATATTTACATAATAAAATCATATTTATGATTAGTTTCTGAAGAAATTAGTTGTCAAACATAGTTCATGTTTATAAATTTATTTTGTAAACAAAGAATTCTTTACATAATCACGTTTTTTTTAATTGTTCTTTCACTCTTATATTTGTTTGATACGAGGAAGGTACTTTGTCTTTTATCCTCATTATGCGATTTATTGATCAACTCCTATTAAAGAATATTTAAAAGTAATGAGCTTGTAAAATAAATTAAGATTTTAACATAAACATTAAGGACCAAACATATAAAATAGTTACCTGAACTAGTTTTATAGCCCTCTCACTACAGTCATTTACTACTTCAAGATTATTCACAAATTGTTTGAATTCTAAGTAATAGTCATTTAGATCCCGTGTCTCAGATGGAGTCTTAAGCCACTGTACTTCAGCATTTGCATGGTTTAAGATATGAAAAATTAACCAACTCTGGTCAGTTATAAGCGGGGTCAAACTTGGGGGAGTATCATCATTAAACATAAGGGAGTTCAGTATATTTAAATTAACTTGATGTCTTTCTATGGCATAAGTTGTAGGTCTTGGGGTTGAGCACAACTTCTTGGCAATGTCACTCCGTTCTTGTACATTTTTGTCAACAAGAGACATAACTAAAATATTTGGGTCTATGTACCAGGTGTGTCTCTTTAGAGACTCTATAACAGGTTTTGCCTGGACAGGATTGATTTTTGAGTATCTCATTATCTGCCAAAGAGCTTTCATATCCTAAAGATTTTTAGACTATGAAATATTACACAAAATTTTCAAAGAAAAAAAAGTAATAAAAAGCAAAATGATTAAAAACTTTTAAAACATAGAAATGTCACCTGATATGGAGCGACAGCCGGAATTTCAGCCTTTATAAACCGCTCAGTGTAAAATACAGCTGTGAAGAATGCCATATCATTTATTTCTTTCTTCTCAAAATCTGTCAAGCTAGAAATGTTGTTTAGAAGGAGATACATTTTCAGAAAGTATATTCCCTTTGCCATAAATCTGGCATGGTGTACAGGCCCAGGTTTTCTTAGCCTGTACTGTTCATCACCAGATAAAACCATTGTTGTCAATTCCACTAACTCTAGATAATCAGACCTACATCCATCCTAAATAAGATTATTTATTTAGACACAAAACAGTACCTTACTAAACTTATTTTATTATAGAGTATTCACTTTATTCAAAATTTTAAATACCTTTTTCATTGTTTTCATTCTGATAATATTTTGAGAAAAAGATAAGGCTTCTTTGAACTGTACCTGCAGCCAGCTATCAGAAATATCTTCAATTTTTACTTTGTTTAACACAATGGAATTTTGATCAATTGAGTTCCATACATCTTTAAGCTTCTTAAACAATGGATTTTCTGGACCATTTATTTTACTGCTTGGATAAATGTTCCAGCAGTGAATAATATGTCTTTCATAGATGTGATGCCTACATGCTAGGAGAAGTAGTGGTCTATCAAGCTCTGCAGCTAATCTAATGCACACACCCTTTTTATTACCAGTATTTACAGAAGTTGTATCAAAAACGCATCGTTGTAATTTATCAAAAATATCAAATTGATGAAGAAGTTTTATGATTGTATTCTTCTGTGTTTCTCCAGTACTAGAGCTCAAATGAGGAACCCCAAGAAGCTCACTCTGTCCATCTATCCTGATGGAAACAGCAAGTCTGTCAAGTTGATGTTCTATTCCGCTTGTGAACTCCTTAACTATTTTTCCATCAAAATGGAGAATAATTGGTAATGATGAAGATTTAACAAGATCAGTAACGTGCTTTTTAATCTTTTCTCCCTCTTTAGTTACAACTTCTTCTGCAACTCTAAATGCGGTTGAAGAAGATATTGCAAAATTAGTAACATCACCTCCTGAATTAGCAATAACACTTGCCACTATTGCAGTGTGTTGTCTAACTGAAAGTCCTTCACCTATTGCTGTGAGAGCTGTTTTTTTTAAAATATTTTTTGGTAACAAAACAACAGAGGTAGATTGTTCTTTTTTTATATCTGCTACATATTCACAGTCAGAATTATTATCACTACTTGAAGAGTTTTCTAAACTGTATAGATTGTTACCATTGTTTACTTTAATCTCCATGTTTAACATGGAACACAATTTTTTGTGGGATCTCTTAATAGTGTACGTAAACCTTTTATCATTTGTTCCTATTCTTCCTATTCTATTTCCAATTTGGTCTAAGATAAACACAATATCTTCATTTTTGGCTTCGGATGCCCTTCTCCTGTCTTTAATAATATCTTCAATTAGTTCTTCTTTTTTTTTACTAATCCAAAAGCATTTTAACGTTTCTTCAAAAAATGCCTCATTCCTTTTCGTATCTATTGGGCTGTTCCTTTTGCTATTCTTTTTTAACTTGTAATAGTTGTTCACCATTTTATTAATCTTCTTTCTTTAAAATGCAAAATTTATTCAATGTTTAAAATAAAGATAAAAATAAATTTGTTGATAAATTTTAAATTCATAATTTACCTGATATTTTCCAAGGTTATGATAGGGAACCCTGCAAGATTCCATGGCCTTACCAATTTAGACATTACACAACAGTCAGCTTGTGGAGGGCATCTGAGCTCAAATGAATTAATTTCGAAATGACACCTAATTAAAACCGTTTTCTTTACTTGGGATTCAAGTTTCTTAGATTTAGGTAGTATTGCAAAACCTCTATGCCAGTAGGAAGTTTATAACATGAAAGATTTTCTCTAACTTTCTTTACTAGAAATACTTCAGCCTTATTTCGAGTAAGCTTCAACTTCTTTTTTGGTGGCATTTTACTACAAAATAACTTTTTTTTAAGTTATGTAGTTACTAAAAAGATAAATGGTAACCGAAAATATAAAATAAGTTAAAAATCAAATTGCATACACAAGGTAAAATATAATTGTTCACAAAATGAAACAATTATACGCGTATTTAAAATATAACAGAAAACACATTAAAATGGTACATAGGACAAAGGTAGTAAAAGGTAGTGAAATATAGTAAAATAAATCAATGTTTTTGAATTTTTTGATCTTCATTGTTCAAATAAAAAAACAAATTAAGCTTAACATTATATTTTTATTTTCTTCAAAAAGATAAAAAACAAAAAAAAAGAAAGAAAAATTAATTTGGATAATGGTAACACTCCCCTCAATTAGTCCGAAATATGGGCAAAAAACGGGCAAAAAATGACCTTTGGACCCATTGAGGGAAGTCATGGAGTGATCTAATCATGAAAAAAAAAAATTATTAGTAATATCAAGGTTGGGGCACCTTATGAAAAGCAATGTTAGTTGAAATTCAAAAAAGTCATTTTTTTGGAACACCCTAATATATATATATATATATATATATATATATATATATATATATATATATATATATATATATATATATATTATATATATATATATATATATATATATATATATATATATATATATATATATATATATATATATATATATATATATATATATATATATATATACATATATACATATAAATTAAAATAATTATATTAAATTATATACATAAGCTTAATACAAACATGAGATAAAATAACTGTATATAACGCTAAATTTTAAAAATATGAACATACGCACTATACATACAGTTTCTATTACGTGTAAAAGTGGAATATTGGTACGTGATAACTACAAATATTAACAATTAAGTTTAGTTTTGCTAAAATAATACAAGCGAATTTTTGCCAGATAATAATATAATCAGTTCATAAAGTCAGTTGAAGAATTATTTGACCCTTTAGATTTTGCATCTTACTATTGGCCAATCAGTCTTTTTAATATTATTTAAAAATATTAATGTATTTAACTTATTTTCAATCTCTGATTGTTCAAATAAGTCAGCATCAACGCATTGTTGAATAAGTTTTTTAACTTCTTTTAGAATCACAATATCTTTGTTCAATTTATCTGTATGTGATGCTAAAAAAAACGAAACTATTAGTAACTAATTTCAAAATACAAAAAAACAACAACAAAAAATGAGTAAAATAAGATTTAAACAAACTAAAAAAGATTTAAACTTTTAAAAATCCTCCTTTCTTTAATAACTCCTGTGCTTTAATAAATTAACAATAAAAGTTAATAAAAGTAATTTTATGCACATTTAAAAAAAACTATGAAAAAAAAATTATTAATAATCTATCATCATCAACACACAATTATAAAAAAAATATTAGCGTTTGTATATTTTGCTTTTTGCTAATTAAAAAATAAGTATGAGAATTTAGCAGTTGGATAAGGATAATTGTTAATCATTTTTGCTATATCTAGTAATTTTTTAATAAATTTTGCTAATTGTGTATTTTGTTAATTTAGTAAGGAAACCAATAACCTTTTGTTGCATTAAGTTTAGAAAAGACTTCAAGACTTTGCTACAAATTATACAAATGTAAATGTAGCTAAATTATTCAATTCTAAAACGGTTGACCAAAGGTACGTATGATGTCATTTTGATTCATGGTTTGCCAATTTGGAGTAATTTTTTCTTCTTTAAATCTTTAGAAATAAAACACGGTAAATGTTACGGTAAACGGTAACGGTCAACGGCTGTAAGTGTTCTGTACCAAGTGTTTCAATTTTTTAGGGCTGCCATTTCTACAATCTCACTGTGTTACAATATTTTGTTCCACAAATAAATAAAATTTGTTGGAAAATGACACAACGATGATGACTAAGCTTTTGTTATACGCATATAATTAGGTTAAGACTATAACTTTTGAACTGAATGAGGACACAGAGGACACAGACGTAAAAAAGACGTCTTTTAAACGTCTTACACACGTTTTTAATACTTTATCTTGAACTAAAATTTTCCAGATTTAAAAAAGTTTAAAATTTATTAACAAAATTACATTTTCTACCGTACCAAACGTATGATATAATATCAATATTTAAATTTTTACGCATTAATTAATAACATAACACCGACAATAATATATTTTAAAAATCCATAATGGTTTCTGAATCTTCTTTTTGATTAAAAAAACCAAGTAACAAACTCTTAGATAGCCTTCATCCATGATAAATCATATGATCTAAAAATTCTCGCATGGATTTCTAATATATAAATCTACAATTTCAGGTTTACAACATATATTTTCTTTTAAGTGATGCCGTAAATATAATTGTATTTTGTAAAAAACCATACATTTTGATGGTTATATTGCTTGAAATTACTATATTACTCTAATTTAAACATATAGTTGTAAACAGGAGATTAACTAGAAAGTTCTCTTTATAAGAATATTAATAGTTAAGGTGGTAGACTACTAAAAAAAAATTTTTTGTATTCAACATAATTTAGATTGATTTTTTTACTTCAAACGCAATAAAGGCATTAAAAAAAAAAATTTTTTTTTTTTTTTTTTTTAAATTTTTGGGTAAAAACAGGTGGTTTTAGGTCAAAAATATGCAAAAATCTTGGCAAAGATATCTCAAAAACTAATATAAATTTTGTTTTAGTTTTTTGCAGTTTTATTATTTATATGTAGGTTTATGTCCTGAGATAAAAATTTTTTCATGTCAAAAAGTTGGTAGTTAAACCTTCATAACCTTTAAAGGAATTGTTCGATTTTGATAATTTTTTCACTTTTAAACTACTGTATTGATCCTTTTTCCAATATATATTACAGTATAATATTTAAACAATTTGAAAATTTCACTCACTTTAGCAGAAAATATTTACAACTATGATAAAACAAACTTAAGTGATGACCCAGGCCGCAAAAAATTATGTGTCGTAGAGGCTGTTAATACCCTGAAAGAGTAATGAACTCATCAAAGTCCAATATTTCAGTCATGTTTTGTGGCAACGCTGCTGGATGTACAATGCCACCTTACGTTGTCTACAAATCAGAAAATCTGTGGTCAACGTGAACTGAAAACGTTCCCCATGGAACTAGGTATAATCGCACAAAACACGGATGGTTAGATAGTGTCACATTTGAGGAGTGGTTACTGCTCACCTTCTTCCTATGCTGAAAAAACAGACTGGAAAAAAAGTTCTTATTAGGGATAATTTATCATCACACATCAGTCAATTTTTCAAAATTACGTCAAGTAAATAACATAATATTTGCGTATTTACCACCTAACTCATCGCATTTAACACAGCCTTTAGATGTGGCATATTTTAGGCCACTAAAAAGGAAGTGGAAAACTGATTTGACTCTGTGGAAAGAATCACCTGCAGGTAAAAAATCCACAACACTTCCAAAAGGACGCTTTCCACCACTTCTAAAAAAAGTACTGGAATTAATAAAAGACACTTCTAATAAAAATTTAATATCAGGTTTTGCTAAGTGTGGAATTTATCCTTGTAATAAAGAACCTCTTACTAATCGTTTGCCACTGCAGGATCGATCATCTGTTGATCTAAGCCTTATTTCTAAAGCATTTATTAGTCATTTAAATGATAATCGTGCAGACCTTGTACCTTTAATATCAAAGCGCAAAAAGAAACTAAATGTTCCACCAGGAAAAGGAATTTGTTCAGACTCAGAAGAATCAGAAGTTGTACTAGTCAAAAATGCCCTAGAAGTGCCCCAGAAACGAAAAAAAATTAATTGTGATATCTCTAGTGCAGCTTCTAACAGTCAATATAAGTCTAGGCTGCGGGCTTTTAAATCTGATTGAAAAAATTATTTTTAAACATTAAATGCTTATATGTAGTAGTTATTTACCTACCAATTTAGTTATTGTTTTATTATAACAGAACAAAAAAAAATTAATAAAATATACAAAGTCTTTTGTATAATTTCTATTTTTCTTTTGCTTTAAATAGATCCAAAGACAATTGTTTTAACAATATAGAAGCAATTCTTTAAGTAAATTTTAAATAAGTATTTGTTTTAACATTAAGGAGGTATTCACCTAAGTAATTTGTAAGTAAATATAACAAAAAAGCACAACAAGTATACATGGCTTAAAGAAACACCAGCCCAGGGTAACATGATGCCACATTTTGAAAAACTAAAAAGTATAGCCGTTTTTAATTTTTTTTATAAATCAATAAGTTTGAGTTAAAGGTTGATATCTTTAAAAATATTTTGAGTAAAAAAAATTAAAATAAAATTTTGAATAGAGCAAAATTGATCGTTATAACTAAAAATTGCAATAAAGTGGATTAAAGTAACCCTATTTAATGGTACCTTTTTAATTACGGTACCTATTTAATGTTTATTTGGTTTACAACAAATATTTTAGTTTTATTGTACATTAGATAACTAGTGTATTAATATCTAATGTACATTAAAACTAATATAATTATTATTATAAAACTTATATGATAAATAAAAAAAATTAGTATGTATTAAAAATTAGTATATATTAGTTGTATGATTTATTGTCTAGATTGGTGAAATAGACGGTGATACTAACTGTGGTTAAAACAATAATGAATTTGATATTCATTTTTGTTATATATGCATTATAACTATTATTTTTCAAAGATTTGTAGGATTCAACAAGATTTAAATTTGTTTATTAATTTTATTCGGCGAAAGCAATTCCATAGATTAAAAGAACTCAATAATATTAGCAGCTTGCATGAAAAAATTTGCTTTTTATGGTTTAATATGACAATTCAAATAACATTAGATCAAAAAACTTGAAAACAAAACATGCCATTTTTCCATAGATTGGAAAATTATGGAATTTCCATGGGTATTTGGAATACTTTTCCATGGAAAACTTATGGTTTTTCCATGAAAACGTGTTACAAATACTCATGTTTTTCTATGTTTTTTTTGTAGTTTTTCCAAGGAAATTTTTCGTAAGGTATATCTTATTTTAGAGTAGATTTA
Organism: Hydra vulgaris; assembly: GCF_022113875.1. Classification (NCBI taxonomy): domain Eukaryota; kingdom Metazoa; phylum Cnidaria; class Hydrozoa; order Anthoathecata; family Hydridae; genus Hydra; species Hydra vulgaris. The sequence continues at coordinate 6,583,519 of NC_061156.1, forward strand.
GAGCGTTCTTTAACACACGGTTTAAAGTTGTTTTGTTATGTGTTGTATTCTGTTTTTGTTATGTGTTTTATTTTAATTATGTTTTGTGTTGAATATATGTTATGTTATTAGTGGTATGTTATTTTGCTTGTGTTATTTAGAAAAATAAATTTTTCGCATCTAAAATGGCTTTCTTACACAGACGAAATAATCTGATTGGGATTTGTACCAATGTTACCGCCTATTTGTACCATACCCCAAAAGATTTTTCTTGTGACCAAAAGTTCAAACTAATTTGTATTTTTGGACACTGGGGAAACTGAACTAAATTTAAATAAACTATATTCGATGCTCAAAAAAAAAAAAAGACCGAAACAAAAAACATAATTAATAGTTCATGATCAACATTCCATTTATCTTACAGCTGATTTTTAAAATCGGAAAACTATTTTTCTTTTAGTAAAAGACTTCGTTTTTTTTTGGTAATACTGTTATAAAAATTTTATTTCACGTGAAAACTTATTCTAATATTGCGAATGAAAGGACCTTGACAAAACTACTTGCTCCTGTCATTATTTGAAATTTTAATTGCTCCAGTAATTATTTGAAATTTTATTTATAAATGAATACATATATTTCAGGCAACAGGGGTGTTTGCCCCCTCCCCCAATAATTTTTCAAATAAATAACTTTAAAGTTAAAAAAGCAAGCGATTAGAAATTAAAATATAAAAGAAAAAACGGATAGAAAAGAACTTGGTATTCATATTTTAGAAACTAACTTGTTATTTGTATTTTCGGTTCCTTTGTCAAAAATTTTTGACGTACTACCATTTGACCTACCCAGTAGTATTGCCCCCCTTCCTCCTTACAGTGACGGATTAAGACTTTTCGGAGCCTAAAAATATAATTTTTATTTCTACAGGCCTGTATTTATAAATGCATTAAAATTAAATACATGAAATAAATTATTAAAAAAAAATATTTAAAAAAAAGAGTAATTTTTTTCAAAAGTGCATTAAACCTTATATAGCTTTTAATTAAACCTTATATAGCTTTTAATTAAACCTTATATAGCTTTATACAAAAAATTTTCAGAACAAAAGTTGAATATAAACATTTTGAATATTAACAAAAATTTCAAAAATTTAAAACTGTTATTAAACGATTTGATTCGAATTTTTCTCACTAAAGCGTTCTTAAAAACAGTGGATAAAACTCATTTTAATATTGACTAGTTACAAATCAGTTCGCCAACAGCGACGATCGTGGTATAAAAATTTTTATATAGGTCTCAATTATTTTACGTAACCTTCACAGAGTCAACGAATGAAATTGTAAATTGTTACGCATTGAAATAGTTAATTAATTCTATTTATAAACATCCAGCTGGTAATTAAAAAAGTTATAAACCTATCTACGCAATTTCTTAACCAAAAGCGGAGATAATTTTACCATAACTGCTGACTTTAATTTAAATCTATTTAATCGTGTTTTAATAAAAAAACACGCAAACCAACAAAAATATTTAAGAGTTCTTAAACATAATTTGATTATGTAATAACTAATCATTTTCATAAATGCAACATTGGTAGGGCAGGGTTGTTAAAAGTGAACATCGGAAAGAAGTGAACCGTTGTGCGTCTAGACCCAAATTTTTTCAACATGTTTTTTTTTTATATAGAAAATTGCTGTTAAGATTATTCAACTTTTTAAGGTGCGGACACCGCCAAAAGTTGTAAATTAGTAAATTTTTTTTTTCCAGTGAAAAAGTAACTTTCTTTACATTTTGAAAGTTCTCTAAAGAACATGCTGTAATTTCATTTTAGAAAGTTTCAGAGTATTTTTTGGCAATTGCGCGGTTTCTTTTTTCAGTAGTTCTTAATTATTTTAATTGTAATTACGTATTAGGTGTTTTTTTTTAATGTCAATTTTACGGGTAGTTATTTTATATAAATTTATTTAAAATTTTTGTAAAGATGAGTTGAACTCAGAAAGAAAGATAAATCATTTGAAAGTTTTGTTTTGAGCGAGAAAGTTTTACAAGCTAAACGTACATAATTGCAAAAAACTGTTTATTTACAAAAAACCTAGCTTCGAAGAATATCTTTTGATTGTTTAATAAAAATACAAAGACGCAATATACGTTACCTTGCTCCTTAACTAAGCAATCGACGTATTGTCTATTAATTATCTCAAATTTAATGGTGCAGAATCGACAGCTATGATAGACACGTGATGTTCAAAGATAAATAAATCAAAACTTGTAGTCAAATAAATCATGATAAATCCCAGAGTCCTCTAATGGTGGTAACTTTTGAAGGAAAAATTCATCAATGTAATGGATCAGCGGTTGTTACTGTTGAGTTTGATGATATCCAAGTACAAGATGAAGTTATTTTTGTGGATTTTCAATCGTTTGGAGTTGGTACGATGTTTGGAATGAGTTCCATTAAGTTGCTAGGAGAAATTTTTATTTCCCCATCTGGAATGGTAAAGTTTGGGTTCAGCTCGTGTAGAATGACAGTCTCAAACAGTTGTAATTTAGATGACTCATGGACTAGACTTCAAAGAAGATAGTCAAATAACTTGATATACTTGGATTAGTAGTTGCAGAGGCTGAATCCATTTCTAACATACAGAAGAGAACCGGACTCTTTGGAGTAAATCGTTGGTTAACCCTTTAACAGCCCCGTGTTTTTTTAAAAAACGGTTGCGATTAGTCCATCTTCTTTTTTTTTAAAGGTCTCTAAATGTCCCGTATTTTTAAATTCATTGTGTTTTTTTACAAATAGAATAAAAAATGTTTTTACTATTTTAAACATTATTAAACACAACCAAATGTTATTATTCAAGTTTAAGAATATATAAATCATACTACATATACATAAAATTATAAAAATATATTCACTAACGTTCACTTTTTGAATGATAAAAAGTTTTCCCGATTGTTGGGGAATGCGCATTAGGTTTCGAGATGCCTATTATCCAGAAGTAAATGGAGTTGTTGAAAGAAACCATCGTACATTTAAAAGAACAGTAGAAAGATCAAAAATGTCAAAACCAAAGCAGCGTATTGGTACAATGTTTTAGTCTAAAAAATAAAACAAAAGGTCTGTTGAGAAAATATACAGTTATAAAATTAATGTGAAAAGTAATGATAACCTTCCAACAAAAACTGACACAAACGAACTGTTTAAAAATGACATAAACGTATGGTTAAAACCATAAAATGCTAAGTGCCAAATGCTAGTTCGAAACATTTCAAAACAAATTGTAGAAGTTTATGGGGTTCCCGCATCACGTATAACGTATTTGATCTCAAAACGACACTCAAAATTATGCAATACTCCTAAAGTCGAAATAGAAATAAACACGGACAATGGTTTTACGCGTAATAACGCGTAAAACCATGTCGAGCCAAGCAAAAGTGTATTTAAGACAAGCAAAGAAGATTTGCTAGAAACAAACGTTGAAGCCAAAAATAGATTTCAAGAAACAGAAGAATCCCCGCCACGAAATACTCGAGAACAGCGCATGTCCCAATATTATGCCGATTATTATTTGTATGATCCTTAAGGATCAAGGAGGGGTATAGTTTCAATGTAAAGAGATCCAGATGTTACTTGGTTCCTTTTTTTTTTAATAGTTCATATATATTATATTTGTAATTATGTATTATGCAGTTTTTTTAATGTCAATTTTTATGGGTAGCTAGTTCATATAAGTTCATTTAAAACTTTTGTAAAGATGAGTTACATTCAGAAAGAAAGATTAATCATTTGAAAAGAAAAGAAGTTTTGTTTCGAGCGAAAATTACACACGCTAATTATTTCGAGAAATCAGATTATTGAAAAGTAATTAAAAAATAAAATAGCATCTACGACTGACTTGCACATAAAATAAGTTTTAAGTTTTGTTTTCTTTGTATAAACATCAAGTTTAACTATGATTATTTCAGAATAAAACTCATGTGAGACTCGTATGAAACTCGCGACTTTATTGTAAAGTTTAGTGTTTTAATGCCTCAAATGCATAAAAATCTACTTTTAAAGTAAAGATAGCAAAGATTTCCAAACTTCCATTTGTAATGCACCACTGCTATCGGAAAATTTGTTGATGAAAATACTAGATTGACTACAAACTATTATATTAAAAGTGTATTTGCAAACAAACAAGAGGGTTAGGACTATTGTAATTGTAATGAAAACAATAACAATAACAATAACTATTGTTATTGTATTAACTTAATTTAGAAACAACAACAGTACTTGTGATTTACAACTATTGTAATACAGTAAATCAAATAACAATAAATATTGTATTGCAATTTATCTTTATAAAACAATAATAACATCTGAAAAAATGTATTGTAATGACCCACTACAATGACAATAAATATTGTATTTTAATTCGTCTTTATAATACAATAACATTGTATTGTTATTGTAACAAAAAAAATTATTTTAGTGTCAAAATTTAATAAATGTTTTAACAGTCCAGTCTCCGAGATAAGTGACCTTGAAATAGGGTACAACTAATATATATGTATTAATTCTGTTTCTTTTTTATTTGCTGAATATCACTTGTCCTCATTGCAAACTTTTTATAGCTCTATAAGAGTGAGTTTAATCGGGCCGGTATTTCTTTTACTGCAAGGGATAGACATGATTAATTACTACCATTTTTTCCACTAAGTTATTTGCTTTTACATTAGGCACCTATCCAATTGTTTCGAAACTTACTCAACTCACACTTACTCCAATATAACTTTGTCTTTTGTTTCCCTTCGGCTTTATGGCTGTATGTGTTTCATAAAGTAACTGGACATCTCGTTGCAAAGTTATAAAAGAGTTTTGCTACATAAATCAAGAACAATATTTATTTGGTGTTCTAAACTGCCTCATTTTTCAAAAATGATCCACACAAAATTTACTGGTGTGGTCTGATAGGTGATGAACAATCTGAAAATGTAGAAAATTTTTTAACAAAACAAAAGTAGTTCACATTTTAAGACAATCTTATCGATAATTACCCAGGTCAATGGTTCTTTGATTCCATAACGATGTAATGGATTACACATTAGCGGTAAGATATATTGAAAAAAAAAAATTATTTTTGCACGCCTAATGTAGTTAATCAATTAGTTTAGACGTCATCATCCGGTGTAACATGTCAATATCAGTTTTTGACAAAATTATAAAAAAATAAAATTTCACTTCTTAAAGTAAATAATTATTTAGTTACAAGCATATGATAAATTATACATTTGTATAATTTTGAAGAAATATTATTAATGTTAATTCTAAATAAATTATTGTTTAAACAGTTATATTATTGAACTCAAAATAAATAAAGTATGTATAAATGGTTGCTGGAAACGTGTGCCACGTGCGCAAGTTTAAAGTTAATACGACTTTCCAAAAAAGAATGTAAAAAACTTATATTTAAATTAATATTTTGCAAAATTTTCTGCAAAGCACTTTAACTGTCAGACACATGTAGGCAAATATCCATTGAAGTTGTTTGTCATAAATTGAATTTAGAAGACGAAAAGAAGAAATTTCAAAGCCAAAAACTGTATTTAAAATACTTATTGTTACAAGTTTATCTGGTTTTGAATTAATGTTTCCATCCTAAAAAATTTTTAAATTTAAAATGGGTCAAAACAATTCACATGTTGATTATAAAAGGTTATATGGTTTAGTAGATGAATTTATTTTTGTAGAAAGTTTAGTTTAAACTTAGCATAGACATAAATTAGTCTAAATAAAATAGCTATTAAAATTGTAACCAACCATCATAATTTCAATCATAGCAACCATCATAATTTGTGCATTATATCATAATTTTAATCATATCAACCACTTATGTTTTATTTATGCATTAATATGTTAAATATTATTGTCTTTATGTTATCGTCTTACAATACATTACTTAACTTTAAACTTACCAAAACAAATAATGTTAGAGATTTAAAAAAATTTGAGCCTACCTGAATTGTAAAATGTCTGTTTATTTACTGTATTTTACTTTTGGAAAATCTTTTTGGTTCAAAAGTTTAACTTTTCTTTTATTGTTATTATTCTTATTCTTATTTCTTTTATTTTTAATCCAAAATAAAAATATTTTATTCTGATTTAACGGTTTCCTCTGTAAAGGATACAAAAGCAGATTTTCCAGTAAATAAACAGAATTACTGTAAATAAATGTAGTTTAAAAAAATGGTAAAAGAAACTTCGAATATTTAAATACAAAAAATACAGTTTCTACCCAGTATGTACAAAACGTTTTTAAAACGTTTTATAAACGTTAAAAAACTATTTATAACGTATTGATGGATACTATCCTTTGATTTGCAAAGACTCCATTAGTCACATGCTTGGCTTGGACAAATACTTATGCATAAATTTAACAATTTGTTGAAAAAATAGGTTTGAATATTATGTCCATTCTTTTATGTGCTTCTACTTCGCACCTCTTTACTCTACACTGTTAAAAATATAGCGCGTTTTTTACGGAAAAGTTCCGGCAGCTGCCGATGACCAAACTACCCGTCATTTTACGGAAAAACCCATCGCATGTAAACGGATGTTTCCGTTAACAAATGGATTTTTTCCGTTAAAATACAATGGGTTTTTTCCGTTATACAACGGGTAGTTTGGTCATCGGCAGCTGCCGGAACTTTGGGGTAAATAAACGGATACTTCCGTTTAAATTAAACAAGTTTTTCCCGTTAAATAACGGAAAGGAAACTCAGCTGCCGGATAGTTTCCGTAAATAAAAGTAAAATTTAAATAAATTATTTCTTGCAAATCTTATATATATAAAATTAATGGTATGTTTTTGAAATTATTTTCTGAAAACAAATTTTCTTTGATTTACATAAAAAATATTAAAGTTTACGTGATATACATTTCACTTCAACAGCAATTACACAAATAAATAAAAAATTAGTAAAGTAATAAACGCTTTCTAAAAAATTATCAACAATTTTGATAAAGTATAGACAAGCACATAATAATATAATTATATTACATATTCCTATATACATTTACAAGATAGATATACTTAAAAACTTATCTTTAAGTAATAGATATTGGTTAAATAACAAATATAAATATAAGTAAATCAAAAGCAATCCAAATACACAAAAATACAGTCTTTTCTTTCTTTTCCATTTTGATTCAACTCTAAATCTAAAAAAAAAAATAAAATAAAGTAAAATAATTTTTTTGAGTAAGGAAAGATTTTAATATTTAACAAAGGAATAATTATAAAAAACACTCATTATGTGCAATGGTTACCTTAAATTGTTACTCAATAAAATTGATTAAAGTTAAAAATTGTTAAAAACCAAAGTACCTATACAATACCTATCTTGGATCCTTTTATTTTTTTGCAGATTATCTACCTTGATAGACTGTAATAAAATATATTTAAAAAAAATTTAAATTTTCTTTTTGTTCTAAATATAAATAATGAACCTAATGATTAATTATAATACTCATAACTAACTTTTGAACTCTTACACCTATGAGTGCATATGATATGTCTATTATATATATATATATATATATATATATATATATATATATATATATATATATATATATATATATATATAAAGAGATAGAGAGAGAGAGAGAGAGAGAGAGAGAGAGAGAGAGAGAGAGAGAGAGAGAGAGAGAGAGAGTATTGGTATAACATAGATATTCGTATAGAACGATAAGGAAATTGTTAGAAAAGGAATCAATCAAAGTTTTAATAACCACCATTAGTAGTCAGGTTTCCCGAACTCTGTGGAAGCTCTCAGAGAGGCTGATTCCATCAACAGCTGAAAAATTTCAGAGAACTAACAGTGCCATGTTGCGTATGGATGGTGTCTCTATTTGTACTTTTAGTGTGCATTGCCAAGGCCACATTGGATCCCTTTGTTACGGCTTAGGGTTTATTAGTGGAAATGAGGCAATTGCTTGAGCTATAAAACAGTGTACTGAGTACTATCTATGTTTCGAGTCAAGTTCTTTAACAAATCTAAAAATGAATAAAGTAACAAAAACTATAAAACACAAAAAACCACAGTCATCACCAAGTTCGCTAAACCTATCATTCACCAATATTCGTGGTCTTCGAAGTAACTTTTCTTCTGTTGAGTCTTACTTCTTGCAAAGTTCACCACACCTACTTGCTCTTTGTGAGATTAATTTGAGTTCAGCTGTTTCATCTTGTGATCTTAGTGTTGATGGTTATCTTCCTTTAATTCGTAAAGACTCCAATAGTCACATGCTTGGCCTGGGCATTTACATTCGCAAGAATTCACCCATTTGTCAGGAAACTAGGTTTGAATCCACAGAATACTCTTTTATGTGCTTTCGTTTAGCACTACTTCACTCTATCACCTTTCTCTTTGTTCTATATTGCTCTCCCTCGTCTCAAGACTGCACTCTTCTTGATGTTATTTCTGATTATATTGACCAAGCCCTCATTATTTATCCATCAGCCAATATTGTTGTTGTCGGTGACTTTAATGTTCATCACACTGAATGGCTTGGCTCTAGTGTCCGTGACTCTGCAGGCATTAAGGCCCACAACTTTTGTCTTTCTCAATCTCTAACTCAAATAGTCAACTTTCCAACTCGCTTTCCAGATAACCCGAATCATTTACCTTCTCTACTCGACTTATGTTTTGTTTCTGATCCTAGTCAGTGTTCAGTTTCTTCATACTCACCCTTAGGTGCGTCTGATCATGGTTTGGTCTCTCTAAAACTATTATATGAATAATAGTTTATTCTTCTTTACCGTTAGAATCCCCATATCATTGTACATCTTACAACTACCTTAAAGCTGACTGGGACTTTTTTCGTGACTTTCTTCGTGATGGCCCCTGGGTAGAAATCTTTCGTCTCCCTGTTGACAAATGTGCTTCTTACATAACTTCGTGGATTCAGGCTGGCATGGAATCCTTTATTCCCTCTCGACGATTCCAGGTCAAGACTCACTCTTCTCCATGGTTTTCATCACATTGTGCTGCTGCAATTGCCAATCGAAACCATTACTTCCATATCTATCAGCAAAACAATTCTCCAGAAAACAGACGTCTCTTTATTACTGCTAAGAACCATTATAAAAAGGTTTTGTCTAACGCCAAAGCTCGCTATTCTCAGATCTGAAATCTCGTATTTCATCACAAAAATTAGGCTCTCGTGACTTCAGGAGAATCCTTAATAGTATCAATAATAAGGGCAAGTCTGTAATTCCACCTCTTTTGTATGGTTCAGACTTTGTCACCTCACCTAAAGACAAAGCTGAATTGTTTGCCAAGAACTTTTCATCAATATCATCTCTTGATGCCACTAGTTGCGTTCTACCTGATATAGCCGTCAAACAGGTTGATCCATTGCTCGACATTCGTATCACTCCAGCTTCTGTATCTAAAGTGATTTCCCGCTTAGACTCTTCTACAGCTTGCGGCCCGGATAACATACCTGTTATAGTCTTGCAGAAGTGTTCTCCGGAGCTGTCGTCTATCCTTTCAAAACTATTTAACAAATGCTTATCAGAGTCTTGTTTTCCAGCCTGCTGGAAAGCAGCATCTGTTATCCCTATGGAAAGCAGCATCTGTTATCCCTATTACGGTAATGTACTCGATGAGTCTCCTACCCTTCATCTTCTAGGATTAACTGTTACTTCTGATCTTTCGTGGAAACCTTATATCAAATCCGTTGCAAAATTAGCATCTGCTAAAGTTGCTCCTCTTTATCGAGCTCGTCACTTTCTTACTCTAGATTCTATTCTCTATCTCTATAAATCTCAACTCCGGCCTTGTATGGAATACTGTTGCCATATCTGGGGCGGATCTTCTAATGATGCCCTTTCTCTTTTAGACAAGGTGCAAAAACGCATTGTAAATATAGTTGGACCTGCTCTTGAAGCCAACCTTCAACCTCTGTCACATCGTCGTAATGTTGCTTCTCTTTCTCTTTTCTACAAATACTATAATGGGCACTGCTCGAAGGAGCTAGCGTCTTTTGTGCCATCTACTAAAATTCATTCTCGTGTTACTCGTCATTCAATCAAGTCTCATCCCTTTTCTGTTACTGTTCCTAAGTGCTCCAAAAACTTTTATTCGTCTAGTTTTTTCCCTCGAACATCAGTTCTTTGGAATTCGCTTCCTTCTTCTTGCTTTCCTGATTCATATAATTTGCAATCTTTTAAGTCGTCTGTCAATCGTTTTCTTGCTCTCCAATCTTTATCTCTTCTTTTCCAGTAACTTCCAACACTAATTAGTGGTTGCTTCCATCCTTGTTGGAAGCGAAGATAATTAAAAAAAAAAGAAGAAAAAGTTATTTAGAAAAATTTAAGATATTGAGAAAGTCAATTAAATGTTACATATATATATATATATATATATATATATATATATATATATATATATATATATATATATATATATATATATATATATATATATATATATATATATATATATATATATATATATATATATATATATATATATGAATATAGACATATATATGAATATATACATAAAATATCATCGAAACATATCTAAAATTAAAAAAATTAGTTTACCTTTAAGAATCCTCATCATTGTCATTAAAACATTCTCAAAAAGAAAAGTTTTCATTTTATATGTAATAAAATATAATAAAATCAGCTTATGTAAAGATGAAATATTGACAAACAAAATAAAAAATTAGAAATAAGAAATACCATAAAACTGACCAAAGCAGAGTATCTAATTTTATCTAAATATAATTTTCACAAAAATATAATTACATTTTACTTAAATAAGTACAAAAGCGTTATGAAATGTGCAGATAATCATTCAATAGTATATATATTCAGAAGATAAATTTTCTTGGATATTTAAAAATAGTAATGAAATAATAACTTTAAACACCATTTAAGTATACATTTAACATTATAAGTACATAGTTACAATATTTTAAAATTTCCTAATATAATATTTTAAAATTTCCAAGAACTTTACTATAGTTAAGTGGAAAAACTAAACACTAAGCCTATGAACAGTCAATGGCCCAGTTGGTGGGCCATTGACTGTAAATATATATATGTGAATATATATATATATATATATATATATATATATATATATATATATATATATATATACATATATATATATATATATATATATATATATATATAAATATATTTATATATATATACATATACATATATATATATATATATATATATATATATATATATATATATATATATATATATATATATATATATATATATATATATATATATATATATATATATATATATATATATATATATATATATATATCAAGCCTCATTCTACTCCATAGTTTTCAACTTCTTCTGCAATATCTAAGCGTAACCTTTTTTTTTTCAATTTCTCACAAAAAAAACAAACTCTTTTTATCACAAATGTCTATTTATTATTACAAGAAACTAATGTAGAAAGGTACTGTCTGATGCTAAGCTCCATTATTCCCAATTTACTAAATCTTTCGACAGTATCATTAACAAAGGTTAGTCTCACACACCCAAATTGAGGGTGTTAGGGATCCAGTAGCCACGGCACTTAGTGTAAGTCAATTTAAATAAATATATAAATGACAATATCGATCTCTTTTTTTTAATAAACGATAAAAACATTTTAACTTAGATTAATTTAATTCAACATTCAATAGCTGATTCATGGGACTGATTTTATTTCCTCTCCCAAGGGTTAAGCAAAATAGTTACATAGAAACTTTCCTCTAAATCGGCTCTTGAATTTAATGGCCATATTCTTCTTGCCACTCCAGTTAAATAAGTTAACTCATTGTTAGAAATTCAAATCACTGAGTTGCTAAAGTCATTTTTTTATTAAACTCTTCTACGGTTTGTGGTCCAGACTTCCATTCCTGTCATATTTTTAACAAAAGTGTTTTCCAAAACCTTTTTTAATTCCAAATTGTTTATTAAGAATTGACTAAATCTTGTTTTTTTTTCCTGTAGAAAATGGAATCTGTGATTTCAACTTTTAAAACCTCTGAAGAACATTCTGACCCCTCCGAATATTTTCAGATCAATATTCTCCCTATTATTATAAAGGTCTTTGATCAAGAAACGTCTAACATTCCATCTTGATTCTAATGGCTTACTGTCTGAAAATTCATACGGTTTGTGAACTTCTTCTTCTACGGCTGACTCGCTAACTGGTGAAACTGAAAGATTATATTGTGCATTAGATGGAGGCGGCAAAGCAAAGAGTATTGGTGTTGACATATCTAAAGCTTTCGATATAGTTTGTCATGTTAGTCTTATCCATAAGCTTGCCTCATACGTCATTCAGCAAAATCATATTCTTTTATTTATCTGTTCATGCATGCTCTAAAAAATTTTATTCGTCTAATTTTTTCTACATTTTTCAACCCTTTGGAACTCTCTCCCATCTTCATATTTTCTTGACTCATACAACCTACAACTTATAAAGTCTTCTTTTAATCGTTTCTTTGCTCATTAACTCTATTCTTTATTTTTTTTTTAAACCTGGTAATAGTTTATTATTTAATAAAATGTTTCATAATTTCACACCTCTAATATATAATTATAAAGTAAGAAAATAGAAAATTTGGTGCCTAAATAATGAATTTCTGTTTGCTCTTAAGTGTAATTTGCAAGTCTTGTATGGTAAATGTGATTAATTTTGTTAAAAAGTATCTTTGTTAAATATTATTAAAATTATTTTATTATGAAGTTTGTACATAAAAATAAAAATTTGATAAAATGTTCAACTAAAAAACATTGTGATTTTTAAATAATCCCAAATATTATTGCCGAACTAGTAGTAGGTAGTAGTAGTAGGTAGGTAGGTAGGTAGGTAGGTAGTAGTAGTAGTAGTAGTAGTTGTAGCGCTCGTTCGAGCGTATTTGACGCGGAATCCTTGGCAGCCATTGCATTTGAGGTAGTGGCGAGTAAGAGTTGCAGCACTTTGTTTTATAAGAAAACGTGAACAAACGTGATTGCAAATATCTAACATATGTAAACTTCAATTGTAATGTTAAAACATAATAAAACATTTATCAAGTTTTATAGTTTGATTTCACTTGAAAATTGCATTGAATCAAGCTTTCTTCTTTCAGTTAAAACATTATTAGATAGTTTTAGAAATTTTTGTTTAACTATGTGTGAACGTGGTCGAGTGGATAGCGTGCGATCTTCTCAACAAGTAAGCCGTGGTTTGAGTCCTTCCGCTGGCAACATTTTTTTACTTTTTTTCTATTATTTTAAAATACAAAATACTTTTAAAGTTTTATAGAGATTATATACAAACATAAGTAACGATATTGTACATTTTTACAAACGAAAAGATTTTTAAAAAGCTAATATTTTTAAAAACATCAAAACACCGGGAGAAAAAATTTGTTTCGTATGTGTCATGATTGAGATACTTATGTTATTAATATGCTCAGGTAACACAGGTCAACAATAAAATTTTTTTTTTCTGTTGCCGAGGAAACAATTAGTTTTTTTAATAGCATTTCTCATTTTGATTTCAAATTTGCAATTCATTTTTCACCATCACGTCAAGTTTTAAAGATATTTGGGTTCAAATCTTTAGTATTTGGGGTAAAATCCCTAATATTGTCGAAAAAAAAGTTATTTAAAAGTTTGTAAACCTGGGTCTCAAAAGAAGCGTATTTTCATAGAGATTTTAAAAATGTTATTCTTTTGTAATAAAAATAAGTACTTTTTGTATTATTGCTGAGAAACATTTTGTTAAAATTCGAAAGAGTCTTTTGCATTTTTTGACAAAGTTTTTTTGTCAATAATTTTTAAGGAAAAATATTTATGTTTTCTAATATCTCTATAAAAATACGCTTCTTTTGAGACTCAGGTTGACATACTTTTGAATAACTTTTTTTTCGACAATATTAGGGATTTTACTCCAAATACTAAAGATTTGAACCCAAATATCTTTACAACTTGACGTGATGGTGAAAAATAAAATGCACATTTGAAATCAAAATGAGAAATACTATAAAAAGAACTAATTATTTGCTCGGCAACAGAATAAAATTTTTTTTTGTTGACCTGTGTATTTAGTCTTAATAAGCTGCAGATGGTCTGAAAAAAAAGTTTTCTGAAACTTAATCAAAGAAAAAACTTTTCAAAACAGTCCTGCTACTCCAGAAAGTGCTGGGGAGGCAAAAAAAAAAAAAACCTGTAGCTGGAAAAAAATTTAAAACTTTATTGTGAGAATGAATAGTTTTTTTTGCTACATTTATTTTTTTACTATAAATATATGCTGTAGTTGTTTTTCAAAACGCCTTAATATGCTTATTACGTATTTCGAGACAAACGCACTGAAAAAAATTATTATAAATTAACTCTATTTAAAACGTTTTTTGAAACGAATAATTTTTATGAATTTTTTCAGAACTCTTTGAAAATAAGTATTCAATAACGTTTGTAGATACCTAAACTAGCTTATTTTGTAAAAAAGTCAAAATTAATATTTTTTACCTTAAGGTGTTTTTAAAAACGGCTGCAGTAAGGAAGATACAACGAATATGTTGAAAAGAGATAATTTGACGAAAAATTTAAAAGCTCTTAACAAAAAACCAAAACCAAAAAAATTGAAAGTAATTGCAGTTCAGCGGACTTGAAAATTTTAATATAGTTCGTTGGTGTTTGCAAAGAAACATTATGTAAATCATTTTTTATTTTAATAAAAACTCATTTTTTTTTTTAAACTATATTGCGCTACCCATCCCTATATAAACGATGTATATATAAACAAATATCTTATTTGTTTATATATATTGTTTATAAAATGTAAAAAAATCCACTTATATAACGTTTTATTCAGGATCGTATGTAATATAAGTCAACTTTTCTAATAATTACAAGTCTTTTTTGCTCAACCTGTTTTTTCTTGATTTTTTGTAGTTATGTTATTATATTTAAAATAAAGATTGAAAAAACACGAAACATATTGTCAAATATGTTTCGTGTTTTTTCTAATAATTGAAAATTTGAAACATCAACTTTAGGTTTGCCCCTCTCTCGATAATTTCTGATTGCTAAAATTACGTCATCTGCTTTTTAGACCTTTTTTTTTTATATATATAGGTATGTATTTCGCTGTTTAAATATTGCTACATTACCAAAATGTTTAAATAAATATTTAAAAACCTCAAGGTATACAATAAACAAAATTAAATATAAGATCTGATTTGAAATAAAGTTATAAAAAGAACTATTTGTTAAAGTAATTATATTGATTGTTAATCAATAGTTATTAATAGGATTAAGAGTTATTTTTTACACTGATTAAGTTAATAATAACAAAAGCAAAAAAAAGCAAACCAGGTGGCTTGTTCGCATAAAGAATTTTAAAAAGATAAATAATATATATATATATATATATATATATATATATATATATATATATATATATATATATATATATATATATATATATATATATATATATATATATATATATATATATAATAAAAACCAGAAAATAATAAAAAAGAGGATAAAGTAAAGTTAAAAGAAAGAAAGAAAAATAAATAAATAATAAATAAAATTTTTTAGAAATAACTTGATTCATTGTCAATCGTAAGAAGTTTTTGTTTAAGTTTTATTTGAAGACCTTTAAAAATGATAGTCATAGGAATAAAATTTTATTTCAATTTTTAAAAAAATCTCTTTCCATTAAAGTTATATCGAATATATTTTAATGGGATATATTCTAATAAAGATAAAAACTATTTATTCATTACTAATGTAATAAATACAATCTCTTATCCATGAAAATGATATATCTGTACCAGTTTTATATACTTTTATGCATTTGTATGCAATATAATTAAAATTAATCAAAAAATGTAAGATAAATTCAAAAGGAAACTTGACGCATAAAGGTTTATTTTGCCACAAACTGACGTCAATGAGCAAAATCTTTATGGCTTCATAATCATAAAAATGAATTTTTTTTTTTATGACTATGTTTTAGTGCTCTAAGATCTTCTTAGTTCCATTTGTATAGCGTCATTTAAAAACGTCTGTAAGTGTAAACGTCTTTAGCATATGTTGAGTTTGCTGGCATTATATGGAATAATCGCTTATCTATATATCTATAAAATGAGAAAATTTAAAATTTAATTAAAATTTTTTTTTTATCTTATATATTATCTTATATATCTATTAAATGAGAAAACTTTATTTTATTTTAAATTTTAGAGATCTTTTTTGCTATATTATTATTTTTTTGCTATAAATATATAATCAAAATTGAAAAAATTTAAAAACTTATAACGCTAAGAGGAGTTTTTAAACCATTCAAAACAATGCTGATGACAGCGCACTTAACCACTGAGCTATAAATGAAATGCATTTAGCAGAAAAACAAACCTAAATATAAGTCTCTTATAAGCTCAACGTATAAGCTCTTAGAAGCTCTGCGGTGCGCATGTTAATTTTTTTGCTCTCGAATTTTATTTTTTAGAACAAAATTATTTTACAAAAAAATATTGAGTTAAAAATAGAAATAGAAACAGTTGGTTTGGAATAGATATGTATAGAAATGGTAGGTTTGGTAAAGACCCGTGTTTTCGGATCCAGAAAGCTAGGATATGTTAGGAAAAAGTATATAAAAGTCCGGTTTGGAATAGACTTACAAAGACCCGTTTTTTTACGGGTCCGCTCCTAGCTAGTTCTTTAGAATGTGTGAACCGACCTTAAGAACCGATGTTTTTGTCTACTTATTAGTTTTCTAATTTTTAGGATTCAGGTCGCAAAGTTTGAAAGCAAGTAAATTTCTTCAATACGTAATCCACTAAAACAGTTATTTTACCTTTTATATTTTGTTATTAAAACTTGATAATGTTATATACAATTAAAAAGCCACATAAAATTTACACAATAAATTAATTGTTGATTTTTTTCACGAAAGTTGCTTTATTCTATAATCACACAATCTATATGGGGCTCGATAATTACTCAGTAAATGTCTTCTTATTTGTCTTCATAATAAATAAGTATATGTAATTTTTATGTAAAGGCATAAATTATATATATAAATGTTCGCGCATGCGAGTTCGCTTTGAGACCCCAGTAAGCACAGATCGTTCTTAAAACGTTTAAAAAACGTTAAAAACCGTTTTAATAGGTTTTTTAAACGTTTTAAAAACGTTCTGTGCTTACTGGGACTAACCGGCAAACGGCAAGTTTTATAAATTGCATTTTTGACACACTAGATCAAAATGGTAATTATGGGCATAACAGTCTAATCCTTGTCTCATACAGTACAAAACTTTTTATTGTTGAGAAAACAGAACTTTTTTTTTAAAATTATTAGCAAAGTGAGTCCATTCAGATTGTTATTGTATATGATACCTAGTATTAGTATTACTGGTATTGTTGCATATTGTATTTGAAACCTGGTATTAGTATTACTTGTACTGTTGCATATTGTATTTGATATCTGGGATTAAAATTACTGGTGCCATTGTATATTGTATTTAATTCCTGGATCAAAACAACCAAAATCGAAAAATTTGTTAATTAAAAGTTCTTTAGTATTATAAAAAATTTATCTTTAAAGATAAATTTTTTACTGATTTATTTTATTATATGCCTTAATTTTATTTCAATTGAGCCCTAAGACATAAAATTTCATAGCAACAAGTCTTCCATTTGATTTGGAAGAGATTCTAGACTTGCTTTCTAGTAGTAAAATGTAAGATGTCAGCAGAAAATTAATCTAGAAAGAATTTTTCTTATTTTTCCCGGTCTAAAGTAATAAGTAACTCTAGGTAAAAATTACATGCTTCGTTTACTAAATGGAGGAAACTTAAAGAAAATTATTTTAATTATTTTTTGGTTATAACCTATTCATCTTAATCAATTGTTCTACCTAGTTTCAATTCTAAGAAACTTGTTTCAATGCTAAGAAATTAACGACTGTCAATAAAATGAAAGTTGAAATAAACAAATGAAATATGAAAACTTGAGTGAAATTCAAGATTATTAGCTGTAATTTTCTGAATATGTTTATTTACTATTAAAGCCTCGGTTAGCTCATGAATTTTTTTACGAAATTGGATGATGAGATAATGCCTTAATTTTTTTAAAGTGAATGCAAATTTTAGAATTTTTTTGCAAAGTTTTTAATAAAAGAAGTTATAACTAAAATTTCTGGAATGGATTGGTCAAACGGTGTACAATTAACTGTTTTATCTTTGCATAAATATTCAATCCGTAAACCTTTGATTAAATAAAGATATTTCAAACGCACCCTATTTTTTTTCCCGCCATTATTAATTTATTACGATTTTTTAAATTTCTCAAATGAAAACAATTATAATTGTTCATTAAATTAAGTTTTTATTAGTTCATTAAATATTTTACAGTTTAAATTTTTCCCTTAAAAGTATATATATAAAAAAAAAAACTTTCCAAAAGTTTATTCGAAATTTTATATTTAATCCAATGTTTAATTTTCCTAGTATTAAAACAAACAAACTGCGCTGAAAAATCCTTTGATAACAAAGGAGTTGATTAAAGAAAAAAAAATGTGACAAAGATCAAATTTAACTTGCACTGGTTCTAAAAGGAAACGTAAATGTTGTTTTTTTGTTTAAAAAAGCTACTTTTCTAAACTAAAAACTGTTTAGAATTTTTTTTAATTTTATAATGCTATTTTTATGGGCAAACACATTTTTATCGTAAAACCTTGTCATGAATTTATTTTATATCCTAGTCTGCATTTCAACAAAAAAAATCTTGAATTGTTTTGAATAAAACATGCAAAAAATAAGATTTTTGTTAATTTTAAATCACTTGTTATTGGCTTTTCTGTTGTTACCTTGATTACTCCAGATTTAATTTTTCTCGTTAAATTTCAAACAATCGATCAGATATCAACAAAGATATTTGTCTCAAAAAATGTATTCTAATAATTGTAAATTATTACTATATCAATATATATGCAATAATTATATTAATATATATTCAACAATTATGTTAATATATATACAATTTGTTTCTAAATACTTTTCATAAAAATATATTTTGATTGACTCTTATAAACAACTATTTTTTATATCTAGTGTTAAATCAGTTTTGTGTTTTGATATAATAAATCTTATTTCCGTTTTCATTTTTATTTAAATTTAGGGTCAGTTTCTGACGTAAACTTTCTGACTTAGTATTCCACTATGCGTCATTTATTTCTACAAAGCCTTTTATCGCGGTAGAACTCATCTTTTTATCGCGGTAGAATTTGCACACCATTGCGAAATTTATCGAAACTAAATTTGTGTTATAATATCAGATAATAATTGTTTTCATGAAAAGTTCGATTATTTTTATACTATTATTATTTGTATATTTAATTACTTAAAATTTTTTTGTTTTATTAATTACAAAAAAAAACGACAACAAAAACTATGATCTAAAACGACAATGAATAATAAATAAACTTGATGCAAATAATGTCTTAGCAAATTTAAAGATACCGGATATAGGTCTTTCAGACAAGAAACAATTTGCAAAATACTTCTAATTTTAATTTTAATATATCTAAAATTAGACTCGATAATCTAAAATTAGAAGTCATTATACTAAATAGTGTCGAAGAAATACTTGTCGTTTATCGCACTTTTTTAAATGAAACGTAGTGTGAGAGAAAAAAAACTGACGAATCAAGCACATTGTATGGACCTTTATTTACACGCGCGCTATTTGATTTGATTGACATTTATCTCAGTAAGATCACTACTACAAGTGAAGAACACAGCAGGAGACCCTCGACGTGACAGATAAGTTACTGTGATCGAATTGTTGTTTTATACTCATTTTTTGGTACGGCCATTTCTCTTTTAAATAGCTTAACTATTTGTGTTCACTAAAAACGATTAGCTCATTTTAAATTGAAAAGAAAATCTTAAAAGTGCATATTTTTTTATCTTAGAAAAAAGAAATTTTGAAATTTGCTCATTTTGCGGTGACTTGGTAAACAGCTGTGTTATTCTACGCCAAGGTTTGTATTCTTTGTCAATAAGATTTTTGAGTGCGAGCTACAATTGCGTTTGCTCTTCATATATTTTTTTTATTGCTAATATATACAAGAAATAGGAGGATTTGTCAAGCGAACGCTAAACAAAATTGTTGTCGTTTTGGATTTATATATTGATATAAATTGATAAAAAACAACATTGGTTTGGTTTAACATTGTATGTAGTTGTTTTTTATTTGGGTATATTTTGTTTTTCTTTCGTTTTATTTTGTTACTTTTTTAATAAAAATATTGTCAAAATCAACCAGACAATCGATTTTTTTTGAATATTGAAATAGCAAATAGTAAAAGTAAACACTAATTTTTATAAAATTAATTAAAAAAAAAATAAAACAACACATACATTTTTTTATAAAATGTCCGCCATTTTGTTTTTTAATTTAGAACGACTTCATAATGTTACAGGATCTCCTAAATAACCAAAACTTGTAGTTTTTGCTTTAGGATATTAAAAATGATCACATGTTTATTTTTTTCTGTTTGGTATCTTAAAAACTATTTTATGTTAAATATTTTATAAGTTTATTATTTTGAAAATAATTATACGTTTACTTTTTTATAAGTTTTTTAGAGAATAAGAAGTTTTAAAAGAAAATTTAGAAATTTATTCGGTGATTTTTTTAATTGAACTTTTAGAGCCGACGCTTACGTCATACGTCAAAAATCACTTTTTTAACTATTGTTGTGCTGCTAAAGCTGAAAGTTACAGCAAAAAAAAAATGCAATATATTAGCAAACAAGAAATAAATTCAAAGTTTTGTACATTTGTGTCTTAAACTAAATAGCATCATTTTATGTATACTGAATAAGATATTATATACTTTTATTTAACCATGTTCAGTTTGCATAGAAACTCCAAAACAGATATCATCGTTAAGTTCTTCAAAACCCTCAAAGAAAATTGAATTTTTTTTTTTTCAAGCCTCTCAACCTTGTCACAGGAAACATAACATATTGTAAAGTTATTTTATGTTTTATGCCATCTAAAACTAATCTTTTCAAATAAAAAATAGAAAATACATATTTCTGAATTATTCAAATAAATTATAACTGTGAATTTAATTTGAAATAACATTTATTTTTCCAGCATTTTTAAATACTTAACATAATTATTTTTTTATTTAATTTGATTTTATAGTGAATTATGGATACTACTGTACCGTTTACTACATCATCCGTTGTTGAACAAACATCTAGCACCACATGCCCAACCCCCTACTACACGTACAACAACGATCAACAAGCCTATGCAGATTATTACAGATCAGGAGCATATCGAACAGCTTCACAGTACACAAATTTATCAAGTCCATATTATCCAAACCCTTATACAGATGGACACTACCACCACCACTACTATTCAACCTACCCGATGCTGAGCATGCAAAACCAACAAAAAGAACTGGTAAAACCTCCCTACTCTTATATTGCTCTTATATCGATGGCTATACAAAGTTCACCTGATAAGAAATTAACTTTGAGTGGTATATACCAATTTATTATGGAGCGTTTTCCTTATTATAGACAGAATAAACAGGGCTGGCAAAATTCGATTCGTCACAACCTCAGTCTAAACGAATGCTTTCTAAAAGTACCAAGAGATGATAATAAACCAGGCAAAGGTAGTTACTGGTCCCTTCATCCGGATTCAATGAACATGTTTGAAAATGGCAGCTATTTAAGAAGACGTAGAAGATTTCGTAGAAAAGATATGAAAAAGGAAGACGATGACTTGGAGGATGGAGCAGAAGAAGATCGCGAATCTGATGAATCAGAAATTTGGGTTTCTACTGAAGCTAAACATTCAAAACCAGCTGATGAAAATAAAAAACCACCTGTCGAACTAAAATCAAAACGCAGCGAAAAAAACAATACTACTAATTCATCTAAAGAAGAAACAACTGAAGATCTCTCATCCAAGATCACTATTAAATCAGAAAAAACTACAGACATCCATTGTGACTTGACCATTGAAAGTCTATCTGATAAAAACAATGAAATCGAAAATAAACCTTCACCTCAAAATCTTCAAAAGCAAGACGAGGTAAAAATTATTAGCACACACCAACATCAACAAATCAACGCGTACGAAAATAATAGTCAAATATTTCAAAAAACGACACCATACACCGAAGCTAATTTAACGTATACGAATCTCGATTCAAATTTTTTAAACTACCATTTGAGTTATAATATGAACGAATCATCAAATGCACATCGTTACGTCAATGAAAAACATTTAACAAACGTTCCTGGTCTCGATTACAATATACGATCCGCAAGCGTCGACTCAAATCATATTAATCGAGATAATTCAACGTCATCTCGATTAAACGAATTGGCTTCTTCATCAAATGAGATGTATACTTTACCGCGTTTTATTACTTCTCCAAGCAGCAATTTTCAGCAAAATGAGTCTAGAGATTTTTATCCAGCAATAAATGTAACATCATATGGAAGTTTTTCTTCTGCAGTGCAGGAACAAGACCGTGTGAGTTCATACTATACCCCGTACAGAGCATCAGCTACTCCTACATATCCTTATTAAGCGAGTTTTAATTTTTATTTGACATTTTCGTAACGTATAGACAAGTACATAGGGAAATTTTTTTTTACTAATGAAAGTTCTTTTTTATATATATTTGTATTTATTGGCATTTATTATGTTTATATTTTTTTAATTTCGAATCTTTTAGTTAATACTCATCTTAAAACAGTTTTTAAATAAAGTATATAAAAAGTTATGAAAAGTGTATAGAATAATGAAATTATATTTTTTTAAAAATAAAGTAAAACAAATTTTTTATAAAAGAGTACTTAAGTATGTCTAAGTTATTTTTCTAACTGAATTGCATCCTACACGGTCCTTTATATAAAAACTTTTATATATAGATTAAACTTAGATTATATAACTGTAAAAAATGTTTTAACGAATTAAAAAAAACTATTGATTTTTCCTAATGGTTGGAACTTTAAATAATAGCTAACAGAACTCATTAAGTTATAAGTTTTTAATCTTGTCCATTTTGTCATTGTTTATTGACGAATAAAAAAAAGCATAATAACGCACTATTAATTAAACTATTTTTAAAAAAAAAAGTATTTTTAATTTAAATAATGCACTATTTTTAATTAATTATATATTTTATCTATTTTTAATTAACTATGCATCTATTTTTAAACAAATAAATTAACTGAGATTGAAGAACACGGTTCCGTAAAATCGACACGCAATAATAGAATCTAGGTCCGCAAAATAGTCTTGTGCGGATCCGCAACTTATTTGATAATTTGTTAATGACATAGGTAATTTAAAAAGAAATTTTAATATTATAAATGGTGATTGTTTGATATTCTTAAAATGTTTAATAATATATCTGACTGCTGATTTTTCAATAACCTTTTTTACTTAAAATTGGCTCTCTATATCGATTATTTTTTGTTTATGTTTAATACATTATTACTAAAAAAAACGTTTTTGCTTTTGACTGTACTTTTGATGTAGCCAAAATAAACAATTTTATTTCTAGTATTTTATATAAGCTACAGTCACAAAGTGTACTTCCACATATGTAAAACACTAGAAACACTTCAAATTTTAGTATCACGTGATTTATACTTGTGCAAGGTAAACAATTACAAACCAAGTCCATCAATAATAAAAAAATAGATAATATATTGTTTGAGTAGTTTAATGAAAAATAAGATAGTTGAGTTCTTCATTATAATAATTTTATTAAATTATCACAAAAATTCAATAATTTTATTACATTTAATATATTAGTTGATATTTTTATACAAAGTTATTTGCATTTTATTTTTTTTATTTTTTCACTTTATCACTGTTAACACATGTTTTAAAGTTATTTCCGGTGTAAACAATTTGTTGTCAAGGAAATACTTCCGACCTAGCGTTAGGAAAAAACAGTTTTAAACAACCACAATATAGGTAGGGAATGTTTTCATAATCAATATATTTTTGAAAAATGCAGAGTATCATAACTAAATTAATAAGCCTTTTTAAACCCTTGCTAATACCAGGTGAGGTTAACGGAAGTATGTAAAAAAATTCTGAATTTTTAACATCGTATTAGTTAGTATTTTTTTGTAAACATCAACAAATATTTTTTAAAAATCTAAAATATTAACTCCTGCTCCTTACCCAGCCGGCATTATTACGTTGTTTCAACGTTGAAATTCGGTTGAAGCGTTGTTTCAACGTTGTTCAACTATGTCACAACGTTAAATCAACGTTACCGTTTAAACGTTGATTATTTAACGTTATTTCAACGTCATTGTTTCAATCATTGTTGACAAAAAATACGATATAAAATTTATGCGCGCGCAGAAATGGAAGTAAAATCGTAAACATTATTTCAACGGTTAAAGTTATAGAGATTTATAATGGAAAAAAAATGTAAATACTGAACTTATATCATTTAGAATTTTCAAGAGATCGAAAACATGTTCAGACGATTTTCCTGAAAGAACAAATCGATATTTTTCGTTTAACTTGGGCTACAATGCTCAAAGACTGATATTATTAAATATAAATATAATACAGCTTTTTCAAAAAATGATCCATTAAATTATGTTGAATTTAATGCTAAGCGTTGTTTTTTAAAAGAGCATCAAGAATTATAAAAGGAAATTGATAACTTTAAAAAAGAACTTCAGCACGAAATAAAAAATTAAAGATTTATTTGAAAAATTAACTTCAACCACATCAGTTATTACTATGAAAACAGACAAACTTGTATATAAACATAATCCAAACAAATCGTGTTATTGCAATTTACTTGTATACAAACATTTATTTTAAAAATAATAGATCTTGCGACTTTTATACTGGCCTTACATCTGTCAATGTGTTTCATCAGTTAGTGCAGTATCACCATTAATCAAAAGAGATAAAGTGATATTAAAAAAACATTTACTTCTGTTTTTTGAAATTTAAATAAATCCTTAACTACTTGAACCAAAATAAATGTAATGCAGCAAAGATGAATTTTAAATGATGCTAATACTTGGATTATTGACAGCTGATTTTGCTGACAGGTTTAATATACTTTTAGGATTAGTGAATGCAATATTTTCTTCATTGTTGAAAGCTTCTAGCTCACTTTTAAACCACATGGTTTTGTTCCAAGTAAAGATGTTATAAGGCAGGCAATGCAAAACAGATTTTAGAAATTAAATTATTCAGACTAACACTAAATTTCAGATATAACAGAATTTATTATGGAAACACCTTAAAATTTTGACTTACAGAAAATAACAGGGAATGAATACAAACATTACAACAATATAAAAACATTAGTACCCGTAGCTCCAAATTCATCAATAATTTCTTTAAAAAATTTCTAAAGCTTACAGAAGCTAAATTTTGGATAAAAAAATTACATATCGCAACAACTATTTAGATTGTATTACAAAATACTCTTGTATAATGTATGATTAAGGCTTTAATATTAATTTTTTAATACAAATGAAGTGATTTTAATTAAATCCATTTTTATCAGTCACTTTAAAAATATGATGAGTATTTGTATAAAGATAATTAAAATTTCAAACAATAATATTAGCTTTACTTGTTGTTTTTTTTTAGGTGAATCAATTGCAATTGATGGAATATCTTTAAAATGCTGAGGTAATCAAAGTAATTTTTAATTATTCAGAAATTTTAAGGATTAAATTATTTAGCAAAAAAGTTGTTTGATAATGAGTTCAATTTAAATTTAATAAAAAAATTAATATTAGTTCTTGCACAACTAATATCAGTTCTCTTATCTATTAAAATTTAGAATATTTTCCAACAATTTTGTGACCTCCATGAATATGAAGAGGAAAGGTGGAAATATGCTTTAAGAGCACTAATTTGTACGGTGTAGTGAAAGGTATACCTTTATAAGATATGTAAAACTTTTTTATTCTCATTTTTTTTTATATTCAAAAATTTTTCCTTGTGTTTTTTTTTTTTTTTCTAATTCTTTTTTATTAACAGCTTCTTCTATTAAATACGATGGAGCGACTGAAACTTTAATTGATGGCATTTTGTCTAACTTCTAAAAATGCTCTTCATTTCGAAAAGGTGGCGGAAAAGAAAAAAATTTAGATTGATTGATATAAATTTATATTTATAAAAATCGATCTAAAATTTCTTTATTGAAATATTTACATATATTTTAATAAAGAAATATTTTCTTTTTGTCTGCTAATATTTTTTTTTTCAGTGTTAATTCAACATTTCAAATTAAAACTCAATAATGAAAAAAGCCTAGAATTGAGTTGATGTTTTAAGTAAAATAAGAAAAGCCCAAAAAGTAACTGATGTAATAGTTTTATTTTTTGATAAAAAAAAATTCTAATAATGTTTAAAATTGTAATTAATATTAATGTTTATTAGATGAAGATGAGTAAAAAATAAGTAATGTTTTTTAGATGAAGATAAGTAAAAAAATAAGTTACAAGTTATTTTTTGGTCTTGAAAATTGTTTGAATGATAATTTATTATTTATCAAAATATTTTCTTTTTTAATTTTTGTTGTTTTAATATTTTAATTAAAAGTAGATATTATTGTGTCATATATTATAATATACCTTATATTATACTATTATATTTTATATTAATAATGAGTATTTTGTTTTTTTGTATTTCTATTATTTTTCAATATTCCATAATTATCTTATGTAGATGTTTATGTTTTAGCAACTTAGTATTCTTTCATTATTTGTCTTTGTTATTGAGCCTTAAGTTATTTGAACATAATATATTCAGAACTCTGCTGAATAATAGAGTAATAAATAAATTAATAAAAATAAGTTTAAAATATCATAAATTTATAAAATAAAGAAAATCTTATCTTTGCTTATAATGTCTACTAATATTTTTGTTTAGCAAGTATCATGGTTATAAAATGTTCAAATTTAGCTAGTTTAATTAGGCCTGTTAGTACACTTATATTATGGTTTCTTCATTTTATATTAGTTCATGTAATTTTTTCAAAATTGAATATACGGAAAGGAGCTGTTTGGAATGAAGATTTACAAGAAGAAGTAATTCCATCTGATTGGATTAGTGATAAAACTGTTTGTCGGCTTCCAGGTACCAAAGCATTGACTGCACTAAAATGCAGAGAAGAATTGGCTTAAGTTTATACAAATAAAAACTAAATTCTCTTCAGGTATTACATCTATATATTACAATTATTCTTTTTTAAATAATGTGGTAAGAAGAGTTATTTTGTTGATACAAAATATATAACTATTTGTATAACTATTTAAATTCTAAAAGAAAGCAAACAGTATTGTGAAAATTTTAAATTCACAACTACAAAGGAAAAATGTGATAATAAGAATGTTGACAAGTGGATGCAAGATTTGCACACAAGTGGAAACTTGGATGCAAATTTTCCACTTGTGTGGTTTGGATGGTTCTCCACAATATAATATATCTCCACAAGCATTATATTAGATTTACTTCATGTTTTTTTACAGATAAATCAATTAGAGTTAATTGGTGGAGTTACCTCATTTATAATCAGGGTGTCTGCAGCTCCTCTAAAATCCTCTAAAGTCCTCTTTTTTTCAAACCACTTCTAAAATCCTCTATTATCCTCTAAAGAGGTAAAAATTTGATCAGAGCTCCTCATTAATTCTTCCTTTTTTAATTTTTGATGGATGTATAATGTTCAAAATACCCGTTCTCGGTCTGCAAAACTGGTTAACGCCTTAAAGTGCATGGAATTGTAAAAAATTGCTTTAGAAAATGCATGCTATTTAACATAACAAATGACATTATTTGATCCCTGTCCAAGCCCCATAAGTGTATAAACATGGACGTTAAACCATTAATAAATGGCCACATAAAATTTCTTATAAAAATTTTATGTGGCCACCCCGAAAATTATTTTTCAATGCTAGAAATGTTTTATATTTTGATTATTAATTTATTTTTAATATATTAAAAAGGTTGTTTTTTTTTTTTGAAAAAGTTATTAATAACCAACTAACAGTTATTTTTTAAAAAATCAGAGCATTTTCGAAAAGTTTCCATGGTACCAAGTTACCATGGCTTCCATGGATATGAAGGGCAAAGGTGGAAAAATATGTTTTAAGAACACTAATCTATATGGCGTTGAAAAAGATAAACCTTCATAAGTTGTAACACTTTTCCATTCGTTATTTATTTTTTAAATCTTTCCTTTTTTCTAAATAGTCTAAGTATAGACTATGAATAGATTTAATATCCATAATATACCTTGATAATGTACAGCAACACTAATGTACATGCATAGTACGTTTTGATGGTGATCATATTTTGTCGCACAAAGCACGTTTACATACATATATACATTTTGACATACATAGCACGTTTTGATTGTGAAAAAGTATTTTACAGTCGTTTAACGTTGATAAATCAACGTTAAAAAATACAACGTTTATCATTATAAACGTTATATCAACGTAAATTCAACGTTGTTGTAACGTTTTTTCGCGTCGAATTAACGTTGATATAACGTTTGAATCTAACGTTGATTTAACGTTGATAAATCAACGTTGAAAAAACTTTCATTCTAAACGTTAAATCAACGTAAATTCAACGTTATTGTAACGTTTTTTTGCGTCGAATTAACGTTGATATAACGTTTGAACCTAACGTTGATTTAACGTTGAAAAAAACTTTCATTCTAAACGTTAATTCAACGTTAGGTTTCAACGATATTTCAACGTTATTTCAACGTTATTTGCCGGCTGGGTAGTGTATAAATTACTTGTAACACCTACAGGAATCCGTAGGTATTTAAAAACGCAAAACATATGTGAATAATAATTTTTCAGTTTTATCCTAAAAGTATTGATTACTGTTTATACGCGCAGTCAAGTTTTTGAAAAATCTTTAAACGGAAGAAAGAAATTAGATAATCAAAAAGGAATAAGGGTTGTGGTTGGTCAACTGTTTTCTATAAGTTTTTTACCCTATGTTAAAAGGTTCAAGACTTTTTGTTATATTAAAAATTTATTTTAAAAAACCTCATTTTAAAAAAACTTCAAATTAGAAGTTTCAAAATATATAAATTTTAATTGTTAAATAAATTAAATATTTTTACTTTTAAGTAATATGTGTATGCAATTTATTCAAAACGTTGCATTTTTAAAACTTTTTCTAAAATTAACTTATAATTTTAGATTTTTAAAATTTTTTGAGGTAAAATGTTTGTCTTGCTCAAATTACACAAGCTAACGAAATTTTACTTTTTTTTTTTTGCATACAATATGTTTTTGTTATAGTATTGCTTATTCTGATTTCAAATATACAGCCCTTTTTCTTCTATCACATCAGGTCTTACAGATATTAGGGTTCAAATCACAAATATTTAGTGGTAAAATCCCTAATATTTTCAAAGAAAACTTCATCAATAGTATGTCAACCTGGATCTTAAAAGGAGCGTTTTTTTTAGATTATTTTAATACTCTTCAGCGTTTTTGCACTACATTTTTTAAAAGAATAATTTTTCCTATGGAAAAAAGAATCTACTCCTATGGAAAAAAGTTCTATAGAATTTATATAAACTTTTGAAACATACAGCCTATGGAAATTCTATAAAATGTCTATTAATTTCTACAGAAGTTTTTTGTATAGAAAAAAAAGTAGAAAAAAAATTTCTATAAAACTTTTTTTTCTGCTTTTTTACATATGCTTATATAGGAAAAAAAAATTTTATAGCAATTTCTATAGAAATTAATAGGCATTCTTTATAAGTTCTATATAAATTCTATATAAGTTGTATAGAATTTCTATTGGCCATATGTTTCAAAAGTTTATAGGAATTCTATAGAACTTTTTTTTCTGGGCTATAGAAGAAAAAAGGTGGCCTATTTTGAAATTTCTAAAATCATAGAATATTACAATTTTGATTTTTAATCGACAACTTTAGATTTTTCATACTTACTATCAATTAAAACATGAACAACAAATTTTTAAGCTAACTGTATTTTCAACTTGCTGAATTTTCAACCTACTGAACTTTCAACCTACTGTATTTTCAACCTACTGTATTTTGAACCTAGTGTATTTTCGACCTACTTTCGATCGACTTTATAACTACGTCTTTTCCGGTATGTATTTTATTTATTTGTTGTTGATTTGAATCTGAGCTAAATTGAAGCAGCCGTGGCGCAGTGAGTGGTCAGTGAGAGATCCAAGGTTTGGTGCCTGCTCTAGGTATGTAAGGCAGTGTGAAATTTCTCCTTAAATGCTTTTACGCGCAGCTCTACTACAAAACTGTTAGATCTTGTTGGAGGACCTTAATAATTAGAAGAAAAAGAAAAAAAAAATCATTTTTTAACATTTGATGTAAGTGGCGGTATTTTATTCTCCAAGGAGACCAAACAGTGTTATCGTAGAGCACCACGGAATGGCATTTAACAAGGATGTTTACGCATCCTCCCGTACCTTTATAATAAAGCAAGATACAACTGTATCTTGCTTTGAGCATTTATAAATGTGTAGACAAGTATCTTGCTTTGTCTAGAAAAATGTCTCGAAATCAAGTTTATTACCGAGTTAAAAAAGTTTAAAAAATTTAAGAAAAAGTTAAAATGTAACATTTTGTTTACTAACAATTTTTTTTTAGTTTAAATCCAAACTGCTGCTTAAACCAGAAAACGTAGAATACCCATATAATGAATAACCTAATCTTAATAATAAAAGTAAGAGGGTGTGCCAGTTCTTAAAAGCAGACCCACCCAGGAAAAAAAGTTCTATAAAATTTTCTATAAACTTTTGAAACATATGGTCTATAAAAACTTTATAGATTTTCAATAGAATGTCTATTAATTTCTATTGAAATTGCTTAAAACTTTTTTTCTATAAAAAAAAAGTAGAAAAAAAAATTTCTATAGAAATTTTTATAAAAGTTAGTAAAAATTCTATAGAATTCTATAAAATTTATATAGGCCATAAAACTTTTTTTCCTAGGCAGAAAAAAAAGTTCTATAGGATTTTCTATAAACTTTTGAAACATATGCCCTATTGAAATTCTATAGAATTTCCATAGAATTTCTATTAACTTTTATAAAAATTTCTATAGAAATTTTTTTTTCTACTTTTTTTTAAAGAAAAAAAGTTTTACAGCAATTTCTATAGAAATTAATAGACATTTTATAGAAATTCTAAAGAGTTTTTATAGGCCATATGTTTTAAAAGTTTATAGGAAATTCTATAGAACTTTTTTTTTGCTGGGGAAACTCAACTGATTATGTATTTAAAGTAAAAAATGTTAAAAAAGTAGGAGCTCAATTGTTTATATATTTAATGTAAAAAATGTAAACAATTAGCATTAAAACTTTAATCAACTCACACCTAATTAAACAATTCAGGATGATAGGTAGAATTTGTCAATCTTGGGGGTGGAGCAATCTTGGGGGTGGAGCATATCAAACTAATGTATCATTAAAAGTACTCAATTTTTAATCAAAAATTTGGTAACTGTAGTTTTACAGTTACCAAATTTTTACATTAAAAATTGTGTGAGATTAAAAATTTTAGATTAAAAATTGATTTTTAGATTAAAAATTATAAATTAAAAAAGAGTATGAACAATTAAAAACTGTACTTAGGTACAGTTTTCAAGTATCTATACTCTTTTTTCTTGTAGAGTACTCTCAACCTTTTCTCAATTTAAACTTTGACTACGGGTTATTACATTTTACATTTTATTTTGTAAAGAATGAAAAAGATGTTGTTGTGAATAAATATGTTATATAAAAAATATTATCGAGGAGAATATAAAACAAAAAATATTTTATTACCTAAAAACCAAGATTCAGGTAAGAAAAAAAAAAATTTCTTTAATTATTATTTCATTTCTACTATATAATTTAAATATAATAATAAATAAGTTTACATCTTCATCGTTTAAAGCTAAGCTGTAATACCTTTGAATAATAAAAAAAAGTACAATTTAATATTATGCTACCGTTGCAACTAAAAAACGAAAACGAAAGAACCGCTGAATACAAGTGCCGTGGCTAGAAATCTTCTACCCCAGCCCCTCCCGACACACAAAAAAGAAACAAATAAATATTCTAACAAACTGGAGCCCTATTATTTCCAACTTCTCAATTTTATGAATACTTTCAAATTACCAATCTTTAAGACCTACGTGGCAAATCTTTCATCTAAAGGAGGTGCAGGTGTCACAACCATATATGGCGACTTTCAATACTTAAAAGCCATTTCGCGACGTAAGTATTATCTTGTTCTATCTCCACAATTTTGAGTTTTAAGAAAACACGATTTAAAAAATGAAAACCTTATAAGTCGGCATATAAAAACATTTTTATAATGTTTTCTCCGCAACTTTTTACTTATAACTAGGTTTGAAAACAGTAGAAAACACCATTCTGAAGTATATAACACTCAATTCTTTTTTAAGTGGAGATAGAACACGATAATTCTAAACTCGCGATTTATTGAGAAAACCAGGCAAAAGTGCTGTTGGCTCAAAAATACTATCTAGCAACCACACTCCATTATATAGTGATTTTGATGAGGTTAGAAAGCCTGTAAATATTTTTTTTTCTAAATATTTGTAGTTCCTGATTTATGTTGATCAAATGTTTGATCTTTTAACACTTGGGAAGTCATTGTTGTGATTTTGTGATTTTTAAATTAAATTTAAAAGGCAATGAAACAACTGCATCCTAAGTTTCTTTTTATATCATCGTTCTATGGACTAGAGGCTACCCAGTGGGCACACGACGTTATTTCGACGTTGATTTACAGTTGATTTTTAGTCGCGACGTCGTATAACCAAAAATTAACGTTGTTTCAACGTTGAAAAGTTTGTTTAAAACTATATATTATATATATATATATATTAAAAAAAATTATTATATATATATATATATATATATATATATATATATATATATATATATATATATATATATATATATATATATATATATATATATATATATATATATATATTATTATATTTATATATACACACATATACATATATATATATATATATATATATATATATATATATATATATATATATATATATATATATATATATATATATATATATATATATATATAAAATAATGGTGCAATTTAAAGTTTTTTTTTTATTTATAAAGTTGTACTTGATAAAAATAAATAAATAAAGTTGAACATTTTGAATATTTATTGATTATTATGATAAATTATATAAAATATATATAAAGTATAAATATTTTGCAAAAACACTTTTATTTGCAATAACTGCTTCATTGAATTGTGGCATGCTTGCAGTTTATTTTTTATAGTTTCTGTCAACTCTGGGTTATTAGGCTAGATCTTTATAATCTCTTCCATAAGATTTTGCTTATTAGTAAGATTTTTTTTTTTCCAATCTCTCACTTTACTATTTCCCAAATATTTTCTATGGGGTTAAGATCATGCGAGTTGTCTGGCTATAGCAATACATCAACTAAGCCATAACAGTTTTTATTGTGTGGCAAGTTGCACCATCTTGCATAAATATAAGGTTTTTGACATTATTTTTAAATTTTTTTGTAAATTTTTGACATTTTTGGCTGGACATCAATCCCTCTTCTTTTAGCCTTCTACAAATGGTCTGGTCTGACACAACAATTACAGCTTCATGGATAAGCTTAGTGGCTTTTTTTCTCTTTTCCAGGCAGATATTTCTGATTATACTGTCCGCTCTTGGTGTTTTCTTGCGTTTAGAAGGTGGTCTCCTTGGACCAAACTCTTCCCCTGTATGAATTCTTTTTCTTACTTGCATTACGGTTTGGTAAGAACCTTTGCGGTTTGTGCAATTTTTCATTGAGAATATTTTGTATTTTGTAAAAGACATGTTTATAATCAAAATTTAATATGGCTGGCGGTAAAGGTAAAGAGAAGTTTAAAGGAACAAACATTAGGTATTTACTTGTAAGTTAAGTGTAAAATTATATATTTTTTAAAAATCACAGTTTATTTTTTTAATGCTAATTTATTTTTTTAACTTTTTGATGTATTTGATGTAAATTACTCAGGCAATACCTTTTTTATAGAGAGCGTTTTGTCAATTAAAGTGACTGCTACAGTTGCCGAAATAAGAAAAGGAATAATGACTTTATTAAAATACGCACTCGACAGATCAAATGGTGGTGGTCGGCGCGTAAAAGGCGATTCACCCGATGTATAATATTCATACTTTTTCCTAGTTGTTCTGGAACTATTGATAATAGTTATTATTGATAAATTGATAAATATATTACTGATAAATAAAAGTTTCTTTTTTCAAACATTTTACTTTATTTGCATTGTATATAAAGTCCGTTGAAGCAATTTAGTTGTATCTGAATAATTTACGTGAAATATAATATCCTCTGCGCAAATTATTGCTTTTTTATTGTATTATTTTATTGCAATTAAAGTTGAGATAATTTTTAAGTTAATTGGATTTAACCAAAATAAAAAACAAAAATCAACGTTGAGTAAACGTTGTTTCAACGTTGTTCTAACGTCTTATCAACTACATATCAATCGAATATATCACCTATTCAAAGTTGAAATATAGTTGATATATAGTCGATAAGACGTTAGATCAACGTTGAAACGACGTAATCATCGACGTTGTTTCAACGTCGTAGTTTTCTACGTCGGATTATATTTCCAATTCAACCAAATTTCAACGTTGTTTCAACGTGGTATATGGTCGGTTTGCGACGTTGTTTCAACGTTATTTCAACGTCATTGTGCCTGCTGGGTACTCACAGAACTTTAAAATAAAAAATAATAATAATTAAAAAAAACAAAAAGCCTTCATAAGACTAAAAATCTTAAGCTGAAATCACACCTTTTAAAATTTAGGGTCTTCCTTAAATTCATTTATCTCAAACCATAAATATTTTCCTGCAAGATATCTTATCAGTTTTATAATTGGTGTTGTGTTGTAATTTTGGTTAAAAAAATTGAGGAGGTATGGCTAAGGAAAATACTTATGAGTCATCAAACTGTCAAAAATGTTTTAAATAACGTTCAAAAAAAACCAGCCATTATGAGAAATAAGAAAAGTCCCAAGATTGAATGTATACATTTTCTATTATTTCATAATAAATTTCTTTTAATGCAAAAATTGTTATATTGTATTATTTAATGTTATACAAAAAATATTGAAAAAAAACAACAAAAACTTTAGGGTTATTTTGTAATGTTGAAATATTTCCACTTTAAAATGTTAAACATTTTGTATATTGAAAAAAAACAAAACAGTATCATTACTTAATGCATTATTTTTCTTTGTCTAATTTTTTTTTCATTAGCATTATTTTTCTTTATCTACATATTTCTTTATTTACATTTTTGCTTTAGAATCGACACTTTCAAGCACTATACAAAC
Source organism: Hydra vulgaris (assembly GCF_022113875.1). NCBI lineage: Eukaryota > Metazoa > Cnidaria > Hydrozoa > Anthoathecata > Hydridae > Hydra > Hydra vulgaris. The sequence goes on from NC_061156.1 coordinate 6,619,008, forward strand.
TTTATTACGTTCATGTTTTTATCAAATGAGAAAGTTTTTCAAAATATTGCAGTGATCAGTTTAGTTTATATTGCCATTTGAAAATGTTTCAATGTAATAAAATACAAAAAAGTATGTAAATGGCTGGAACTAGAAGAAGGCATAAATTAGCCTTATCACCGAGCCCCATTAGAAATGCTTCTTGGAGTCTGGAGAAGAAAAATACTCAAAAAAGAAAAACATTCAAAAAGTAACTCTAACTAACCCAAATGTGAATGCAATAAGTTAATAAATTTTTTTTTTTACTAGCTTATTCTAAATTTAAATTCACCAACAGGTTTAAAATTTCATCTAAAAATCTTTTAGGTTTCGAAAGTTATAATCATTTAATATCTCCGTACTTCCCAAAATGTGGGGGTTCTATAAATGTAGGGGTTCTCAATTTTACATGGTAATAACTTTCGAACACTAAGTAGTTATTAAATGAAATTTAAAACCTGTCGATAAATTTAAATTTAGTATAAGATAGTAAAAAAATATTTTAAATCATTACTTTACTTATATTTAGGGCGTAAGGGAAGGAGGCGGGGTGGGTGGGGTGGTGGTGGTGATCTTTTGAAGTATTTTGGTTCACGGGCTCCAATAACCACAATTTTTTGAAAAACACTCTTATTTGACATAAGCATGAACATACTTAATTTTGGAGTTTGCACAAAGCTTGAAAGTGTCATTTCTAAAGAAGCAAATTATTTTTACAAAAAATTTTTACAATTAAAAAATATTTACTGATTCTATTTTAGTTTGAGTCATTAATTGGTTTACATTCCCTTACATGTCTTTTATTTTAATGTAATGTGGCTTGCAATTCATTTTGGGCTTTTTCAATCTCTTATTTCTACAAGCTTATAGTCTCCGTACTATTTTGAAGGAAATGATAGTAGAATTTACAAATGTCTTCACTGTCTTTGTACTTTATAACATCAGGAGAAGTTAACCTCTTAAAATGTTTCTTGACTCCTGAAGCTTCATACAGATCTCCATATAACTTCTTAAAGTCTATTTGAAGTTTATCAACTTCATAGTAAAATTGTATGGACAAAATATTTTTTACTACTTCATCACTACACCATTTAAAAAACTGAGAGATCTTCATAATTTTTTTTTAATATATATTTGCTGTTTATATAATAAGAAATATAATTACAAGAAACGTTTACATTCAAAAAAAGTGAATTTATAAAAAAAGGCAGGGGCTTAAACAATATACAGATGACAAAAGTCACCATAATCTTTTCATAGAGGCCCTAGGTGGGCTTTACAAGTTAAAAAAAAAAGGATCTCTAATATAATAAAAAGCTTAAAGCTTGCATAAATATTTCCATTAAATCAAGAAAGTAAATAATATCATATTATTAAGAAGTAGATAGTAAACAATATTATCAAGATAGTAAATAATTTCGTATTATTTACTTGATTTAATGGAAATATTTACACTGTATATATTACACTGTATATATATATATATATATATATATATATATATATATATATATATATATATATATATATATATATATATATATATACAGTGATCAAAGTGAGGTGGGATGCCATCCCATCACACACACACACACACACACACACACACACACACACACACACACACACACACACACACACACACAGATATATATATATATATATATATATATATATATATATATATATATATATATGCAATGTGATACAAAATATACTTTTATATACTTTTTATTTGTGCGTATTATGAAATTATATATATATATTTTTAAATCATATATTTGTAATTTAAAAACTTATTACTATTATTATTATTATACTATTATATTTTTATTATACTATTATATTATTATTATACTATAATACTATTATTGCTGTTCAGATTGTCTGTTGTAAATATATAGTTTATTCCTTTAGTTTGCGCATCGACTACTCACTATTATAAACAGTCATCAATCATAAACAGAGTCGATTGTCGATGCAATATTTACTGATTCGTCAAAGCTGGCAACTTCTACTTGTGTTAAAGTATCTTAAATCCAACAGATATCATCGTTACGATATTAATTTGTCTGTAAATTGTTTTAGAAAACAAATTTAAAAATAACTTTTAAATAAATTTTTTATTTTTCTTGTTTTTTTAACCAACAGGTTCTTTTAAACAACTTAATAATATTCCCTATGGACTTAATATTTTCTAAAATAAAACGTCTTTTAAACGTTTAAAAGACGTTTTTTTTAATGTTTAATTTGGGCTTTTTAAGAACGTTTTTTAAACGTTTTTTTTAGAACGTTTTTTAAACAAATTTTTCAGAACGTTTTTTAAACGCTTTTTTTAAAACGTTTTTTAGGTATTGCCATTTCGAACGTTTAAAAAACGTTTTATTTATTAATTAAAAAAAAACGTTTTAAAAACGTTCATGTGCTTACTGGGTTCATTCAACAATAAAAAACTAATGTTTTTTTATTGTTGAATGAAACATTATATTTTTTATCATCTAACTTTATGTTTTTTTTTTATTATATAACCACCTAGGAAGAAAAGTTCTATAGAATTTTGTATAAACTTTTGAAACATATGGCCTATAGAAACTCTATAGAGTTTCTATAAAATGTCTATTAATTTCTATAGAAATTGCTATAAAACATTTTTTCTTTTAAAAAATAAGTAGAAAAAATAAAATTTCAATAGGAATTTTTACAGAAGTTACAGAAACTCTACAGAAATTCTATAAAATTCTATAGAATTTCTATAGGCTGTATGTTTCAAAAGTTTATATAAAACTCTATAGAACTTTTTTTCTTGGGCAGCTATTAAAAGCTATGAATTCTTTTGATTCCAAACTTTTCTAATTTTGTTCAAACATTTTCAATTTTCAAAATAATAGAAAAATTAAATTGGATCTATAATTATGTATATTTGCAACACAAAAAAAAAATAAAAAAAAATTGTACAACACAAAATAAAATAATAAAATTCTACAACATAAAATAAAATAATAATAAAATTCTTACACACAAAATAAAATAGCCGAGATATATCTCTACTGTTTTATTTTGTGTTGTAGAATTAATGCTGGATTTAAAAACTGCTATAATCTAAATAATTGCAAATATATAATTCTATTTTGTAAATTTAGTAAAAATACTACCAATTCTTATTTTGACAACTATAAGTTTAATTCTAATCTGAATATTTATTATTAGTTGTTTCAATAAGCACAACATAAAAAAATATTAATAAACTAACTAATTAATGTTTAAGAGTTTTTCTAAACTTTTATCTTTTATTTGCAATTTTTGACGTTTTGAAACAATATTGTTAGATTTTATTAAAAGTAGAATATAATTGATTAGCTTTGAGTTATGATAATTAGAGATATTTAATTCAAAAATATGTTACTACTATTTTTTGACTATTATTTGAAAAATGACGTATTTTTACTTTATTCTCACTCCAGCTATATTACAACTTTTTGTTATGTTTTTATTACTGTGATAGCATTTTTTTTTATTACTTAATGTCGAAAATTGCTTAAAGAAAAAAGAATTATCTATGAAATATATTAAAAAAAGTTGATAAAGAGAATCATTGGCATCCGATTCAAGAAAAATAGCGCTTCAAAACAAACATTGTCTAAAATAAAATAATATCCTAAAAATATCCCCCCCCCGCCCCTAACATATGAGTAATTTTTGAACTACTATCTTATACTGGTTTAAAATTCGTAGACAGGTTTTAATATTTAAAAAAAAATTGAAAATTACAAAAGTTAGAACAATGCAAAATTTTCAAACCTTAATAATGCGAAAGGTAGGAGGGGGGTATACTTTGCATGGTCATAACTTTTGTTATCAATACTTGCATTTTATTGGAAAGTTTTTTACTTATAATTAGAGATGTCACAATTATTCGGCGTCTTAATAAAAAAGGCAACCATTTAATTGTCTTTCCCAGTAAAGTTAAACTATGCTTTAAGTTAAAGTTGTCGTGAAAATATCACTTTTTAAAGGTTAAAAATTCTTTGTCATAAATTAATCTCTAGCATTTTCAGAAATAACCTCAGAAGTGCATGATATAGCTGAGCTGGTTATTTTTGAATTTTTTTGAATGATTTAAAGAGTATGAAACCCTTATGCATAACTGTAGTTAAAATATTTGGTGTAATAGTCAACAAATAAAGCGTGCTGTGACACAACCTATCCGTAAATGCCTACAGTGTAGTTGACTTATTGCTACAACGAAGTAGGTTGGAACCATCAAAATAATTAAAAGCAGCTGAATATTCGTGTCATCTCTACTTAAGATATCTATAAAATTATTTGTTTAAGAAATAATACCAGGCAAAGAATTCTCATTATATCATTGTATCGCCCAAATTTAATCACTACTCAATCATTCATAAATTTGACTTATTACATTTAATTGAATAGATAAGTAAAATATTACTTATGCAATCCAACTACGTTACTGCCTTGTACTTTATAAGAGCAAGTTTATAAGAGCAAATAAAACTCCAAAATATGAAATCCTTAAACAAATGCCAATAAAGTTGCTGTTGATTTTAAAATTATTTTTTTTATTTGCTTAGGTAAATGTCAAGGTGTTATTAACAAAATAATGGTTCCTTAGAGCGAAACAACTTTGCCGACAATATTGTCTCGTTATGACTCCTGTGATATGTCCAATGCATAATATGATTTGAAGCTATTGAAACAAACTAAACATTGAAACAAACTAAACTCATATTATGAGTTTAGTTAACTAATGTTATAAAATAAACTAGCTTTTTTTATAACATATTCATTAAAAAGTATGCATCTGAGAAGAAAGAAATGTAGTGACTTCAAACATATTTACAACGGAAACGTTATAGAGTATACGATAAAAGTTATTTTCAAAGCTTTTTGCAAGTAAAGAAAGTACTTAAAGAGTGAGTGAAATATCTAAAAGATAGGTAGAAAATATTATTAAAATGTGATATATTTGCATCAAATGAAAAGAAAATATTAAAAAATACGGTTTAAAAAAAATTTTGAAATTTGCCTGTGAAAAATGCATTTATTTTAATTTGGTCAATATTTATTTAATTACAAAATAGGTTTGAAACAAGTTACTAAGTAAGAATAAAACCGGACTTTATGAGAAATATATTTCGGTGAAGAGAAAATTTTTTGTAACTTTTTAGGCAAAGGAACTATAGTGGAATCTTTCAAGTTGATCAAATGACTGCTGACATAACTGATCTGATGCTGACATAACTGATCTGATGCTGACATAACTGATCTGATGCTGACATAACTAATCATCTACAACGTTTAAAGTTATAAATAATAAAGCTATTGCTTTTTTATCAAACTAGAATTCCAACTCACTTGATTAAATAGATAACACTTTTGTTTTATAATTAAAACCAACAAATCAGTAAAATGTAAAAAATCCATTGAAAAACCCTGATTGAAAGCATATTATTGTTAACGAAATTTATTTTTCACAAAACTACTTGTTATGTACTTGCCATCGTACTTTTCTTTTTTTGGGGGGAGAGGGTTATTAACTGGAAGCAGTCGAACAGATATCATTACCTAGGACATGAGTTTTAATTTGGCGAAGGAGCATCCAAAGTAAGGTCCGTTCCTTTGAATACCTATACTGTTGATGAGAAAAATTTAGATTCAGTTACTGAAATGGTATTTTAACATAAAAAATACTAATATTTCAGAACCAACTCCAACACCTGAAAAGTAGCGATTTTGCATATGACATTGGTGTTCCAGATTCAACAATCCTTTTATAAAAAATTGTTAAAAGTAAAACAAAAAAAACAGCTAGCTATTTGTGTTAGGCACATTAAGCTAGTACAATGTCCTTTCAAAAAAAAAAAAAAAAAAAAAAAAAAAAAAAAAAAAAAAAAAGTCAAAAACTGAACAGAAAGTTAAAAATTTATTTGAAAAGTTTAAAACACAGCTTAAGAAGAATTTTACTCGGAATTGCATGTAGTTGCAATAAGACCCAGGAAAAAAAGTTTTATACAATTTCTATAAACTTTTGAAATATATAGCCTATAGAAATTCTATAGAATTTTATAGAATTTCCATTGAATGTCTGTTAATTTTTATAGAACTTTTTTTTCTACTTTTTTTCCTATATAAAAAAAAAAAATTCATAGCAATTTCTATAGAAATTAATAGACATTCTATAAATATTCCATAGAAATTCCATAGAATTTCTATAGGCCAAATGTTTCAAAAGTTTATAGAAGTTCTATAGAACTTTTTTTCCTGGGGAGGCAATAATTTTTCAAATTGTTGTTTTTTTGTATGTATACAAAGGAACATCTAATCAAAGCGATATTATAGCTGGAGGGAAAACGAAGCAGAAAATGATTTCAACCCCAATATAACCTTTGTATAATTATTCCAGCGGCAAGTCAATGGCGCTTTTGCGAAAAAGTGAAAAATGTTGAAACGTAATTTGTAAGCTTTGAAAGCTGAAATCGAAACGGATTAATCTCTTAAAAGTTTATTTGATAGATTTTTAACAACTATTCGATCAATTAAGAAGTTGATTACAACAAAAATCATGATTAAGGTCAAGTAATTGTTTCTTGAACATCTCAAATATAGGTATAAATATCAATGTTTTAGACAATCTTTACTATCTGTTTGAACCTCATCTTTTATTTGCTTGTTCAGCTCTAGGTTTGTTGCATTCTTTAAGAATATTCTTTCGGCCAGGCACTTATCAAATGCTTTCAGGCGTTTATTTTGTGTTGGAGTATCTTTGCTGGATCGAAAAGCAAATTGCTATATTCTAAATATAGAGATATAAAATTTCGTTTTGTAAACGCGCCAAAAATACTACCAATACTTATCAAGACATTTTGTTTATGCAATTTTAATTTAGAAATTTATTATTAATCGTTTAAAAAGCACAACAAAAAAAAAAAAAAAAATAAGAAATCAACTATAGCTTACGAATTTTTAAAACTTCTATCATATATTTGCAATGCATTAATTGTTTATAAGGTTTTGAAACAATACCATTGGATATTTTTTGTAAAATGTGGGATGTGATTAGTTAACTTTAAATTATGATAATTGCGTGGTGTTTAATAGAAAGTTATATTGCTACTAAAACTGTTTTTTGAAAAATGACGTATTTTAACTTCGTTTCCCTCCACAAAGTGGTCAAAAAGGGTTTCAAAATGCGAATTAATCAAAACTAATAAAGTTATGAACAAAAAACGCATTATTTAATATTTTTAGACATTTTTATTGACCATAATCAAACAAAATAATGGTAAACTAGTTATTGAAAATGACATTCATTTCACAAAATAATTTATTTTAGAGCTTAAAAACTCACAAAAATTTAACAAATCTAATTTTTTAATGTTTAAACTTTGGCAAAAAGACTACAAAAATATTATTTTTAGTAATTCAAACGCTCTCACAGAAAATTTAACAGATGAAAATTGTTTCAAATATTTGAAATTTGGCAAAAAAGATCACAAATATTTTTTTCAAAAACTCAAAAACTCGCACAGCAAATTGAATAAAACCAAGTTATTTCTAATATCTGAAATTAGGCAAAAAAAGGACACTTATTAGTTCATCTTTTTTCAAAATCAACCCAATTGAGACGAATTATTAGCATCACATGCAGTGCATCGCAAAAGGCTTAAAACACTTGAAGAAAATTCTCTTCTTTGTTGGGGTCTCTGATGCTTAACAGTGTGAGTTTCTTGAATGGATAGGTCACTTACATACCTCAGCCTGTGAAATAAATCATCCATTCCTTCCTTCCATGATGACTTTTGTGAATGATGAAGGCAAAAATTTCTGACAAATTTATTGTTAGCCTCTGAGGCTTCTTCGCTTGTCAAACCGATGGGCAATGGACAATGCTCAACCAAGTCTTTGCCATGCTTCAATAATTTATGAAGAGTTGGAGGGATGTGATACCAACCCACTCCATTTTCTTTGTTAATGTAGATCTTTTCAGTTTCGTGCAACAAGTTTTCAAATTTTTGTGAATCTGTAGGAAGTCCTGATGCAAGAGCTCCCAATAATGTGGAAATGTTTTCAACAAGCTGAACTGGCACATTGCATATTTGTGCAGCGATACCAGGATTGTCGAAAGCTTTCCTGGCAACATTACCAGTTGAAGTTGTGCCAGCTCCACCATCTCTTCCTTTGTCAACGATGATCCCAAGTTTTTCCTCAAAATCAGTCTTCACTTTTTTCTCCCTTTCTGTCACAGTTGACTTTTTTTGCTCAGAGAGCCTTTCGCGACACTTTTTTACATTTTGGTGGTATCCAATGTGATAAATTGCCTCAAATGATCTCAATCCAAAGTGTAGTATTGATGCACTGAACTGAAGGGTGCTCTCTTTTGGTAGGAATTTACCATCTGGTTTTGCAAAAGCTTTGAATGTCTTGTAACAAATGGCACATGAATTTGAGGCTAGACACTTTGTTAATTGGTACAGCACTTTGGCATCAATCATGGCAAGGAGTCCATGATATGAAACCTCAATCCTTGGATTGCCACTTATGACCAAAGGCTGTAGATCAACAATTTCTTTTTGATTCGTATCAGCCTCTGTTAGAATAACTTCTCTTTCGTACAAAATTCTAATTGGCCTGCAAGACCAATTAGAATTTTGTACGAAATTTGAGGTGAATTTGAAAAGTTGTTATGATAGATGACAACATTGATGCAATTTGCATCAACAATTTGGATGGGTACCTGTTGAGTTTTTTTGTTAAAAGGTGCTAAAAGAACCACATCCATCAAACCCATACTTAAAGTACAGGATTAACTTCAGTGGATTGCTATTCTTAATGAGAGCTGAAAGCAGAGACTCATCCAGAATCTTATAATTGGTTTGAGCCAGTCTCTTTTGGATTGGGACCCAAGCTAAATGTTTTTCAATTTGAACACCATCAGGAGAGCACATTTTTTTAGCCTCAACTACCAAGTTATAATTTGGCCAAATATTGCAATTACTCTCTATGCAGGCATTTTTCATTGAGTTGTATTGATTTTGGTCATATCAGTCAACAAGAGAAAAGCCAAAGCTTCCATTGGAGTTTTTTTCTGAATTTTAGGTTTCTCTAAAGTAATTGCTTTTATAACTTTTAAAATTTTTTCATTAGTTTCACCTGTAGACATTTTGATCAACTTTCCCATGCAATTTTGTTGTTGAGAGGCAACTTTGATAATAGCTTCTGGCTCATGTTTCATTGCCTTATCTTTGCACTTGCAATTTGTTTTGCTCTGACCGATTTCTCTTGAAATGAAAGCTCTTTTCTTTCAGCCTTTTTTTCTTCTGGAGAACGTTTCTTTAATGCATCTTTTTCTTGTGAGCTTTACAAGCAGCAATCTCAATAAAAATGTTAGACAAAAAATTTAATAGCACACTCTACCAATAATTATTTGAAATCATCTAGACTAATTCATAAAAATTATTAGAGACTATTACACAGGTAACACACATGAAGGAAAAATTGATTGCTTGTCAAAAGAACTCTTTTCACTCTATTTTATTTTATTTGAACACTATTAATAAATCATTGCTAGCATGGTTACAAGCAATAATTAACTATACTTGAAGTTAAAAGAAAAAAACATTTAATGAGCTGTTGAAGAACTTTTCAAAGTTGTAGGAATGTTTCTTATATCTCAAAATAGCATGTGAGATTTAATTTAGAGCAAGATTAATTTGCTTTATATAATCCATATTAACTTGTGCCCCAAAATAATTTTCTCTTTTTTAATGTTGCTTATATTTTCATATATTATATTTTTAGAGGATTTGATATTTTTAAATTTTATAATTTACTGAATTGAAATTCTTCTTTTATGAAATAATAAATTCACTCAACTTAGGTGATCCAGTATTCACAAGCTGATGATGCTATTTTTTCAAAATTTGTTTTAAAACTTCAAATAATAATCATTTCAAAACGAAAAACTATTTTGCAAATGGTCAAATTTGTGCAAAGATTGACTGTTTTGTTCATGCAAGAAAATGCGCGCATTTTGGCGCACACAGAATAAATGCTAGCTTGGTTTGACATTCAATTTCTCCTTTGGTCGGATTCAGTTGGACAAATTTTTAATTATTTCAAATAGATGAAAGTTTCAGTTATCTTTAAATGTTAAAAATTAATTTGACAAAACTGGACACACATTTTTATTTCAGGTTGAATTTGGAATTTTCAATGAATTTCGGTCTTTTATTTAAAACCATCTGGCAGTCTAAAAATTACCGAAATTTTTTGAATTTTATGCTCATATGCCCCCAAAAGGCTAAATGTTATCTATAGTACAATTTTGGACCCAGTTAGACAAATAAACATTGTGATAACTGAATTTTAAAACTTTACAATTTTTGAGCAAATCAATTAGCCAAAAAAAATTGCTTTTGTATCATGTAGTTGTCAAAATATTTTTGAACTTCGGATGAAGATTATTAAATGCAAATATGGCAAGGGTACCTAAAATAGATTGAATTAAAATATAACATTTTAGTAATTTACAAAAGTTGACTTTTCAAAATCCCAATAAATTCGCATTTTGAGACCTTTCTGACTACTGTGCTCTAGTCCCTTTCTGACCACTGTGCTCCAGTCCCTTTCTGATCACTGTGCTCCAGTCTATTATAACTTTTTGAACTAATAGACCAGTGAATCAAAACTTTGATCTAATAGACCAGTGAACTTAAAAAGAAATTATTACTCAAAGTTAATTGAAAATGTTACTAACGACTCTAAACGTACTTGGAAAATATTAAGAGAAATTGGTGGAAAACAAAAAACTTGCTCAGACTCCCTACCACAGGTGATTAGAGTAAATAAGAAAGATGTTTTTGAACCTAGATTAATAGCTCATGACCTTAACAAAGTCTTTATTGATATCGGTTTAAAACTAGCAAATAAAGTTCTTAATACCCAAGTTGTGTTCAATAACTTTTTAAGACCGATGGATGATTGCGTTTGCTCCAATAATTTATCTTCTGAGCTATCATTTGAGGAGTTTCAAGTGTCGTTTAAATCTATTTAAAAAAAATAAAGCCTCTGGAGCTGATGAAATAAATCAAAACATAATCTTAGAATTCTTTGAACAATTAAAAGATATTCTGTTTAAAGTTTTCAGAGCGTCAATACAACAAGGAGTTTATCTTGATAAATTTAAAATAGCTAAGATAATCCCAATATACAATGAAGGAGACATAATTAATATATGTAACTACCGATCTATCTCTATTTTATCAACATTTTCAAAAATCTTAGAGTAAATTATTTACAATAGATTATATAGTTATTTTAAGAAGAAGAATTTTTTTTATAAAAATCAGTTTAATTTAAAAAAAAATAGTTCTACTGAGCTTGCAATCATCCAATTTGTCCGTGAAATCTCTAACTCTTTCAAAAATTCACAATTTTTTTTAGGTAATTTTTTGGATTTATGAAAAGCATTTGATACAGTAAATCATAGCATTTTGATTCATAAACTTGAACATTATGGAGTGGATGGTGTAATTTTGAAATGGTTTAAAAGTTATTTAACAAACCGAAAACAATTTGTTTCTTTTAACAATTCTTATCAAAAAAATGTTTTAAGTATCTCATGTGGTGTTCCGCAAGTATCAATTTTGGGGCCTTTTCTTTTTTTAATATACATTAATGATTTGCATAAAGCTTCTAATCTTTTAAGTATTATGTTTGCGGATGATACTAATTTATTTTTATATGATAACAATATTAATAAACTCTTCACTACAATGAATGAAGAACTCAAAATAATTTCTAGCTGGTTCAAATGTAATAAACTTACCTTAACTATTGAAAAAACAAAATGGATTCTTTTTCATTTGATAACTAAAAAACGTTATTTACCCCAACTCTACCTGATATTTTTATTGACCAAATTGAAATAAAAAGAGATTGCATCACAAAATTTTTAGACGTATTCCTTGATGAGAATATGGAAGCAACATATTGATTATGTTGGTACTAGAGTTTTAAAAAATATTGGAGTTCTTTATAAGGCCAGAATCTATATAAATAAAAAAGTTTTATCCCAACTTTATCATGTATTCATTCATAGCTATATGAATTATGCAAATATTGCTTTGGCAAACACTGAATAGTAAGTTACAATCTTTCTATCGCCATCAGAAACATGCAATATGTGTAATTAATTTTGCTAATCGTTTTCCTCACTCTAAACAACTTTTTTCTGAAATGAGAATACTTACTATTTACGAACTTAATATTTTTAATATTTTATGCTTTGTATATATATGTAAAAACAATCTTTCTCCTGTCGTTTTAAATGATTTAATTACCTTGAAACCTACCCATAAATACTTTCTAAGAAATACCAATTTTCTATATGAGCCTTTTTGTCGAACAAATTTTAACCAATTTTGCATTGAATATCATGTAACAACTAAAATGTTTAGAAAAAAAAAAATCATTTTGCAACCTCCTCAAATTGAGGAGAGTTTAAACTTTATATGGTCATATTTTTTAAACACTAAAATATTTTACTATGAAATTTAAAATTTGTCGATGAATATAAGTCTAGTTGAAAAAATATTAAATACTACAAAATATATTTCATCAACTTGTTGCCCTCACGTTTCGGGCAGGGAGGGGGGGGCTAAGATTTTAGGGCTTCCTGTTCCCATTCTCCTATCACAGTACTTTTTTAAAGAATCTTTTCGTCCTATTTATGAAAGTAAAAATATTTGGATTGTTGTGTATATGTTGGTTATTTCAAACATTTAAAAACCTTCCTACGCATATATATATATATATATATATATATATATATATATATATATATATATATATATATATATATATATATATATTTATATATATATATATATATATATATATATATATATATATATATATATATATATATATATATATATATATATATATATATACATATATATATATATATATATATATATATATATATATATATATATATATATATATATATATATATATATATATATATATATATATATATATATACATACAATTATATTGGAGAGATACATTTGATAACACCATCATGCAAAAAATTTAAATATAAAATCAGAAAAACAACAAATATTACAAAAATAATAAAAATTATTTCAGCAGCTAGTTAAAACAAAAATTGCCAAAGAACAAAACAGATTGTTTGTACAAATCTTTGCTTTAAACAATTATTGTCATTACTAATTATTTTTAATGCTTTTTGTTTCTATGGTTTCAAGTTGAAAGTTTCTTAACATAGTTCTAAGTGATCGTACGTAAATTTCGTGTAATTCATTTTCGTCTCTTTCTTCATAACTACATTTTTTTTGTTTTATTGAACTTAAAAAATTGACTTCATTTTTAATTGAATCTTTTCTAGGATTTTCTTTCTGCAGAAGGTTTCCTTCTGAAATTTGGGAAAAGTAGAAGTCTCTATCTACGGAAGATTTATATTTCATTCTGTAATTTATTAAACTCTCGTTTCTTTGCAAATTATAGATGTCATCGGAAATATCTTGATCTTCTTCAAACAGTTGCCTCAATAGTTTATTAGTTTTCTTCACCTATTTTGTTAAAAAAAAAAAATTGAAGCTTAGACTATGCAAATGTTGTCATTTTATTTTATAGAACTCATATTTAGGCTTAAAAAACAATTAAAAAAAAAGATTTTTAGAACCACACAATATATATATATATATATATATATATATATATATATATATATATATATATATATATATATATATATATATATATATATATATATATATATATATATATATATATATATCAGTGGCGGAACTACTGGACGCAGGACCCTGCGTTGCGGGGGGGCCTACCAGCTATAGGGGGCCCTCATATAAAAAAAGTTATACTCTCAATAATATTTATACTATAAAACTCTTTTCCGCAAAAAAAACATTCTTTTGCGAGGGGGGCCCAAATTTTGAAGTTCCGCCACTGATATATATATATATATATATATATATATATATATATATATATATATATATATATATATATATATATATATATATATATATATATATATATATATATATATATATATATATATCAGTGGCGGAACTACTGGACGCAGGACCCTGCGTTGCTGGGGGGCCTACCAGCTATAGGGCGCCCTCATATAAAAAAAGTTATACTCTCAATAATATTTATACTATAAAACTCTTTTCCGCAAAAAAAACATTCTTTTGCGGGGGGGCCCAAATTTTGAAGTTCCGCCACTGATATATATATATATATATATATATATATATATATATATATATATATATATATATATATATATATATATATATATATATATATATATATATATATATATATATATATATATGTTGGGTGGTTATATATATACACATAAAAAGCAATAGCTTAAATTGGTATTCTCCGTTTTTAAGTGGGTGTAATTGAATCTTTTACCATAAAGTCTGTAAATTAAATAGGACTTACATTCCAACGTTTTCAAATGATTATTTTATTTATTTTATTATAAAAGTAATTTAAAAAAAGTTAAGGAAGAATTTTTAATAAAGTAAGTAGGATAGCAAGATTTAGGACACTTTTTTTAACAAAATCGCTTCCAACAAAACTGCAAGTAACACTTATTTAAGTTGAGAGATACTAAAAAGCAAAGAAGAGAGTCAAGGGAAAAAAATGGTAGACTATAACTTCAAAATCACTGGGTTTACTAAAAAAACTGTTAATTAATGTTTGTTAAACGTAAAGGAACATTTGACGGTAAATGAGCTTTGCTGAAGGATGAGTCACGTAAGATCTTGGTTTGGCTCAAGCCTGGCAGCTAGCATAGATTAAACAAGGCGTTTTAAGGTTGTGTTTAAAAAAAAAACATCAATAAAATAACCATCCCAAGTATGAAAACAATATTCCATTTAAAGACGGAGAAGATTTATAGAGGTAGAGAATGGAATCAGAAGCTAAGAAATGGCGCGCCGAAGAAGTGAAGCAATCCTAACTGATAATAACTTTTCAATTGTTTAGATATATGGTTTATATCAGGACTCAGTAAGAGCTTGCCATTCATTAATATAGAAATATCCTATTGCACTAGTTATTTGCAAAAAAGAGTTTTACTCAAATTGAAGTTAACTTGATGCTGCAAGCTAATGAAATTTAACCCAAAAAAGGTACTGATTAAAAAAAGAATAGATTAACAATTTTAAATACATTCCCAGTACACCATATGAAAAGAAGCTGACATTAGCATGCAGGCTTTATTAAAAGTTTATTAAAAAATGTCAAGGGCTTGGCATTCCCTCTGCTTCCATCTAATGCACGATAAAACCTTTTATTATTGTTATTAATGGAAAAACCATTTTCAATTTTTTTCAATATCCAAACATTGCTCATTTGAGCATTTAAACAGATCATAATATATATCTTTAACTCCTAAAAACTAAATAACTAAAGACTAATAAAGATTTTCTGTTTTCATATTTATTATATATGACCGCACTAACACTTTTATGCCTTTTATTTAAGTTTTTTATTCTTCTAATGTTGAAATCTTCTTCAATTATTCTAAACTAACTTTTTTAATGAAAATTCATTGGAACCAAGTATTTTAGAAATTCTCTGTATACAATCTGTTACATTTGTAGAAATAGTTTTTGATTATTTATTTTCCTCGGCAATAAAAGTTTTAAATAAGTCAAACTCAGTGAGCTTTATTTTTATCAAAATAAAGATATAAATATTTCTGGTTAATAAATTTTTTGATAAAATTTAAAGCAAAATTGTTTCAAACAAACTTAAAACAATATGTTATCTTCAAAATATAAAGAAGATTACATTGTAATACATAAAAACATTACAACTATACTATAAATATATACTATATACACTATAAATCTTTAAAAATGGTTTCAGCTATTTCAATTCCTTAATTTTAAAACAAATTTATTTGAGACAATATAATAATAAAAACACATAAAGTTATTAAGAATCTTTATATATATATATATATATATATATATATATATATATATATATATATATATATATATATATATATATATATATATATATATATATATATATATATATATATATATATATATATATATATATATATATATATATATAATGTTAAAAAGCATTTTATTCCTTTTTGTCATAAAATTAAAAAATAATTGGGTTTACTAGTGTCAATATAACATTTTTTGAGATTTATTTTATATAAATTTTAATTGTTTACTAATATTTTTTTTTTGCCATAATCTATTATGTAAACATTAACATTTTTTTAAAGTATGTATTTATATGCAATATAACAATAGCGCTGCTTATAACAACCTTTATTAATAATTATAATAATGATTTTTATGTATAATTGATTCCTGTTACTTATCTTTTGCAACAAAACTGTTTTACTCAAACTATTTTCTGAACAAATAATACATTTGTAATATAAACACAAACACACACACACACACACACACACACACTTTATTTAAATTTATTTAGGTAACTTTGATTTTTAAATCATGTTTGGTGTTTAGACCACTGTTGTGGTTGCTTGATTCTTTGTTGATTCTTTGTTTAAAAATAAACTGTTGCAATGGTTACCATATTATAAAAACTAATTAGAATATTATGTAATAAAATACCTCTTTTTCCAGATTTAAAATCTTCATAAATTGAAGTTCATTTTCTGAAATCATTTTATTTTCTTTAATTAAAACTAGTAATGAAATTTATTATATATAACATAAAATGTCCTAATAATAAGAAAATAATAATAATAAAAAAATACTTTAATAGCCATAAAATTAGTTTTAAGTTTTGCAATTAAATTTATTTTTTTCTAAAACACAATATTGAACAATATACCAATCTAAAACTTTTACTGTTTTGATTTATTTATTTGGTTTTATATTGTTTTTACTAACCACTATGGGAAAATATTTCAAGAAACAATAAATTACCTTTTGCCTGTGATTGAATTCTAAAATCAAAAACATAAACTTACATGACTGAATCAAACCAACGTAAATAAAATATTTAAAAATTTTTTTATGTTATAGTGTTGTTTTTACATTATATTTACATTCTATTTAAATTATATTGTTTTATAGGTTATATTTACATAACATAATTTTTTTATTTTATTTTACTTCATTATCATTGTTTATATAGATTTTGATAAAAAAAAAATCAATCAAAAAACAATTTAAAAGAAATATATGGCTAATTTAATATTATTAAATTATAATTTTGTTTTAATAATTTTGCCCTGAAAAACAATAAAAAGTTTTGAGGCGAGGAAACCCTCTCCAACAAAAATAATAATTTAAATGTTTTTCAGAAGAGAGATAAATTTATAGAAGCTGTAGTTAAACTGTTTTTGATTTATAACTGATATATAAATTTAAATCCAGGAAAAAAAGTTTTATAGAATTTCTATAAACTTTTGAAACATATAGTCTGTAGAAACCCTATAGAATTTTATAGAATATTTATACAATCTCTGGTAATTTCTATAGAAATTTCTATATATTTTCTTTTTATACTTTTTTTTCTATTGAAGAAAGTTTTATTAATATTTGTAGAAAAAAAACGTCTATAGAAATTTTTATAGAAATTAATTGTCATTCTATAGAAATTCTATACAAATTCTACAAGATTTCTATAGACCATGTGCTTCAAAAGTTTATAAAAATTCTATAGAAATATTTTTCCTGGGTAGATGGTTATTATATGCATAAATAAAATTTAGATTTTATTGTAGAATATTGTGGGTAATATAAATTAAGCCACCTTAAAGACATCTTTTACTGATTATTATCATATTTAAATATAATATATACCGTATTTAATTATATTATACATCATTTTTAATTATATTATATACCATATTTATTTTTCTTGAACTATTTATTAACTATATTATTATTTATATATCAATTTTATTTGTAACGATAAAATTTTATTATTAATTAATAGTTTAAAAACCCAAAACCATACTCCTTGTTTATTTCTTTCAGTTTTGCCAGTATCTCAACTTGAGATGAGGAAAATGATGCTAAAATATCTCTTTCGTCATAAGGTCGTCTTGCCTGCTAATAAATAAATAAATAAGTCATTCAAAAGTGTAGTGGATAATGGATACTTTTTGTTTCTTTTTATTTATTCGTTTTTTCTTTTTTTTTTTCTTCTCCTGTTTAGTTAAAAAAAATTAGTCTTCATTAGTATCAAAAAAGATTTAAATAAAATTAATCAGAATAAATTTTATATTTATATACAAAAGTTAACTATTGATCATTTGACAATTAATAACTGTTTTTAAAATGCAAACCTTTGCATTTGTTTGCTATAAAATTTGCTGTTTATTAAAAAATAAACAACAAATTTTATGTTAAATCTACTTCAAGACTTATTTTCAAAAAAAGTATCAAAGGAAAAAAGTATCAAAGGAACCAAATTTATGAAAACCCAGGAAAAAAAGTTTCATAGAATTTCTATAAATTTTTGAAACATATGGCTATAAAAATTCTATATAATTTCTATACAATGTTTTTTAATATATATAGAAATTGCTATAAAACATTTTTTTCTATAGAAAAAAAGTTGAAAAAAAGATCTATAGGAATTTCTACAGAAATAAACAGAAATTGTTTAGAAATTCTATAGACTTCCAAAAGGCCATATGTTTCAAAAGTTTATAAGAATTCTATAGAGCTTTTTTTCCTTGGAAGTCCATTGTTTCCAGAATTTATAAGGGAAAACCTTAATGAATGGGGCCCTTATTGAATGGAATAAAATTAAATTTGTATAGAAGTATCTATTGTTGGATATTAAAACTCCTGTGGTAAGAAGTGTTAAACGCAACCTTTTAATAGACCAAATTATTATTCCCATTATGGTCTAAACATAATGGCATGTGTGTTTTTAAAAACAAAAAGCAATTTTAAAACATAAGTTTGTTTTTGTGGTTTTGCAGCTACGACAGAAGTTATGAAAAATTAGATTGCATTTTTGAATACCCAGTTATCTCTAATTTTTGAAGCATTTATGTTAAGGTATCGTTTTTTTTAATGCCTAGTTTTAGTCTGTCTCGTCATTTGCGGATAAGGCTTTTTGAATGGAACAAATTAATAATTATTGAACTGGAATTGTCCAAACGAGCTGTTGTGAAACAATAAGTTTTGAGTTGACATTTTGCTTTCTATTATCAATACAAAGAATTTTTTTTAAAAATAAAAGCACATATAGACCAACACTCGAAAAATATACTGATTTAACGAACTGCAAGGGCTCCCATGCACACATAAACTGACTAATTGTATCGCGTATTTAGATATGGATTTAATAAATTAACATAAAACTAAAAAAAAAATTTTGAATAAAAAAAATTTTAGTGGTTGCTCAAGACCCTTAAACATCAAACAGGTCCCAAGTATTTAAAAAAAAAATCTTTAAAAGTATATCATATTGGGTCTCAAAAGAAGTGAAATTTTATAAAAATTGCAAATAAAAGAATCATTTTATATAAAGATTACTAGTTTAAATTTTATGGCTTAAAAGCTATCAATTTTTAACAAAAAAATAAAGTACATATTTTTAAAGTTTTTTTTTAAATAAACATTTTTAATTTGTGTTTCCATAAATTGTTTTTATTATTTTTGAAATTTTTATAAAATTTTACTTCCTTTGAGACCCAACAAAATATAGTTTTGAAGAAGTTTTATCTTCAAAATATTAGAGACCCGTTTGATATTTAAGGATCTTGAGCGACCCTTAAAATATTTTTAATTTAGTGTTAATTTATTACATAGAACACATATAGGTGGCAGCAGACAATTTCAAAAGTAGTTGTAGGCACCCTAATATATATATATATATATATATATATATATATATATATATATATATATATATATATATATATATATATATATATATATATATATATATATATATATATATATATATATATATATATATACATCTATATATATCTATATATATATATATATATATATATATATATATATATATATATATATATATATATATATATATATATATATATATATATATATATATATATATATATATATATATATATGTATATATATGTATATATGTATATATATATATATATGTATATATATATATATATATACAGTCACGGACAAAATTAAGTAACATTATCGATAAAATCAAAACTCGAACAATAAAAACAAAATTATTTAAGTCAGGATCTACGCAACTGCAATAACTTTATGTTTTTTTAAAAATTTGATTCCAAAGAAAAAAATATATATTTTTAACTCTTTATAACTCATGCAAAAGTAACTCTATTAAACGAAATTAGCTATCTTACAACTTTTTTGTCCAAAATAAATGCGACATAAGTAAGAAACATCTTTTTTTATTATGAGTTTTTATTATGAAATATAATGTTTTGTCAGTAATATATATTAAAAATACAAAAATATCATGTCTGATTTTCATTTTAGTACTTTGTTGCACCACCTTTTGCTTTCGCGATTGCTTCTAAACGTCTTGGCATGCTTTTTACAAGCTTTGACGTGACGTCAGTACCAATTGAATTCCAAGTTTCACTAAGAACCTCAAAAAAATTCTTTTTTATTTGTTCGTTTTGAAGGAGGTATTTTAGATTTGAAAATTGCCCATAAATTTTCAATGGGGTTAAGGTCCGGGATTTGTGGTGGCCATTTAAGGATGTTAACTTTACTTTTTTTGAGGAAATGTTGTGCCACTTTGCTGGTGTGTTTGGGGTCATTGTCTTGTTGAAAAAAGAACTTGCGATCTAAATTCAATTTTTTTTCGGATTAACATAAATGTTTGGAAAGCAAATCAACATACAATTGTCCTGTCATTATACCTTCAACATTCACCAGTCTTCCCACACCATTTGAAGCAAAGCATCCCCAAACCATAATTGAACCACTTCCATGCGTGACAGTTTTTCTAAGATTTCTATCTAAGAGTACATCACAAGGTCTGCGCCAAACTCTTTGTCGTTTTTTAAAGCCAAATATTTGAAATTTACTCTCATCAGACCATAACACTGAGTTCCAAAATGCCTCATCTTTGTTAATATGCAGTTTTGCAAATGCTAAGCGTTTTTTTTTTGTTTATACCACTAATGAGGGGTTTACTTTTTTGAAGACGGTTTATTAAACCACTTCAATTAAGTCTTCTCTGTACAGTTCGACTGGAAACATTTAATTTAAGGTTTTCAACAATCTGTCTTGAGGTTATTGTTGAATTTTGTTTTGCTATTCGCGTAATTAGCATATCAGTTCTTGTTAAAGTCTTAGGGGGGCGACCAAATCTTTTCTGATTTTCAACAGAACCAGTTGTTTCAAATTTTATACACATCTTTCTAACACCACTTATCGATATTTGATATTTTTCTGCACATTGCTTGTAGGTTAGGCCCTTTTTTCGATCACAAATGACCCGAGATCGGATGTCCAATGAATAATTTTGATGATGAACCATTATTATTGTTAGTTTTACTTTTTCTAAAAATAAATTCCGAAAAAATAAAGTTTAAAATGCTTATTTTTAATAAATTTAACAAAATATCTTTAATAATAATCATTTTTAATAAATAGCTATTGACAAAACATTATATTTCATAATAAAAACTCAAATGTTTCTTACTTTTGTCACATTTATTTTTGAAAAAAAACTTGTGAACTAATTTTGTTTAATAGATAATCTATTAAACAAAATTATGAGGCAAATCTTCGAAATGCCGCCCCTTAAATGTTTTTCTTTAAAATAACCTTCGATTGTGATTTTAAAAAAAACTGCACAAAATGTACGAATTCTACTTTTTATTTTGAAATTTTAAAATAATGATTTCAACTATAAACTACAACAATGTACAGTATTACAGCTTTACTCTTCTAACTTTAACTTTAGCAAATTCGTTAATTACTGATGTGTAGTCTAGAGTGCTAGCCATTGCAGATTCAATAGAAATTAATGCCAGATTTTTAAGTTTTGTTTGTCCTATTGAACTTCTTAAGTAGTTTTTTATTAATTTTAATTTGGAGAAACTTCTTTCCCCACTAGCTACAGATACAGGGAGAGTTAATAAAATTCTCAGAGCTACAACAGTATTTGGATACAAACTAATTAAGCTATTTTGGCATAAATAATTTAAAACATCCAAAGGTTTCGTAGAATATGGTAGCATTCTGGATACATCACGCAATTCTTCTCTAAGGTCATTTGCATTTATATCTGTTTCATTTTCAACCGAAAGTATAAACTCAAGACTGGAACAATAATTTTCTAGCGTTTTGTCATATATATACTTGAGTTTTAAAATGTCATATAAGAACTGAAATTTTTTGCTATGGGTTTTCAGAAGCGTGAATCGTTCATTCAGAAAATTAAGGGTAATGTCCAGAATATAGTTGAAAAAGTTTATTTTAAATTTTTTCTCCTCTGTTAAGGGTTCATCGACAGCTTTTTCCTAGTCAAATTGACGCTTTTTCCTTCTGGGTCTAACTTCAGTGTCATCAGGAAATTCTGTACTGCATTCGAGATTCTCTGCTATCTCCTTTGCAGCAATTTTCATCTGAATATATCCAGATTGTCTATAACTTTTCACTTTTTTTATGGTTTCTGATAGCATCCTTACACAATCTGATATATTTATAGTAACAGATTGCAAAAGCTTCAAAACTAAATTAATTTCAAACAAAATATCATGCCAAAGAATTACTCCACATATAAACTTGTAATTTTTAATATTTTTTGCTAACCCTCTCGCTTTAACTTTAGTTTCTGCATCTCTATTGACGTCTTCTATTATCAGAATCAATGCATCATAGATTTCGCAAAGTTGAAATCGTAAAGGTTTTAAAGCATCTATTCTGCTTGCCCACCTAGTAGCACTTAATGGTTTCAGAGTTAATTGAGAAACATATTTTTTTAGCACTTCCCAACGCTTTGTAGAACCAGAAAAAAAAGTGTAAAGTTCTTGTACAATAGAAAAAAAAAATGTTGTTTCTGCAGTAGAAGACGCTGCATCATTCACAACAAGGTTTAAAGAATGGCATGCGCAGGGCACATAAAAAGCCCTTGGATATTTTTCAAGTATTCTATTTTGAACACCCTTTCTTACTCCTTTCATATTGGCTCCGTTGTCATAGCCTTGTCCCCTAAGCCACTTTAACTCAAAACCTAATTTTTCCAAATGTGTCAGAATAAGTTTTGCCGAACCTTCTCCGGTTGAATCACTAGCTTCAAAAAAACCAATAAAGAATTCTGCAATTTCATATTTATTTTGAATGGAGTTAAAAGTAACAACTCTTATTGTTAAGGAGAGGTGTTCATAATGACTGACGTCGGGGGTACAATCAGCGATTATAGAAAAATATTTAGCGATTTTCGTCATTTCGACGATTTTTCTTAAAATTGAATTTCCCATTAAATTTATCAATTCATCTTGTATATTATTTCTTAGATAAGTCACTGACCATTTATCAGACTCTCGTTGAACTCTCCTGATATGTTCTTCCATAACTGGATCAAACTCAGAAAGTAATTCTACCAACTTTAGGAAGTTCCCGTTATTAGGTTAAAACAAATGTTCAGTTGATCCACGAAAAGCTAAACATTGTGAGGCCAATAGTTTAATTATTGACATAATTCTTTTTATAACTCCTCTCCAATGGTGAAGTTCCATATCCATAATTCGTTGATATTCAGCGTCAATAGTTTTTTTCTGCTTCAATCGAATGTCCAATTCTTTCCATGCTCTAAAAGCATTTCTGTAATTTACAGACTTTTCGTGCATTGTGAGGGCTCTTATAAGATTTTTCCAGTCAGAATAGCCATTTTTGGGCCAGTCACTAATATCAGACGAATTATCAAATATTAAACAACAAAAGCAAAAAACGGCATCACTAGCAATAGAGTAAATAAGCCAACTTCTCTCAACGACTTCACCATTGCTCAACACTTTCGAATAATACGAGGGCAAAAATCTACGCTTTCCTTTATTAATAGGAAACTCGAATTCTTTAATTTGATGGGGACCCCTCTCAACCAGTAGTTGACGAGTTTGAGATGACATGCAGAAAGTAAGCCATAATGCAGGATCTGAAGGAATTTCTTTTAATACCTGCTGACTGCCACTGCTAATGCGGCCCGGTTCTTGATGAACTTCTGATGATGTTATTTTTTGGATCTCTTCAACAATTTTTTCTGGAATTGATTGGGGCGGCACTGTGTTTTTATTTGCCAAATCCAAAGCAGTCGCAGTTGACGTGGATGTGCTGCCCGGCTGTTCATGAAGATCTGATGGTGTTAGTATTTGGCTCTCTTCAACAACTTCTTCTAGAAGTGATTGGGGCGGCACTGTGTTGTTATTTGCCAAATCAGTTGCTGCTGATGTGGATGGCTCATCTAAACCGCACTTTTGTACTAAGAATTTCTTCATAACATTGCTGAGCTTTCTTTCTTGTTCCTCATTCTTTTAAGCGTTTCTTTTTGTATTGACTTCCAGATAATTTTTTTCTTTTTTGTTCCATGCTGACGATTGCTGTCACTGCTGTAATAAATTTTTGTAAAAATTTTGTAAAATCTTTGTAATGTCATCATGTTTTTAACAGTTAAAAACATGATGACATTACAAAGTTAAAATTTAACTTGCAAAGACAGGCAAACACAAACGTTTAAAAACGTTTGAAAACAGTATTTTGAAACATAATAAGAAAATAGTCCACGCTAATATGCGTTTCAAAACGTTTTTATTCATATTGAAAGGAATAGCAAAAGCGAATGCTAAATGAGGGAGAAATTTTTTTTTTATTTTTATAGAAAAATGTGGACAATGAAAAAACTTTTAAAGTGATAAAAACATTCACGAGTTTGGTAGTAATTAAAACTTAAATGAGTCCAGTTTATAATTTAGTACCTAATTATTATTGCAACCCTGAAATTTCATTTTGATTTCGCTACTTTGCCGCCCCTTAATGGTGCCGCCTGAGGCGGCCGCCTCTTTGTATCATAGCACTGCACGGCCCTGAATAGATTAACTTTTGCAAGGAATTATAAAAAGTTATAAATGTATTTATTTTTCTTAGGAATCAAATTTAAAAAAATCACATAAAATTATTGCAGTTAAGTAGATCTTGACGTAAATAATTTTGTTTGTATTGTTAGAGTATCAATTTTATCAACAATGTTACTTAATTTTGTCCGTGACTGTATATATATATATATATATATATATATATATATATATATATATATATACATATATATATATATATATATATATATATATATATATATATATATATATATATATATATATATATATATATATATATATATATATATATATATATATATATATATATATATATATATATATATATATATATATATATATATATATATATATATATATATATATATATATATATATATGTATATATATATATATATATATATATATATATATATATATTCATATATATATATATATATATATATATATATATATATATATATATATATATGTATATATATATATATATATATATATATATATATATATATATATATATATATATATATATATATATATACATATATATATATATATATATTATATATATATATATATATATATATATATATATATATACATATATATATATATATATATATATATATATATATATATATATATATATATATATATATATATATATATATATATATATATATATATATATATATATATATATATATATATATATATATATATATATATATATATATATAATATATTAGGCTGGCGCAGATGTATTTTTACGTTGCATCCAGTTTAGTATGTTGAATGCTGGATCTTCTTAACTCAATGCATGAGTTTTGCTTGTGTCTCTGTCTTTATGACTAGGCAACTCATTCTATTGTCTCCTAATGAGGGTACAGCTCTAAAACTCAGTTTTATGGTTCTGCCATAAAACTGAGTTTTATGGCAAAAGCCGGCTGGTAATCAAATTTCTCGAACTTTCTGGTAGCTCTCAGAGAGGCTAGTTCCATTAAAAACTGAAAAATATCAAAGTATTGACGGTGCCATTTGCGCATGGATGGTGTACCTGTTTGTACTTTGGGTGTGGATTGTAGAGGCTACATTTGGAGCCCTTTATTACGACTTAGGGTTTATTAATAATAATGAGGCAATTGCTTGAGCTATTAAACAGTGTACTGAGTATTGTTTATGCTTTGAGTCAAGTTCTTTAACAAATCCCGAGGCAAAAAAAGTTCTATAGAATTTCTATAAACTTTTAAAACATATGGTCTATAGAAATTCTATAGAATTTCTATAGAATGTCTATTAATTTCTATAAAAATTGCTATAAAACTTTTTTTTCTATAGAAAAAAAAGTTCTATAGGAATTTCTTTAGAAATAAACAGACATTCTATAGAATTTCTATAGGCCATATGTTTCAAAAGTTTATAGAAATTCTATAGAACTTTTTTTCCTGAGCTTCCTTTGATTTGTAAAGACTCCAATAGTCACATGCTTGGCCTAGGCATTTACATTCGTAAGAACTCACCAATTTGTCGAGAAACTAGGTTGGAATCCGCAGACTGTTCTTTTATGCGCCTTTGTTTAGCACTATTTCACTCTATAACCATTCTCTTTGTTCTACATCGCTCTACTTCATCTCAAGACTGCACTCTTTTTGATGTTATTTCTGATGAAATTGACAAGCCCTTTCTCTTTATCCTTCAACCAATATAGTTGTTGTTCGTGACTTTATTGCTCATCACACTGAATGGCTTGGCTCTAGTGTCAGTGACTCTACAGGTATTAAAGCCCACAACTCTTGCCTTTCTCAATCCCTAACTCAAATAGTCAACTTTCCAACTCGCTTTCCAGACAATCCGAATCATTTACCTTCTCTATTCGACTTAAGTCTTTTTTCTAATCCTAGTCAGTGCTCAGTTTCTCCACATTTACCGTAAGGTGCTTCTAATCCCGATTTGATCTCTCTAAAACTATTATCTCATTCTTCTTCACCATCTGAATCCCCCTATTATTATACCTTTTACAACTACCTTAAAGCTGAATGGGAGTTTTTACGTGATTTTCTTCGCCATGGCCCTTGGGTAGATATCTTTCGTCTTCCTGCTGGAAAATATGTTTCTTACATAACTTTGTGGATTCAGGCTGGCATGGAACATTTCATTACCTCTCGACAATTCCAGGTCAAGCCTCACTCTTCTCCGTGGTTTTCCTCATTTTGTGCTGCTGCAATTGCTAATCGAAACTGTTACTTCCATATCTATCAGCAAAACATTTGTATAGAAAACAGACGTATGTTTATTATTGCTAGAAACCATTATAAAAAGATTTTGTCTAATGACAAAGCCCGCTATTCTCAGGTCATGAAATTCCAATACCGAAACCCGCTATTCTCAGGCTCTCGTGACTTCTGGAGAATCTTTAACTGCATCAATAATGAGGGTAAATCTGTTGTTAAACCTCTCTTGTATGGTTCAGACTTTGTCACCTCACCTAAAGACAAAGCTAAATTGTTTGCTAAGAACTTTTCATCAATATCATCTCTTAATTCCACTAATTGCGTTTTACCTCATATAGCCTTCAAACAGGTTGATCCATTGCTTGACATTCGTATCACTCTAGCTTCTGTATCTAAAGTGATTTCCTGCTTAGACTTTTCTATAGCTTGTGGTCCGTATAACATACCTGTTATAGTCTTGCAGAAGTGTTCTCTAGAACTGTTGTCTATACTTTTAAAAGTGTTTAGCAAGTGCTAATCAGAGTCTTATTTTCCAGCCTACTGGAAAGCGGCATCTGTTATACCTAGTCAAAAAAACTCTGGGAAGCAATCTGATTTGTCTAACTACCATCCTATTAGTCTTTTTCCTATCATAAGCAAGATTTTTGAATCTTTAATTAACAAACACTTAATCTCTCATCTTTAATCTAATAACTTACTTTCTGATCATTTCAATCTTCTCATTCTACAACTGATTTGCTGACAGTAATAACCGATAGATTTTATCGTGCATTAGATAAAGGTGGAGAAGTTAAGGACATCGTTATTGATATTAAGCTTTTGATAAAGTTTGGCATGCTGGTCTTCTCCATAAGCTTTCTTCTTGTGGTTTATCTGGAAATATCTTTAAGATTATTGAATCCTTCCTTTCCAATCATAGTATATAAGTTGTCCTAAATGTTCAGCGCTCTTCTTCATATCCTGTAATTTCAGTGGGGTTCCTCAAGGTTCAATCGTTGGCCCTATACTCTTTTTAATTTACATTACCGATCACCAGATATTCTCACAACTAAAGTGACATTTTTCGCTGATGATGCTACCATTTATTCTTGTCATGATAAAAAGCCAATATTCTCTGATTGCTTGCAGGGGGCATTTTAGCTTGAAAAGGATCTCACTTCTGCTATTGGAAGGAGGTCACAGTGGCTGGTGAACTTTAATTCAGATAAAACACAATTTTTTTCAACTAACCGTTATCGCAATAATTTAGATCTTCCTATATTTATGAACGGTAATGTACTCAATAATTCATCTACCCTTCATCTTCTAGGATTAATCTTTACTTCCGATCTTTCTTGGAAACCGTATATCAAATCCATTTCAAAATTTTTTAACTCCGAATTTTATTCTTGATCTCTATAAATCTCAAATCTAGCCTTGTATGGAATACTGCTGCCATATCTGGGACGGATCTTGTTAGATGTTGACTTTATGTAACGGATTGACTTTATGTAACTTTATTAAAATTCAGTTTAAGGAATAATAAAGTCATAATAAAAATGTAAAATAAGACAGTAATATAAATATATTTTATTGATTTCCATTCTAATTTCTTATCAACACAACCCTGTTGTTTATAGTTATTCTATTGGTTTATAGGGGAAGTTGGGGTACAGTGGATCAAGAGACAAAGTGAAAGAGGCATTTTTTCAATGATTAAATTTTTTTTCATTTAAAAATGTAATCATTTTATGTGCTCAAATATCAGCCATCTTCATTTATAGTTGTAATCACAAAAATTTTGACTACTGGTTTTTGGAAGGTAATTTTTTTGTTTTTAGCTAACTAAAGTAAATTTTCTTACTATTCTTATGTTTGTTATGGAGATCATAGTTGAAACAATTTTAAAAGTTGAAGTTTTTTATTCTGATTATTGATATTTATGCTTTCTTTTAGTAGTTTTGCTTTTCTTTTAATAACACTCATGTCTCAAAAATTTAGATATAAACCTAATTTGTTATGGAGGAGCACTGTGAATTGGGGTACAGTTTTTATTTTATCTAATAATAAAAGTATCAAAGTGTCTATTTTTCCGATTTAATACTAATCTAATAATAAAAGTAACACAAAACTGTAATGTACAGTGTCTTTACTCTTGTAGCCTCATAGTTATTTGGCTATGACCTTATTTAGTATCATTAATTCACAGCTGTGTTCATCAATTCACTGTAACACAGTACTGGGGCACAGTGAATAACGTAAGACAACACTCTTTTAACCTTTCTGTGAACCGTTACATAATAAATGTTTGGGTTTTAGTGATTTATCATCATGAAGGATAAAAATCTCAATCCTTTCGCCTAAAAAATAAAATACATGTTTTAACTTTTGTTTAATTTAAAAAATAAAGAAATCTGATCCACTGTGCCCTAACTTCCCCAGACAATTTTTTAATAAAAAAATGCAAAATAATGCTTCATAATGATCAGGTTTTTTCTAAAATCGCTAGAGATTTTGCTTAGGAAAAATATCAGTGTTAATGCAGCTGTTAAAAAATCCATACTGACAGCCAAAAATTGGCTCACATGTTTAAGGTGGTGGTAGGAGGGAATTGGGTGGTCTCTGGAAAAGTGTACAATTATTACTTAACAACTAATACTCAGAGGTAACATAAATAGAACAAGTGAAGCTCTTGTTAAAAGGATTAAATCTGAAAAGTTTAATAATTACTTGTTGTTTTGAGGCTGCAAGGTAACAATCGGATTGTCGATTTGCTGCTGAAAGCACTGTTTATATAAAATTATCACTGACAGCATTGTGTATATGCTAATATCACTGAAAGAACAGTGTATATACTGTTAAAACTGAAAGCACTGTGTATATACTGTTATCACTGTTATTACTGTGGATGTTATAACAACCCTGTCTCAACCCTTTAACTTAAGAACACAAACTTTAAGTTGCACTAATATTTTTTAAATAAAAAAAAACTTTAAAAAAGTTTTTTTTTATTTAAAAAAATTGGTACAACTTAATTTTGTCTGCCAAGGTGTGTTTATTATATACACTTTTTAATCAATTTAATTTTAAAACAATTTCAATTATACCTTAAACTTTCGAGATGCAGTTACCCATTTAAGATACCTGATAAAACGAATGGCATTTTTTTCAGCAACAGTTAATCTAAAATATACAAAAGATTTTAAAGTGTAATTGTTAAATGTAAAATTTGTAAAGCTGAACAAAACTAATTTTTGTTTGTTTGTTTGTATAGTTATTTTAAGATGTAGTTGTTATATATCTGTTCGTAAAACATTTGTTCAATGAGTGATGCATTTTATACAGGATCTAGAAAGGACTCCCTAAAACATTGTTTTTTCTTTTTAAAAAAAACAACTTATATTTATATTTTTAAAAACATTATTTTGATTTAAAAAAGAAATAGATTTTGTGAAATAGTTTGTAATTTGCCGAACAGGATTGCAAGAAATTTTCAATGTAGATTTAAAATGATTACGATGATATCATCATTTTAAAAATGGAACCAGTAACAAGGTTTTAACCTGGTTTCATAAAAAATTATTGTGTTTATTTTATGGCATGTTTTTTTATGAAATGTTTTCCTAGTCGCAGTTTTTTAATTGAAGCCAGAAGATTTTTATTGAGAATGTTAACATAAACTTCAAAGCCCATAATTCCATCAATAAACTCCAGTTTTCCTGTTTCGTTCCAAGCCATCGATCCCCATACCATAACATTGCCTCCACTAAATTTTACTGTGCCTCGAATACAACTGAGTGTGAATGCTTCACCTTTTTCCTCCATACTTTTTGAGCTCCATCGGACTTTACAAGATTTAATTTTGACTCGTCCGTCAACAAAACATTCCTCCAGAATGATACCGGCATATTTACATATTTTTTAGCAAATGCAAGTCTTCGTTGTTGATGGACTTTTGAAAGGAATGGTTTCTTGAGTGGAACTCTTGCTTTAAATCTACTCTCTTTCAATCAATTTCGAAAAGTGAATGAGCTCACTTGTAACCCTAAATCTTTCTCAAGGAGGCTTGACACTTATAGTACTAACAAAAAGCGGTTTTTTTGCACCATCTTGACAACTTGTCGATCTATTCTTGATGTTGTTTTACGCTTAGCTCAGATCTTGGGTGATTTTGCACATATCCAAACATATTATACTTTTTAATCAGATAGCTGATGATTCCTAATGCCATGGTAAATCAAATGAATTTAAAAAAGTATAAGTCAATTATTAAAAGTTACTCGTTGTAAAACAACAATTTTTCTAAAACTATTGATTTAAAAACTTTTTTAACAATCAATTTCAAAACTTCGTTTACAAAACAACAAGTTCAGATAATTATTTATATATATATATATATATATATATATATATATATATAATATATATATATATATATATATATATATATATATATATATATATATATATATATATATATATATATATATATATATATATATATATATATATATATATATATATATATATATAAGAAGCATAAAGAGTATTTTTCTATAATATTAGTA
Organism: Hydra vulgaris; assembly: GCF_022113875.1. NCBI lineage: Eukaryota > Metazoa > Cnidaria > Hydrozoa > Anthoathecata > Hydridae > Hydra > Hydra vulgaris. Next base: position 6,650,954 of record NC_061156.1, read on the forward strand.
ATCTTGTTGACCTTCATAACATAGAACCAAAAATTCTGAAATGAAATAAAAGTATTGTTAGATATTTGAGTTTTTTTTTTTTTTGTTGTAAGCTTAATGAAAACTATAATGGTTTTGTTTTAAAGTTTGTTTTTTTTATCTGAAAATTTTTTCAAGGTTATTTATATTTTTTAATATAGTGTTTGAATTTGGCTGAGAATCAAATAATTTACAGCAAATATTACAGCAAACTTTGAAACACTAACAAGACTCGTCTATATAATAATAATTTATATGAACGATATAATTTATTATTATATTGTTAATATAGCATTGATTAAATGACATTGTTGCAGAAACAAATTGATAAACTAATTTTATTGATAAATTTATTGTCTATAAAAATTAAAAAATATACAAAAAAATAAATAATAATAATTGTTAAAAAAAAAGTTATATGACCAATAGTTGAAATTTAAATAAGGGTGTTGTTGGGTATAGATCTTGTTGTGTGCCTTAAAACATTATTTTAAGATAAAATAACAAAAAAGCTATAAATAGAGTTAAATAAATTATATAAAAATTAAGAGCCATTATCTGAGAAAACCAATTTTTTAATGTAACAGTGCTTATATTGTAAGAAATAAGCACGTAATTTTTTTTCTTTCTAAACAATTATAGTTTCTGAGTTATGATAAGTCAAACCTTTGACTTTTTAACACTTGGAAAGTCATTTTAAGAATTTTGGGATTTTTAAACTTAATTTAAGTTGTTATTCAAGACAACTGCATCGTAAGTTTGTTTTTATGTTAGAAAAGAATAGGTAAACTTCCAAAATAAATAATTAAAAAAACCACTATACTTATAAAAGCTGAAGTGATACGAATGTCAAGCAATAGATCAACTTTTTTGTCGGCTATATCAGGTAGAACACAACAAATGGAATCAAGAAACGATACTGATGAAAAGTTCTTAGCAAACAATCCAGCTTTGTCTTTAGGTGAGGTGACAAAATCTGAACCATAAAAGAGAGGTGGAATAACAGGTTTAACAGGAATAACAGAGAATTGGGAACGGTCCCAAGACTTTTCCCTATCAATGTATAAATTTTCTATTACTTCATGATACCATACTTTTAATGCAAAAAATATTTTTTACTTTTAATGCAAAAAAAAAACTTGAGCGTAATATCGCATTTTTTTTTAAATTTATATAATTGTAGACACGTAAACACTTTTATCCTGATGTTTATTTAACAATTTTAATTTTTTTAAGCATTGCTTTTTTATTTAAAGTTATTCAGTTTGGTTTATTAAGAATTAAGTTAATTACTTTTGAATTGTTCAGAACTGAGTTCCCTATTTTAATCCCGAAGTTGGATTAAGCTCGGGTGTGTTCAAACTAAACAAGCACTGTCACATGCAGTACCTCAAGATCTAAAACTTTGTTGTCTAAAAATTTGTTGAAATATACAAAATGACTCTACTAGTAAACATATTAATCAGTGTTCGATTGAACATGATTATGAAAGATTTTGGATGCTCCAAATAAAAGATATACCAGATACGAATAATGACAAGCACTTAAATAGGTGAAACAACTTTTGCTGAAAAAGAAATTAGCCAAAACAGACTAGATCAGAATAAAGTAGAAATATCTTTTATTTTTTGACTCAAATGGTATATGGTAAAAATATATTGTGCAGTTTTTTAAATGGTGTAATGATGAAAATATCTCGTCCAGCTTTGACTGCGGAAATGCGGAAATACAATTGCATTTTATATTGCAGAAGCAAGAATTACTCTATTATTAGGTAGCAATTTGTGGCAAATACCAATTGATATATGCGATTAAAACATCTTAACGAAAGTTTTTATCAGGGTTCTATGATATTAATACTGTATATATATAAATGGTTTCTCTATGTTGCAAGATTTTCCTTTGAAGTTCAAAAATAGAAAATAATATTTTTGAATGCAGCAATGGATATAATATTGATTTGAGTGATTTTTCAGACAAACAACTGCTACAAATTTTAATAGTACTATTTGTTATGATTGTAAAAATTTAGGCAATTCCTTATTTGAACTAAAAAGATTAGCATCAGATAACTTAGCTGATGTGGATACATTTTATGATATCGAAATTGCTGAAGAAGATATCATTGATTATAAAAATATTTAATGGGTAATTGTCTAAAGAAAATATCCATTTTTTTGTTATTAATAGTCTTGATGAAAAATCTAGGTTTGAATGAAAGACCATAGCAAAAAAGTTTTATTACCCTGGGATTATAAATGAGATTCTTCATTTTTATTCACTTTAAAAATAAGTATCTTTCGAACATTAATCTATCATTTTGATTGCGTTACTAAAACATAAATAAATTTTATTTTTGTCAGATGGCTACATTGTGAGTTGTATAAAGAATAGTTTTGGAGCCAAGAACTAATTTAAATGGTTAGTTTCTCCTGATGTTATAAAGTACAAAGTCAGTAAAATTTTTTATAAAATTCTACTATCATTTTCTTTAAAACAGCACGGAGATTATAAGTTTGTAGATAAACCTAAAATGAATCACAGGCAAAAATACATTACAATAAAAGACACATAAGAATATGAAAACCGATTTATGACTGAAACCAATGAGGTAGATAGAACTTTTTGATGCTTTCGAAAGGACACTTTCAAGCCTTGTGCAAACTCTAAAATTAAGAATGTTCATGCATTGGTCATATAAGAATGTTTTGCAAAAAATTGCGGCAATTGAAGCCTGGAAAACAAATTACCCTTAAAAGATCACCCCCCTCCCCTCATACCCTAAAAGTGAAGAAAATAAATAATTAAAAATTTTTTCACTATCTTATACTAAATTTAAGTTTATCGACAAGCTTAAAATTTTATTTCATAACCATTATGTGTTCGAAAGTTATGACTATGTAAAATTTAATAACCCTCAATATGGAAAGGACGGAAAGGTTACATGGTTAAAACATTCAAACATTAAAAGATTATTAGAAGAAACTTAAAACCCGTTAATGAAACTAAATTTAGTATAAAATAGTAAAAAATAACTTTATTAACTAATTGACTTCACATTTCGGGTTGCTGGGTTGTTTGTTTTGGTATATTTTTCCCCAGACTTCAAGAAGCGTTTATAATGGGGTTCGGTGATAAGACTAATTTATGCCTTCTTCTTGCTACAGTCATTCATACGCCTTTTTATATTTTTGTACATTGTAAACATTTTTGAATGGCGAAAAACTAATCTAATTACGACAATATTTTGAAAAACTTTCTCATTTGATAAAACATGAACATACTTATGTTTAGAGTTTGTATAATGCTTTAATGTTTCTAAAGCATCAAAAAATCTTATCTACGTCACTGACTCAAACAATCACATGTTTAGATAAAGAAAAATAATGTATTGAGTAATTCTGGTGTTTTTTTTTTTAATATACAAAAAGTTTAACTTTTGGAAATGGAAATATTTCAATAATGCAAAACTACCCCCAATTTTTTTTTGCATTAGATGAAAGGAATTATGAAATAATAGAAAATCTATACATTCAATCTTGGGACCTTTCTTATTTCTCTAATGGCTGAATTTTTAAACGTTAGTTAAAACATTTTTTGACAGTTTAATGACTTATAAGTTTTTTATAAGGCAATATTTCCTCAATTTTTTTATACCATTAAAATTGCAGTTGCCCTTTCCAAAAATAATAAAATACCTTGCGGGAACCTTTCATGTTTTGAGATATATTTTATTTAAAGTTGGCCTCAAACTCAAAATAAGGGGTGATGATTTTTAGACTAAGGAAGAGTTTTCCTTATTTTCTTTATTTTATTTTAAAAAAGTTTACCTATTCTTTCCTTATATAAAAATAAACTTAGAATGCAGTTGTCTTATTGCCTTTAAATATAGTTTAAATATCCAAAAATTCCAAAAATGACCAATCATAACTAAGGAACTATAAATACTAAAAAAAAAAGTTACACGCTTCTTTCTTACCTTATTAGCATTACTGTAAAAAAACTGAGCGTGATTGAAGAGTATCATTTTTGAGCCACTTTTGCTTTTTTTTTCTCAGAAATTTCCTCTTAATGTAGATAAATTATTATAAAATATATCATATGAAGATTAAGGAAAATTTGCTTAAGGAAAATTAATTTAAAAAAATTTTCATTTGATTTAAAAAATATAAATAAATATTTTAGCTTTCCAACTGTTTAATTTTAGTTTGATACCCTTTTTTTTTGTACCCACTCTAAAATTAACTATTTTAAAACCTTACGATTTTCTTGGGAACCAAAATGTGTGTATCTTTTCCACATGATCTAGAAAAATATGTAAGTTTCATCAACTTTCAAAAAGTTTCACAAAATCAATAAAAACTTACGCACTAAACGTTATTTATCATTTTTATTTAAAGAAGAAAATCCTTCTGTTTTTTGGTAAAAAAGCATAAACGAACTAAAAAAACCTTAAATTGTTAATAAGAGTTGAACTTTAGATTTTCAAAAAATTGCTGCTATGCTAGGAATATTGCTTGTTTATAGCAAGCAATACATATTGATATACTTAAATGTTTTTAAATTCAATATATAGAGCAAACATATTGTTAAAGATAAGGAATGGAGAAAACTCATGATTTGTCAAAAACCTTGAAAATCCTTATAAAAATTTTTTAAAACAAAATAAAAAAAAGCAACATCAAAAATTGCATTCTTTTATAACAAAATTACTTATTTTAGATCAAGGTTTTACATTTTGAAAAAAATTTGTAATATTAATGATCATAACATTGTTATGTTACACAGTAACTAAAACACCTCCAACTATATAAAAAACTACAAAATTAACATATATAGTATTAGTTAGACATTTATTTTAGCATTATTAGTTTAGTAAACTTTATTAATAGTATATATATATATGTTATATACATACATATATATATATATATATATATATATATATATATATATATATATATATATATATATATATATATATATATACATATATATATTATATATATATATATATATATATATATATATTATATATATATATATATATATATATATATATATATATATATATATATATATATATATATATATATATGTATATATATATATATATATATATATATATATATAATATATATATATACTATATATATTATATACATATATATATATATGTATATATATATATATACATATATATATATATATATATATATATATATATATATATATATATATATATATATATATATATATATACATATATATATATATATATATATATATATATATATATATATATATATATATATATATATATATATATATATATATATATATATATATATATACTATATATATATATATATATATATATATATATATATATATATATATATATATATATATATATTATATATATATATATTTATATATATATATATATATATATATATATATATCGTTTTATGTAGTGTTGTATTAAAATAATACACAACTCTTGTTCGTTGAAAAGTGCTCAATATTTAAGAAATTTATTTTGATTATATATAAATTTCATAACAGAGCGGTTTGTAATTAAAAACGAAAAAAGAAAAAAACTTTTATTATGGAACTTTAAGTTTCATGCCTAACGGCAATCATCAGCCATATATTACAAAATTTAAAATAGACGTTAAAATTACAATTAAAATTACGGTGGCGTGAGTTCTAATGACTCCACGGAAACAAAACTTTAAGTTTTAAGAGTATCACGTGGCGTAAAAGTGACGTAAACCAATCAGGATCAATCTGCGGTATCATAGGAGGAAATAAGAAATTTATTTTTGTGCCTACACTTCGAGATCATTTCACTCCTTGTATTAAGTAGGTTTTTACCTTTATACATTAGAATTTGAAACTTCTCGTTCAAACAGAGGTTGCACACTCTTGATGTCGGGTTGTATGGTTTGCAACGTTTAACAATTTTCCATCTGACAAAAGGTGTAAAGTTTTTTTCTTTTAATTTCCATATTTCTTTAGATAACTCTGTATCATTTTTATATCTAATTGAATTAAAAGATTTGAGGTGGTTTGCGTATCGAACTTTAAAAGATGTCTCGCTGAGTCCAAAATACACTTTTTCTTTGTACTCCGGATTGTTTGAACAAACGGTGGCTTGATAAACAATGTTGTTAGAAAGACAATTGTTGTTCATCGGACATTTGGATTTATTAATGCAGTTGCATGTCTTTTCATTAACTCTTGCTTCCTCATGTAACGTGTTTTTATTGTGAGAGTTGATAATGGATTTTATGTTTGGCATACAGGAATAACTTATTTTGATTGTGTTTCTATTAAATATTTTACGGAGTCTGTGGTTAACTGGAAAGTGGTGGTCGATGAGGTTTAAAAAACATTTACCTATTTTTGTTACAGCATTTGTACTGAAAGGAGGATTATACCAAATTATTTTACGTTTATGGTTGTTGTTTGAAGATTTTATACTTGGATAGTATGCAAGTTCGCAAGTGTGTCCAGATTTTTTCAGGGCTTCTTGGTAAGGAGGAATACTTTCTTTAAAAATCGATTCACTTGACGATGCTGCTGATAATCTTAACTCAATGGTTTAGGAACACTTTCTATTATACTCGGTGGGTGGTTAGAACTTGTATGTATGTAATTAAGTATATTATCTGCTTTGCGGTAGGGTTTAAATGAACCATCTTTAAGGTTTAGCGTTAAATCCAAATAATTAACTATTTTTAAATTACTTTTAATGGATATTAAAAGATTGTTATTTTTAAAGATTTGTACAAAATGTTTTTTTATCTTTTCCATTTCTTGACCACTTTTGTTTCTAAATATAGCTAATCCGTCATCTCGATATATACCGAAATTATTTTTATCATAAAACTGCGAGATTTGATGTAAAATAAAAATACCAACTAATTCGCAAATCTCCGCGCCATCAAAGGCCCCCATAGTGACATCAAATAATCCTCCCTTTTTTTTTAATCCAAGCAGTTCCATTGCTAAATAATAACGATTTTCTTGCATGGTATATAAAACTCTTTTGCTCACTATTTATTATTAGATGTTGCTCTGCAAAGGATAACGCATTTTTCAGCAGGTTTCATCAATCGATGGATAAAAATCATTAATATCAAAGACTAAAGTATGTATATATATACATATAATATATACATATATACATATATATATATATATATATATATATATATATATATATATATATATATATATATATATATATATATATATATATATATATATATTATATATATATATATATATATATATATATATATATATATATATATATATATATATATATATATATATATATATATATATATATATATACATATATATATATATATATATATATATATATATATATATATATATATATATATATATATATATATATTATATATATATATATATATATATATATATATATATATATATATAACTAAGCAACTTAGAGTGCCGCTTTAAGTTGCTTAGTTGGTTAAAGCAGCAGAATTGTAGGATTATATCCCGGCTCCGCCTACTCAGCGTATGAGTAGTACTTTGGTACGAGGAGAACTCGTCTCAAATGCTCTGCTATTACATGTTTTCTCCACTAGTAAATAGTAAATAATTGTCGAGTAAATAAAAATTATCTTTTTTAAAAAAAAAAAAAAATTTATAACCGGTGTCTTAGTTACAATCACCTGTAATTTACTATATATATATATATACTCTCATAAGCGTTCGTTTTATGTTTCATTTTTTTATTTTGCCATAGGTTTTAAAAAGTTTCTGGTTTTCTCTGTTTTTTCAAATTACCCTATATGTGTGAGGGAAAGAGTTTTTAAAAGCTAACAAAAAAATAAGCTCTTAAATTTGGTTACATTTTTTCGTTTAAAGTGAAGGCTAAACTTGTTTATAATGCTAATATTTTAAAAAAATTGTGAGATTTTCACTGTTAAATCCTGCCCAAATAGGTAACTTTAATATAAAAAATTTAATAAATCAACATAAATGTTTATAAATGAACTTGACTATTTATAGATCTTTCATTTGATTTATAATAATCGATACTTTAAAATCCTAATATTTAAGAAAGTTATATACAGTTGCTACTAACAAAGACTTATTTTTATAGCCATTTTGTCTTTATTATCATTATTGCTACTTCTTTTTCTTAACTTTTAAAGGATCACAAGACTGCAAGAAGAAGGTTCACAAGTCTGCAAAAGATATTTGCGTTTTAGTTAACTTATATAAATGGCAATCCAAGCCTGCGTTAAACGGTAACAATTAGAAAAGTTTTCCTGAAAATAAATTCAGATTATCAAAAACCTGTCTAATACAAAAAAACTAAACATTGAACCTAAAAATGCATCTACTTTAAAGATATTTGCCAACAATAAAAGATACTTGCATAATAAGATTAAAAACTTTAAAAAGAAGGCTGCTTTTATTAAATTTTTGCAGCAGTCATTTAAATATGAAAAAGAAATAAAACTTTCAATTTAAATAATCACTTGAATATCTCTAGCAATCTAAATACAGAATTCCCTGAAGTTACTTGTCAATCAAGAAAAATTTTAATAGACTTACCAGCAAATAAAAGTCCATCACATAAACTTAAGTTTCCGCCATGTTCTAGAAAAATATCTAATCTTACATCTCCTAATTTAAAGATTGCTTCAGACACAATGCAGAGAATAAAATGCGATTCAAGTCAAATAAAAAAAGGTGCAATAAGCAGTTTACAAGAAAAAAACATAAATTTGGAGCAGAGAGTTTGTTCATTGAGAAGTTGAACGACCCAAAACAAGCTTACCAACAAAAACCTAAAAAACACTTTGTGGAAACTCAAATATTCAAAAAAAAAAAAAAACAACTTAGCAGAACAAGTTTCATTCTCCAGATTGCATAAATGAATTTAAAGTTCTTAAAATTAGTAGATCAAAGTTGCAAGAAAATGTTAAAAAGATAGAAAAGAAACACAAAATTACTTTAAAAAAATTACAGGAACAAAAAAAAAAAAGGAAAGGCAAGAAAATAAACAACTTGTAGAACAAAATCATTATTTTACTAGTATTGTTTTTTTTTAAAAAAGAAGATAATAAGCTAATTGAAGAAGCCAAAAAATTAAAAACAAACGACCAACGTATAAGAAAATATCTTTATGATGCTACAATGTGCGTGTGGAAAGTGCCTCTTTTTTGTTGAGAAAAAATTTCTGAAACGTTACACAACACAGAACTGCAAAAAACACCCTACTCAGTGAATAAAATGACATTTGATCCAGGTGTTTTACCATTTTAGACAAACATGTAAACGAGTTTTATATCAGGATCTATTCTCCACAGAGATCTTATTTATTACCAACCTTCTTATTTAAAATTGCTGGCTGTACAGGATTTGACTGTTCTACTCACATTGTAAGTGTATTAAAAGATATTGCCAATACATTTGCAGAGTTTAATAAAATGCCAGTAGTAGAAGTTTTAGACATATTCACTCAAAAATCAAAAATTTTATGAAAATTTGAAATAATAATTATTTTTACTCTTTAAAAATCAGTTTTAAAGGAGATCGTGCAGCATTAGAAAGCTATCTTAAAAAAACAATGTCGCTTCAGGGCTATTCTTTAGATAGAAGCTATCTATTCCTTTGATAGCAGCTATCCAAAGCTTATATTCAGATAGCAGTGGTTGGTAGCAGATTTTATGTCTTGTTCTATATGACAGGGATTGTTGTCACATATGAAAGAATTATTAAAATCTTTCTTCAAAGGAAATTTTTTTCAAAAGAGTATTAAATTTAATAGAATTCCATTACAGTTTGTTTTACAACTTTTTCGTTATTCCATTAACATCAAAAATGAAATTTGCAAACTCTTACTTCATGACATAAATAATGATATATTTTTCTATGAGGCCTAATCCTTGCAATCGCTTGAGCGATTGCAAGGATTAGGCCTCATAGAAAAATAATTTCTGGGTCATGGATCTGGTCTGGTTTATTAAAATGTAACTAGTAAGAGTAAGAGTGGGTTTATTATTTCTTTTATTATTTTTTTTATTTTTTTAAATTTTTTATATTACCAAAGAGAAGATACAGGATTATTTCACATTTCAGGTAAATTACAAAGCATAGGAAAAACTTAAAATGAGTATGTTCATTTAAATCTCAAATGAGAATGATTTGCTAAAAAGTTGTACAATTGGAACTTATAAAAAATACCCAAAGAATTTAGAACCCTTAAAAGTCTTAAATGTTAATTTAATGAGTTGATAAAAATTTTTGAATTTACCATATTACACTAAATTTAAACTCACAAAATTTAAACTCAACTCAGATTTTAAATTTAATCTAAGCATCTTTTATTGCTCAAGCGTCAAGACCATGTGAAATTTACAATCCCTCATTAACGGGTGAATGGAAACTTTACTTGTTCATAACTTTAAAAAAAAATAATTATTGGGTCTGTTGATGGACTCAAATTTAGTATTGGATAGTAAGTTAATTTTAATAATTCAATCCCTTCTTATCTTCAGGTAGGGGTACAATCTTTTTGGGATATTTTTGTTCCCAAGCTCCAATCACTGCAATTTTTAAATGTAAATTTATTTCACATTCTCATTTGATTTAAGAATGAATAAACTTAAGTTTAGACAAACAATTTTTAAATAAAATGACTTGATTCGAATTTTATCTGATTTTAAAATGAATTTAAACAACCTCCTGATTTTTTTCTTTCTTTTTTTTTTTTTTAGTTTTGTTTAACAATTTAGTGGGATATAACAAACATTTTTTAATTTTATTTTCATTTTATTATATATGTGACTATACATTGTGAATATTTTATACGCTTTGTTTTAAAGTCTACTTTTTGAAGTTATTTTTCTGCCTATCTTTGTTAAGATGTCCATTATATTTTTTCCACCTTTAAAATCACATACCTTTTTTTCTAGTTGGCCTCAGATATTAAATTCGGTATCAAAATTTTTCATTCAATAATAGACTTATTTTGATTTAAAAAATACAGGAGAATACGAGTGCCGAAGCTATAAAAATAAAGATTTTTACTGTGTTCACCTTCGTAAAAGCCGATTTTTTTTAAACAAAATTTTATTTAAATTTAAAAAAAACAACTCTTTATTGAAAATATCTAGAATATATTAGTAAATGATATATTCTAATAAAGAATAACCCAAATAGTAATTACTATGTTATTTTTTTAAAACTATTTGTTTATTACCATTATAATAAACAAGTAGTAATTTTAATTGTAATAAATACAATACATTGTAATAAATACAAGCTCATGTTCGTGAAATGATATATCTGTATCAGTGTTATATCTTATTGAGGAACTGTATGCACCATATCAAAAATTATAAAAAAATGTAAGATGAATGCAAGAGCAAACGACGTAAATTTTTTTTTTGTTGCCACAATCTGACGTCACTGCGCAAACTTTATTTGGCTTTACTATTATATAACTATGCATGTATAGTTTTTAATGGTTTATGGTCTGAAATATTGGCGCGGTGTTCATTCACCAGTAAGTTACATCATGTATGTTTGTGTTCTGCCTGAACCTCTGGCGCGGTGTTGGTTCACCCGTAAGTTACTATATTTATGTTTGTGTTCCGTCTGAACCTTTGGCACGGTGTTCACTCACCCGTAGTTACATTATGTAAGTTTGTGTTGTATTTAAATCTCTGATGCAGTTGAGCTTAATAACCAACTTGTAACTTCAACTATAAAACAGTGCAATGCCGTGCTCTATCTACGAATGAGTCAAGTTCTCTTTAGACTTAAATAATGCCCAAAAACTTGAACATAAAAAACCATCTCCACCCCTTACTGCTTCATATATCTTTCGCAAATGTTCTTTGAAGTAAAATTCCATTGGTTGAATCTTATCTCTTGCAAAATTGGCTCGGCTCTATTACCATTAACCCTGCTGGCACTAAAAACCCATAACTTCTGTATTTCTCAATCTCTTACTCAGATAATTAACTTTGTGATTTGTTTTCCAGACGACCCTAATTATTTACCTTCACTCCATGATTTGTGTCTTGTCTCTGCCGCTAACTTGCGTTCAGTTTCTCCTTTTTCTCTTTTAGGTGGTTCTGAATATCCAAGATCTTTATAAGAATTTCTTCTTCAAACTCACCAAATCAGCGCACTACTTACTACTACCCTAAATCTGAGTGGGATTCTTTTCGTAATTTTCTTTGTATCAGTCCTTGGGCTGATGTCTTTATTCTCTCTGCTGATAAATGTGCTTCCTACGTAACCTTCTGGATCTAGGTATGGGTGGAAGCTTTTATTCCTTATAGTTGGTTCCGAGTCAAGCCTCATTCTATTCCTTAGTTTTCACATTCTTGTTCAGCTGCTATATCCAAGAGTAACCATTTTTCCAGCTTTTTCGAAAGAACAATTTTCTTTAGAACAAAGGTCTATTTATCATTGCAAGAAATCAATGTAAAAGATGCTGCCTCATGCTAAGCTTAATTATTTCCAGTTTACTAAATCTCGTATCACATAAGAAGGCTCTAGAAACATTTGGAAAATTTTCAACAGCGTCATTAACAAAGGTAGGTCTTTTCTCAGTCATGGGACATTTCTTTTCTCAGTCATGGGACAATCTTACTACTCTCCCAAGCATAAGGCTAAACTATTTGCAAAGAACCATTCTTCTACTTTGACTTTTAAATATTATAACCATACTCTTCCTTCCATTCCAGTTAAACAGTTTAACCGATTGCTAGACCTACAAATTACTCCAGCTTCTGCTGCAAAAGTTATATCTTAGTTAAACTCTTCTACAGCTTGTGGTACAGACAACGTTCCTGTTAGAGTCTTGGAAAACTGTTTTCCAGAACTCTATTTAATTCAATCTAAACTATAAAATAAGTGCTTAACTGGATCTTGTTTTTCAGTCTGGTGAAAAATGGTATATGTGGTATATGGTATATGTCTAATACTTAAAAACTCTGGAGAAAATTCTGAACCCCCGAACTATCGTCCAATAATTTTTCTATCTGCTACTGATCTTTGAATCTTTAATCAACAACTCTTCTTCATTTTGAGTAACTTCTCGGGTACCTAAAGGTTCAATCCTTGGTCGTGTTTTGTTTGTTAACTTTATTTATCATCTTCTTGACAATCTCGCATCTTAAGTGGCCCTATTAGCTGACAACTCAATTTTATACTCCTGTCTTGGCAAAAAGTCTTCTCTTTTCAATCACTTAACACAAGCAATCTTAGATCTGATCTCACTTCTGTAACAGATTGGGGCTTACAGTCGTTTGTGAATTTTCAACAAAACGCAGTTACTGCAAATAACTATCTTAATACTTTCAATAATCCTGAATTGATGAATAGCGATCCTCTCTCTGAGTCCTCTTATTTACGCATTTTCTTGGGTAAATTATTTACTACTAACCTCTCAAGGAAACCATATATAAAATTGATTGGTAAATTAGCATCTGGTAAGGTTTCTTTTTTTTATCGTGTTTGCCATTATCTTTCTTCTAGTTTCATTCTCTATCTCTATAAATCTGTTACTTGCCCTGTATAGAATATGTTGTCATGTTGGGCTGTCATGTCATGTTGTCATGTTGGGCTGTCATGTCATGTTGTCATGTTGGGCTGTCATGTCATGTCATGCTGGTTCTTCTAATTATGCTCTTTCTTTTTTAGACGTAGTTGAACCTGCTCTATCTGCCAAGATTAGGCCTTTCTTACTTCGTTGTAAAGTAGCATTTCTTTCTCTTTTCTACACATACCATCATGGTCACTGCTCAAAGAAGCTATCATCTCTAGTTTTACTGAACAAAGCTGATTCTTTCTTGAATTATCATTCAGCAAAGTTTTATTGTATCTCAATTTGTTCATGCATGCCTTTAAAACTTTTATTCGTCTTGTTTTTTTCCACGCTCTTCAAACCTTTAGGAATTCTCCACCCTCTTTATATTTTCCTAACTCATAAAAGCTACAATTTTTATATCTTCTGCTAACCGTTTCCTTACTTTTTAACTATATTTTCTGTATTTTCAATAGGGCTTGCAGCCTTTTTTGCTATGAATCAGATAAATTTTTTTTTTTTTTTTTGTTAGCTTATTAATATACAATTTGTAAAAGATTAAAGATAAGATACAAAAAGTACCATCAAGCAGTGAAAACTTTTCTTCCTTGAAAGCTGAAAATTTCTCTTCATATTTTTTTTTCATAATCTCATAGTTCTTCTCCATTCCTTGTAGGTATGGTTGCCAAGTACATTCAATATCATTATCGGCAGCATACTTTCGCCAGTAAGACTAAATTAAGTTTAAAAGAAATAAAGAAAAGTATTTATAACATTTTCATTTATATTATTAGCAGATCTGATTGATTCAGTAAAGGCAGTGTCATATAAGAGTTTATTTAAAAAAAAAAAAAAAAAAGCACAGAAAACATTTACAGGTATTTGAAATCTAAAACAAACAAAAAAATTATGTTTTGCTACTTGGAAATGTGTTTAGAATATGCTAATACACTAAAATTTCATATTTTTGTTTAACTTTTTGTACTTATCATCAACTCTCTCTCTCTCTCTCTCTCTCTCTCTCTCTCTCTCTCTCTCTCTCTCTCTCTCTATATATATATATATATATATATATATATATATATATATATATATATATATATATATATATATATATATATATATATATATGTATATATATATATATATATATATATATATATATATATATATATATATATATATATATATATATATATATATATATATATATATATATATATATATATATGATGCTATATTGTTTATCATCAAAAAAATATATATATATGTATATATGATGCTATATTGTTTATCATCAAAAAACAACAAACACAACTACGCTGAACTGATAAGAACAAGTATAACAACCATTCTGGATAATTTGTCCTTCAAAAATAATTAATTAGACTTAGCATGATAATTAGTTATTACCATCAAAAGCAAAACTTAAAAATAGAAAATAAAGTAAACTGGAGCGTTGTTATGAGAAAATATTTATCAGATTAAAAAATGTATGGAACTAAAATAAAGGTAAATGAAAAAAATAATCATATTTATCACATTTAACCTAACCAATTCATCCCCACTTTAATTCATATTCAAAGTTTTTTTATACAATTGTTGCTCACCAATTGTTGTCAAATTACAGATTGTTAACCAAAATCACTTGATTCACAGATTGTTGACCAAAATCACTTTATTCACAGTGTTGATTAAATTGACTTTATTATTTTCTTCATTATTTGTTATTTGCACCTCAGATTCGGAATAACTAATAACATTGGCAACTTAACCATCACAAAAAATTACTTTACAAAATGTGAATATTTTAGACCTTTTTATTCATCCGTATTCATTGCGGTTATTGATCAATTAATTTAATCTTAAATTATAACTATTATGACCAACTATTTAACTATTTAATTCATCTTTATTATTTTATTTAAAAGTAACTAAAAGCTTTCACAAAAAAATATCACATTATTTTTAGTAATGTGATATTTTTTTTAATGTATTTAAAATAAGATAAAATTAAATAAATCTAAAAAACCTGCAATAACTCGGCAGCTGGCCTTCGTCTTCTACTCACATGTTTTTCTTTTTGCTGTTCTGATACTTGTAGAGCAAAACCTGATCCAATTATTCCCTTAATAGAAAATATTATCATGCCAGAATCCTTAAGTTTCCACACTTAAAAAGAACAGAAAGAAGGTGAATGGAATTTTGAATTTGAACACTTTTGTTTTGAGTTTAAACAGTGTGTTTCAAAGATTCTCAAGATATACTCGTCGCATAACTAAAGCTCAAAAAACATTTTCTTTTAATAATAATATTGTAATAATAATTAACTTTTGGGCTTTATTTTGTGCATCCTTGGCATTTCAGTTAAATGGAAGGCACATAAGATTATTAAAAACTTGTATGAAAGTGTAGGTCCAACTGAAAAGATGTAACAATTGTAAAGTTTTATAATAGTTTGAATATATATATACATATATATATATATATATATATATATATATATATATATATATATATATATATATATATATATATATATATATATATATATATATATATATATATATATGTATATATATAAATATATATATATATATATATATATATATATATACATATATATATATATATATACAAATATATATATATATATATATATATACATATATATATATATATATATATATATATATATATATATATATATATATATATACATATATATATATATATATATATATATATATATATATATATATATATATATATATATATATATATATATATATATACATATATATATATATATATATATATATATATATATATATATATATATACATATATATATATATATATATATATATATATATATATATATATATATATATATATATATATATATATATATATATATATATATATATATATATATATATATATATATATATATATATATATATATATATATATATATATATATATGTATGTATGTGTGTTAACTACTAAGTTTTTTTTGTGATTTCATTATATAATAAAATATATATTTATAAATAACATAACTTTATTAAAAGGTTGCTTAAGTGCAGACCTTGTTTTTGGTGCAAAAAGGACCTAAGTCTTAAAATAGGGTAAAAAGTACCAAAACTAAATTATCCACATTTTTTTAAAGGCTTAACGCTAGGAAATAAACAAGTTCGTTGAAGAAGATATTTGAAATATATTGACAGGTTTTGGCTGATTTGTTGAAGAAGATATCTGAAATATATAGACGTATTTTGCCTGATTTGTTGAAGAAGATATCTGAAATATATTGGCAGGTTTTGCCTGATATGACTGGGTCAGTTTGAAAACAAGAATTAGCTCAAAATTGGTATTTTGTAACTTATTTACTTTTAGCATTAAATTCATCAATTATTGAGTATTAATATTGGCATTTAAAGTTTGACTCCTTTAATTCGTACGCTCAGATTTGGCGTAGGTACAATCGGCAGAGCAAAGAAAATTGGCTAAGCAGATAATTTATATGGCACAAATGGCATACAGGTTATAAAATTTGCTGAATTCTTATTTGAGGCATTTTTTTGAGTTATAAAATAAGCTGAATTCTTATAAATAATTTGCTAAATAATTTGGGAAATCACATAAAAAAAAGTGATATGCCGTATTCTAATATGTGATCTGCCAAATAATTCGGCAGATTATATGTTATAATTAGGTTGTTCAGGTTTCTTTTATAATCCAAAAAAGTATCTCTAATAAGAACTCAGATAATTTTATAATCTACTTTGCCGTTTGTACCATATAAATGATCTGCTTAATGATCAGCCAATCTGTTCTGGCATTTGTACTTAACCAGGATTAAGTAATTTGAGCTCACTAAACCGTGCACGGTCGAGCTAACTTAAAGAACATCGCATTTTACCCAGCTGTTACGTTCACATTCAAATTGAATAAATCATTAACTGATGATAAAAGATTGCTATACTTTTCCCTAAATATAATTGATTCAATTGAATTTGAGAGTTAACAATAAATATCTTAGAATTAACAATAATTGTATAAAAACTTCGAGAAAAATCTGTCTTATTGATATTCATTATGTTTGTAAAAATCAGCATTCATCCAGTCGGCGCGACGTCACTCTGTATTTGAAAGTTTTTTTTTAAATTATTTTATTTAAAAAGTAGAAAAGTTTTTTTTCTTAACCAAGAAAAACAAACGTATTTATCGCAATAAAAAGAATGTTTCTGTTTAATTACCTATCTAGCGAACTTGATGTCAAAATTTTATGACTAATTTAAGTTATTCCAACACCAAGAAGGCTGGTATGAATATATTCGAAAAAATTATGTTATGATTAAAGTTATGTTAAAATATTCGATTTTCATAATAAAGTGCGCATTGCGAGGTTAATCGGAAGTCGGGATGCTGAATAAATGCGAATTTTAAGTTCGAAGCAGTAGCATAAGATCAAACTAGTATTAGTGCAAATTGGCATTAGTGCGCTAAAATAATGATCAAGTTTTGGCATAAGGGCGAACTGCTATAAATGTAAAGCAGTTTCAAACACTGGATTAAGTGCCCCGAAAGAATTTGCAAAGATTGGTATAAGTGTGAATCCTACGCGAACGTTTTAAACGAAAAGGTACTTAAACTGCGTGCGTACTTACTGTCTTAAATATATTTATGTGTTTAGCTGCCGTGGTGAGGTGGTTAGAGTGCATACTTTAGAATCAACAGATTCAGGGTTTGAAGCGAGCGTTTGGGCGTATTTCACGCGATTGATAAGAAAGAAATAGCGAACTAACAAACAAAAATTAAAAAAATAAAACCCCGCCTCCCCTCCTTGTATGCATTTGTTTTTTTTTGGGTAACCCACTTACCCCATAAATCTATATGTATTGTCTAGTTTCAACCTAGTTTCTAAAACAATGTGTTCCATTTATAAATTAGAGAAGTTGGTAAACCTAGGGCCTCTTTGTAGAAGTTTGTGAACCTAGGGCCACCCCACATTATTTGAAAACTATAAAGTTCTAAGTAAGGCCTCTCAGTAAGGCAATAAAAATATTTATTTAATAATTCTAAACTTCTTTTTTTAATATTTTGTTAAAGGTTGAAACTAGATTTTACGAATAGAATAGAAAATTGCAAATTTTTCTTAGAATATTTATTACAATTAGAAGAACTTTTTCAATGTGCAAAATTAGTTGTTATAGACTAGTCAGCTTTTTTTTAGGATGCCAAACAATTTTCAGACTTAATTTCTATTGTTTGCAAAAATAATTAAATTTTAATGTAATTGCAGTTTTTAAAACCAACTGTTTGCTAAAACAACTTTTAAAATGAATACAAACATGATATCAGTTATATATCAAATTTAAATCAATAGACCAACCAAAATGCAGTCTGCACATCACATGAAAGTAAATAAGACAGATTTAACTTAAATACTTACGGCGGGAAGTGCAAGAAATAATGCGCCAAATAATGCAAAAAAACAAATTAATATTTTTGCTGCTGGTTTTTCAGGAACAATATCTCCATATCCAATAGTTGTTAACGATATCTAAAAAAGGAATTATATTGCACTAAAAATAGTTGTACCACCCAATGTCATTACTAGGCTCCCCGACCTTTAACACTATAGAATTGTAGTAGTAGGTGTTACATTGTATATAATGTAACACCGACTACTGCAAAAAAATAGTTTTTTTAAACTTATTTTCTTAAAAGTTCAAAAACCTGAATACCACTTTACTTTAAGAACTAAGATAAAACATAATAAAATATATTTAATAGAAAGTCCTTAAATTTGTATTCAAAAGCAACTAAGGTATTTTCTAAGCTCTAATGACCAAGAAGTGTTTTTTTTAAAGCTATTTTGTATAAATTGCATAAATAAAAAGTTCAAAAATATTTTATTCTACGGTGCTCTTTGTTTCTATAATAGGATGATAAAAGTCATAAACTTAAACAACATTCGTTGTGATTTAGGTTTTTAGTTAGCTTTAAACGCATCTGGATAAGAAACTTTAGGTATTTCTTAAGTAGTTGTAATTCCTTATTATTCTTAGTATAATTTAATATTTGAAAACTATGAAGTAACGTTCATACAAAAAAAGTTGTTTTAAAATGCTCAATTATTCATAGCTAATCAAGAAAATGATGATTTATGTGATTTTACTTTTTTTATGCATTTTCAAAAGCTAAAACTAGTTGAAGAGTTAAAATTCTTGTAACATAAATAAAACCAAGCTGGAGTTTTGTACTTGTCACATTTGAAAAGCAAAGCTGGAATTTGCACTTGTCACATGCTGGAATTGTCACATGTTGTGAACGTAAAGAATTTTCTTTTCAATTAAATTAACTTATTGTGATAGTAAAAAAACATTTTTATTTTACAAGTTTTTTCATTTTCGTTTATTTATTGATATTCAGATTTGTAGGTGTTGAAACTTAATTCTTGGTCTCAAGACGTCTCTAGGCTTGTATTTAACTGTTTTGGCCTTGGTCTTGTAGCTTGAAGTCTTGGTCTTGGACTTAAAGGCCTAGAACATTGGTCTTGATTATGATCTCGGACCTGTACTGTCTTGAACTTACTCGATCCTTTCAAAAAACAATCACGCAACTGATGGATTACTAAAATTGTTACTACAAAGATTAAGGTATTTTACAAGTAATGAAACGAAGTGATACATAGTCTTCTGTTTTACTTTTCATATCATTACTTAAATAAAATATGTAAAAAGTACTTATATTTTTTTGTAACAATAGAAAGTGGCTGATATAATAAAAACTTTATGTCAGCTATATGTGTGTTATTCTTAGTTTCCCAGTGTGATAATCTTGTGCCATTTCTTATTGGTAAACTTTGTTTTTAACAATACGAAAAACCTGCTATTATTAAAGTTATTTTTTTAGACTGCAACAATGCACTGAACAATTTGCGACAACATAGTTATGTTATACATTTGCAATTACGTTTAATAGTAGAGTAAAAATGGTAAAATGATACATCAGCTAAACGTCTATTAGTATGCAGACTAGGGATAAAACTTTTTTAAAACCTCGTGTTCCGGTATGTCAGTTTGATAAATAATTACTCAAAAATAAATATTTATTTTAATATCTTTTGAAAAAAGTTCACCATAAATCAAGATATCAAATTGCGTATTGTAACTTAACAATATACATTCTAATTAGATGTCTAGTAACTAACTATTATAGTTACTAGAGCATAGCATATGCTTTGTATTGTCTATATTTATAATTAATATACATCAGTACATCGTTTTATATTACTTAAAAAAATCTAGACTGCAATTTGTCTTTTTATCTGCAAACTGAATGTAGTTCCTGCATTACTTTTGTTGCACGTTACGCACACTGGTTGCTTCTTGGTATTTTCAGTGCTGATGGTTCCTGTTTCCAGTATTTCTCAAATACCTGTTTGCCCTACTTGTAGCGTTTCAGTATTTGTTACAAGTTATTATAGGCTATCTTGTTGTAAAATTGATCAGGAAACCAACACTTTTCCCAGTCGTACCAAATAAATCTGCAGATTTTTTGTAATATTGCTTTTGTTTTAGGTATGAGAACAAAAGCCTGAATGGCAGGGAAGCCTGAATGGCAACGTATTCCATTACTAATATTAGGAACTTTTTGAAAGTTAACATGTCGAAAATATCCTTTTTTTTTATAAAACTTAAACACAAGTTTCAGATAATGCATGAATTTCATGTCATCTCTGCAGCCTGACTTATCGACAATCATATTTGTTCCATTCAAAAACTTTGCTTGTAATTCCTCATAGCTGTTTATCAACTGAAGTACAATAGGATACTCAATGTTTGGGGAGTTGGTGCTTTTACCCATTTCCTCCTCCATAATCACACGTAGAATCCTATCAAGAACGTGATGCTGGTAAAATATAAACAACGGTTTGTCAAATCCTTTCGCTGAAAACATTCGCCTAAGTCTTACAATAACACCATTTTTTTTTACCGATGTTAACACTGGTTGTGTCAGCCACTACCATTTTTACAGCACTCCATAAATTATATGCATCAAGTACTGTCAAAATTCTATCAGTAATAGTTTCTTCCTTGTTATCTTTCAAGCACAGTTCAGCTAATTTCACTTTGAATCTTTCGTTTTTAAATACTGCAATCTGGTTTTCGTTTTTATTAAGACGTTTTCCATCAAAATGTAGAAACCACTGTTTGGTTTTTAATGTTTTTCATTATCTCTTTTTTCAGTTTAGAAACTTCCTTAAATAATTAATTATAAATTCCAGCTTGACTGGGTGTTGGAATGCTAACACAATTGAGTGCTAATTGGTTGCAAATTTTGGCAGTTTTTTTGTTGGTACTGCTGTTGTTGTCACTAAATTCACGGCAACTTTACTCTTGTTATGTTTTCCTTTTGATGGGCAAGTATATTCATCTTTCAAGTATATTCAAGTATATTTATTCTCTTGAAAGGATAAATTGTTTCCTTTCCTGCTTCTTTACAGGTAGCATAACCAACTTATCCTCAACATTCTACTTGTAGATAATATATATATATATATATATATATATATTTTTTTTTTTTTTTTTTGTTCTTTAATTTTACAACTTCGTGATTTAATAAATATTCGTTAACAATGTATATATATATACATGATCGTTATTAAGAAATAAAAGAACGCGGGAACTCGTAGAAGACCGTAAGGTCTTGTCGTCGAGAACCGCTAAAAAATTTTCGTGTTAATATTTCGTATTAATAAAATATTCTCAAAATAAATAAACTTTCAATAGGAATATATACTTAACATACTTGAAGATAACAAATAATTAAGAATTAAGAATTGAAAACATAAACAAATTTAAAGAAAAAAAGAAAAAAAAAACGGTTCCGTTATAAATACATAGATGCGTTATACAGTTTTAAAATATCTTTAGCACAATTGTTAAACTTTTTGTTAAAGGTTTGTTATACATTTTTAAGATACCTTTAACAAAAGTGTTAAACAACTACTTACAAATTGTTAAATTATGAAATTTATTAATGCAGTGTTAAATATAAAGTTAAAAAAAGAAACAAAAAATTAAAAGAATATAGATATATCATCACCTAATAAAAAAATGACTTTTTTAAGTTTTTATTTGAAAGAGTGATAGCTAACTTCTTGAGAAAAGTCAAAATTCTTTAAAACTATTTTATTCCAAAGTAATGCTCCTCGAAATGAAATACAGTATTTTCCAGAATTAGTTTGATAAGCTGATTGACGAATATTATTATCATTTCGTAAAATGTACTTAGTTTTTTCTTTTTTGTTATACAAATTATGAAAAGGTACAGCAGAAATATTGTTTTTACATTTAAACATAAAACATATAACGTTAAAAATATTAAGCTCATATATATTTAAGACTTTCATTTCAATTAATAGAGGCTTGGCATGAGTAAATCGATCCTTAAAATTAATAAGGCGTGCAACATGTTTCTGTTGACGATAAAGAGGTTCCAGTTTACTTTTATTAGTACTACCTCACGCAATGTTCGCATAGTTAATGTGACAATGAATGAGCGAATAATATAGTTTAAGTAATGTATGTTTATTTAAAAAACACCTTGCTTTGTACAAAATTCCTATGCTTTTTGATATTTTACTACTCAAATTTTTTATGTGACTTTTCCATGACAAATTTTCATCAATATAAATACCAAGAAAGTTTGTAACTATTACTTTTTTTAGAAGTATATTATCAATAAAAAGCAGTGACATTTCATTTGGTATAAGATTTTTTTTGTGATTTGGATGGAAAAAAATCCATTTCGTTTTATCAATATTAAGAGACAGTTTATTTGTCTTAAACCAATCAGAAACTCTTACTAGTTCATTATTGATATTCTGAAATAACAATGTAATATCATTATGAGATAAAAATAAGTTCGTGTCATCTGCAAACATAATCGTCATTAAATTTGAGGCTTTATGGAGATCGTTGATGTAAATAAGAAAAAGAAGAGGCCCTAATATTGATCCCTGAGGAACTCCACAGGTTATATCAAGCAAGTTTACTGGTGAAACTACATCAACGTATACAAGTTGCTTTCGATTATTTAAATAGCTTTTTAACCAATTTAAAACACTTCCGTTTATACCGTAAATCTTTAGTTTATTTAAAAGAATATTGTGGTCTATTGTATCGAAAGCTTTAGCTAAGTCAATAAAAACCCCAACTGTATATTGGGAGTTTTCAAAAGAGTTAGTAATACTTCTTGTAAACTGGAGAACTGCGTGTTCTGTCGAGTTATTTTTTTTGAATCCATATTGATTGCTATATATTAAATTGTTTACAGATAAATGATTATAAATTCTGTTGTATAAAATTCTCTCCAGGACTTTTGAAAATGCAGATAGAATAGAAATGGGACGATAGTTGCTAACATTAGTTAAATCACCTCCCTTAAATATCGGAATCACCTTTGCTATTTTTAGTTGGTTAGGAAAAATTCCTTGCCTAATAGAACAAGAAAAAATCTTAAAAAGTACATCTTTAATGATTTCATATGATTTAATAACAATATTTACATTGATATCATCCGCACTTGCTGATTTGTTGGGTTTTAGCATTTTAAAAGCGCATTCAAACTCTTCATAAGTTAGTTCAAACGAATTAAATTGCGATGTATTAGGGATAAATAGATTACTTATTGGATTAATTGCTTGAGGAATTTTTTGGGATAAATTTGGTCCAACAGAAACAAAATATTTATTCAGCTCGTTAGCTATCTCTTCTTTATCATACAAAAATTTATCATTTGATTTGGTGGTTTTAGGCAATGTGAGTGTGTTCATTTTAAAACTGCCTGTGATTTCCTTTATAACTTCCCATCTGCGCTTAGAATTTAATTTATATTTCTCAAGTAAATCATTGGAATATTTTTTTTAAGATTTTTTCTTTGACGTTCGAATTGTTTGGCGTAACTTTTATATATAGCTTTACTTTTATCTGTTTTTAGTTTTAGGAATTTAATGTACAATTTTTGTTTGATTTTGGATGATTTTCTTAACCCTTTAGTAATCCATGGGGATTTTATACTTTTTAATTTACAATGTATTTTGATTTTTGGAAAATTAACATCATATATATCAAAAAAAGTTTTAAAAAATTTGTTGTAAGCCAGGTTAGCATCATCTAAATTGGAAATGTGCTCCCAATGAAGAAGAGACAATTGCTCTTTAAATGTTTCCAAATTCTTTTCATTAAAAATACGTTTAACAAAAATTTGATTTATATTTGGTGACGTTTCTATTTTAGTATTAATGGAAAAGAAAACAGGGAAGTGATCAGAAACACTTTTAATTATGCCTTTTTTAAGAGATTCGTTAAATAAATCAGTTGTTATTATATTATCAATCAGGGAAGATGTTGATTGAGTTATTCTGGTTGGTTTGGTGATTAGTGGAACCACACCATTTTCAAAAATGTCATTATAAAAATTTTTAATGTTGGGTTTTACGTGATATTCCAAGCAACATAAATTTAAATCACCTATTAAGTAGTTAAATTTCTTTTCATGATTGGTTTTTTTAATTATATCATAATGTAAATATGAACTAAAACTTTCAATTACACCAGATGGTGGGCGATAACAACAACTAATTATAATATTTTTAGCTTTTTTAATAATTAATTCAATTGATTAACCCTCTTTATTGCTATCAGAGATACTCATGTCAAGCCTGGTTAACAATTTCAAGCGTTCCTTTACGTAAATAATCACGCCGCCACCACGTTTATTGGTTTTACGCGCTAATGAAATCAATTTATATCCAGGCAAGTTAAAATTAGAAATAAAATAAGCGTCATCAGAATCAAACCAAGTTTCTGTTAAGCAAATTACGCTAAAAATGTTAAAAGTTTCATCAATTAAATAACGAAAATTTTCAAAGTTTTTTTTCAAACTTCTTATATTTATATGAATCACATTCAACTTATCCGGTTCAAGAAATTTTTCTTATTCTTGGACATACAAATAACTGCACTTGTTTTTTAAAGCACCAGCTCCACTAAAATAATTTAGGTCAGGGTCATTATTGCAGTCCAGTAAAAAATCATTAGTTTGAAATAAGTTAATTAAAGTTGATTGAAAATCAACAGATTCGTTTGAATCCATTTTAGTTATTTGAAATCCAAAAATAAAAAAAATTAATTCTTTTAAAATTCGCGTGTAACTAATTTATTGTATACTACTTTAGCATACTTACCGGTGGCTCGAATATCTTTAACTTTTGCAAAAAGAAGTTTCCGTTTATCTCTTGTTCTTTCGCTAAAATCTTCATTCAAGAATATTTTTTCGTTCCATAATTTGAGTAATCGGTATTCTTTTAAAACGTTTTCTTTGTCTTTATAGTATAAGAATTTTGCAATAATAGTTCTTCATTTTTTCATTCCAATTTCATTCTTTTTTCCTGTTCTGTGAGCCCTCTCGATATATACTTCGTTATATATATACTATATATATACTTATATATATATATACTTATATATATACTCGATATATACTTATTTGTTTATCT
Organism: Hydra vulgaris; assembly: GCF_022113875.1. Lineage (NCBI taxonomy): Eukaryota > Metazoa > Cnidaria > Hydrozoa > Anthoathecata > Hydridae > Hydra > Hydra vulgaris. Next base: position 6,677,161 of record NC_061156.1, read on the forward strand.
TTAGCTGACAACGATATTTCGATGATATCAAAGAGTTTGTCTAATGCGTCAAATTTTACTTATTTTATTTATGTATATTATGCAGTGCATATATTTTACATATTTCAGTAAAGTAGGTGCGTAAGCCATGTAACAGTGTTTAATAACCACCAAATAATTTCTGCTTAATTAATTTGTCAGTCCCAATTAAAAGAATTTTTCTGTCTTAATATGAATTTCTTAACCTTATCTATAAGCAATTCAACAAAAACAACAAAAACAGAAATTGCCATGGTTAGTAGTACTAAAACAATCTACACATTTCTAGAGTGTTCTACGTATACGTTTTAGAGTATACTACCTACAAATTTCAACGAGCTGCTGCATTAAATTGTAGCTAATACCATGGCTACAATTTCTAAGCAGCCGATACGCAGTGATAGTGCACTTGAAGCAAAAGATCCATGGTTCAAACCCAACCTCTGGGCAAGTTTTGCGACATCGGTTAAAAAGGACTCTTCCATGGCGCTCTGTGATAAGACCGTAAGGATTTCTTAGGGCACCTAAAAATAGTTTTAAAATAAACGTATCAGTTTTAATAATAGCGATATTATAATTGTATTCTAAGGCGATACTTGGTTTTTAAAATCTAGTGGAGCTGGGTACTTTTTTATTATTTTAGGTATTCATTTATGATACAGGAAATGTAATATTTAAAAAAAACTAAATAAGTTGTATCCCTAATGCATACATGTTTAAGCATGAGCCTTATTGTATTTATAAAATAATTATAAATACTTAAAAAACTTATAAGAAGCTAAGTCTTAATCTTAGTCTTTTGAAAACTTGAAAAGTCTTGGTATCGATCTTCGGTTGACCTTTTTGATGTCTTGGTCTTGGTATTGGTCTCGAATCCAAATGTCTTGGTCTTGACTACATCTGGTCTCGACCTTTACTATCTTGACTACATATCTGTTAATATTACTACAAATTAAATTAGTTTCTTTATTGATTATATACAGTCATGGACAAATACGTCCGGCTATAATTATTTTCGATAATTACATGTAAATTTAAAAGATGCGTGCGGGCAGGTAAAGAGCACTAAAGAGTCACGTGTTTGTTGCTTTCGTAGTTACATAGTTATCAACTAATTAAAAAATATCTTATATACTTTAAAGTTTACATTAAACTATGTGCAGTTTACTTTGTAAACTATGTGCAGTTTAAATCATTTCTAGAGCTTTTAAAAAAACTTTTTTCAAAACTAAAACAAAATTCAATAAAAAATGAGCATCGGTTAAAGCGTTGGCTTCAGAAATTAAAAGGTTTAAGGTCTTATGTATTTTCATGCATGCAACAATGGTAAGAAAGATGTTAAGTTTTCTAGTTAACTTTTTTTTTCCTTTATGCTCTATAATTAAACTGCATGTCTATTTGAAGCACTTTAAAGTGCTTCAAATAGACATACGGTTTAATCTGGTTTTAATTAAGAACCGAAATGGTAATACGGTTATTAATTAATAACTGAAAAAGATAATTAAAGGTGCGTAGCACTTATCTACCAACAAATATAACTATAAGTACAAATATTTAAAGGTATTTAGTAACTATCTACGAATAAATATAAAGCTTTTGTTTAAAATATAATTTATGCTTCAATAAATTTATTAAAAAATAATTTTTTGATTGGTTGGTAAATTGGCTTTTTCATTTTTTCAAATTGCAAAAGAGTTTAAAGTACCTTCTTTATATGTAGATTTTTTTGTGACTGACACGAATTTAAAGCAGGAGGAATTTGTTCATGCACAAAATTGATGCCGATTTTCATCGTCAAAGCTTTCAGGGCAATTTCCAGGGTAATTCCCAGGGTTAAAACAAAATTTCTTATAGACATTTCATTTTTTTTAAAACACTGTTCCTAATTAATGGATAACAATGGGAGCATTTTTTTTAGCGATTGCAAAAGCAGTCGTGGCGCAGTGGTAGCGCACTTGCCTCAGAAACGTAAGATCCGGGGTTAAAACCCCTGAGCAAGTTAAAACCTCTGAGCAAGTTTTGCGACATCGGTTGGGAAGGAGGCGTGAACTCCCTATTAAATGCTCTTCCGCGGTGCTCTGTGATAAGACCGAATGGACTTCTTGGGGCACCTAAAAAAAGAAAAAAGCGCCAAAATCGTTGTGTGCGTATTTAATAGGATTTCCATTTTAAAAGTAAGAAAAAGAAACAAAATAACAGAAAATAGCACAATTTTTGCAATTTTTTCAAAAACCTGAAAATGTTAAACTAATAAAATTTTGTTTAACAACAGCAGTCATAAAAACAATATAAATCTTACCACTCCCCAATAAAAACTGTTAAACAAATGGTCGTTAACATTATCGTGTTTTGTTTCTATGGCAAATCCAAGAAAGCTGAGCAATAAAACCACAAGAAATCCCATGTACCAGCACGTTAATAACTCCTATAATAACATTATAAAAAATTTGGCTTGTTATATGAATACAATAATAAGTATTTGCTTCGTTCGACCCTGTTTTGCTCTTGTAATATATTTTTTGTGAATGTAGATATATATATATATATATATATATATATATATATATATATATATATATATATATATATATATATATATATATATATATATATATATATATATGTATATATATATACGTGGGTGCATATATGTAAATATTAAAGATGATTTCTTTATATTATCATGTATAATAATGTATATTTTAAAGAGTGCTCAATAGATAAACTAGAGCTATATAGTATATATATTACTGTTACCCGCAGTATCAGGAATTAGCTAAATGCTAATATTTATAATATTTTATTGCGACTTAAAGTTTCATGTGTTACCACAATCATCAGGCAAGTAGTCAAAAGTTGTATATATATATATATATATATATATATATATATATATATATATATATATATATATATATATATATATATATATATATATATATATATATATATATATATATATATATATATGTATATATATATATATATATGTATATATATATATATATATATATATATATATATATATATATATATATATATTATATATGTATATACATATATATTTCTACATTCACAAAAAATATATTATAAATATAATATATTTTTTGTGAATGTAGAAATATATATTGAATATGTTAATCCGGCCCTGTATATATATATATATATATATATATATATATATATATATTTCTACATTCACAAAAAATATATTATATATACATTTATATATATATATATATATATATATATATATATATATATATATATATATATATATATATATATATATATATATACAGGGCCGGATTAACATATTCAGGGGCCCTAAGTACTTAACCAAGTGAGGTGCCAGAACATAGCCAACCAACAGCAGGTAAGTGCAAGTTGCTGTGAAACATTAATATTTATCACAATATTATATACACATGCTATAATCTATACATCATACTGTCACAAATCATGTAATTATGATGATGTAAGTTGTAACAACATGTATGAGTATAATGTAAACAGTTACGAAACTACTACACTACTAGTAACTGTTACAACTTCATCATCAGACATTTCGTTTCCTAGACTTTAAAAGTGCGAAATTCTTGATTACATTGTCAAAGTCGACTGAAGTAAGCATATCTGCCTCGATGCAGAGGCCAATCTCTCCAGCTTCATTGTTGTTCTACATGGGTTTTTGAGTCTCTAAAGCTGTGAAAAGGATCACTCAGCAGAAACATTTATTAGCATAAAAGTAAGGAAAATGCAAAGTGCAATACTCAGGTTCGGAAAAACACTATGAAGTTTATCTTGAACAACAACATCATAAAGTTCAGCATAAGTAAAATCACTTTTATTTTCCTGAAACTTTAAGCTGGTGTACTTTGAAAGTGCTGTAGTTCTCCAACGATGTCCATGCAGAAATCTTCCTGGTAAAAACTGACCAAGGCATGACAGCTTTTGCAATACTCTTCTTTGCTTAACTGTAGGTTATTGATAAATAAAAACTGTGCTGACTTATCTATGTAAACTTTACCTCTTCTTTCTAGTTCAGTCGTCAATTTGTCTGCTATGCTGTAGAATGTAAACACTCCAAATGAATCCCTGGAATTTATGTCTTTATTCCAATTGCAAGAAAGTCTTATAGAAAAAAATTTAAAAAATATCACCAATCCTTTCTTTTTTTTAAACCAATCCTTTCTTTTTTTTAAAATCAGTTGAGATTTAAAATGAATCACTAGGCATTGTAGACAATTTTCAATTAAAATAATAATTGATTTTAAAATGTCTGTGCTAATAAATATAAAACATGAATGTAATTCATTCAAATTATTAATTTGTACATTACTATTAATACTCCATTGTGTTACTTTTTTAAAAATTAGTGATTTCCAATTGAGAAGTAAAACTATTTGTATTGCATACTGTGGAGATAGTGGAGATTGTGGAGATAGAGGAGGAAAAAAAAGAAACTGATTTCCTCTAAAGTATATATTTTTAAATATCCTGTTACCATCTGATTTCCTCATTAGATTTAAATCATATTTTCTTTTTCCCATTATAAAAAAATGCACTGATGAACGAAAAACAGTTATCAAAAGTTGATTCCAGTGTATATGGCGCAAAACTCTAAAATACCTATTTTCCGACATAAACAACCCGTTGTTAAGGCTGTTCATGCAATTGCAGTAATTTAGTAATTGCAAAAAATTTGTAGTAGCTTGTCGTGGTGTTACTTTCCATGCGGCCCCATGTTGTCCCGCTTTCCCCTATATATATATATATATATATATACAATACAAATAATACAAATGTATATATATATATATATATATATATATATATATATATATATATATATATATATATATATATATATATATATATATATATATATATATATATATATATATAGGGGAAAGCGGGGCAACATGGCGAATGGGGCAAGATGGGTTTTCATATAAGAACTCAACAAAAAATCTTAAAATTGGGTGAAAACGAAACTGTATTTGCATATTGTATTTTAAAACACTAATTGGCTTTTTGAAATATTGACATCATTACAAGTGCTGCTAATGATGGTAAGGAGGTTGATTATAGATGAATTTTGAAAAGACTTATGATAAAGTCACACATAAATGATAAATTAAAAAAATCAGCACCAAGAAAAAAAGTCCTAAAGAATTTTTATAAACTTTTAAAATATGGCATACAGAAATTCTATAGAATTCTATAGAATTTCTATAGAATCTTTGTTAGTTTTTATAGCAATTTCTATAGAAAATAAATAGACATTGAGCAGCCGTGACGCAGTAGTTAGAGTTCTGACTCAGAACCAAGAGGTTCGACGCCGGCTCTAGCCCAGTAAGCGACATTGGTAAGAAAGAAGGCGTGAACTTCTTGCTAAATGCTTTCCCGCGGTGCTCCGTGTGGAAGAACCTAAAAAAAAATCATAATTTCTATAGAATTTCTATAGGTCATATGTTTCAAAGGTTTATAGAAATTCTATAGAAATTCCAGGGCAGCCTATGGCATTAAACGGATGTTGCTAGCTTTGATCAAACGATTTTTAATGAGTAGAAAAAAAAGGATAGTTATGGGTGAAAATGAATCTAATTAGTGTGAAATATTTAGTGGAGTGCCATAAGACTCTGTATTGGGTCCACTTTATTCAATTATATACATAAACGATTTATCTAACCTGTTAACTTCTGAATGCAATTTATTTGCTAATGACAGCAAATTAATTTCAATTACTGATTATGATGATATTGTTTTAAAAGTAGCAAATCTATTTAAAACAATTTCATCATAATCAGTAATTAATGTCAGTTTGAACTTCAAAGTAATGAAACTTAATAAAGAAAAATGCATTATTATGTACATTGGTACTAAAAATATAGCATACAAGTATACTTAACAAAACAGATGGAAATTACGATATTAAAGAAAAAAAACTAGAAAGACGCTCAGTTATATTAATATCAGCTGATCTAAAAAAATTGCATGAGCAAATAAAATCACCAGTCGCTAACGCGCATAGGTCACTGGGTTTAATAAAAAGAACTTTTACTTTAAATATTATTTTAAATTTGGATATAGTTAAGTCATTATATTTTACAATAGTGAGACCTCATCTTGAATAATCAGTACCAGTTTGGAACCCAACTCTTATCGATGATATAGTAGAACTTAAGGTTCAAAGAAGAGCCGTAATACTCATTCCCAATCTCGAAAAAAAATTATAATAATAATAATATAAATATATTATTATTACTATTATTATTGTTATTATTGTTATTATTGCTATTATTATTATTGCTATTAATATTATTATTGCTATTATATATGTGTTACTGACGATTTGAATAAATACTTTTTACAGTACCAAAAAACCAAGCAAATTATGTAAAAGAGTCTTGAATTAGATTTTTTTATGAGCACCCAAAATTTTTTTTTATGTTTCACATGACACCTTCAGCCATTTTCCAGCTCCATCAGCCCATTCCCATCAGCCAACTTCAAAGTTAGGTACACTCATGCTTACGTCAAATAAAAATATTTTGCAAAAGTAGCACCAAATAGTTTATGAAAACTAGAACACTTAAAAAATTTGCTCATGCGTGTTAGCTCATTTCCCCCTTATGCATTAGGGTGATGAGCTAACAAAATATATAGTTTTACTATCTTATACTCAAAATGTATTCATCAACGGGTTTTAAATTTCATCGGACAATCTTTTGATCTTTCTAAAATGAGGGGATTGCAAATTTTTCATGATCATAACACTTTGAACACTGAAAGAGTGGTCACACATATTATATCAAACTTAAAACCTAAGTTTCTTAAAACTGTGAAACATCAAAATGTTTCACAATTTTAAGAAATTCATCAGCAAAAATCAAGCTTGAACATCAACTAAATAGTTTGATTAAATTATTCTTGGAATTTAGAATTGGAACAACATTTCTGTGATCTATTTTTGCTCTGATAAAACTATCTCGTCTCCACAACTCAAAAACAACAGCTGCTGTCTTAGTCTCTTGCTAAACAAATTTTTCTCTAGGAAGTATCTTACTATCCTCTATAGAGAGGATAGTAAGATACTTCCATCGGAGAATCTATTACTTTTTAAAATCTTTTTTTGTTATATTAGATGTAAAATTTGGATTTTAGATTTGTTCATCACCCCCAGCCAATAAGTTCAAACTCATTTACATTTGTATGTAACATGCAAATTGACCAAAAACATTTTTTTCCATTGAGCTCCTCCAAATGAGTTAATAGTCCGCCATTGTCACCAGATTCAGTCATTAAATTTATGGAATCTGATCCAAACGCCATTATATTTTGATCAATCATATAAATAGATAGTTTTTCTAGGAAGTATTCATTTATAAAGAGCAACTGCAGATTTTTTAGCTGGTTTTTGTGGACCATTTCAAGAAAGTTTTTTGTTTGATATTATTGAAGCTGTCTTTTGAGGATTCTTCTTTTACGCCCTGAATATTTTCAGGTGAAGCTTCTTGATTTAATTCATGTTTCGCTGGTTCATAAACTTCATCATAAACGTTTTCTATTTGAATCTGTGTATTAGTATGAGGTTTTTTAATCTATTTTTTTCTTTTTTCTAAAGATGCAATATCTGTTACTTTATTTTCTCCTGCCTTAATCTTTACTTTTGTTTCTAACTTGTCTATTTGATATATTTAGTAGCCTGAGTTTTCACAAACCATATTTCTTTGAGATCTGAGCCATAATAAATCAAGTTGTGGCAACTTAAGATCTTTGGAACAAATACATATAATGTGAACTCCTGCAGAACAATTTACAACCTCCTTACATTGAAAATTTTCATCTGTACAAAGTAATTTGTTGCACCTACATTTTTTTATACCTAATAATTTGTCCAGCTTACCTTCCGGCAATTCGACAATTTTTTCTTTTATTTCATTTCGATTAGAAATGTCTCTAAACTTATTCCAGGCAGTTAAAATTTTATCTCACAGTTGTTTTTGAGATATGACCACAGGGTTAAATTGAGACCATTGTTTCAACACCAAGTCTGCCAAAACCACCGAGATTTCTTTTACAAGTAGATGACATCTCTTACAAAAAAACATAAAATTTAAACTGATATAAAAATGTTGTTCAAAATACTTAATATTGTAATACTTCCTACCCATCGGGCATTGAACGTTCAAAGACGCTCCATGGACATCCAAATGCTTAATGGATATCCTATGGATGTCATCGAGCGCCCTGTGCCCACTAGGTATCTATAAAAAATTTGCTTTTTGATATTGTTTCAAAAAACTCAACTATCAAGATTTTCAGAAAGAAGCTGAATATAAATATCTTTCTTTAGCACATCTCTCAGTGTAGAAGCTTCAATTTCTAACCAATATTTTCCTACTCCAAGATATTTAATTCAATTTTTTATAGAAGAATATATAGCTTATTATGAATTCTCCATAACTTAATATTAATTTTGAGTTCTCTACAACACAATATATATTTTTCGCTGTTCACTGCAAAATAAAAACATTAATAATTACACTAAAAAAACACAAGAAAAATTCAACAAACACTGCAACCTTTTGATATCGCAGGCACATAATTTAATCGACAAATATCTAAAGCAAATGTCTAACACAAATATCTAAAGCAAACATCAAGCACTAAGAAACTGTGTTCTATAATTCATACATTAAAATTACAAATGAACTTAGATAATTAATAAATAAGAAGTTGTATATATACAATACAATATAAGAAATATATACAATAGTTTTTTGTCGTAAAAGAACGTTTTTGATCAATTTCTTACATTTTTTAATTTAATTTTTACATTGAAAAAAAAAAATTTCAATTTTTTATTGAATATTGCTTAACTTACCCCAAGCCATAAAAAAAATCACTTCCCAAATGTCATTTTCGAAAATTTTTTAGTACGAAAAATCCTAATGTATATTAAAATTGTTGTGTAGTATTCAGCTTAATTAAAGCGTAATATACATTTTTTATGTTTTGTTAGACAAAAAAACATCTAAGGAGGGTTTTTTTTTTCGTTTTATTCTTGTTCTGCACACTAATTTGTTCTGAAAATTTCCAGTCTTGATGGTTCTTGATCCAAAACTTTTTTACTGAGTTGAATGCTTTTTTGTGATTGTGCAAGATGCTAGATGGCTTCCGATAATCATCTGCATTGTACATTTGGTCAATAAACCAATGATCCGGCTATTTGTAAGAGATAAAAATACAAATATTGTGTCGTGAATCTCTTTTCTTTGGTAAAAGAATTAATCCCAAAAGAGCTAATATTGTTTGGGAGTTCAATTTTCAAAAAAGATTCAGATTCTTCAAAAAACGCGGGATACCCGAGTTAAATAAAATAGAAATTTCATTTAACTCGGGTATCCAACTGTTTTAGTAATTACTTTTTTACTATTATTGAAATTGTTGCTGTTCGTAGTTCTTTACAAGTTTTTGGAGAAACGAGTATTCGAATTGGGCAACATGTTTTTTCCTCCAAGATTTTCTTCCTTTACTACGCGAAGGACTAGGTCAAGGACATGATGTTAACAACCAATTAATTGAGGTTCTTTCAGTTTCTTTTTAGTAAAAAGTCTTTATAGCTGACTGAAACCCCATTTCTTTTTCTAAGGTTTACATTCGTAGTGTCCGCTACAATCATCTTTATACTCTTTCATATGTATTCATTGAGAATAACTGTTATACCATTAACAACAGCATCTGCTTTTCTATCTTGTAGATCTAGTGCTTGTAACTTCTCTTTGTTTATTCTTTAACACTAACACTTGATATTCTTAGTGATTTGTTTTAAAGTGCAATGACTTCTAGTTGTAGTGATTTCTTTATTTCTTTTTTAAGTTTAACAACTTTTTTAATAGTTGATCTAAATATACCAGACTGTGAAGGTGTTTAAATGTCAATCCCATCTTAATATAACTGTCGAAAAATGGTTGCTGGTTGATAACTTTTAAGATATTACTAATTTGGTTGTAGTTTTGGTTCTTCTGTAATTCTTGCTGGGACTTGTAGACTTTTCTTCTGAACCCCAGACTGCAATTCTGCCTCAGACTCAAATTCGGAAGTTAAAAATAACTTTTTTTTTAATTTACCGTTAAAAAAAATACAGCTTTTCTATTTGTAAAATATAAAAATATCCGGGGCATGAAAAAGACAAAATAGTCTCATCGCCAAGCTCCTAATAATCTGTAAAATATATATTAACAAGTTAATATAATAAAAAGTTAAAGTTTTTCTATTTATTTAGCTCACATCAGGTACCTGATGCAAAAAACACAAGAAAAATTTTTTTGGTGGATTTATAAGTCTTTCATTCATGCAAAAAAATGCACTATCAACTTGGCATTACAGAAAAATTGTTGACTTTACTTTATAAGTTTAATTGCTAAATAAAAATTTTTTAATAAAATTTTAATCAGGCGCAACTATAGTTAACCAGTAGTAAACGTCACAATGTGTTATTGATTAATTATAGACACTTTTAGGTATTTATAAACCAGGTTAATTGGCTGTTTTTAATAAATTTAAAACTTAGTATAGAGGTACAAGACAAGTAAAAAGTCAGTTTATAGTTTCATCCTAATAAAAATAGTTCTTACAAAGTGATTCATAGAATACGCCCATACTATATGAGCCTCACATCTTACCCATATTATATCGCTGTCGTATATACAATGTGTTAAAGTTTTTAGGTAATTTTATCTGGTGACGTAAGTTGTTTCACTAAATAATTTGCACTTGAATAGGGTCGCATTTCTAATGTTCCATTATTGTTTTGAATTTGGAGTGCATCAAATATTCCTGGTTTTGGTGGTGCTTTTGTTAATAACGCATAAATGTTAAATTTTTTTATTGTACTTATAACATCTTCCATAGAAAAAAAAATAGACACTGAAATTAGTCTCATTTTTAACAGCTTCATGAAAAGTTATGGCATCAGCTATTGATAATTTTCTCTGGGTTATTTTTTTCATTGCTATAATTTTAACGGTACCACCAATAACATCTACTAGCCCGATTCCATGAGAAGCAGCAAAAAAGTTTCAAAACAATTTAAAAAAATGCTATTCTTCCAACCAGGGGTTGCTGATGCAGTAAAATGGCTTTTAAATTGAATAGTTGACCCGTCGGTCCAAAACTGTAGAATTTTAACACTTGACTCAGCATCGTTAGGTAATAAACTATTAACAAACACAACAATAGATTCTTTTGAATAGCTTAAAACATCTGAAACTATGAAAGCTGATGAGCATGAATTTTGGTACCAAAAAACTGCTGTAAACACAGTAACTTGCTTCTTGTGCCAATGTGCGGACTGCACTTCATCTTGCCACAAAGTTTTCAGCAATTTTATATTAAAAGCAATAAAAAAATTTTCATCAATATAATAACAGCAATAAAAAACAGCAATAACAATATAATAACAGCACTAGAAAAATTTTTCTCAAAATCCGCTTGAAAAAAGGCAGTGTATGGATTACTTTAGAGTTGGATCTAAAGATGGTCATGATATGTCTTTAATTGTTTATGTTTAATAAAATATTGTCAAAAAAATGAAGGTAAGATTTTGAAAAGGTGCTGTAAAGATTATCAATTCTTACCTTTTTTTCAACTTTCTAATATATTCTTTTATTTTACCTTCGAAAACTTTCTCCTATTGGTACCATGTAATGCATTTAAACTTGTCAATTTCATTCAAAACATCAAGACTATAAATCTTTGCGTGTTGTACATATATTATTAAAACAAATGTCTTTTTTTTTTATCACATACAATGCTTAAAAAAAAATTCATGTAAATACAATGGAAAAATTCAATCAAACTTGTGCAGGGCTTCAAGGGTAAGGATTATACTTTGATGATGTTGATAACAAGAAACGTTTCTTTGGATTGAACTAGACAAAATCATATGTGTTGGGCGTAAACTTGCTAACTTTGATTTTCAAAGTGGTTTTTCAGGACATTTTAGTATGATATTTTAAAGATGAAAAATCAGGACCTGATTTTTCACCTTTAAAATATCATACTAAAATGTATGATATTTTAAAGGTGAAAAATCATACTGAAAGTATCAACTAAGATTTCTAAAGGAGGGATGTAAAAACTACAGATTTCGATTCTGCTTTTTTTTTGTCTACGCTTTCTTTTTCGTTGTCTTTGTTTTCCTCAATCAGCGAGTCTTTTTTTTTCTCTCCCTTTTGATTCTTTTGCGATATTTCTTTTGACGTTCAGCATTAATAAGAGGCATGTTAAACCCTTGAAATTCGAACAAATGCAACACAGTAAATACGGAGATGCACGCATTACATCTAGGCCTCAATAGAGTTACAACTATCCTTTAGAGAAGATTATATATTCCTAAGAAGAGCTTTAAGGGTATCTGAGCATTCATCGTTTAAATGTTGTCTATGTAAAACTTACTTTTATTTTGGTCTTGTGGTTTATCCTGTTCCGGCTAATTGCCATACAGTGACCATATTACCGAGGCCCGCAAAGACGAGTTCAGCTCACTTAAGAGCATCATTACCCGCCTCGCAGACCAGGAGTAAGTAAATTTGGGAAAGACCAAGGAATTATAAAGTAAAAGTCAAAAAATTCGAGATAGAAAGATATCGTGCAGAAAGCGGAAAGATATTGCACTAGATGTTAGAATGTGTAATTTGAGCTCATATCAAGTTTACTTGATGAACTCTTTATCAACTTTTTTTGTCGCCTTTATTTTGGGCATTGTGGTTTATCCTCCTCCGGATAATTGCCATATAGAGGTCACATACCCGGGCAAGCGAAGACAAGTTTAGCTCACTAAAGAGCATCATCACTGACCAAGAGTAAGTGAATTTACAAAGAGCGAAGTAAGTTAGAGTGAAAGTCAGAAGAACTTGAGTTTGAAAGATAGCATAAAGGAAGTAAACAGATAATTGCAATGGATGTTAGAATGTGCTGTTCATACTATTAATTAGATTACCTAATTAATATATTAGTATAAACGTAATCTTCGACCATATAAACTGTTTATATGTCAGTTTGTATTATATGTCTGCTTATATTGTTTGTTTATATGTCTGTTATACTGTTTGTTTGTATGTCTGTTTATATTATCAGTTTATATGGTCGAAGAACGTAATCATCATTGCTGATGACGTTTGTATATATATATTATTGTCTTTTATTTTTTTTTTTTATTACAAAAAACAATAAATATTTACAATTTTTTAACAATAATTTCTGCATAAATAAACATAATATACTATAATTGCAATAATATAATTCTGCTTTTATAACAATAGGTTAAAAATAGGTTTTATAAGGTTATAACAATAGGTTTTATAATATTTAAAACTGTTTTGTTTCATAATTTATACATGGCTCTATCCATTTTTGTTAACAACATATATTTATAAAATTATAACAATTTTTTGACTTAATTTTTTTTTTTTGTATTTTCAATATTTTTATTTTTTTGTATTTTTGATTTTATACTTTTTTGTATTCTTTTATTTTTATATAATGGCCGTTGTGCGGAAAGCAATCAAGAATTTAGATAAAGTTTTAGAATAAGATATTCAAAATAAGTGAATTTTTTCTTTTAAAAGAAAAGAAAATTTTATTAAAAGAAATAAAAAATTACAGGACTTTTAAACAAACTTTACGTTACGAACACTACAGATAATGTTGAAATTATATATCATAAAAAAAAGGGCAGGCAGTGATTTTCTAATCATAAATAACAATAATTTTGTTGTATAAAAGAAAAGAAAAATATTTGCAGAGAAAAGGAAGCCTTTACTAAACATGCAGATCCTGCTTCGAGCCGTTGTTTTATTTTATATCAAATGTTTAGTTTTAGATTCTCATTCTCTACTTTGCAAAAAACGTTCTTAATTCAAAAATGTTGACAAAAAATGTCCGCAGTGTTTCTACGGACATGAAAATTATATTTTGAAATAATAATATTTATGATGTTGCTGATTATTACCCTGATCACTACCATCAGATCAACTTTTGTGTTGTTAAAAATATGTTGGCAAATCGAATTTATTGGAGAAAAATTGTTTTGGAATTTCAAGGAGTTATATACATGTTTAAGATACTCCCATATTTCAACAAAAGGGGGACAATAGAACAATATGTATGTCATGATATAAATGTCAATATATGAATATGTTGTCCTCAATTTTACCACAAGTTTTGTATTTGTTATTTTTAACGATCTGTTGCCTTGTGCTTTTGGCAAGCAGAAGGTAGATTGTCTGTGTAAAAAACGAAAGAGGATATTTTATGTCGGTCCGCATGCGTAGGAGAAAGTTTTTTTTTTCAAATTTGGGTCCACGGCAATGTTTCTGCTTTGGTTCTGGTTCGTAATTTTTATAAGTGAACTTGCCAACCAATACTTTAAAAAATTTTGATTCTCTCCGCATTCTTTCAGTTGAAAAAGTGTTTTAAGGCGATGTGCAAGACTTTGCTCCTTCGGTAATAAAATTCCTAGATCCCCGCTTTTGACGGGTAAAAAAAGTCTCTCTCTTGACCGGATTTAAATTGGTCTTTTTCCACAAATATTCGAAAACGACTATGTGCAAACGTTCTATTATCCATTCAGAAACGGGCAGCACGTTTGCCAGAAACCACACTTTTGACATTGCTAACGTATTTATCAATATAGTCTTTCCCCTTAGTGAAAAAGTACGTAGTCCCAGAAACTTGAGTTTTTTTTCCATTTTGTTTAGAGTTACTAGCCAGTTAAAATTTATTGTTTTACTCAGGCTGGTGAAAAAAGTACGTCTAATATTTTTTTTTTTTTTTTTAACATGTTTATTTTACAACTACAAAGTGTTTACAATTGACCAATCACCGATTGGCGAATAAAGATATACAAATATAAATATCGTAAACATTAAGTCCAAAATAAATAAGGGATAAATCTAAAATATTGTTACATTCAACTTTGAGACATGATAAAAATAAATACAAAGTACACAATAGAATAACGTGAACGTAAAAATTGCCCAAGAAATAAACTTTCTATATTCTTTCAATTAAAATAAAAAAAATATATATATAAAAGTATGATAAAAACAAGATTTGTATAAGATTGAAGAAATAATTAATTGTTTGTAGTTACAGAAAGCTCGCAGAAGACTGGGGTCAGTCTTGTCATCGAGTATCTTCTAGATGTGTAATACACATAAAAATCAGTTGCATACGTGGTAAATATGTATGTGGCACATATATGCCTTTAAATTATTAATGTTACAATCTCCTTTTAGTATTATTTTTATTGTTTCCTTTGAAAAGTTACATTTTTTGTTTTATTAGGGTTGTTTTATATTATTTTTATTTTTAAATTTTAATTTGGAGTTTAAAAAAACTCCTTGTAGTTGTTTAACTTGATTATTGTAGATTTTAACTTTGTTTTCAGAGACTGTTCGTTGTTTAAATTTATTAGCAATTCGTTTCTAGAAATTATTTTGTTAAATAAATAGGGACCACGATGTTTTATTGAAAATTTTGAGAGTTTAGTTTTTTCAAAGAGTATCTTAAAGTTTCCCGTTGCTCTTGTATTGTATTTGTTTACGTTGTTTTCAAAAAAGTGTGCTGTAAAATGTTCTGGAATCAGACTTAGTTTATATTTAAACATGAAAAGTATATTTTGATAAATATTAATTTGAAAAATATTTAAAGCGTTCATTTGCTCCAGTAGGGGTTGAGCATGAGTAAGTTTGTTTTTGTTGAACACTAGTCTTGAAGCGTGGTTTTGACGCAGATAAAGCGGTTTTAATTTAGTTATGTGGGTACTGCCCCATGCTATATTGGCATACATAAAATAGCTATGTATGAATGAAAATTAAACGAGTATTAGACTTTTTTGTGTCAAGAAAGATCATCCATATAAAGTTAACCTATGTTCTTTGATGTATTTATATAGTTGATGTGGGGCTTCCAAGAGATGTGTTCATCAATTAGAACACCTAAAAACTTTGTATTTTTAGCTCTTTCGATGATTATATTTTCTATATTAATTGTTGGTAGGTTAAGGGGAAGCTTTTTAATTTGTTGAGTAGAGTGGAATAGAATATATTTAGTTTTATCTATATTGAGAGATAGTTTGTTTGATTTAAACCATATATTAATTTTTTTTAGTTCATTATTTGTTTTTTTAAATAAGTCTTCAATAGTCTTTGATGAGTAAAATAAGTTTGTATCATCGGCAAACATTATAGTTTTGAAAATATTAGAGGCATTTGGGAGATCGTTTATGTAAATAAGAAACAAAAGAGGAGCAAGAATGGATCCTTGGGGTACACCACATTTTGTTTTTAGTAAATTCGAGTTGCTTTTTTTATCTATAATAACACACTGGTGTCTGTCATTAAGGTAGTTTTTAAACCAAGTTAAAGCTTTATTTTTAACGCCATAATTTTCCATTTTTGTCAGTAAAATCTCATGGTTGACGGTGTCAAACGCCTTTGACAAATCAATAAAGATTCCTAACGTGAATTTTTTTTGTTTAAATGATTTATTAATCCTATTTGAAAGATCAAGGATTGCATGCTCTGATGCGTGTCGCTTTTGGAAACCGTATTGACCTTTATTAATAATTTTATTAGTTTTTAAATATTTATTTAATTCATTGTAGATAATTCGCTCAAGAAGTTTTGCGAATACCGAAAGGATTGAAATAGGTCTATAATTGTTTAAAGAGTTGGCTTCTCCTGATTTATAGATTGGTATAATTTTTGAGATTTTAAGCAAATCAGGTACAATACCTGTTGTAACTGATGAGTTAAATATTTGGTAAATAGGATTACGTATTTCCTCAAAAACATCTATCACTTCTTTGCAAGAGATATCATCGACTCCTAGGGACTTGATTTTAAGTGATTTCTTAGCTATCTCAAGTTCGTCTTGGTTTAGTTCGTTGAAGTTTAAGGAGCAGTGTGAGCCTGTTAAGAAATTTTTAAATGAATTGTTTGAGCATTGAATTTTTGATGCAAGATCAACACCAATATTGGCAAAGTACAAAGTAACCCTGTAGCTGTTAAATTCATTAGAAATTTTTTGTTCATTAGAAGTTTATTGTTTGATTCCTTTTGATTAATTATTACTCTAGAAGTCATTTTACTAGAATTAGTTATACTTTTACCAATTATTTCCTTCATAATGTCCCATGTCTTTTTCAAGTCTCCATTAAATTTTTGCATTTGGTTAGAATAATATCATATTTTATATATTTTTTTTAATTTTTTCAAATAAGTTTTTGTATTGCTTGTAGAGAATTAAGTTTTTTTTTTAATATTTTATGTAAAGTTTTTGTTTTTGTTTTGAGGATTTTCTTATTTCTTTTGTTAAGTATTTGTTTGTTATTTTGAAAACGGTGTTATTGTTCCACTTTATGATGTCCAATTCTGGGTTCATAAGGATCAAAACTCCAACAAGCGAGACCATTAGTTTTTGAGGGATTGATCACTGAACCATTCCTTTTTGAAACAGTTTTACTATTTTGAAAAATTAGTGGACAGATTTTACGTCCCAAGCAAAAGAGTTCGAATCGTCTGCGTGCTGCTGTAGTAAGGGATTTGGTGTTCCTGGTAGTGGGAAACCCTCTTTTCTGTTGTCTGCTCTGATCACCCAATCAAGAGCTACGGAAATAAAAACATACAGCATAAGAGAGAGGAGGTTGCCTTGTCTAACTCCCTTTCCGAATAAAAAAAATCCGACAGGAAACCGCAAATCAGAACCGGTGCCGAACCTTTTGAATATAAGGTGTTAATAAAGGATACTAAAATTTTCTCCGAGATTGAATATTTGGAGAATCTAGAACAGAAACGCACAATCGATTTTGTCAAAAGCCTTTTCTTGATCTATTGACAAAATGAAACTAGGTAGGATTTTAAATTCTGCATAATCTATTAGATTACAGACTAAATGTATTTTGAGAATATTGTTCTACCTGGAATTCCGGAAGATTGATTTGGTTCTATAATTTTCCCCATTACTTTTTCAAGTCTTATAGCCAGTGCTTTTGTGATTATTTTGTAATCAGCATCGATTGAGGATGCAGGGCTCCAATTTTTGCATTCATTAAGATCTGTCCTTGTTTGGGAGTCAGTGAAATTATTGATTTTTTCATAGAGTGGCTGTTTTTTTTCTTCTCTTTTTTCTTTTTTGGGTTGGATAGTTTGAGATAATGTTAGAATACAATAATTCATCATTCAGTTTTTTGAAAGACTTACATCAATATTTAAAAAATAAATTTTAGAATTTATGTTTAATTCAACTGAGCCTGATATTTTTAAAAATCTTTACAACAACATTATTATTTTATTGAAATCTTAATCAGGTTTTTTACAAATTACTATTAAATCATCATTGTGATAAAGATCTAGTTCTTTAATATTGATTATTTTACTTAATAAATCTAAAATATATAGTCCAAAAAATTAAAAAATTTCGTTTTCATCATAACAGTTCATTGCTCCATAGTTGTTTTATTACTTATTAGTTGATAAATTTTTTTGGTTAATTATCCCAGCTAGCACACATACATCAGGCCAACGTATGAAAAATCATCGCGAACGTTGACTGTTTTTTCCAATGCAAATCCAAGGTTGATCCAATGTCATTTTTTTAACAATAATATACTTTATTGTTATTATAACATTTATTGTTAATAATATATATTGTTAGATTTTCATCAGAAAAAACAGTCGACGTTCACTGTAGTATTTCATACGTTGGCCCAATATATGTATGCTCGCTGGGATATCTGATATATTGAAAAAAATCAATCAATTTCATTAAACTAAAAAATAATAACACAACTATAGATTTGTACAATAGTTACAATGCCACATCATATGCTGTGCGTACTAAAAATTGCAAAATTGAATCAACATAAAATATTACACTTTGCCAACTTAAAACACAACATTGTGCCAACATAGAATTTTTGTTGTTGGCGACGTCGCATTTGTAATCAAAATAGTATGGAAACAACGTTAGCGACCAATGTTGTGCCAACGTAATTCACAAAATTGTTCTAACGTTTTACCAACATATGTATGATAACTGGAATGGTTGCAAGCTGCAAAATTTTGTTTAGCAAACAGTTTAGACATTTAATTGGAAAAACAACTAAAAACTCGATAAACTATTTGTGTGCGTGTGTTGTGGTAGTAGGGAACAGACTGAGCTTAATTTTGTGACGTTATTTATTTTAAAAATACAGGTAGCCAAACAACACAGGCTTTTTTGAATAAGTCTTTTGATATTAGAAATCAAAAATTAAAATTAATCATTCAACGTTTTAAATAATTGTAACACCAATATCTTCCCAAAAATCTCAAACACTTTTTCAATCCGTGTTGTGGATCTTATCAATGGTTTTGACCCCCATAATTAAAAAATTTTTATAACCATTTGTTCGCAAATTATTGTAAGCACATTTACAATATTGTAAAAAGAAATTAGAATTTGTTAATTTGAAATGTTAATAACCCACTGGGTTATTACCATTTACTTACTATGTTAAGTTGTTGCTTTTTTTTTCAATGTTATATTTTATTTCTGTTAAAAGTCTTGTTTAAAAAAATATGTTCTTAAGAAGTATGAAAAATACACGCTACTATAAGAAAACACATGCTACTATATATAGGTTAAATTGAATCTGTAAATTTGGCTTATTTATTTAAACTTTAAATATTCGTCTTTTTTTATTACAAATAATTTACCTTAAAATAATTTTTAAAAAGTTAATTTCACTATTGCAAACCTGGGTTGTAATTTAGTGCTATTGCCAACTTTTTACTAAATGAGCGAGAAACAAAACCAAGATACTTTAAATAGCTTATTTTTAGAAAAACTTAAAACTGTTAATAAAAAACACGAAATTTAGAGATATAATAAGAATCAAGAAATCCAGTTCACTTTAAGTTCTTCAGAAGAACTTTTAACTTTAACATCCATGTCCTTCAGTAGAACTTAGACATTTAACTTCATGTTCTTTAGAAGAAAAATTTAAAACATTAAACGGGCCTTCTATTTGGAATATAAATAAGAAGTCTGGGAAAGGATTTACATTTCATATGTTAGTTTTTTCCTGCTTGTTTACTCTCAAGTTTATTTTCTTCAATCATGGCTTTATAATGTGTTCATAGTTAAGTGTCGATGAATTAACGCAAAAAGAAAAAAATATTACTCTTTAGGTTTTACAGTTTTTGTACAAGTATTTTTAAGGTACTTACGTTACGATGTTTTTTGAACACTAATATAAATGAAGCAAAAGCTCCTCTGTGCCTATCCAATCTCACAACTTTGAACATTTGCAACAGATAAGCTCTTCTAAAGAAATTTTTGGTAAATAACTTAATAGTAAAAGCAAAATACTTTTAACATGCATTTCAAAAATATTCACCTTTTAACCTGCATGCTAATGTTTATATGTAATAATACAACCACAAGCAATGATGACACAATGACTGTAATATCTAAAAAATAATGCAGATACCACTTAAAGAATTTATTATTTCTCAAAACCATAAACACAAAAGTCTTAATTAAACGTCTAAATTAAACCTAATTAAAAAAAGGTTTGAATTGAGACATACAATAATTGGCTTAAACGAATAGTGTGTATAATGACGTGTTGCACCTTCTAACATCGTGTGCAATCCTGTCCGCTTTCTCTATGCTTTCTTCCTAACTCGAAAACTTCTATCTTTCACTCTAAAATATCTTCGTTCTTCCCAAAATCACTTTACTCTCGGTCCGTAGAGCGGGTAATAACGCTCCTTGGGGAACCAAACTTGTACATCTCAAAAGATTTGGTTTATCTATATCAAAGGTAATATATCGTATTTTAGCTAGGAACAGCTTAACAACGAATCTGTAGGTAGTAGGTTGCTATTAATTATAGCTAGCAATATCATTTCGGTATCTCTAATTAATGGCATTTGTATCAACAAATATAAACCTAATTGATGGCTATATATTATGGCTTTTCAGCTAGCAATGTTGTTACAATATGTTGCTATCTGCATAATGTAGCTTTTTAGCTGGCATCAACATAACTATAAATTTCTAGTTATTTATAACAAAGCGCGTTAAATTGGTTTACAAAGCTGTGGACAGGTTCACAAGGTCATCATTATATGGTATCTTATTCAATGCATCTGTCGGTAAGTAACATTATTTTGTAAACTACAATCCATAGGGTCTTTACTTAATTAAATAAACTCATTGAAAAAATAAGTTGATACTAAAAATAAAACGAATGTTTTCTATGAACAAGTATGGAGTACCTTGGTACAGCAATTTTGGGGGTCCTAAAACTGTAGAATAGTACTTCAATTTGTCATAATCTATTTAAAAATCTTTTTTTTTTTGAATATTTATAGTCATTTTTCAAAAGATTTATGTAAATATGATACTAGGAGATCTATTTTCGATATAAAGTCATCATTTATTGATGCTTTAGAATGACATTTAAAACGATATTTTATCGGGTCTTTTGAAATGTGATTTGTACGATTGGATGCATTATTTGAGTTATAAATATTAATGCGTTTATCTTTTATGTAAAAATCTGCTTTTTATTTACGTCTTTACCTTTTTATTTACTTTTTTAATATGCTCATAACGTGTATCAAGGTATCCGTGGGTGGGGTACCTTGATACACACCTTAAAACAAATTTCTAATTTAATATTAAATAGTCTAACACGTTTAAACTGTTATACTTTAGTAATTTATAAATTTAATTTAGTAGGCAAATATTTCTTCCTCAAATTAAACCAATCATCTAAAAAAAAGAGTATTAGAAAAATTGTTACCAAGCACAAACTAAAAGTGTATTATGGTGCCCCTTTCTCCTTTACGCACTTATTGCATAATGTAAAATTAAAACAAGTATTTATTGCTTAATTTAAATCTAAAACAAGTATTTGTTTTGTAATGTAAACATAAAACAAGTATTGTTTTATGTAAACCTTAAATGAGTGGTTTTTGCGTTACGTAAGCATAAATTAAGTATTTATTGCGTAATCTAAATCTACAATAAGTAGTTATTGCGTTATGTCCATTTAAAATATGTAAATTTGTCGTGTAATGCATACCTAAAATTTTATTGCGTTATGAAATCTTAAAAAAGGTAGGGAAAAACGCAGCAAGATGGCAAATGGTGCAAGACGGGCTTTTATACAACAACACAACAACAACAAAAAACAACTTAAAAATGGGTGAATCTAGGAATCAAATAAATGGATGGGGAGTAAACTATTTTAAAACTGCCGATTGCATTCTTGATTCAAAATCTGAAATATGTTAAATGCCGAATAGGCGACTAAAAACCAACTATAAGTTTAAAATATCCATCCGGTAATGTTATTAATAATGATTTAAAGTTTTTAGTAAGACTTAATTAAACTAAACTTTAATTGTTCAGATTCGCCACAATTCGTAGTTCTTTTTAAGACAAAAGTACTGATAGCGCCACCGCTAATATTTTGTTCAATATGTCCGGAGTCAAATAAAAATACTTGAATAGCAAATAAAATGGTCTATACTTCATTTAAAACTTCATTTTAAAAAGTACACTGAAAATTTTAATATTTATTTATTATTGTTATTTTTTAATTTTATTTTTACTTTTATTGTGATGGGAAAGTCAAAAGTAAAATACTCTCCATATTTAAATAATTAAAAAATTAATTAAAAATTTTGGTTACAGGCCTTTGCATATCAAAGCTTATATGTCAAGAACGTTGGACGCTTCTATTATAACAAATGCAAATGACACATTTCTAATTAATGAGAATAATAAGTTTAATAAAAAAAAACAATGACATTTATATACCAATAATCATATGTGGTCTTTGCAGGTACTTTTTTAGCCCTCCATTTGATCCATATGTTCCGGTTGCTCCTGAGCCAAATACGCGGAGTGCAAATTCCAAAATAAAAATTGCTAATAGGAATATTTCCTTAAAATAAAATTTAATACAAGAATTAAAGTATTAAATGTTTTTTCGATAAATTTAAATTTTTCGATAGTAAAACACGTTTTAAAAGTTTATGCTGGTAGTAAAACACGTTTTAAAAGTTCATGCTGATAGTGAAACACGTTAACAAAGAGTTTCTGTTAATATTTTTTTAAAAATGCGTTTTAATCGAAATACGTCAAAAGTAACTTGAAACGTTTTGAAATATCGATAACAATTTAATTTAAAAATAAATTTCAAAATAAATTTTAATTTAATAATCAATAACAATTTAAAACGCGTTTAAAACAAAACGTGTTTTATTATTAGTATGAACGGGAGATAACAATTTTTATTTCATTAAACAAGAATACTTTTAATTTATAAATATATTAAACATTTTTTTACGGTATAAAATATTACTAAGAAAAGTTGACTTTTTTCTAACAGATCAGACTGGAACATGGAAGTAACACATGCTGCTGCTAAACACGATATTATCAGGAATGCACTAAAACAGTGAAAAGTTAAAATAGGATATAATAGCATCAAGACTAGTTATCAAAAAATGATTGCTTCAACAATCACACTCTGATCATAAAAATGCCTTTGCAAGAAAAATAGCACATAACTTTACAGCTTAAAAAAAATAGCACATAACTTTACAGTTTCATTAATTAAAAAATAAAATGAAAATAGCGGTTATTTTTTTTGTACCAACAACAATATTATTTACTTTTGATATAATTTAACACATGAAACACAATGTATATTAAAGTTGTATGAAACACAATGTATACTAAAGTTGTGTGAAACACAATGTATATTAAAGTTGTATGAAACGCAATGTATATAAAACACGTATGAAATACAATGTATTATAAACACGTATAAATCGCAATGTATATTAAACACGTATGAAACAGAATGTATATTAAACACGTATGAAATACAATGAACGTATGAACGTTTGTAAAACAATTAGGTTTCAATATAGCTGATCCAATCACACTACCCAAAGTCCTATGAATTTCAGATCGCTTGTGAGAAAGAAAAGTTTGTAAAGCTTTCTTTCACTTAGAAAATCCGTTCAATATAACTGAAGAGTCTTTTTATTTTGAATGAGGTGGTAAAGACATTTTCATATAGGCAAAGCCGGCTTTTAGGCCTTTCAACTTAATCCCCAAGTTAACCAGAAGTGAAAAAAGTGAAAAAACTTGCATTTAATTACCGTACTAAAGTACCGTTTACTTACTTACCGTATTAATTTACCGTATTAATTTATTACCGTACCGACACTTAATTACCATTTTAAAGTTCAGTACTAAAGTACTGTTACTTGAGTAAAATTTTATTAAACTACAAGTAAAAGTATGATGACAGGTATTGGAGAAAATATCTGTCGTCATTCGAATTGTCGATGTCACTTCTGGAGAAACTTATGTCAAAGAATAATTTTGGGTTTGATGTTTCGGTGCAAAAGGTGTGTTGATTGCAAAAAAGTTTTGCGTTTCCAACCCAAAGAGGTTCATGACTTTTTTTTTTTTTTTTTTTTTTTAAGTGAATCTAATTTATTAGATAAAATCCTTAATTACACTATTTGTCAAACATTAAAAAATACACGCATCATTTGCATACAAATTGCAACATTAAAATAACGTGTAAACTAAAAAAATTAAACTGTTACAAAAATACATGTAAGACTCTGTTGAAAACTCAAAAAATCAGAAAAAAAGACATCAATCTGCAAACTTGTCGAACTGTCATAGAGACGAGAGCTAGAACAGAGAGGAAAGTTGTTTCCATTTGCATATTAGTTTACCCACTCCCGAAACCCCGAAAATTCGAAAATTTGCGTCAAAATTTATTGATGCCTTTTTTTTTTTTTTTTTTTTTTTTTTTTATATAAAATTTATTTCAAAATAATAAATATTTATAATTTTTTTAAACTATTTCTGTATAATAAAAAAAATATCCTCTTTACAATTAAAGAAATATTTCTGTTTAAAAATACATTAACTCAAAATTTTAAAAATTATAGTTTTACAATATATCGTGCACGTTTTCAAAAGAAAAATTGTTACTATGGTTTTAATAATAATCGTGTTACAATAATAATTATAAGAATGGTGATACAATGGTTACCGTGGTTAAATATATATATATATATATATATATATATATATATATATATATATATATATATATATATATATATATATTTTTGATTTTTTAAATTTTATATTTTTTTGTGTTTTTGTATTTTATATATTTTTTTTATTTTTGATTTTATATATTTTTTTTTTTGTATTTTTTGTTTTTATAATAGAAAGCCATTGTGCGGAAAAAAAATCGAAGGTTTGGAAAATTTAAAGAGGAAGATATTTTAAAAAGAATTCGTGAAGTTATTATTTAAAGAAAGGAAATTATAACTTAATAACAGCAGAAAAGTACAAGACTTTCACACAAATACCACATTACGTACGCTACAGAGAAAACATCTAAAAAGGGATATTATAACTCATAAATAAAGGCTGGCAGTGATTTTTTAATCATAAATAATAATATTTTGTTGTAAAAATAATAATTCGTAGAGAAATGGAAAACCTCACTAAATATATAGTTCTTTTATTTGAGCTAGGGTGTCCGTTTAGCTCATATGTTTAGTTTCAGTCTTCCGTTCTCTACTTGACATATTATATTATTAATACAAAAAAGTTGACAGAAAATGTCCGTAGTGTTTCTACGGACATGATAATTATATTTTAAATTAATAATAATCCTGATTTTCCTGATTATTACCCTGATCACTGCCATTGGGTCAGTTTTCATGTTACTGAACATGTGGTGGCATCTGCTGTTCCATATCTCGCTCATGATGGTTTGAGTGAGTGTCAACAGCAGTTGCGAGGTAGGATTTTTTTCCGATAAATTCGCGGTTCCGATTGAGAAAATCGAATTTATCGGCGAAAAAACCGTTTGGGACGTCAAGGAGTTATATACATGTTTAAAATATTCCCAAATTTCAACGGAAGGAGGGCAGTAGGCAAAGATGTGAAGGTTGTCCTCGATTTTACCACAAGTTTTACATTTGTTGTTTTGGACAATCTGTTGCCTTGTGCTTTTGGCTAGCAAGGCCGCAGAAGGTAGGCTGTTGTGCAAAAATCGAAAGAGGATGTTTTGAGTCGGTTCGCATGCCTGGGAGGTAAAATTCTTTTTCCAAATTTGGGTCCACGGCATTGTTGTTTTTGTTGAACCGTTCCAGAAAAGTTCTGCTGGTACAACTGTCTTTTTGTTTTTTGCCACTTCTAAGTAAAAATTTTTTGTTGATTTTAGGAGGATGTTAAAAAGGGACCCGTTTTTGCCTAAAACTTCAATAGTTGTTTTGTAGTACTGAGACATTTTGTTGTCCCAGTGTTTTGGAAAATTATTCTGTTTTAAAAAGTTCCAGCTTGGGTTTTGGTTTGTGAATTTAATAAGTGAACTTGCTAACCAGTACTTTGAAAAGTAGTAATTATCGTGAGTGTTATCCTCTCCGCATTCCTTCAGTTGAAAGAGTGTTTTGAGGCGGAGCGCAAGGCTTTGCTCCTTCGGTGATAAAATTCCGAGACCCCCGCTTTTGACGGGTAAAAAAAAGCGTCTCTCTTTTGACCGGGTTGAAATTGGTCTTTTGCCACAGATTTTCGAAAATGGCACTGTGCAACCGTTCTATTACCCATTCGGGAACGGGCAAAACGTTTGCCAGAAACCACACTTTTGACAATGCTAACGTATTTATCAACATAGTCTTTCCCCTAAGTGACAAAGTACGTAGTCCCAGAAACTTGAGTTTTTTCTCTATTTTGTTTAGAGTTACTAGCCAGTTGAAGTTGGTAGTATTACTCAGTCTGGTGTAAAACGTAACACCTAAAATATTGAAACCGGTGTTATTAGTCCACTCTATGTTGTCCAATTCCGGGTACATTTTGGGATCAAAGCCCCCAAGAGCAAGACCCTTGGTTTTTGAGGCATTGATCACTGAACCACTTGCTTTTTCAAAAAGTTTTACTGCTTCAAAAAAAAAGCGGACTGATTTTACGTCCCTGGCGAAAAAGTTCGAATCGTCTGCGTACTGCTGTAGTTTAAGCGGTTTCGATGTTCCTGGTAGAGGAAATCCCTCAATTCTGCTGTCCGCTCTGACCACCAAAGCAAGAGCTACGGCGACAAAGACATACAACAAAAGTGAGAGGGGGTCTCCTTGTCTAACTCCCCTTTCGGTTGGAAAAGTGGCTGACAAGAATCCGCAATTCAGAACAGATGCCGAAATTTCTGAATACAGGGTGTTAATAAAAGATATAAAATTTTCTCCGAGGTTGAATTTTTGGAGAATCTGCAGCAGGAACGCGCGATCGACTTTGTCAAACGCCTTTTCTTGATCTATTGACAAAATGAAACTAGGTAGATTTTTAATTTCGGCGTAATCTATTAGATCACGGACTAGGTGTAACTTTGAGAAAATTGTTCTACCTGGAATTCCGCAAGTTTGATTTGGTTCTATAATTTTCCCCATTACTTTTGCAAGTCTTAGGGCCAGCGCTTTTGTGATTATTTTGTAATCAGCGCCGATTAAGGATATGGGCCTCCAATTTTTACATTCGGTGAGATCTCTGCTTGGGAATTAGTGAAATTATTGATCTTTTCATAGAGTGGCTGGTGTTTTTTTCTACGAAAAGTATTTCGTGAGCAAGTTCTTCAATATCTTTTTCTAAAATGTGCCAAAAAGTTTTATAAAATTCAGCTGGAAGTCCGTCATAGCCCGGGGATTTTCCGTTTTCAAATTTAAAAAGGGCTTCTTTTAACTCCGCGCCGGTTAGGCGGGTGTTTAATAATTGGTTTTCATCATCACTCAAATGTTTAGTGATGTGTGACAAGACATAGTTTTGGCTGTCTTTACATAAATTCGTTTTGGTGTAGATGTTTTTGTAATAAGAAACAAGGGAGTTTAAAATCTCACCAGGTTCACTCGTCAATGTTCCGTCGTTCTTGCGAACTTTGGTAATTGACTTGTTCCTCTGTTGAGTTTTTTCCAAACTGTACAAAAATTTTGAAGGTTTTTCTCCTTCTTCAACTAGTTTTTGCTTCGTGCGAATAAACGCTCCTGGGAAATGGAGCAAGAAAAGAGCATCGCGTTTTTCTTTGATGCTATCTAAATTCGGGTTGGCGTTTTGTCGCTCCCGCTGGATTTCGTTTTCAATCCTTTTGATCTGTTTTTTGTTTTTCGCACTTTCCTGAATAGATATATGTTGTAATTCTACCCTAACAAAAAGTTTGCAGTCGTCCCACCATTTTAAAATTGAATTGTAGGACCATTTTTTAGTTTGCCAATCTTTAATTGAGAGTTCAATTTTTTGCCTATACACTTCTATTTCTAAAAGAGAACAGTTTAATTTCCAGTATCCTGGTTCTCTCCTGGTTTTACTAAAATTGACGGTTGTTGTTACGAACTCGTGGTCGGAGAAGGGGTTGGTGAGAATTTTTGTATATGTTGTTTTTTTTGCGATTTTTTCAGGGCAGTAGATTCGGTCGAGTCTACATTTTGCCTTCTGATTTCGCCATGTGAATTCTCTTTTGTTCGGGAATTTTAAACGAAAAACATCAACCAGGTTATACTTACCTTGGAATACCCCGAGTTCGTCCACGCCGTAGGTGTGATATTTAGCGTTGTTGGTACCTTCTGTGTCAAGAGGCAGGCTTTCGACCATGTTGAAGTCTCCGGCCAACAGGACGGGTAGTCCTGTGTCCTGCGAGAAATCAACAAGGTCGCCAAAAAAATGGCGCCTTTCCCTCGGCACATTAGGAGCATAAATATTCATCACCTGCATTTCGTGTTCGTCAAATTTTATTATGACATTTAATATTCTTCCGTTAGTGCCCCTTTTTAGTTCGCTTAAAGA
The DNA here is from genome assembly GCF_022113875.1 of Hydra vulgaris. NCBI lineage: Eukaryota > Metazoa > Cnidaria > Hydrozoa > Anthoathecata > Hydridae > Hydra > Hydra vulgaris. The sequence goes on from NC_061156.1 coordinate 6,706,132, forward strand.
AATGTTGGATTTCGAGAGAACCGCCACCCCGCAACTGTTATGACTTGGACCAGAGTTCCAAATGGACTCGCCAGTCCATTCGTCTCCCCACTGTTGAACAGTGGAAGGTCCAGAGTGTGTTTCTTGTAGGAGGATGAGATCGAAGGAGGATTTTTTTAGAAACCCAAAAAAATTTTCGCGTTTTTCTTGGTCGTTTAGACCGTTTATGTTGCACGTTAAAACATTAATAGTCATGATGGAGAGAATCAGTTTTCCTAATTTGAAAACTCGTGTTACTTAAACATAAATATGATATTCATGACACTTTGCTCGAGAATTGTGAAAACGCGTTAGACAGTACAACAGTTACTGGAATACAAAGCTTAGCCGACAACATTTATTTGTTTTCGTTTATCATTTCTATTGTGGTATGACATAAATTGTTAATAGAACTGAATAAAGTAACCGAGGTTTTGCAGAAACCTCAAAAGAATATTTCCGTGACCACCAAACTTGTGGAAGCAATGCGTGCTATTATGTCTAATCTCCAAGACAATCGGTTTGAGAATAGTCTTGCCAATGCCACTCCAATTGCAGAAGAGCTTAAAATTCATTGCTTATTTCCTACAAAACGAAATTTTGGTTATTAAATTAATGATAAACAAATTGCTTGTGTAAAAGAGCAATTTTGAAGTGAATTCTTCATTCTGTTAATTGATATGGCTCAAAAAATAGCTAAACGAACAATTTCCGATGTCGGAAATCCTCAATGTCATATTCAGTTTCCTCTATGATTTTCAGCAAACGAAAATTCGCTCGAACAATGATATATTGAACATTTCTACCAACCTTCAGTTTGCTTTGACTGAGCGTCCATTAAATCAGACATAGATATAACAAAATTAGCCAGTGAACTGCGAAACATCTGTTTGGTTCTACAAGAAGACGTGATGATCTACAAGAAGACGTGATGATCTGTTTGGTTCTACAAGAAGACCTGATAACACATCAAGATTTGATGTGTTAACGTTAATTGCACAAAATGATTTGACTGAAATCTATACGAATGTCTCTGTTGCTCTTAGAATAGTACTACTAACGCCAGTATCCATGGCTACTGCAAAACGCAGCTTCTCAAAATTGAAGCTTATCAACACATATTTATATACATAACAAAAGAGCCACAAATATTTTCGGCTATATATAAGCTGCTTAAATGCAGATAGAAAAACTTTTTCTTTCTCGCAGTCACTTAATATACATTCAACTTTTCCTTTTCAGGTTGTTGAAAATTTCTTTTATTTTGATGAATAAGATGAGTAGAACAAGGTCTAATCTGCTCTGAAAAAGTTTTTAAGTAAGTTTTTTATTTGGAATTATAAATAAAAATTATTAAAAAGGTTATTACTCGTGAAGGCGTTAATAAACTTAGCAACTCACAAAATCTTTTGTTTTACTAATCTCGCTTCTAATAAATCTCAAACTCCTTTGAGATTTATTAGAAGCGAGGAACGACTGAATTTCTATAAAATTACTGGTTAACGATCTTAAACGTTTTGAAAATAACCATTGCATTTACGGAAATACCTTTATCATTCGTATCTTATTGTTTTTGTTTATGTCTACGTAAAGAACGCTTTTTTTGTTTATGTCTATGTAAAGAACATAATGTTTATGTCTATGTAAAGAACGCTTGATAGTTTTTTTTTATGGTGGGGCTGAGCCTTTGCGCGTTCTACGCCTATTAGTAGCTTTTACAACTAAAAGATTATTTAGTTGTAATTTTTTTCAAGGTAATATTTAAACTTAATCTCTTTGAATTAAATTTAGGAGATTTGAAAAAAGTTCTCTTAAATCGCGTCAAATAAAAAAATGTCAAATCGCGTCAAATAAAACGAAAGAATCAACTTCGATACTTTTGTTTCATTTGACGCAATTTCTTTTTTCTTATCTTTTTTATGCAGAATAAATTTTTTTTCTTTTTTATGCAGAATGAAATTTTGCTGGCGTGTTAATTCAGAAATAGTAAGAAACTAATTCTAATTAAATATTTGATGATAGCCACTACTAAGTAATATAGTAAAAATTAACTGATTTATATTGTGTTTTTATATTAATAGAGTGTTATTATTTATATTTATGGAGCTTTAAAAGTTTTAAAATGTATCTTCAAAACTTTTATAAAAAAAGTTAAAATAATATTTTAATTTAAAGATAGGTGATCATTTTTATTATTTTCAGCAGCGATGGCAGAAAGAAAAAATTGTCTGGTGCGCAATATCATAAACGACTGGCTGCAAATTAAGGGTTTATAACAAAACAGGCTGGTTTTTTGTTAAAGTATCTATGTTCACCTCAGAAAAATGAAAATGGCACAGATGAGTTAAACAATCAAGTTGAAGCACACAGGTAAGCCGATGAGATGACAGTATCAGAAGAGTCTGAATTACATAATTATGTGCTAAACGTAAAACACAAAGAATCTGAAGTGCAGAAAAACGATAAATTCTTTGGTTTATATGCTAACAATAGCGATCCAGCTACTTTGGGCGTATTTGATGATAAATGCGACAACTTTTGATAGAACATGGACACAAACAAGTCGATAAGTTTAACTTTCCTAAGGACAGTATGCAAAGAAAATTTTCAAAAAACCTCGGCAACCGCCCAGACAACATGAACACGTTGGCCCGACGTCGGGCCAACGTGTTTTATATCAGCTAGAAAAATTACGTCGGTATAACGTAGAAAATGCAATGTTTTAAATGTGCGTTTGGTTTTCTGCGCTAAGCTTGCGCAGAAAACCACATTGCACATTTAAAACATAGTTATGCCGTAGTAAATTTTCTATCAAAATATAACACGTCGGACCAACGTGTTCTTGTTTTCTCGTGTTAATTTTTTAACTACTGAACAGTTATTGTTCCGTTGTTTAAACTAATTAGCTTAATATTGTCCAACTATTTTTAGTTTAATTTTTTTTTTATTATTGTTTTTATTTTTTGTTGCGAAAACTTACTTCTATACTTAATAAATAATGCACACAATTAAAATATTTAAACATAGTATTTATGGCTAGAGTAAATAGTTGGCTAAAAAATGCTACTTATGGTAGCAAAGAAAATTATTGAGCGTGAAACACGCGCAATAATTTTGCTTGCATTTGTTAAAAATTTAACAAATGCAACCTTAAAATTTAACTTGATATAAAAAATAGTTATTTATAATTTTATAGGTCTTTTTCTTTTTTAACGACGCTATGGTAATTAGCTTAAATATCGCGTACTTTTGAAAAGAAACTGTTTGTTATGAAAGTTAGTGATAAAAGTTTTAATATATTGAAACAGTTTGCATCACGAGAAGAAGTGGTTTAATATCACTGAAACAGTTTGTATCACGTGAAGAAGTGGTTTTACGAGAAACGAAACAGTTTCATGCGATAATGAACCATGCTAAGAAGTGGACGAAAGATTTATTTTGGTTAAAATAGTCAACACAAACAAATCGTAAGTTTCTTGAAATGTTTTAAATACAATTTATTTTACAGACGTGAGGCAGACGTAGTTTTGTGGAGTTTCGTTCAATAAACATATATACACATAGATACACATACATACATATATACACATAGATACACATAGATACTTTTTGGAAAGAAGAAAAGCTCATCTTGAATTTTTTAAAGACTTTTTAAAGTATGGTTCCTAACTTTTTTTATGGGATATTTAGCTCCTGAATATTAGGTTGATGTTCTCATATGAATTTGTGGTCGAAGAAATATAGAGTCAGTTTATTTTATTATTCAAATAGTTTATTTCATGCATTTTCTATGCACATGCCAAATTTCAATGAAAAAAATAAAGCAATTAGTTTAATTATTGTTATACCAAGTATACCACTTTTTTAGGCAACCCTAGGCAAACGATTTTTTGAGGTGGTTTTTTTTTAAAAAAATATATAAACCTTGACAGCTTTTAAAAAGAAGAAAGGTTAGGCTTGATTTTTTATATAACTATTGTGTATTGCAACCGTACTTTTTTATGGATTATTTTGCTGAGAGTTTTGCATGAAAATTTGGTTGATGTTGTCACATGGATTTTTAGTTGAAGAAATGTAGAGTCCATTTTTTTCATTATTAAAATAGTTTGCTTGATGAATTTTCCATTAACTTCCCAACTTTCAACGAAAAATAATCATAAGCAATTAGTCTAATTAGTGTTGGACTTTAGGTACCTAATTTCGGTTTTTCTGTTTGTTTTTTTGGTAAGCAAAATCCGGATGGGTCTGAAATCGGGATAAAGATGCGATTTTTAATTAAAGTTTTATTAAACATGGTTTTACAAATTAAAAATATATATACATATTTTATATTTATAAAAATTGTAAATGTTGTTCAAAGTAAATTTGTTTATTTAGGTTAGTTATTTTGGTGTCATTGGCCAACATTAAAGATATGACAAGGAGAGTATTAGCAGCTTTGATAACTAATGTTTTAGCTAGTGAATTAAATTTCATGGAACATGGGAAAAACATGCCTTTTCAGTCCTTATGATAAGAAAAATTGTCAATGGTAATTATGAAACTCAATTTTTTTACATTTTTTATGCAATTTAAAGAAATGTCTATTGTATATTTTTTATACCATTTTTTATAAATTTAAATATATGCCTTAATTTCTGTTTCGCCTCCAAAACTTTATAGACCTTCCTACGCCAGTGAGTCTAGATGCATTAAAAATCTAAATAAAAAATTCAAAAGATTATGCTGCAATGACTGTTTTATATTCATTCCTTGTTCAACCAATTTTCCATAGTTTTGGCGAAAAACTATACTTGTTAAATTTAACAAGGCACTTTATGAAAATTATAAATAAATTTAAATTTTCTTTTGTTTCATTAGATGCAGTTCGACTCAATTCGTTTACAAAAAAAAGCTACAGCTGCTGAAGTAGAAGACGTGTTGAAGGAATGGCTTCAAAACGCAAAAGATAGGAGCCAAGGTCGCGCAAAGCGGAGAAGATTAGAGTTGAGCAACGAACATGGTGATCTCGGCCCGACGTCATTTTACTGATCTCGCCCCAACGTTGTTTTAATGATCTCGACCAATGTCATTTTACTCATATCGGCCCGATGTTATTTTACTGATATCGGTCCAACGTCGTTTTACTGATATCGGCCCGACGACATCGAGCCTACATTATTCTGAGGAGCAAAAACTACGTTGGCCCGACGTAGTTAAACTGCCATCAGCCGCTGTAAAAGCCTAAGTTGTGCCGACGACGGGCCAACGTGTATATATTATCAGGGCGCCGACTTGTCAATGGAGATGAAGTTTGCAGAAATAGACTGCAGTATTCCGTAAGTAACGACTCTGTGTATTGCTTCTGCTGCCAACCGTTTACCAGTAGCACAACAGCTGCGTCACCTCTTTCTTCCAATGGTTCATATGATTGTAAAAACATGTCCGCAATTCTGTCAGGGCATGAGAAAATCAGTGAACATCTAGCGAATTTTCAGTCATGGAAAGAGTTTGAGCTGCAACTGTGAAACAATAAAACAATTGATGCCGAATATTTGCGTCTTGTTAAAAAAGAAAAACAGTATTGGCAGCAGATCTTGAAACGGCTGATAGCTTTAGTTACAGTTCTTAGTGTTCAAAATCTTGCTTTTCGTGGAACGCATGAGAAACTAGACACTGCTGATAACGGAAACTTTCTAAAATTTATTGAATTTTTAGCTTTGCTTGACCCACTTATGGATGAGCATTTTCTCAAGATAAAAGACAATGAAACATATCTACATTACCAAAGGCATACAAAACTAATTGATTCATATTTTATCCAATTCAATCAAACAAAAAAATTCTATTATCTGCTTGTGATGCTAAGTATTTTTCAATAATTATAGATGTGGAAAAAATGACTATGATCATTCGCTTTATGGATGTGATTTCAAATCCAGAAAATGGCATTGCAGTAACAGCATCTATAAAAGAACATTTCTTAGATTTTGCGTCTCTAAAGGAGACAATTGGTTCTGTTATATCTAAAACTATCATTAGGCAGTTAGACTGTCTTTATCTATTGAAAACTTACGCGGTCAAGGAAATGACTATGGCAGAAATATAAAGGTAAAAATTTCTATGGTTGTGTGGTACGACGTGTTGTTTGAGATCAGTATGACTTGTAAGTAACTTCAGGTAAAAGAATTAGATATGCATGGCGCCATGAACTATCTTGAAAAAACGAAGAAGTTTCTTGTAAATCGCAGAAATGAAAAAAAGTTTAAGAAAATACTAATAGATGCAGTTAAAATTGCAGTCAGTTTAGAGATACCTACACTTTTTGAACCCGAATCAACTCATATCAGAAGAAATAATAAACAATTTACGTATAAAGGAGATAATAAACCTATTTAAGATTCAAAATAAAAATTCAAAATAAACTTTTACTTTGCTATTCTTGACACACAAATACAATCGGTTGAAAAAAGATTTACTCTTATACAAACAATAAGTTCGTTGTTTGGTTTTCTCTATGATGTTCACAGTTTACAGAGTGTAACTAGCAAAGAAGTGTAAGTGTAAGTGTAAGTTGATGTTCAGAGTGTAACTAGCAAAGAAGTTTTGGAACATTGCTTGAATCTTGAGAAAGCTTTGCAATATGGAGACTCCAAAGATATCGATGCAGTTGATCTATGTAGTGAACTGAAATTAATTTCAAAACGAGTTGCAAGGTGTAGATTGCCACTAGATTTACTAAATTTTAAAAATAATATAGATATTTAAAAATGATCTAACATATTGTGTCCCCAATACTGTTATAGCTTTAAGAATCCTCTTGAGACTTTAAGTTTCCGTGGCTAGCGGTGAGCGAAGCTTCTCAAACTGATAAAAACATTTTTGATAACGTCTATGCAGCAAGAAAGACTTGCTGGGTTAATTACTCTGTCAAGTGAACATAATATTGCTAGAAACATTGACTTGACGGAACTCGTTTTCATATTTGCAAAAACAAAAGCGCAAAAGGTTACACAAATATATGCTTCTTTATGATTAGGCATTCTTACGAATGTAAATACAAAATGTAATAAAATAGCTTAGGCATTCCTTTGTGAAAGTAAATTGGGTAGGGGGTAGTAGTGTAGTGTGTCAGATTCGCCTAGGGTGTCAAATACTCTGGCGCCGTCCCTGAATACAACCACTGGATTGCCCATAATTTATATTTAAAAAGGGTAAGTTAAACAACAAGCATTCGAAATAAGTAAAACAATTTATTTAAATAAAACAATTGAAAAATAAACCGATAATTTTTTGTAAAGAAGAACATGTTTATAAATGTTTACTTGAATAGATATAATAAGGAGCAACATAAATATGGAATTTACAAATTTAGATTTGAACATATATGTTGCTACAAATGCTGTAGTGTAAGTTAAGTTTAAATGTAAATAATAAAAGTGTTGACTTTGAAAGTGATGACAAAAACAGTGCTTTTGCTGAAACAATAGAAAATATTTTGTATCAAAACCACCATTATCTATTAAATTAACTTTATGTAACAGTTTAAATGATCCAAAAAAACTTAATTCTCTAGTTATTACATCAAGAGGTCCAGAATTTTTTAATATTATATATTTCAGAACGTAAAATGAAGAAAAAAGGTGTTTAAGTTTCTTGTCTGTATTTTCAAAAATATTATTGTTTTTAATATTTTTAGAGAACATTTTGCTATCAAAGACCAATGAATTGTTTTATAAGAAAATACTAAAAAGTAATTATTGTTATTATATAAATATTTTTTCATCTTTATGTTTCAGCTTTATTACATTATATTACAAGTAAATCTAAATAAATATAAAATAATTAGAAAAATTTATAATTTTTTACTTATATAATGGGTGACAACTAAAAAACGAGACTGGATTGAAAGACACATATCTCATTAAAGAAATAAGATAAAACAAAATGGAAAAATATTCTAGAAAGTATTTTTATTCTAGTTTTTAAATATATAATCAGTTATTCTCAATTAAATCATTTCTTCTGAATTTATCAACTAGGCCTCAATTAAATTTAGACTAAGCTTGTCTCTGTATGAGCTAGGTATAGACTGAGCTAGCCTCTGTATGAGCTTAATATCAATTTTATTAAGGCAATACTTGACTCTAGAACGTAATTTTTTAAGATTTTCTGCATACCAATTATTTTTGTAGACAAGACCTTTCAAAATATTTCCAAAAATTTTTGATAGGGCGACATTCTGCAGGGTTATTCGCTTTCTCAACATAATGCACGTTTTCCTTGTTTAGGTATATGATTACTATTTTTGCAAAGTGAGATGATGCTAAATCTGGCCAGAACATATATGCACTATCTAAATGATTCTTATTCATGAATGGAATACATTCTTAAACAGAGCAGCCGCGGCGCAGTGGTAGCGCACTTGTCTCAGAAACAAAGGATCCGTGGTTCAAACCCTACCTCTGGGCAAGTCATGCGACATCGGTTAGGAAGAAGGCGTGAACTTCCAATTACATGCTCATCCGCGGTGCTCTGTGATAAGACCGTAAGGACTTCTTGGGGCACCTTAATTAAATTAAAAAAATAATAATACATTTGTTTTAATAGATTTTTCGATTTACAGCCAGTCCACTTGGTACAAAATAAGGTTGAGAAATTCCATTTTCATAAAAAGCAACCCACAGAAGTAATTTCTTTTGAAACCTTTGGTTTGTTTGGTATTTAACTGTAGGTGGAGTATATTTTACATGGCTAGTATAAAGTATATAATTTCCATTGATACTGGAGTGATTTAACGTGAAATAAAACTCATCGTCAATAATTGGTTTACGATTTTTGAATTTCTGACACAATTGAAATAACGCGGTTTTTGAATTTCTGACACAAATGAAATAACCCTAACAGACTGCACTTTGTTCAAGCTACTGCTTTTTGCTAGTCAGAGCGTTTTTAAATCGTCATTTTTTTTCTTGATTTAATATTTGTTCTTTTTTTAATGTTTTACTAATGTGCTACTCAGTACAGTTGAACTTTTTAGCTGCCAGTCGTTGAGAAACTCTGGTGAAACATGAGTTTGAGTCTTTCAATGTTTGTCCTGGTCATTTTTTTTAGCTTATAGTCCTTATAGCTTATAGTTTTTTTTTTATAGTCCTTATAGTCCTTATAGCTTATAGTCCTTATACCTTATAGTTTTTTTTAAGCTTATAGCTTATCATTTTTTTTAGCTTAAAGTCCTTATAGCTTATAGTTTTTTTAGCTTATAGTTTTTGAACTCTTTGGTACCCAGGTTCACTTTCAGCACATTTTTTTAGGTATATTCTCAACTTTAAAGTGGTCATAAGTGAAGTTTTTACCAATATTTTTGTAATTTAAATAAAATTCATTTCAATTCACACGTTTTCAATCTCTTCTTATTTTGAATTTATTTTTTTATTCAATTTTCTATAAAAAATAAAAGCACATAAAATATCTAAACTAGAATAAAAATACCTTTTATAACAGTTTTCCTATTTTTAAAATCTTATTTTTTTTAAGGAGGTACGTGTCTTTAAATCCAGTCTTGTTTTTTAGTTGTCATTCGTTAAATAATCTAAAGACTCGTAGAAGACCACTAATCATCGAGAACCGTTTAAACGGTAATCATCGAGAACCGTTTAAACGGTAAATAAAAATTAAATAAAACAGTAAGTTAAAAACCTACATTGGCTTGATAAAACATAAATATTAAATAATGGTGAAATATATACAATATTAAAGTACAGTTTTCTATTTATATAAATTATTTAAATATTTTAAAAGGCGATCAAAGTTTAATATTCAAAAATAGGGAAAAATGCCACTAAATGATTTTTTTATTTTTTTTTTATTTTTAAGGAAAAAAACTTTTTTTTGACTTGAATGCGCAATCAGATATTGACAAACCCGCATTCAAAATAGAATGCGGCACTTGCCAATATCTGATTTAAATTTTGATTGTCAGAAAATAAGATTTTTTTTTTTTTTTTTTAATTTAACTTGAATATAAATTGCAAAATGAAAATGTGTATGAGTAAGTTTTGCATTTAAACATACAAAAAAGTACATTAAAAATATCAACCAAATGTTTTAGTTTTCAAAAAAAACAACTGGAGACTTTTTATAGCATCTCATAAATATTGAAAGTATTTATAAGACGCTAAATACTTAATTAGAAATAATTACACATAGCCGAGTATAAAAATACGGAACTAGGATCAGGGGCGCCAAGAAGAGGTGGGGGCGAGAGGGACAGTTTGTCCCGGACGGCAGATATCCAAGTGACGCCAAATACAAACAAGATATCTAAAAAAATTAATAATAATAAAAAGGTTATTCACTTATAATATATGAAAAATTAGGAAGAATAGGGTTGCTGTCCCAAGCGGCGTGAATGCTCTCGGCTCTCCTGTCTTAGATATGCAGACAAAAAGTTTGGTAAAAAGAAGATTTTATACCAAATATTTATAAAAAAAAAAAAAATACTAAAGTAGAAGATTTTACAATTCAGCACTTTTTTGTTTTATCAAGATTTACATAAAAGTCTAAATTGTTTTGAAATTTTTAATAATTGTGTTTATAAATTACTGTTGTAAATTACTTTTATAATTGCGAATAAATACACTAAAAAAAAATGAATTTTTTGCTTTCTGTGATATTGTGTGAAAAATCTGTTACGATTGTAACAGATTTTTAAAATAATATCCCTGGATTAAGGTAACAAAGTTACAAATATGGTAACATTTTTGGAAGGTAAAAATGAATAAAATTTTATTTTTAAACAATAATAGAAGCTAAGGCCAATAAAAATAAAAAGGCTAGATGTCTAACTTCGATCCGAAGGGTGAAGCCGTTTCTGCCCTTTTTACAAATGGCGGATTAAATTTGTAAACAAATATTGTTTAATTTTTCTTTTGTTAAATAAAGTAAATGCATTTTATTTATGAGTACTATTTATGTAAAAGTGTTAGGAGGAAATTAGAATACTGTTAATATAATAATTGATGATTCCTAAATATATTTTCGATTAAAAAAGTATTAAAGTTTTCAATTAAAAAAATGCTTTTGAAGCATTTTTATGAATTATAATACTTTTTAATAAACATAGGCTCATAAAAAAATTTTATAAGTATTTTATAATTATCAAAACGTGTTTTTGAATTATCTTTAACTTATTGGGAACTTTTGACTTGTATTTTTAACTTTTACTCCACACATCGGCTACAGCTTTTGCGCTTTTTACAAATGGCAGACTATATTTATAAACAAAAAAAAGTTGCTTCACATTTTGTCCAGTAAAATCCGGCAAGTTAGACAGCTAGTTTATAAAATATATCATTGACTAGGGCAATTAAAAAAAAAAAAAAAAAAAAAAAAAAACTCAGATGATACAGCTTTATATTCACCCCAAACTCCCCAAAATAATGATTGCTACTGTTAAACTTGACCAACAATTAAAAACAACAATTAGAGGTTTGTTATTATCGGCTTTACGATCTTAAAAAAGGATTGTCATTGCTTTAATACTTTTTTTTTTCCTTTTTTTTATGAAAAATATTTAAAAAATTATGATTTATAAGAATTCTTTACGTATTTCAAGGTGTATGCTGGTGTAAAAGAAAAGCTTAAGGATTTGCTTGCAAGCATTTTAGTAATATAGTTTCTTTATACGAATTACCTTTTTTTTTCTTATTTTAAATTTTTCTTAACCAATACAAAAACAAAAAGTTAAAGTAGGACTTTAGGACCGATGAGTCTTTAGAAAAACGTTTTATATTATATAGTGTTACGTTTTTTAATTTTTGTTGTTTTATATTTACGGTATAGACTAAGGGGGTCGGTGATAAGACCAATAACGTCTTCTACTTGCCCCTGATATTTGTATTTATATTATGGTTAATGATTTGAATAAATTTATATGGCAAAAAAAAAAAAAAAAAAACTCTGCAGGCAAAAAGTAAAACATTTGTGGACAACGTAAAAATCAACGGTAATTTTCGTCTAGCTTGTAAAAATATTTTTTTACAAATACATAGTGTTTCTATCGAGTTTGATGTTTCTTTCGAGTGTTTCTCGGAATTGATCGGAATCAAACACCTGTCAATAAGAATGACAGAAATTTTAATGGAAATGCGATTAATCGCAAATTATGTGTACTGACCGAACGAATTTTAAAATTTGAAGAGACGGAAATACGTTATGGTGCATTACAGGTAAATTTGGATTAGAGTTGAATATTTCCAAAATGTTTTTAATATTTCAAACGGACGACTCTGAGTTAAGATAAAAAGTAAAATTTAGTGTAAGATATAAGTAAAATTTACTATAATTTATGTTATGTTATAAGAAAAACTTCTGCAAAACGGCTACAAGTTGATTTTTGCAGCAAGTGAGAGTTTTAAATCAAAATTATCTTGTCTCAGAGACAATTTAAAGCACAGCTTGTTGCTGAACAAGTTATACATAAGCGAAGAGACAAAAAGTTTCTTATAAAACAAAAGGAGATGAACCAGAATGCAGATGAAACTACAGAATTACTTTGTTTTTACTAAATGCAAAATTTTCCATACACATACATACCTGTACAGGAGGTGTTCTTTATGCGCAAGCTGCGATTGAAGTTACCTTTTTGTTAACAAATCAGTGTGCTAAGGTGATTATTAAATCAAATAAACCAAAGAGCTTTACTTTTTTTTTTTTTTTTTTTTTTTTGTTTCATTTTTGTCGTTGTTTACAAAGATAAAGAGACAAGGCTTCTGAAAGAAGATCATAATGATCTTATCATCAGAACCTTTTACATGTTTTTTAAAATCAATACATTAACAAAACTAAAAAATTACAATAAATCGTGGTATAAATTGGAAATATAAATCAAACCACTAATGTTATATATAATAAAAAATCTGATCATATCATCAGATCTCTTAAAAACGTAAATATATAAATACATATATATACATAGTAAATACTGTAATACATCTCTTTTTTTAAAAGGCAAGAGAAAATACAACAGTCTTACAATTAAAAAGACAAATAAGTGATTGTTATAAAAAGTATTTAAATATACCATCAATAGATAAAATAAAATTTTTAAGTTTACTTTTAAAGATCGGAAATGTATTGGATATATCAAAATTAGGTATAACAATTTTATTCCAAAGATAGGTTTATGTACAAAATTTTTATTTAATTATTTCTAAGTAAATATTTATTAATTGGGTTTAGAGAAAAAACGTTTTTAAAAACAGGTAAAGTTAAATCGTTTTTCCACATGTAAACAAAGCATAAAATGTTATAAACATTGAGCTCGTAAATATTAAGTATTTTCATCTCCATAAATAATGGTTTGGAATGAGTAAAACGATCCGCAAAATTAATCAATCGGCTCGCATGCTTCTGACAGCGAAAAAGGCATTTTAGCTTACTTTTTCGGTGCTTTCTACGCAATGTTGGCATAATTAATATAGGTGTGAATAAATGAATAATAGAGTTGGGTTAAGGCTTTTTTGTTTAAATATGATCTAGATTTATATAAGACTCTGTTACTTTTAGACATTTTTGAGCAGATATATTCTATATGCGGTTTCCATGTAATGTTCTCGTCGAGAACCACTCCTAAAAATTTAGTAACAAAATCTCTTTTTATTTCAACTTTATCAATAAATATTTTGGGCAAATGTTGGGGTAAATAGTGTTTTTTTGAGAGTGAATGGAAAAGAACCCATTTGGTTTTATTAATGTTAAGAGTTAACTTGTTACATTTGAACCAAGTAGATATGTTTTTGAGTTCATCATTCATTGTAGAAAAGAGTTTGGATATGTCATTATTGGTCAGGAATAAGTTGGTGTCGTCGGCAAATATGATACTAATTAAGTTTGAGGCTTTATTTAAGTCATTCATATAGATTAAGAACAAAAATGGCCCCAAGATAGAGCCTTGGGGAACACCACAGGAAATATTTAGTAGATGGCTTTGGTTATAGTTATTAATAAAAACAAATTGTTTGCGGTTTGATAAGTAACTACGAAGCCATTTTATAGTTATATAGTTTAATCCGTAGTATTTTAGTTTTTCAAGAAGAATTTCATGGTCGACAGTATCAAAAGCCTTCGACAAGTCAATAAAAACACCTTATGTATATTGGGATTTTTGAAAGGAATTTGAGATTTCTAGTACAAATTGGATGATTGCATGTTCGGTAGAATTATTTTTTATAAAACCAAATTGATTAAAATAAAAAAGATTATTGGAGACAAGATAATTGTATACTCTATTGTACATAATACGCTCTAAGATTTTTGAAAAGGTAGAAAGGATAGATATAGGGCGATAGTTACTGATATTGCAACAGTCTCCTTCTTTCAAAATTGCTTTCAATATTTGGTGGCCATATTTTTAGAAGAAGACTGTTAACTCAGATAAAGCTTCTAGGGGGAAACATTAAAAGGAAACAGGATTCCTAAGTAAGTGGGTACTTACAAAAACTTTTATAATAACAAAACCTGACGTACTTGACGGGTTTCTGAAATAAACGATTTAATCAAAAAAATTTAAAAATTAAAAATTTTTACTGGACAAAAATTCATAGTGATTTTCAGGGCCGCTGAGAGGGGGTCAGTTGGATATCTGCCGCCCGGGACAGTTTATCCCAGGCCGCAGATATCCAAGGGGCGCTGAATGAAATGTAGGCACCTAAAAAAGGAAAAGGTTCTTCATATATTATGTAGGGAAATTTGATAAATAAGGGCGCTAATCAGGATTGCTATATCCAGGCGTTTAAAACATAGTTTAAAGCATAATTGAAAACACTGTTTTATGCTGTAACTATTACAACTAATCTACTTAAATTATTATTAAATGAAAGTGAATATCGAAACAATTTTTTTTTTGAAAGCGTATTTTAGTTTAAACTGCTTTCCTTGTCATAATTTACATAATCATAATTTACATAATCATAATTTGCATTTAATATAATAATTAATCAAGTCATATTTGATTAAATAGACTACTAAAATAATTTTTCAAAAATTTAAAAAAAAAGAAAACAGCGTTTGAATTATTTTGCTGTCGCCATTATAAATGTTGATATTTGAATATTTTATTAAATATTAATATTTAACCAGCAAAGTGCTACATTATTAAAACAATCCAAACGCATCAAGTTTAATTGGCGCGCTTGCGTCTGCGTACATGATCGAACGTAAATTTAATGTAATTTTCTTTTGTTTTCAAAATAAAAGCTTTCTAAAAAGTATTAAGTGCAATGTAACTTTTATCTACAATAATCATTACTTAATCGTAAGTAATACAATTGATACTCATCCTGAATTTGTCAGTATTAATATTAATTACCTCTCTGTCACAGAAGTAATTAATATTATTAGATACTATTATGATATTTCATTAATTCCAGTTTTATTTAATATTTAATTTTCACGATTATTTCATTAATAAAAACAAATACAACTATTTCATTAATTCTCTTTAAAAACAAATACGATTATTTTATTAATTCCAGTTTCATTCAGGTCGCTTTTAAATGCGATTATAGCGTGACTAAGCATTTTTTAGCGTTCACGAGAGGAAATAATTTTTTTTGTTATTTGTTTACGGAGTTTAATTTTATTATGTAGTATTTAGTATACAGGGCTGACATCATTAGGGATTTCGTTTTTTTTAAAGGACCATTTTTTTTTTGGAAATTTCTAGATAAAGAGGACATTTTTTAGAAATTGACGATTGTACTCCTCCACTTCGAAACCCGTGTCGTCGGTCCTGGTATATTAGTATTTAATAAATAGATGTTTAGTTTCAATTTATTTGTTTATTTAGTTTCTGATTTATTAAATTCTCTTTAGGAAAGTTGATCATATTAATATATTTTTATTATTAAATTTAAAAGTCTTTTATTATAAACGAAAAGCTACACTGTAATAAAGTAATAACTACTTACACACTTAGTATGTGTGAACTTATATGTTTGAAATAACTACTTACACACTTAGTATGTGTGAACTTATATGTTTGAAATAACTACTTACACACTTAGTATGTGTGAACTTATATGTTTGAAATAACTACTTACACACTTAGTATGTGTGAACTTATATGTTTGAATGTTGAATGTGTGAACTTATTGTCATTTGAATTTTGAATGTGTGAACTTATATGTTTGAATGTAATGTTCTCGTCGAGTATGTGTTTTATTTTTGAATTTGAGTTTATAAATTTTTTTAATTTTTATTTTGAATTTGAGTTTATAAATTTTAAGAGTTTTAAAAGAAATTATAAATCTTATAGTATTTGTTTGGTTTTTATTTTGGTCTTGTATTTACAGAAGGAATTTTTACTTGTTGGGATGCTTTTTATTTCATTTTTAAAAATAACCATAATTTATTTTTAGACACCATTCATCAATTTAGGATTGGAAAAAAATAATTTTATCTTATTTTATTTTGTATTGCTTGTTTTTGTTTGCCTACTTACACGTACTTGCATGGTTTTGCGCTAACTTGCCACCGCAATAAGCATTAGTTAGCGCAGTTGCATTGGTTATATTCACATTTTTTGGCATTAATGTTATATTTAAAATTAGCCTTTAGCTATTATGTCATGAGAAAAAGATATCAGCTAATTTATTCCAACATACAAATTCTTAAAAAAGTAATAGATCCATTTAAAGGCAATAAAATGAAAAAAATAAACATTATTAAAATTGAAAAATAAACTATAAAATAAAAAATAAACATACATTGCATAATGGTATCTGTAACTTAATTTAGAATTTCGTTTTTCTAAAAAGGAGTATAACATCAATCGAATAAGTTTTAGTTTTCGTGCGTTCATTTTTTAAAATTTAAACTATAAAAACGATTGTTGCTTATACTCTAGTAAAGAAATATTAAGTTTTAAACAAACTCAACTTAATCTGCAATAAAGGTCATGAATACATTCCAATATATAATTTACAAATCTCTTGTCGATATTTACTTGTCGATATTTTACAGATCAAATAAATAAATCATAATAAAACTTCTTTTTTTTTGCATTCGTTTCTTTTTATTTGTGTTTTGTCAGCGTCTGAGCATTAATATTTTATAAATTTACTTTATTTATTATAACTATAAGTTATTTATTATAAATTTTTTTAAATAGCTATCATTATTCATTATTTCTGGCAAACATAAAACATAAAAAAATTCTCTATATATATATATATATATATATATATATATATATATATATATATATATATATATATATATATATATATATATATATATATGTATATTTATATATATATATATATATATATATATATATATATATATATATATATATATATATGTATATATATATATATATATATATATATATATATATATATATATATATATATATATATATATATATATATATATATATATATATATATATATATATATATATATATATATATATATATATATATATATATATATAAGAGCGATTCTTATAAACTAGCGGCTTTCGACATGTTTTTATGATGTATGTTTTTCCTTGTTATTTTGTTATGGTCTCAAAGTTTCTTTTAGTTCGGACCGTAGAGAAAACTTCACTTTTAATAGTTTTTTTCCCGCTTTGTACATCGTTTTTACATCA
The DNA here is from genome assembly GCF_022113875.1 of Hydra vulgaris. Taxonomy (NCBI): domain Eukaryota; kingdom Metazoa; phylum Cnidaria; class Hydrozoa; order Anthoathecata; family Hydridae; genus Hydra; species Hydra vulgaris. The sequence continues at coordinate 6,723,788 of NC_061156.1, forward strand.
CGACTTATATCATTGTCATATTACCCACAGCTATTTTTAACCACTCATTTGGCTTAAAACTATCTGGTTTTATTACAATATTTAGTTCGTCTTATTGAAATATTTATTAATATATTATTTATCTCCTGATTTTCATATTATTACTGGTTGTTGCATTCATTACTCAGCTTTGTTTTAATTTTCACATGCACATTTTTCATCTTTATTTTTATTCAGAGAATATTTTTATATCTTTCATTAATTGTTTACATATATGCCGCTTACATTTTTAAGGTTTTTGTGCAACGCTCTTTTTCGCTATCATATATTATTCAATTATTGTTATAATTTTGGGTTTCGCGGGTTGCTCATTTTCCTACACTTTTGATTGGTTGTCATATTTCGAATGAGGTATCTATGACAGCGTTAGAGTTTATTTAAGGCTATTGTTGTTTTGTTGATTAAAATTTTTTTTTTAATGAGGTATACTGCTTTCTGTTTGATTATCTTAGGCTTGTTTATGCTAATAATACCTATTTGGTTTTATTTCTTAAAAAAAATTTATGAGTTTTTTTATGTTTCTATTAGAACTTTAATTTATTTTGTTTTCATGTTTTCTTTTGGTGGTATGGTAAATTTTTTATTTAGTAATTTTTATTTTTGTTTGTCAGTTAATTTACACTTTTTGATATCATATCATCAAAAAATATTGGTGCTTTACAAATTTGGGGTTGGTTGGGTATTGGCTATTTGTAGTGAGTCCTTTTTTACTGCAGTATGGAATAGGCGAAAGTCGCGGGGTAAAGCATAAGTGGCGATGACTTTTGTCTGACGAGATAAACTAGTTATAAATGCTGATCCTCATCGAAACGCCAGTAATAATAAACACGACTCTGAGGAGATGTTTATTACTTAATCACTACACAAATTATGTTTACACATTAGCATTAATGTTTTTTTTTCCATAATTATATGCCTTTCATTGTTGTTAGCATATTTTTTATTTTGTGATCGGTTTTTTATTTTATAAGTTTTTGTCTGGTGATGTATATCTTCGTTCATATTGGTGTTTATAAAACAATTTTTTTCTTTTTCTTTTTCTTTTTATTGTAATAATTGTTGTGGGTGTATAGCCTGTCTTATTTATTTTTAAATATTCCTCTATTAATCTTTATTTTTGTCTTGACAACTGTCAAAATATGCTTTGTCTAATAAATAATTCTCCTATATTCTAATGTACATCATTTCTTCCCTCAGGTGTTCACTGCTCGTGTGTGACCATTCGGCGAATTTTATATGCCAAATTTTTTAAATAATATTTTCATTTCGAGATAATCAATGTTTAAGTTTTAAACAGTTTTAGTTTATAAACTATTTATCAATCTACTTTATGACAAAAAAGAATAAAAGAAAGCTAATCTAGTATTATTTTTGTAGTACATAAAGAGATCGACATAAGTTAAATGAAATTATGAAAAAGAAAAATAACAAAAAATGGACTAGTGCTGCTCTTCTTCTCGCCAATTCAAAATTAAAATTTACGAACTTTGTTCATAAATTACGCGAGCCAAAGCCGAGCCGGAGACGGACATTTCTTAGAAGCCGAAGCCGGAGCCGAGCAGTAAAATAAAATTTCGGTTCCACATGCCTGGTTTTAGCCAACTAAAAGCTATCAAGTTTCACAGACGATAATTCAAAAGAATCAAAATTAACTAATGCAAAAGAGAAGACATTAGTTTTTTTTCTATGTTTGAAATGCTTCTTGTTAATTAGGTCCAACCAAGAGCAAAAATTTGTTTAGTTCAGTTTTTGCTTTACCCGAATAGTATAGGATTTCATCATTAATTTTAATTATATTTCTTTAAAAAAATTGAAAAAAAGTATTTTTTTTAGAGACTGTAAATAATTTGTATTCTGTTATAATTTGTATTCTGTTGCATAGGAGAAAATTTTACTTTTAATTTTTTCTGCTTTTAAGCATTGAATATATAATTTTTGTTTGACTTTTGAAGATTTTCTTAGACTGTGTAATTCAGGGTGACTTTACATTTTTGGGTTAATCAATAAATTTTATGTCTTAAAAAACTTTTAATTTATTGTCATATCCTTACATGATATATTTGATTAACCTATTTGAATATTTTTGCGGATGAAAGACAAGTTCAATTTGATGCATGATTTTATATTTCTTGATAAGGTCAATGTTGGACTTGCTAGAGAATGGAATGAAGGACTTTAAGTTTGGAATCTAGACTTGTACAGCAAAGTCAAGGTGCGCGAAGGTAAATGAGATCAGTGAGCGTTATATATACGATACTTTTTACCGTCAGCCGGCTAATTGCCTTTTTGACGTTCCTCCAAGGAGGATCAAAATCGTAGTTATATAAAATAAATCGTGTTTACAAATACTTGAAAGAAACCACATAATATATAACTGTTTTACAAAGATTCGTAAAAATAAAAAAAATAAAAAAAAAAACAAAAAAAAAACAGAAAAATAAATTATCAAAAAAACGAAAAAATCGAAGAAAACTAATAAAAGCGAAATTAAAACAAAAGAACGAAATTAAAAGATTAATCGAAAAAACGAAAAATCATAAAAAGGAAAAAAACATCAGAAGATAAAAATTTCGAAAAAAAAACATCACTCAAAATAGTTACCTATGTCTGCAACTAAATTTAAGTTTCCGTTTATGTCAAATATATTTCTAATTTCATCTCTGTGCTTATCTTGTGTGTTTTGAAAATTAATTATTAGGAGTTCTTTTTTTAGCAGGTATTTTATTTTATTTTCAAATTTTTTGAGCAAAAACTTAATATTAAATGTTTTCTTTTCAAAATAAGATTTAGGTTTGTTATAATAAATTTCCACAATTAAAGTTTCCAATAAAATATTTCCTAATTCTCGATTGCGCGCGTAAGCGCTATATTCGTATAATATAGATTTAATAGTATTACGTTAAGGATATTCAGAAGGGTAAAGTTGATCTAAATGTCTAATAAAAATAGTATCAAAGGTTGCACTTTTCTACAGGCATACATCATAAGGGCTATAGTCTCATCTTGTGATATAAAAAATTATTATTAAATTTAACTGTTTTAGGAAGAGACTGTGATGTGAACTTTTTGCTGCCAGTAACTTCTCTTATTATAAACCACGTGCGTTTAGAATTTAATTTATATTTATCAAGTAAATTTATGTGATTTTTTTTTTGTTGTTGTTGTTATTTCTTTAGACGATCAAAAAAGGTTAGCGTAATTTTTATATATAATTTTATTTTCATTTGTTTTAGTTTTTAAGTATTTAATGTATAATTTTTGTTTGATTTTAGAAGACTTCGGCAAACCCTTTGTAATTCCGGGCGATTTAATACTTTTAGCTTTGAGACAGTGCAGAAACTTCCGCAATGGCGGACGCTTTTTTATAAGATTTTATAAATAAATTAAAGAATAAAAAAAAAAAAAGAAAGTCAAAGAAAAAGAAAAAGTAAGAAAATAAGAAAAATAAATATAAAGAAAGTAAAGAAAGGAAAAAGAAGGAAATGAAAAAGCAAAAAACAAACAAAAAACCAAATCAAACAAACTAACAAAAAAAAAAAACATTAAAAAAAACGAGAAAAGAAAAAGAAAAGACAAAAATCCAAAGTTAAAAGAAAAAACATTCGAAAATGAAAAGTAATTAAAAGCAATTAAAATAAAATATAAAAATTGCTCCGTTTTTGAAGATTAATTTTGAGGGACGTTTGTCTTTTTTGTTGTTGTTTTTTGTTTTTGTATTCTTGTGTAATGTAGGGCATTGTAGAGTATAATTCATTTTGTTTGCATCGTATGTTTTTCAATTTAAATGTTGTTAATTTTATGTTTGACAGACATTTGAAAAAATGTATATGTAATGTACACATAGCTATGTGAGTGCATGTACGGGCGCGTGTGTATTTATGTGCAAATATGTGTGTATCTATGCATTGAGTAAGTATGTGTATATATCTTTATATTTGTGTTTGTGTGTGCATGTAACAATATTAAACTTTCTCATTTTTTTTATAATGCTTTTTTGTTTTTCTTTATTTTATTTATAATTTTTATCATGCTTTGTTATAGTTTTATTTCTTTTAGTTTTAAATATTTATCGTAACCACAGTTATTACTATTTTTAACTTTACTATTATTATTCATACTTTATCATTTTCAATTTAAATAAATGTTTTATATTCTTGTTAGTTGTTAGCACTCAATTGATGGTAACTAACTTATATGTATATTTAGCCATTGTGTTTATAAAAACAAGTGACTTATTATTAGGGTTGTTAACCGGAGGATTTCGTGCAATTCCGGAAAAACAACATTCCTTCGTAAGGAGATTGAGAACGAGGAATTACATTTTTTCGTACCAAATGTTACAAAACATTTAAAATCATCGATGTTCATTTCGCAAAAGCCACTTCCGAAATTTAGCATTTCGCAGGTTGACATACGAAACAAAACTATTTTGCAACATACGAAAGTAGCGGTTTCGGTAGTCGCACTTGCGAAACAAACATTTTCGCCAAACGACGTTTTGAAGTCTATAAAGAAAATTTGTTTGCCAGACTGATTTTAATTGTAAAAATTAACATCTTTAAATCCCAAAATGTTTATAATGAATTTTTATTTTCAGTATAATAACATATTAAATTTTTATGGTTTTATTTTTAGAAATATTGTCAAAAAATAAAATTTCTTTCGAAACGAAAGTATTTCGGATCACAACATACGAAAGAATTCTTAAACTTACGAAACGTGCCATAATAAATATATATATAGATGTTTTTTGAACTCATTACTTATATTAAAAATAAGAATGATGGGTAGGAATATACATGTTTTTTTTTTTAAAGCATATGAAATTTTTGAAACAGGTTCGAATATGCTTAAGCAAATAGTAAAAAGAGGCTCAAAAATATGCTTTAGCTTAAGCATATTTCTGATAAAATATACCTATTTCAATAATTTCTAAAAGTGTGCACGTTACTAAAGTTCTAGCAGATTTTAAAGGTATGTAGAGTCCTGTTTGAATACGCTTTTCGAAGTATAGATCTTAGAAAATATTGTTTTTTAATTTTAATAAGATATAAATTTAAGTATAAGATCGTATAGTTCATATAGATCGTATTGATCATATATAAATTAGAGAAAAAGATGGCAGCTAAATTTACGGAGGATCTATTATTACAAGAAAGTAAAACTAAGAACAACAATAATGCAAATTAAACAGAGACTATTAGTTACCTAAATGATTTTGAAAGCTTTTTACTAGATTTCACCGAACCACAAGCAAACTTGAGAATGGAACACTCAAAAATCTTTATGAATGCCACCCAGTAAGCACAGTATTTATAAAAACGCTTAAAAAACGTTAAAAGCCGTTTTAATAGGTTTTATAAACGTTTTAAAAACGTTCTGTGCTTACTGGGCATTAACAACATCCATAAAAGAAAAAAAAGAGCAGATACGGAAAGTACTTACGAAGATGTAGACTCGACCGTATTTAATAATGTAGACTCGACCGAATCTACTGCCCTGATAAAGTCGCCAAAAAACAACACATACTAAAATTCTCACCAATCCCTTTTCCGACCACGAGTTCATGACAACAACCGTCAATTTTAGTAAAAATAGGAGAGGGCCAGGATACTGGAATATAAATTGTTCCCTCTTGGAAATAGAGGTGCATAGGCAAAAAATTAAACTCTTAATTCAAGATTGGCAAGCAAAAAAACGGTCCTACAACTCACTTTTAAAATGGTGGGACGACTGCAAATTTTTTGTTAGGGTTGAATTACAACATATATCGATACAGGAAAGTGCGAAAAACAAAAAACAAATCAAAAGGATTGAAAACGAAATCCAACGACAGCGACAAAACGCTAACACAAATTTAGATAGCATCAATTGCACGGGTCCTGCCTACTTTTAAGTCTGGCGATGACACAGATTCTTCAAATTATAGACCAATATCAGTTTTACCATGCTTTTCTAAGTTACTCGAGCGTATAATGTATAATAGGCTAAACAGCTACTTAACAGTAAATAACATGTTGTACAACAAGCAATTTGGCTTTTAAAAAAATCATTCAACTGATCACGCTTTGACCGAGTTAGTAACTCATGTAACCAATGCCTTTAATGATAACCGTTTTACATTAGGAGTATTTATTGATCTGTCTAAAGCCTTTGACACAGTCAACCATGTCATTCTTTTAAAAAAACTTGAACATTATGGAATAAAAAACAATAATTTACTATAGTTTAAAAATTACTTATCAAACAGGCAGCAATACATTCAATATGAAAATGTTAAAACGACAAAAAGTATAATAAAATGTGGAGTTCCTCAAGGCTCAATCTTAGGACCGTTACTGTTTTCTCTTTATATAAATGATCTATCTCTTACCTCGAACATACTAAACTTTATTTTGTTTGCTGATGACTCCAATCTGTTTTATTCTCATAGGGATATTAAAACCCTCTTTAAAGTAGTTAATGAAGAAGTAAACAAAGTAAATGAATGGTTTATTTGTAATAAACTTTCACTTAACGTTAACAAAACTAAATTTATTCTATTTCACAAACCAACCAAAACAGGAAACCTTCCTTTAAAATTACCCAATCTTAAAATTAATAATATAAATATTACTAGGCAAACAACTGTAAACTTTTTAGGTATTATTTTAGACGAAAATTTAACATGGAGGAAACATATAAACACTCTTGAAAGAAAACTTTCAATAAACATTGCAATGATGTATAAAGCAAAACCATTTTTGGATATAAGATCTCTAAAAAGTTTATATTTTTCCTTCATACATAGCTATCTAACTTAGGGCAATATCGTATGGGCAAGCAACAGCTACGCTAAGTTAAAAAAAAAATTATACTAAACAAAAACATGCATGTAGAATTGTATTTGGAGTAAAAAGATCTGTGCCTTGTGAGCCACTTTTACGTAAACTCAATGCATTAAATGTGTTTAAAATTAACATATTCCTCGTCATACAGTTCATGTATCAAATAAAACATGGACTGTCTCCAGAGATATTCTATCCTTATTTTAGAGAAGTAAGCCATAAATACCCCACCAAGTTCTCAGAAAATAACTTTGTAACTCAAAAGTATAATCTAAAGTTATGTTCTTATTTTATTCAGTACAGGGGTCCAATTTTGTGGGAAAATTTTCAGCATATTGTTAATATTAAAGAAAAAACACTTCCGCAATTCAAATCTAAATTAAGACGTTATTTAGTACTTATGGATTTTAATATAGCAGATCTTCAATGTCACTTTTAAAGCTTTAAAATTTATTAAACTAAATTAGCACCATAAATTTAAAAATCTAGACCATTTAACAATACTAAGAATTTCAATGTCTTTATCATACTTTCATTGAATATATATATTCTCTTAAAGTTCCTACAATTTTCTTGATATATTTTATAATATTGGAACAGAATTTTTATTTGAATTTTGAATTATTTTGAAGGAAAATAATATATACAAATATATATGTCGAATCACATCCAATTTATAACCAAAAACAGAAAATTTTTGTCATTTTTATTACTGTATTTTAATCATTTCTTTTTATTTTTTTTATTTTTCTTCAATTATTTTAATACTATTTTTTTTTTTTTTTTTTCTTTTTAACTTTGTTTCTTAACATTTCAAATTGTCTTTTTTTAAATACTTTTGCTTATATATTACGGATTATTGTATATTACGGATAGTTATTTGCGTTACTATTGGGGCTCGGTGATAAGGCTGTTTTATGCCTTCTTCTTGCTCCAGCCAATTGTACTTTTTATATTGTTGTACTTTGTAAATATTTTTAACGGCGAAATAAATAATAAACTAAACTAAATAAATAAACTAAAAGAAAAACGCGATGCTCTTTTCCTGCTCCAGTTTCCAGGAGCGTTTATTCGCATGAAGCAAAAACTAATCGAAGAAGGAGAAAAACCTTCAAAATTTTTGTATAATTTAGAAAAGGTTCAACAGCGGAACAAGTCAATTACCGAAATTCGCAAGAATGACGGCACATTGACGAGTGAACCTGGTGAAATACTTAACTCCCTCGTTTCATATTATAAAAACATCTACACCAAAACGAATTTATGCAAAGACAGCCAAAACTATGTCTTGTCACACATCACCAAACTCTAAAGTGATGATGAAAATCAATTTTTAAACACCCGCCTAACCGGTGAGAAACTTAAAGAAGCCCTTTTTAAATTTGAAAACGGAAAATCCCCGGGCTATGACGGACTTCCAGCTGAATTTTACAAAACTTTTTGGCACATTTTAGAAAAAGATTTTGAAGAACTTGCCTACGAAATACTTTTCGTAGAAAAAAACACCAGCCACTCTATGAAAAAATCAATAATTTCACTGATTCCCAAACAAGGAGATCTAACTGAATGCAAAAATTGGAGGCCCATATCCTTAATCGGTGCTGGTTACAAAATAATCACAAAAGCGCTGGCCCTAAGACAAAAGTAATGGGGAAAATTATAGAACCAAATCAAACTTGCGGAATTCCAGGTAGAAATATTTTTTCAAATTTACATCAGTACGTGACCTAATTGATTAGTTTTATTTTAACAATAGACCAAGAAAAGGCGAATTCTCGAATTTGTTGCGAATTCTCCGAAAATTCAACCTTGGAGAAAATCTTTGTAAACACCCTATATTCAGAGGTTTCGGCATCTGTTCTGAATTGCGGTTTCTTGTCGGCCTCTTTCCCTATCAAAAGGGGAGTTAAACAAGGCGACCCCCTCTCTCTTTTGTTGTATGTCTTTGTCGCCGAGGCTCTCGCTTTGGTGATCAGAGCAGACAGCAGAATAGAGGGTTTCCCATTACCAGGAACACCAAAACCACTTAAATTGCAGCAGTACGCAGACGATTCGAACTTTTTTGCCAGGGACGTAAAATCAGTCCGTTTTTTTTTCGAAACAGTAAAACTATTTGAAAAAGCAATTGGTTTAGTAATCAATGCCTTAAAAACCAAGGGTCTCGCTCTTGGGGGCTTTAATCCTAAAATTTACCCTGAATTAGACAGCATAGAGTGGAGCAATAACACCGGTTTTAAAATTTTTAAAATTCGTTAAAAACAACAAATGCAAAAATTGTGGTAAAATCGAGGACAACATACACATCTTTGCCTACTGTCCTCCCTCTGTTGAAATTTGGGAGTATTTTAAACATGTATATAACCCAAACAGCGAATTTATCGGAAAAAAACCCTATTTCGCAGCTGCTTTTGACACTCACTCAAACCATTATGAGTGAGATATGGAACAGCAGATGCCACCATATTTACAACAATTTCAAAATCGAAGCGATGGCAGTGACCAGGGTAATAACCAGGAACATCAGGAATATTATTACTTTAAAATATAATTATCATGTTCGTAGAAACACTGCGGACATTTTCTGTCAACTTTTTTGTATAAATAATGTATTCTACCAAGTAGAGAACGGGAGTCTAAAACTAAACATATGAGCCAAACTAACACACTGGCTCATAGAAAGAACAATATGTTTAGCAAAGACTTTCCGCTCTCTGCAAATGATTATTCTTTACATCAAAAATATTATCATTTATAATTAGAAAATCACTGCCAGCCTATATTTAATGACAATATTTAAAGTTATTTTTGTGTTATATTCCTGTAATTTTTTAATTAATTTCTTTTTATCACACCTTCTTATCTTTTCAAATAGTCCTTTAACCTATAACTAAAATCTTACTCTTAAACATTAACTAAGACTTCGATTTCCTTCCGCACAACTTCCTCCAAAAAAAAATAATAAATAAATAAATATATATATAAAACAAGAAAAGCACAATAAAATAAAAAACAAAAAAACAAACAAAAAATTATATATATGTATATATATATATATATATATATATATATATATATATATATATATATATATATATATATATATATATATATATATATATATATATATATATATATATATATATATATATATATATATATAAAACAATAAAAGCACGAAAAAATAAAAAATATAAAAACGAAAAAATACATATATAATTAATTATAGAAACAGTTGTAAAACTTATATATTGTAAAAATAATATATAAAACGGAGATAATGTGATATTATAAAATTGTAAATATTTATTATTTTGAAATAAATTTTATATATTAAAAAAAAAAAAAAAAAAAATTTACGAAGAAGTATTGAAACATTTTAAAAATCGGCTTGAAAAATTTAATGTAAGTGAGTTTCTTAATTTACTTGTATCAAAAAACCTTTTAAGTTGTTCAATAAAAAATGGTAAGGAGTCGTATAAAGTACTTATAGTTCCCGAAACAAAATTAGAACCTGATCTTTGTATAATTAATCACAAAAAAGTTAAAACCTTAGAATCTGAAACTAAAATTTTGAATTATGAATTAAAAAACTTAAAAAGCAGTGAAATTAGTCTTTCAATTTTAAAAGATGAAAATTTATTTCTAAAAGAGGAGTTATCGGAGTTAAGGAAAATTATTGCTGTTTTAATCGATAAGCTAGAAGTCAAATCAACCGTGACTGATTTAAAATCAACTCAAAACTTAAACTTTTTAAACGATTTTGATTTTAGTAGCCCATTAAACCAAAACTCAATTAATTCACCAAAAGCTGAATCCATTAATGCCTTCCGGCAACAAGAATGTGGTATCAAAATTTTTGATAGTAAAGTAAAGAGATTAAAGACCGTTTAAATAATGACTTAACAGATGTTCGCCGTCAATTAAACATTAAATATTTAAATTTTAAAAAATATATAATTCCTGAAGTAGCTGTATCCTCAAACTCAAACAATAATAAAACAATGCGTAATTCAATAAATAATTTTGAAAATGTAACAAATCAACTCGTCTCAGTCAGAAAAAATTATCAGTTAGACTTTTTAAAGTATAAAAATCTTTCATCAAATGGTGTTGTTTCGACTTCAAGTTCCCTTAGTACAAAAGCGGTTGGAAATGTAAAAAATACAAAAAATCAAATAAAAAATGTAAACAATGACACTAAAATAATCAATCCTCGTAATAACCAAACAGATGAATATAAATGGCCAGTAGGAACGACGCTAATATGTGGAGACTTTTGATGGGGATTAACGAAAAAAAAAAGCATAAGCTTGGAAAAGTAAAAGTAAGAGTATTTAGTGGTGCTACTATTGAAGACATGCATTATAATCTAGTTCCACTTTTAAAAAAAGAACCTTCAAAAATTATCCTGCATGTTGGAACAAATAATTGTACAAATGATTCGTCTGAACCTGCTTTGGCAAAATTAAAAGATCTTGTTTCCTTCATTTCAAAATGTAACCCTTTATGTTCAATAATTTTATCTACACCAATTCGTCGTTTCGATAATGCTAAAGCTCAATTAACCTCGCTACACTTAGCCGAAAAATTAAAACTAACTAAATTTAATATTATTGATAACTCTAATTTGTCTAATGAACACCTTGGGCTACGTGGTCTTCACCTAAACACACGAGGATCAGGTAGACTTGCCATGAACTTTATTGCATATCTGAAGTCTATTTGATAGATATTCCCCTATAGATTCTTATCACCAATCTACCTTACCAAGAACTATTGAAGAAATTAGTCTAAATTCTGATTTGGATAATCTAAGGGCCAAATATATCAAAAATATCAGCGTAGCATTTTTAAATATTATTTCAATTCGTAATAAATTTTCAGATATTGTTACCTATATAAATAAAACTGTTGATATACTTATATTAGCTGAAACCAAGTTAGATGACTCCATTCCAATAAATCAATTTTTATATCCAGGTTATAAAACGCCTTATCGGCTTGATATCTCTCAACATAGTGGAGGTCTTCTTGTATACATAAATGAAAATATCATTTCTAAAACATTAGCTAAAAAGGATTTCCCCAGAGACATTCAAATTATCACTTTTGAAATTAAATTAAGAATGCGGAAATGGCTCATAATAGCCACTTATAAACCCCCAAATCAGAATTGTGACTACTTTTTTAATCACCTTAAAGGAGTGCTTGACTTTTATTTGCAATCATATCTTGATTTTGTTCTAATAGGAGACTTTAATATAAAACCTTCAGAAAAAAAAATGAAGGAATTCCTTCAACTTTATCAATGTATTAATTTAATTAAACAACCGACTTTTTTTAAATCGGTCAATAACCCTTTCTGTATAGACCTCATCCTTACTAACAGAAAGCTGAGCTTCCAACTTTCAAATTCCTTTGGTACGGGTGTGAGTGATCATCACCATTTAATATACACTATGCTAAGATCCACTTTTTGTAAGTTACCACCTAAAAAACTTATATATAGATCGTTCAAAAATTTTTCAAGTGAGATTTTTGCTAAAATACTCCGTTTCAACTTAAAATCTTGATATGATATTAGTACTTTTAATGAGATATTCAGCAGTTTGCATAATATTCATGCCCCTCTTAAATCGAAAATTCTAAGAGGTAACAATAAACTTTTTATAACTAAAGACTTACGAAAAGCAATTATGCTCCGCTCTTCATTATATAAAAAATTTTTAGTTGATAAACCAGATTTTTCAGCTCTAATGTACAAAAAACAAAGGAATTTGGTGGTTAAGCTTAACCGAAAAAAAAAGAAGAAGTACTTTGAGCAAATCAATACACTTTCGAATTCAAATACATCTCTCTGGAAGCTAACTAAGCCTTTCTTTTCGGACAAATCTACAAATTCTAACGAGCGTATCACTTTGACTGAAAATGGCAACATTATCTCAGACAGTTCTTTGTTGACTAATATTTTTAATAAATATTTCATAAATGTTGCATTGCCATCAAGTATGGCCGACCATATTAAATGGTCTTTTTCTCCTTGCACTTCAGACCAAGTTGAGTCAGCTATTAAAAAGTATGTTGACCATCCTAGTATAAGAAACATTAAAAATAAATTCAAAATGAATGCACATAATTTCAAGTTCCATTGTATTACACCTAATGATATTACAAAAATTAAAAGGTCTATGAATGAAAAAAAAAACAAGTGGTGAAATACCAACTTTTATGTTAAAATCTTACTTAATATACTTTAGGGATAGTCTTACAGATTGTATCAATAATAGCATCTTATAATTAGAAAATCACTGCTAGCCTATATTTAATGACATATAATTTTAACTTATAAGTGTTATCTGCTTTATTCGTAAAGTTATTACCGTGTTTTAAAAAAATTTCATAACTCGTAAAGATTTTACCGTGTTTTAAAAAAAATGACCCAACAGATAAGGCTATCTATCGTCCTATAAGTATTCTACCTGCGCTCTCCAAAGTTTTTAAAATGATTGTTTATGAACAGATTTTGTTAATTATGGAGCCGAAATTTGACAAACTTTTGTGTGGTTTTCGTAGAGGTTATAGTACTCAGCATACACTTATTTTTTTACTTAATAAATGGCATGAATGCATTAACAATGAAGGTATTGTTGGAACATTATTAATGGATCTTTCTAAAGCGTATGATTTCATTCCGCATGACCTACTTATTGCGGCGTATGGTTTCTCTAAAGAAAGTCTTGAATTTCTTATATCGTATATTAGTGGTCGTAAACAAAGGGTAAGGATAGGACCTTCTGTTTCTAATTGGGTTGATATTTTGTCGGGAGTGCCTCAAGGTTCCATTCTCGGCCCCATCCTCTTTAATATCTTTATAAATGATATATTCTTCTTTATTAAAGATACTGAATTGTGCAACTTTGCAGATGATAATACGCTGTATGCCTGTGATTACAGCTTAGAAAAGGTTATTTTTCGATTGCAAAAAGAAGCAATTAATACCATTGCCTGGTTTAAGTTTAACTCGATGGTTACCAACCCTGATAAATTCCAATTACTTTTAGTTGGTTTAAAAAACACAAAAAATCAATACCTAAAAATAGGTAATATAACTGTTTTTGCCTCTGATAGGGTGAAACTACTTGGTGTTACAATTGATAAGAATCTAAATTTTGGAGAACTCATTAAATACTTATGCAGTAAAGCTAATGATAAATGTTTTTCTCTTTCACGCATAAGAAGTTTTTTATCCCGTAATAAAGCTACATTGTTGTTTAACGCCTTCATAATGTCAAATTTTTCTTATTGTCCCCTAATATGGATGTTTTGTTCTAAATACTATGACAACCTTATAAATAAAATTCATAAAAAAGCTCTTTGTATTGTCCATAAAAGGTTTGACTTATGTCTTGATGAATTGTTAAGTTTTGATAATAGTCCGAGGATCCACTTAAGAAATTTGCGCTTTCTTATGATAGAAGTTTTTAAATCAATTAATTGTCTAAATCCACAATTTATGAAAGATTTATTCAATACAAAAAACCTTCCTTTTACACTTCGCTGTAGCAAAAAAATGATTCTACCTTCAAATGGCTCCAAATATAAGGATCAATGTTGTACTATATTTAGAGCCATCTTGTTATGGAACACTCTAGATAACAAGACCATGTCCTCTAAAAGTTCTGAGGTGTTCAAAAAACATATTAAAAATTGGTATGCAAAAAATTATTGTAAAATCTGTCGTTTTTAATTTCTATTTTTATTTATCCTGACATTATAATACAATATTTACTCATTTTTCTGTAATGAAACGGTTGTAATTTGAATTTGAATATTTTAATGTTATTTATAATTTATATTATAATTTTGTAAATTTTTTTTTTTTTTTAACGATTTTCATGTGAGTGTGTATTGTCTATAATTGTTAAATGTGTTGATTATAATTAGTTTTATTTTTTGTTAAAACTATTGTAACCATCAACAAAAAATAAAGTTTTTAAATTAAATAAAATTTAGTTCAATCAGTTAGATACGTGATAATTCGCCGCAGAGATCCGGGTTCGCATCCCGCAGCCATTGTAACTTTTGTTCATCAAACTCTTTTTACTTAAGATAGCATTTTTTGACCTCCATGTTCTATGTTACAGATCTTTCGTCACCTTCATAATAGTGACAACCTCTCTTCTGTTAGTTATTCTTTTAAGACTGAGTTCATTGTGCTTAATTCTACACGTTTCCCTTGCTTTACTAAGTTCTACTTAAATTATGATCAAATGTATGTAAAACAACTTTTTCAAATAATATAAATCGTTTTGCTTTAAATCTTGTGCTTTTTGTACTAGACATCTGTCCTAAACACTTTGTAATAATTTCTAGCTAACTCTGAGTCTAATATAATCATTTCTGAATATAATTTCCCTGAGGCTCCTACAGCCTATTGTGTTCCATTAAAAGTAACTAGATTTCGAGTCCAGATATTAATTATAAGCAACTAAAGGTTCACATTACTATTGATTTTCCTGATATATAGAATCCTATTTGCATACGTATCTCTTTCTGTAAATTCCGTTTTATATAGTTTCTTAATTATATAATAAATAAATATTACTATTCACTTAGATGAATGAACGTATAGCTCATTCAGTTAAGACATTTGGCCGCGGAGACCCAGGATCACATCCCGCTGTTTCACATATATTTCTTTGTTTTTACTCTTTCTCATATCATTTACCTTTAGAGAGATCTCTCGTTCTTTATAATAAAGTATCTAATTGTTTATCACACATCTTCTTTATACTTTTTAAAAAGAAAGGCATACTGTTTATCTGTTCATTGAGAGTCCAACTTAATGGGATTTTACTGTGTGTATATATATATATATATATATATATATATATATATATATATATATATATATATATATATATATATATATATATATATATATATATATATATATTAGGTATATTTGTATAAACATTTGAAGAATCATTTGAAAACATTTTTTTATAATTTTATTATTTAAACTGTTAACAGTTAATATCTTAAATATATCGTAACATAAAATCTTTTGCGTCTTTTTCGTAACTGCACATTCCGGAATCCTTTTTCCGCAAGGAACTATTTCGTAAGTATTCTTACGAAATGATTTGTTTCGCAAGTTTTCTTTCGCAATGCTTTATTACGGAATTTTATTTATTTATATTTTCGTATAGCGCGTTACGGAATGTGCATTTTTGCATGTGCAACTTCCGCAATAACAATTCTATTACGGTAGATAAAGATGCGAAATTTTATCAAGTTTTGTTTTTCGGCGAACAACTCTACTTATTATTTGATTATTTTTTTAATGTAATTAATATTATAATTGTTATTGTTGTTGTTTGCTTTATTATTATTGTGGTTCTTATGTTTATTATTATAATTATTATTTTTATTATTATAATTATTATTCTTATAATTATTACTAATTCTATATATATAGATCTATATTTTTGGCGTTTACTTGATATTAGTAGAATTACTATTTGTAAATAGAAATTATTTTTCAGAATATATATATATGAAATATGATTTGAACTAACTTCAGGGAAATTATTATTGTAAATATTACAAAACATTTTAAAAAAGAAGTTGTAAACTAAGTCTGCATCATCAGAAGAGCTAATACTATTCCAATGAATTAGAGATAATTGCTTTTTAAAAGACTCAAGGTTATTATTTGAAAAGTTACACTTTTTTATAGAAAATTTAGAGAAAAGAAAATAGGAAAGTGATCAGATATGTCATTTTTACTTATCCCCTTTTTTAACTATTCGTTAAAAATATCCGTGGTTAAAATATTATCAATTAAAGACGATGTTGATTGAGTTATTCTTGTAGGTTTGTTAATCAAAGGAATTGCTCCATTTTCAAATATGTCATTATACTTTAACTTTGCAATGTTAATACTGACGTGATATTAAAAACAATTTTTTTTTTTCCAGGATAATACGTACAAGATAAATCAATTTATTTTCTTTCATTTCTATTTATCTTATTTTTATTGGTAATATTATCATTTTTATTGAAGATTTTTTATTATGATTATTATTCTTTTTTATTATAATTGAATTTTATATTATGGTTATTATTCTTATCATTATTATTTTGTTTTCTATTTTACTATCATTATTACTTATTATTGCTATATATATATATTGATTTAATGTTTATTATTGTTTTAATTGTTAGTAGTATTTACACTATTAATATAATATTATTATTACTATTAACATATTTCTAAATGTCTATATTGATATATTGTATTAGGTATTTGCTTTATATTAGTACTCGTACAATTATAAATATCCTTGAAATGTTAAACAACTTGTTTCAGAATATATTTGATTTGATTTGATAAATTTCTTCTCGTGGTTACTTTTTTAAATAACATCATTACATAAAAATGAATTAAAACATTTAATTTCACACGAAGTTGGGCGATAACAACAACTTACAATAATTTTTGTTTTATTGGTAAAATTTCTATCGTTAAAACCTCTTTATCGACATCAGAAATGCTCATGATAATATATATTAAGCTGTTTCTAACATAAATAAAAACAGCATTTAAATTGCCTAAAGTATTCTGTTAAGTTTACAATCCCGATACCGCCATTTTTAATTTTTTGTTGTGTTGTTTGTTTATTTAGCATACACAAAGATTTTCTTTTTTTTTTTTTTTTTTTTTTTTTTTATAAAATAATATTTATTTACAATTTTATAAAATACATTATCTCAAATACTAAATATTATAACTTTACAATATATTAGTTTTATAATTAAATTTTAAAAACGTTCACAAAGATTACAATAATAATCATTTAATATAACAATAAATCAACTGTAGCCATAGATATATATATATATTTTTTTTATTTTCATATTTTCGTAATTTTTTTGTTTTTTTAATTTTATATTTTTTTTATTTTTTAAATTTATATTTTTTTGTGTTTTTCGATTTTATATTTTTTTATATTTTTTTGTTTTTTTATTTTTCGATTTCTCTCCGCACAATGGTGCGGAGAGAAATCGAAAAATAAGGTAAAATGGAAGAGTAAGATGTTTAAAAAGGTTACAAGAAATTTTTATTTAAAGGAAGAAATTTATAATAAAATAGCAGAAACAATTACAGGACTTTAACACAAAAAACACATTACATACGCTATAGAAAAACATTTAAATAAGGAAATTATAAGCGATAAAATAAAGGCTGACAGTGATTATTTAATCATAATTAATAATATTATGTTGTAAAAATAAGAATTTGAAGAGAAATGGAAAAAATCACTAAACATATAGTTCTTTTATTGAGCTGGTCTATTAGCTTAGCTCATATGTTTAGTTTTAGATTCCCATTCTCTACTTGGCATATTATATTTTTAACACAAAAAAGTTGACAGAAAATGTCCGTAGTGTTTCTATGGACATTATAATTATATTTTAAAGTAATAATATTCCTGATTTTCCTGATTATTTCCCTGATCACTGCCATTGGATTAATTTTTATGTTACTAAACATGTGGTGGCATCTGCTGTTCCATATCTCACTCATGATGGTTTGAGTGAGTGTCAACAGCAGTTGCGAGTTAGGGTTTTTTTCCGATAAATTTGCAGTCCAAATAGAGAAAATCGAGTTTATCGGAAAATCGGAGAATAAAAGTTTTGGGTTGTCAAGGACAACCCAAAACTTTTACATATACATGTTTAAACTGCTCTTCAAATGTTTAAACTTTTACAATATACATGTTTAAAATATTCCTAAATTTAAACTGAGGGAGGACAGTAGGCAAAGATGTGAAGATTGTCCTCAATTTTACCACAAGTTTTACATTTGTTGTTTTTAACGATTTGTTGCCTTGTGCTTTTGGCTAGCAAGGCCGCAGAAGGTAGACTGTTGTGTAAAAATCGAAAGAGGATGTTTTGAGTCGGTCCGCATGCGTGGGAGGTAAAGTTCTTTTTCCAAATTTGGGTTCACAGCATTGTTGTTTTTGTTGAACCGTTTCAAAAAAGTTCTGCTGGTACGACTGTCTTTTTTTGTTTTTGCCACTTCTAAATAAAAATTTTTTGTAGATTTTTATGGGATGTTAAAATGGGACCCATTTTGGCCTAATATTTCAATTGTTGTTTTGTAGTACTTAGAAATTAGTTGTTCCAGTGTTTTGGAAAATTGTTCTGTTTCAAAAAGTTCCACCTTGGGTTTTGGTTAGTAAATTTAATAAGTGAACTTGCTAACCAGTACTTTGAAAAGTAGTAATAATCGTGAGCGTTATCCTCTCCGCATTCTTTCAGTTGAAAGAGTGTTTTGAGGCGGAGCCCAAGGCTTTGCTCCTTCAGTGATAGGATTCCGAACCCCCCGCTTTTGACGGGTAAGAAAAGTGTCTCTCTTTTGACTGGATTGAAATTGGTCTTTTGCCACAGATTTTTGAAAACTGTGTAAACGTTCTATTACCCATTCGGGAACGGGCAACACGTTTGCCAGAAACCACACTTTTGACAATGCTAATGTATTTAGCAACATAGTCTTTTCCCAAAGTGACAAAGTACGTAGTCCCAGAAACTTGAGTTTTTTCTCTATTTTGTTTAGAGTTACTAGCCAGTTGAAATTGGTAGTATTATTCAGTCTGGTGTAAAACGTAACACCTAAAATTTTGAAACGGTGTTGTTAGTGCACTCTATGTTGTCCAATTCTGAGTACATTTTAGGATCAAAACCCCCAAGAGCAAGACCCTTGGTTTTTGAGGCATTGATCACTGAACCTCTTGCTTTTTCAAATAGTTTTACTGTTTCGAAAAAATGGCGGACTGGTTTTACGTCCCTGGCAAAAAAGTTTGAATCGCCTGCGTACTGCTGTATTTTAAGCGGTTTCGGTGTTCCTGGTAATGGGAATCCCTCAATTCTGCTGTCTGCTCTGATCACCAAAGCGAGAGCTTCGGCGATAAAGACATACAACAAAAGAGAGACGGGGTCGCCTTGTCTGACTCCCCTTTCGGTAGGGAAAGCGGCTGACAAGAAACAGCAATTCAGAATTGATGCCGAAATTTCTGAATATAGGGTGTTAATAAAGGATACAAAAAATGCAGAAACGCACGATTGACTTTGTCAAACGCCTTTTCTTGATCTATAGACAAAATGAAACTAGGTAGATTTTTAAATTCAGCGTAATCTATTAGATCACGGACTAAATGTAAATTTGAGAAAATTGTTCTACCTGGAATTCCGCAAGTTTGGTTTGGTTCTATAATTTTCCCCATTACTTTTGCAAGGCTTAGGGCCAGCATTTTGTGATTATTTTGTAATCAGCGCCGATTAAGAGTATGGGCCTCCAATTTTTACATTCAGTAAGAACTCCTTGCTTGGGAATCAGTGAAATTATTGATTTTTTCATAGAGTGACTGGTATTTTTTTCTACAAAAGTATTTCGTATGCAAGCTCTTCAAAATCTTTTTCTAAAATGTGCCAAAAAGTTTTATAAAATTCAACTGGAAGTCCGTCATTGCCCGGAGATTTTCCGTTTTCAAATTTAAAAAGGGCTTCTTTTAACTCCCCGCCGGTTAGGCGGGTGTTTAAAAACTGATTTTCATCATCACTCAAATGTTTAGTGATGTGTGACAAGACATAGTTTTGGCTGTCTTTGCATAAATTTGTTTTGGTGTAAATGTTTTGTAATATGAAACGAGGGAGTTTAATATCTCACCAGGTTCACTCGTCAATGTGCCGTCGTTCTTACGAATTTCGGTAATTGACTTGTTCCGCTGTTGAACTTTTTCCAAATTATACAAAAATTTTGAAGGTTTTTCTCCTTCTTCAATTAGTTTTAGTTTCGTGCGAATAAACGCTCCTGGGAATTGGAGCAAGAAAAGAGCATCGCGTTTTTCTTTGATGCTATCTAAATTCGGGTTAGCGTTTTGTTGCTCCCGTTGGATTTGGTTTTCAATCCTTTTGATTTGTTTTTTGTTTTACGCACTTTCCTGTATCGATATATGTTGTAATTCAACCCTAACAAAAAGTTTGCAGTCGTCCCACCATTTTAAAAGTGAGTTGTAGGACCGTTTTTTAACTTGCCAATCTTTAATTAAGAGTTCAATTTTTTGCCTATGCACCTCTATTTCCAAATGAGAACAATTTAATTTCCAGTACCTGGTCCTCTCCTTGTTTTACTAAAATTGACGGTTGTTATCACGAACTCGTGGTCGGAAAACGGGTTGATGAGAATTTTTGTATATGTTGTTTTTTTGGCGACTTTATCAGGGCAGTAGATTCGATCGAGTTTACATTTTGCCTTCTGATTTCGCCATGTGAATTCTCTTTTGTTTGGGAACTTGATACAAAAAACATCAACTAGGTTATACTTACCTTGGAATATCTCAAGTTCGTCAACGCTGTAGGTGTGATATTTAGCGTTGTTGGTGCCTTCTGTGTCGAGAGGCAGGCTTTCGACCATGTTGATGTCTTCGGCCAACAGGGCGGGTAGTCCTGTGTCCTCCGAGAATTCACCAAGGTCTCCAAAAAAATGGCGCCTTTCTCTCGGCACATTAGGAGCGTAAATTTTCAGCACCTGCATTTCTTGTTCGTCAATTTTTATGATGACATTTAATATCCTTCCGTTTGTGTCCCTTTTTAGTTCGCTTAAAGAAATATTGGATTTAGAGAGAATCGCCACCCCGCAACAGTTATGACTTGGACCGGATTTCCAAATGAACTCCCTAGTCCATTCGTCTCCCCACTGTTGAACAGTGGAAGGTCCAGAGTGTGTTTTCTGTAGGAGGATGAGATCAAAGGAGGATTTTTTTAGAAACCCAAAAAAATTATTGCGTTTTTTTTGGTCGTTTAGTCCATTTATGTTGCACGTTAAAACATTAAGAGTCATGATGGAGAGAATCAGTTTTCCTAATTTGAAAACTCGTGTAACTTAAACATAAATATGATAATTTTACAACCTGACATAAAAAACATGTACATATAAACCCCAACCTTAAAGCACGAGTTTTCGATTTAACTGATGTATTACGAACAGATGGACGCACTGGACCATAACATTTCACACAATAGCGCGAACTACAACAATACGGATTACCACAGCTTACGCGCCTAATCAAAAATAGAACGTGCATTCTACAAGAAAAAGAACGTCAGAGAATCAAAAAATTATGCAGATTTGAGAACGGAGAGAAAAAAACAAAAAAATTTTAAGAAATAAGAGAAAAGATTTTAAAAAGATTTAAGAGAAAGTAAAAAGTAAAATAAGAATCTTACGACTTCATCTCCGTACAATTTATGACATCAAAACGATCAAAGTCAAAGTCTAAATCTTGATCTTCTTCAACAAAAACCTCAGTCTCCATATTTTCTTTTTCAATGGTAACCGCTCGAGTTTCTGTATTTTCCGTGGAGATATTACTGCTACATTTTTTTGTTTTAATATTATCCTACGTTTTGCTTTTAGATCTTTTTCTTCTTGATTTAGATTCTAAATTAATATCTTTATTTTCTACGTGATTAGTAGATTCGCCAATCTCCACTGCGAGCTCCATGACCTCAGTTTTCCTGTCCGACAAGTCCTGTATATCTCTTGATGGTACATTTTCCGACATGGCAGTTTTTTTATCTTCAACGTTAGCTGTGGCTTTTAGAGTTACAGTGCCTTGGTTAAGCTGTGGCTGTCCATTGTGTCTATACCTGAGGGTATATCCATCAACGTTCTGATACCTTGGCAGCGGGTTGAGGTGAGGGTTTTGCCAATTTTGAATGACTATTATAACGTTTCCTGTTATAATATCTTCCCCATGTGCTTTAACTTTTTGGCAGCTAAAGGATTCGAAGATACCTTTTCCCGCCGCAAGATGTTTTCCCAAAGCTCTCAATGAGGCAGGTCCACCGTTCAATAAGATTCCGATAGAGATATTTTGTAATAACACGTGAACATTTTGGATAAACTTCTGTGAGATAGATAATGTAACATTTTTAATAGTTATTTCTTTATAAGTTAAGAGCTCAGTGTGTTCAAGGCACGTGTGCATAGACTGGATCTTAGCTTGGTTACTCAACCAAAGTCAACAAGAGATCATAAGATTTCCTACCCCATAGAAAGTTTTTTATTTTTGTTTCCATTTTCCTTACAACTGTTTTATTAGGTAAAGGCACAATAAACGCCAAGTGCGTTACTTGTGGAATTACCAGGGTTTTAATTTTTTTTTCCGTTTAGCAATAATTTATGATTATTTCATTTGTCTAGAGTGTTTTCCATTTTTAGGAAAATGTTCACTCCAGTGCATAGAGTAAGAAAAGGTGTTCAAGCTTGAAAGGGTAATACCTAGACTTTTGAAGGAGGTTTTACTCCATTCAAAATTTAGATATGACTCTTTATCTTTAAATCTATTTTGACCTAGCCATATGCCTTGACATTTGGCTAAATTTATTTTAGCACCTTTTGCTTTTTTTATTAAGTTTTAGAGCTTGGCCTACTTTTTTTTATAGATTCATCTCCTGTTAGATAAAAATTAGTATCATCATTGCTGAATTTTGGTTTCCTTTCCACCAGTTATAATTCCCTTAATTTCTTTATTTTGTCTAATGTAAGTTGAAAATATATCAGCCTGAATGGTGTATAGTACTATTGATAAATGGCAACCCTGTTGTACTCCTCTCAAAATATATATTTTTTCAGATAAAAACCCATTAACTTTAACTTTATCATTTATGTTATTATAAATTGTCTTAATATTTGAAGCAAAAAGCTTTCCGAAACTAAAATGATCAAGACTTTTAATTAAAAAGATTCTATCTACTCTATCGAAAGCTTTCACCTGATCTAAAGAAAGTATACACGAATCCAATTTATCAGTGTTAGAAATACAAATAATGTCTCTCGTATAACTTAGATTATTATTCATAGCTCTATTTTTAATTGAGGCCGTTTGGTCGCTATTTATTATTTTTGGTAAAATCTTTTCCAATCTATTAGCTAAAGTTTTTGTAAGAATTTAAATTTTAATAATCTACATTTTGAAGAGGTATGGGTCTCCAATTGCTGATTTCTTTTTTGTTACCTTTTTTGTATATACAAGTTATCACGGCTTGTTTTTGCGAGGTTGTCATTTCCCCAGTATTTAATACATTGTTTAGTGTTTCTTTAAGATCATTTTTTATTAAATTGTAGAAATGTTTATAATATTTTATAGTAAGACCGTCAGAACCCGGCAATTTATTGCTTTTCATCTGCGAAAGAGTTTTTTTGATTTCGTGATCCGAAATTTCTTTCTAATAATGAAAAATCTTCTTTATCAACTTTCTTAACTCTAGAGTTAAGAAAAAGAAATTCTTGAGAATCGCTATCAATTTTTTTATTTTTATAAAGTTTTTCATAAAGTTCTTGGAATTCAAGTAAGATACCACCAGAATTGTATTTTGTTTATCCTCTTTTTGCGTTTATTTCTGGGATATATTGTTTTGAGAGATTTTTCCTTTTTTCACCAAAAAATTATTTTATACGCTCCCCCTCCATTCTCCACTGAACTCTCGCCCTATTTGCTGCACCTTCTGCTTTAGCAATTTCAATTTGCTCCAGTTTTAATTTTATAGCTTTGTACAGAATTTTCATATTTTTGTTAAGGTGCATTATTTTAAATGCGTTCTTCAAGGATTTTTTTAGTTTATGATCTTTTTTATTTTTTTGTTGATTCTACTTTTTACTAAAATTTTGAGTTACCTTTTTAATGTTTTTTTTTTCGGTTTCCCACCACTTTTAAATGTTTGTAAAATTGTTTTTTTGTTGTCTCCATTCTTTCCAGTTCGTTTCTACTAGAGTTTTATGCTCGTCATTTTTAAGGATTATGTTGTTTAGAATCCACGTTCCTTTTCCAAAAGTAATTTTATTATTATTTATTTGTATAATTTAAGCATTATCGTGGTCAGTTAATATAGTCGGTTCAAAAAATATTTTTATATTTTGTCTACATTTTTTGCTTACGTAAAAAGATCTAGTCTAAAGTGAGAAACACCATTCACTGACGCAAACGTGTGCTCCTGTTTTTCCGGGTTAAAGACTCTCCATGTATCTTCAACTTCCAGAAAATTCAAAAGAGTTTTTAAATTTTTATTTGTAGGACATTCTCTGTTTATGGGGGATGCCTATCTTTTCTTGATAATTTTCCATTAAAATCACCTTCCATTACAATAATAAATTCTTCTAAATTCATTTTGCAGAAAATATTTATGAAATCAGTATACATGTTTTTTGTTATTGGTGTAGATGAATCTACTTGTGTTCTAACTTTAAGATCATAGAAGACCATCATAATAAGGTCTCTTTTGACTGCAGGTTATTTGAGTAGATGATGCGTGCCATACGCATGTCTACGCATGTCATTGAGTATTCGTGTGTAGTCTTCGCTTCAAAATAATGCACGTTGACCGCGTATCAATGCGCGGTCAAAATGCATTACTTTGTATCTTTCAACGTTAAAATGCATGAACCAAATATGTGACTGTTACATTGCTTCTTCATGTCAGTTTAGAGTGATACGATCTAATTCATTCTTAATTGCGCTGATAATTTTACTGCAGTCAGTATACAGTTTCATATGATGAGTGATGTCATCTGGTAGATGGTAGAACTTTTATGAAGATCCTAAAAAAGTTATGGACCCAAAATTGAAACTTGTGGCGCATCTCTAGTTACCGCTTTCCATTCAATTGTAAGGTTGTTAATAATCACTGGTTTACTTCAGTCGAGTAGCTAAGCTGAGATCCAGTCTAGCGCGCGCCTTAAATGTTGTAAGCTCTTAACTTGAAAAGAAACTATTTGAGCAACACGTTGTTAAACGCTTTTGTAGAGTCTGTGTACATTAGGTTTACTGCGTTGCCTCAGTTTGTTAGGATGTTTCAAGCTTCTAGCAGGTTCAAAACTCAGCCTTTATGATTAACAAAACCATGCTGCTTTTTTTTGAAAAATGCTTTCCATCATCTTGCACGGAATTGACGTGAGCAAAAAGGCATATAACTAAAAAGCTTTAAAGTAAATTGAGGAAAAGAAAGTAAACAGATAAAAAAATAGCGTACAATCCAAAATATAAAGTTGCTACTTATGTTACAGTTTTATTTTTTAACAATTTGGAGGTGGATAAATGTTATTAGAGTAAGGTGGAGGGAAAGCTTGGTTGTTTGATTTTTGGTTTGAAACAAACAAAATATTGGCGTCATTGGTTGTGCCACCTGTACATTTACTTGTAATAAGTACATCTTTTCCACCAACTTTTATATTGTCATTGACTTCCTGATACTCTTTCGATTCAATAACTTCCCAAAACTAAAAAGTAAACTAACATTTTTACTATAATCTTTTACACAAGCTTTAATAAAGATTCTATAAAAATTACACTGTAAAAATAATATTTTAGCGCAAAACTATATCATTGTTTTATTTGAGGATAACTAAACGAGTAAAACGACAAATTGTATAAAACGACTAGATGTGCAAAGCGATTAATTAGGTAAGATTAACTTTGAACAATTCAATTTTCACTTCCATGGGGGAAAAAATTTACACAAAAAAAATATATTAACAAAAATGTAATAAATTTTTGGGAACCTTTATAATATTTTTATAACAACCTTGTTTAAATTATCTATTAACATATTAACTATAAAAGCATGTTTAAATTATCTATTAACATAAATTTTAAAAGTTGTTGAAATTGGAAATGTAAATACAACCGGTACCTGACATTGAATTAACCATACGTGAATGTTGAATTAACAAAGAAAAACGGCAAATTTTTTTAATTAGTGTTATATTTTCAGGAAGCAATTCTTACATTTACTGATCATTTGGAAACATTTTTGATTTTATGAAAAGACTTAATATAATATAACATTTTTAATCATGTTAACATCAAAATTAATTTGATAAACTTTATTCATATTTTTTAAATAAATAAACTTAAGAGAGGTTAGTTCTTGTTCATTTTGACAATGAATATTTTTTATTTCTGGTATACTAGAATACCCAGGTTCACACAAGTTTGGCCTAATTTTTCTAACTTTTGGGTAACATACCAAAACTTAAGTAAGGCAGTAGACATTTAAATATTTTTGTTTTTAGGAGCACAGGTATAAAAGCATAGTCTAAGTTTATTAACCTCTAGGTGGTTGCATAGCATCTACAAATTGCCTCAGTATAATAAAAAATCGTCGCATGAGAATTATAGGGTTCTATCTGCCTTGTTTTATGTTGAAAGAATTTAACAATCAAAGTTTTAAATAATAATAAATAATAAAAACAAACCACTTAAAAAATGATATATTATATATCATTTTTTAAGTAGTTTAATATAAAATATGTTAAATAATGAAATATAGATAACATAAACAACTTATAATTTATAATTATAATGAATAACAGCTGTAAAACATGTATTAAATAAATATTGAGAGTTAAGTTCTCACAACATAAAAAAAAGGCAGATAGATATCTATAATTCTAATGTGACGAAATATCATAGACAACAGGTATTTAAAAAAGGTATTTAAAAAAAGTAAAGTTTTACGAATAAAGTGTAAAAATGCAAAATTCCGAGATCAAGAACTTGAGGTGAAATATAAAAATTCCAAAAACACAACAAAAAGATTATTAAAAATGCAAATTTTAAATATGAGCACCAAATAGCAAAAAATGCAAAGAAGAATACCAAAATACTTTAACGATATATAAATAATAAAATTCAAGTTAAAGATTCGAGCTCTTGAGAATAAAAATGGAGTTACTAACAAATTATATGAGATTGCTAACGAACTAAACAATATTTTCAGCACAGTTTTTACTATTGAAGATAGCTTGCAACTCTGAATGTTTATAAATCAACTGGAGTAGACAGAATACAACTAGAGTTCTAAGAGAAGGTTGCCAAAGTATTCCAAAACCACTATCAATTATTTTTGATTACTCATTCTCGAGTGGCATTGTTCCAGGTTTATGATTATGTGCAAATATTACCACTCTATTAAAAACAGAAGATAAACTAAAAATAATAAATTATAGGCCGGTATCGTTCACATCGATTGTGTGCAAAGTGATGGAAAGCATAACACGCAGTGGGCACGGACGTATAAAAGAAATCTATTAAACGTCTTATACACGCTTTGGACGTCTTTTAAACGTTTCGGACGTCTTTTGAACGTTCAAAAGACTTCTTTTTTAGGTCCACTGCCCACTGGGTAAGAGACACATCAATGAATCACTTGAGTAAGAACAATTTACTTTCGGATTCTCAACATGGTTTGTATCATCCAAAAGTTGTTGCACAAATTTACCCGAAACGTTGAATATGAACAAGCACTTGAGGACAATTTAGCAATAGGTATAGCTTTTTAGACTTAAATAAAGCTTTTGATAGGGGGGGGGGGAGTCCAAATTCTATATTTCTTGTTTAACCAGTTATTCTTAATTAATTTTTTGAGAAAAGTTTAAAAAACAATTCAGTTTTTTTTTTTATGGTTAATAATAATTTTTTTTTATGGTTGCTAATTTTTTATGGTTGACCTTCTACTTCTATTTTAAAAATTTAAAGATATAAAAAATAAAAGTCTTTGCAAAAGTTTCTTTGCGTATAAAGTTACGCAACTTTTCTTTCAAATTTATGCTATTCAATTTTTGATTGGATAAATTTGATTTTTAATCGTTGCGTTTTAGAAAAAAAAAGTTTTATCTTAAGTCTTTTTCTAAAAAAACGTTTTAAATAAGTAAAACGACAAATTGCTTCAAAAAAAAAAGTTTTATCTGAAGTTTCTTTCTAAACAAAACGTTTTAAGTAATCAAAAAGAGAGATTGCTTCATAATATCTTAATTTCCTTTTTTTATTTGTTCTTAATCGTTATTCAAGCTATCAAGAAGACTATTCAAGATTTCATTTTTTATTTCACTTTTCTTCAATGAAGTCAAGAATAAATCTTCTTTTAAAGCGCCAGTCAGTAGAAGTTCAGTTAAATTCTAAAGTTTTAACAATTCTAAAGATAAACAGGCTAAAGGAACACCGCTACCTAAAAGGCTTTATAAAAAACAAACTGGGTGATCAAATTTTGAAATTTTCTCCTTTACTCTAAAACGTAGTGAATAGCTAGTTAAAAAAAATTCTAGAAGCAGTTAATAAGTATACCTCAAAGAGGTTGAATGATTGTACCATTCTTGCTAGAGTATTTTGGCAAAAGTTAGCCTCAGGACTTCAAAAAAGAGAAAAGTATTATGTGTTTGGTTGATGATGGAATATGATTAGTATTAACTTTTGTTGCAGTTGGAAAGCTTTGGAAAAAATCCATTTAATTTTAAGAGTAGATGTATACTTAATTATTTAAACCATATAAAAAATTAGGGTTCTCGCAGTTTAAAAATATTTTGGAGAATTATTGTCCAGTTAATTGTCCAAAAAGTTGAAACTATGGAATATAGTTGAAACTAGCTACATAAACAAATAGATAACAACGGAAGAGCAGCAAACTTTACATTAGGTGTGCAAGATCTATCTTAGCATGTTACTTTCATTGGTTGCCATTTATAATAAATTTTTTAGGTGAATATCTATTTTTTACCAGGTTCGTTTACTTTGAAAATCATACGATTTTTTTTACAAAATTAGCACTTTTACCTAGTTTATTATTTATTGTTTATTTATTTTTAATTATTTGAACTTTCTTGCTATACAATGTTTTTATCCGAAGATATTGTTGGCTCCGCGTAGGAACAGCCACAAGAAGTCATTAAGACTAATCCAAAGTAGCGCCCGTTATTGACCAACATTTTTGCGTGCAGAAGTACTGCCTAAGCGCTGAGTTGGCGGTGGTTGATCCCGTATCGTACAACAGTCCGGATTTTCTTATGACGCTCTAACCAACTGAGCTATCCAGCCACTTTAACCTTCAATTTAAACAAAAAATGTAGTGAAAGTTTACTGTTTTGATAACTTGTTTTGAAAACTTTTTTCTTCGTATCTTTTGAAAACTTTAAAAACTTTTTTCTTTATATCTTTTACATATTTTGAAAAAACATGGAAAAACTGGATTATTTTTGAAGCAAATGTCGCATATAAAATGCATCTAAAACGGACACCTGAGAAGGCACATATATAATCACATATATAATCGTGTTTTTTTTGCATATACTCTTACGATTAAGTGTTTTTGTTTATTTTAAATAAACTGTTGCGAGAATAAAAAAGTTCAAAATGAAAAAAGTTATTTTTATGCATTTTATTTAATGCTAAAAAAAAAGTTTGCTTAATTCAAAATAATAGTAATATTATTTATATTTAATTGTAAATATTATAACTTTTCAAATTTGTTTTACTTGTCTTTGGTAAACTTTATTATTCAAAAAAAAAAAAATAAAATAAAATTCGCTCTAACAAGCGATTTATTTAATTTTTTATTTTTAACCATTTCTACGTCATTTTTGTAAGTAAAGGTGAGTCTCCACTCATCCGTTTTTCTATGGGAACGGGATAGGAAAGGGAAAAATAATCACGTGAGCATGCGTAGTTTTACTTCGGACAAATTAAAACTTATGATACGCATGCTCATGTGATTATTTTTTCCTTTCCTTTACCGTTCCCTTAAAAAAGCGGATGAGTGGAAACTCACCTTAAAAACTAAATTACTTTTTCAACTTACAATTATAAGTACAAGTAAATAACTTTTTAAATTACTTTTATTAGTAAAAGTTTTATAAGCCTAATAACTTTTACACGTTAAAGTTACGCGTTTTTAAAATTAACTTTACGTTTACAATTTAAGTTGTTGCTAGACGTGTTATTATTATAGTGTTATTTTAAATTTCACTATAATAATAACACAACTAAAATTATGTTTTAAGGAGCCACAAAATTATGTTTTAACAAGTATTAAACTTTAGGTAAAATTAAAGTTATGGTAAAAGTAATAATAATAACAATAATACGTTAATAACAATGGTAATCAAAATACTAACAACAATACCAATAATAATAATAACAATAATAACAATGAAAATTTGAATAAAAATAACTAACTTGTTTGCCATCAACACCTGCACTCACACCTAACTTATTAGTTCCTACACTTGGGTTTGAAAACCCAATTGTGATTAAAGATCCATTCATTAGATATTGAACGTAGCCAGAGCAGCCACTCACTGCCCAGTCTCGTTCATAACACAATATAGTTTGAGTTTCATTCGGCAAAATCTCTTTGGGCCACGAAAAATTATCTGCCACTCTACCCGAGTCAAACCAGTTAGAAAAATAAGTCATAGCAAAAGGAGTAGAATTCTTAATAGTTAGTTTTATATTGTGTTGTTTTACCATTTTAATATTCTTAAGTTTCTTACAACGCTTCGATTAATGAAAAGAAGCAACTTTGCAAGCTTTCAGTTTATTGCAGTGTCTAAACTCACTGTCTACAAAAATGAAAAGAGTTTTAAAAATTATGTACATAAAACAATATGGAGAAGGGCAGCTATTTGTCCAAACAGCTATTTATATAAACAAATCGCAAATAAAAATGATTTGTCGCTTTAACGTAATTTAAAACTTGGTATTTGTTAACGTATCTGTCAAAGTTTATTAAAAATACAGTTTATTGAAAATGCTTCAAATTATTAATGGTGTTTTATACTTAGGCATAAGGTGAAAAATAAAATGAAAAATTACAATTAGTTAATTATAAATGTGACAATTTATCCGATCTAAATTGTTTTATCCTATACGAATAAATAAAACTGCTAACACTTGCTCGCTGTTTAAACAAACTTACTTTTTGACGGTTAATATTGAGAAAAAAATATAGTAAACATTTACTTTTATGGAAAACGTTTTTTTAAAAAATAAGAAAAACTTTAAAGAATTTATTTATTTTTTTTAATAAAAGAGAAAAGTTTCAAGACATTTCATGCTTTTAGAAAGAAGTTGCAATTTCGCTCGAATAAATCATTTTTTAATTAACTGGAGTGCGCAATGATCTAAAATTCCAAATTATCTGGCAATATCAGGTCCAATTATGTTTACAATGAATTTTTGTAACTTGAGAAAGAGCAACATTTGAAGATCCGGATTTGGGATTAATGAGACAAAGACAGCTTGAGATTATTGAGCTTTGGGATTATTGCATACAAAGACAGCTTAAAGATTTATAGGGCACAACGAAGAGATGCAACTTTAGCAGATGCTAATTTTGCAATAGATTTGGAATATGGCTTTTAAGAAAGATTGGAAGTAAGTGCTAATCTTAGAAGACAAAGGGTAGATGATTCATAGAGTACATTTAAACGATTAGCCGAAAAAAATTGAGTTTTATTTTTATATATATATATATATATTTTTAAATTTTATTTAGATGCCCCAAGAAGTCCTTACGGTTTTATCACAGAGCACCGCGGATGAGCGTTTAATTGGAAGTTCACGCCTCCTTCCTAACCGATGTTGCAAAACTTGCCCAGAGGTGAGGTTTGAACCGCAGATCCTTTGTCTCAGAGGCAAGTTGTTTGAGTTAAAGTTTTCCAGCTACTGCTCTGTTGGCCAGGTAGTGGACAACCCTTTAAAAAATATATTTATTCAAATCCATATAATATAACATTTATTATATTCAAATCCATATAATTATTATGAAAACTGTTTTAAGTAAGTTGAGCATTTTTCGTAAAAAAAAAGTAACGATTCCGACTCCGACTCCAGTTGCTAAAATTTTTTAAGTACAACTTCGACTCCGACTTCAGGTGTTGAAATTTTTTGAGCACAACTCTGACTCCGACTCCAACTCCAAAGCAAAATTTTTGAAAAATTCTTTAAAATCTTTAAAAAATATTACGTGATAAGTTGGAAATTTCTTTTTTGACAAATTTATGAAACTTTCGTTTAGTTATAAGGTTTAGTATGAACATA
Organism: Hydra vulgaris; assembly: GCF_022113875.1. NCBI lineage: Eukaryota > Metazoa > Cnidaria > Hydrozoa > Anthoathecata > Hydridae > Hydra > Hydra vulgaris. The sequence goes on from NC_061156.1 coordinate 6,756,594, forward strand.
AGGTTAATTGAATGTTTTGTACATGCATGTCTACCGAGAAGCTTTACTAGTGGAGTCGAAGTCGCGATTTTGTTTAGCAACTCCGACTCTGACTCCACAGCCCTGGTAAAAAGTAATTATCTCAACCATAAAAAAAAAACAATAATAAATCTTTTTATTCTCTAAAAATGTTAACGAAACTTTTTTTTGAAAAAACTTTTGCTCTTGAAATACCAAAATAATGCTCCACGGAGAATAGCTTTAAAAAAACGCGCTTTTCTTAATAAAAGGCCGTATCTCATATTGAGCGTCTAAAAACGTATCATCTTAAGCAACTTCATCAAGTACTATCATAATGACAACAGCTTATGTGATATATTAAGTAACCCATGGAATTAGTAGTAGATAAGCATAAAATATTGAGGATGTAATACATTTTTGATGATCTTGTTTCGTTCTGACGTAATTACAAAATATTGAATAATAAAAAATTTTAACGGGGATGGTAAACTTTTTTAACCATAAAACAATCAAAGAATGTTAACTAAACAACCAAGAAATTAAAATAAACAACACCGTCGAACTTGTATGAATATCCTTAACCAAAAAAGTTCGCGAAAATATCATTAGTCTACCCGTAAAAGAGGTTATACCATCATAGGAATCTGCTCATCTTACGCAACCTTTCCCTAATAGCAGAGGCGTAGCAAGGAGAGAGCGGGTGGGGTGGTCACCCCGGGGGCCACTCTGGAAGAGGGATGGGGGCACCAAAAAGGGGAAAAATAATAAAAGTAAATAATTTCACAACTCAGACATGCAATACTTTGCATTTCTTAAGAGCCAACAACTGCTCAGTGACATTAACACAGCTGAATTAAAGAGCAAGTTTAAGAGCAAGTGTCAGTCAGCCAGAACCCAAACCACCAGTAACAAACAACCCCTAGAAAATTTAAAATGATCCCAAACCTGGGATCTTCTAAATGTCCTGATGTCTTTGAAAGTAGCCATGTTTTATTATTACTTTTTAATTAATTTTAATTTTTTTTTAAGCTAAATAAGCAGTTGTCAAATGGTTACTGTTCATTAACTTTTTAACGGGAAAAAAACTGACACATTCTGAATTGCAATGATTTTACACGTGACGTTATTCCGTTTGTACTGTTAGAGTGGTCAGACAAACACTGTTTTTCTAAAAATTAAATAGCTACAAATAAATCAAAATGGAAAAAATATTGTTTTCAAAAAATGTAACAAATTTTAAAACACTAGTTTTTATTTATACACGCTGATTCTAATTGGTCTGACCTTAAGATCATTGGAGACCATCACAATAAAGTGTCGTTTGGCTGCAGATTTAGTCATTGAGTATTAGCATGCTGACTAGCATCGATTCGCGGTCAACATGCAATGCTTTGCATTTCTTGAGGTTGAAATGCATGATCCAAGTATGTGAGCGTTAGATTGGTTTGTTTGTGTCAGTTTGGAGAGTGACGTTGTCTGACTCCCTCAATTCCAAATGCTCAATTACACCCTACAATTTTAATGCAGTCAGCATACAGTTTCATATGATGAGTGTGGTTGTTTGACAGATCACTTATGAAAATCGCAAAGAATAATGGGTCCAAATCCAGTTTTGAGGCACGCCACTAGAGACCGTTTTTCATTCAGATGTAATGCTGTTGATGATCTTTTGTTGACTTTGGTTGAGTAACCAAGCTAAGATCCAGTCTATGCACACGTGCCTTGAACACACTGAGCTCGTAACTTGTAAAGAAAGTGCTTGTGCAATATTTTATCAAAAGTTTTTGTGAAATCTGTGTAGACAACGTTTACTGCGTAGTCTCAATAAATTGTTTTTGCCAGGATGTCTCAAGCTTTCTAGCAGATTTGAGACTCAGCAATTGCGACTAACAAAATCGTGCTGCTTTGGAGTAATTGGCGCATTAAATTTTAGTTAAAATAACTATATAAACGGAAAGCAATTCTTACATTCTGCACATAACTGAAAAGATTTCAAAAAAAAAATTATAGTTTATAATATATAAACTCCGCACATGAGCTGGCGTTCAATTTAACTTAAGAGAATATCAACAACATTTTACGTAAGTATTTTATAAAACATAGTTTATGATAAAACATATTTTATATAGAAAAAATTAAGTAAACAGATAAAAAAAAAATTGCTTGCAATCTTTAAAAAAATTGCTTGCAATCAAATTTTTAAGTTACTACTTAATTTATACTTTTATTTTTTAATAACTTGGAGGTGGATAAATGTTATTAGAATAAGGTGGAGGGAAAGCTTGGTTATTTGGTTTTTGGTTTGAAATGAACAAAATATTGGCGTCATTGGTAGTGCCACCAGTACATTTACTTGTAACAAGTACATCTTTTCCACCAACTTTTATATTCTGATTGACTTCCTGATAGTCTTTTGATTCAATGACTTCCCAAAACTAAAAAAAAAAAACATTTTTGTTATAATCTTACACAAGCGTTAATAAAGACACGTTCAAAAATTACACCATAAACACCATAAACATAATGCTTTAGCGCAGTACTACTCGATTGTATTACTTGATGATAACTAAACGTGTAAAGCGACAAATTATATAAAACGACTAGACCTGAAAAGCGACTAATCGTGTAAGATTAATCTGAAAAAACTTTTACACGAAAAAAAAAAGTTTAAATTGTTGATTAATCAAATTTAAAAGCAACCGGTAGCAAATTTAAAATTTAAAAGCAACCAGTAGCAACTTTGAAACTTAAAAGCAACCAGTAACAAATTTAAAATTTAAAAGCAACCACCTAACGGTAAATTAACCTAGTTTGAATGTCAAATTAACATTTACAAGATTTAAATTTTTTGGTGGGATAGCTCAGATGGTAAGAGCGTCAGAAAAAAAGCAAAATAACGTCGATCTGACATCTTTTAATTTTTGTTACTTTTTCAGGGAGTAATTCTCACTTTATTCGATTATTTTAAAACTTTTTTGATTTAATAAAAAGACTTTATGTAATATAAAAATTGAATTTTTGTTAATACTAAAATTATTTTATAAGCTTTATCTATAATTTTTTAATATATAAATTTAAGAGCAACTAGTCATTGTTCATTTTAACTATGATTATTTTTAGTTTATTATATACTAGAATGCCCAGTTTGACACAACCTTGGCTTAATTATTTTAATTTTTTGGGTAATGTACAAAAACTTGAAAGGCAACAAACAATTGAATATTTCTGCTTTTTGGAGCACAGATATTAAAAAGGTAGTCAAAGTGGTTACATAGCAACCACATACTGCGTCAATATAATAAAAAATATCATAGACAACAGATATAAAAAAAAGTGTTGCATCATTATATAATGCATTAAAAAGGAATTAACAAAAGAATTTAAAACTAAGATTGTAATTGATTGGTATCAAAATCAAATAAGTGTTGCATTGTGAGGATGGTCTCGTATCGTGGTCAATATTGATTCAATACCACACGATACCGAGAAGCATGGTTTCGTTTGGTGTGGTATCGCTTATATGCTAATGTCGATACCTTCAGTTTAAAATTACTTATTTTTAAAATTCTTTTCTTTATATCATTTTTTTTTATTTTCAAAAAAAACATAACTTGATTGTTTTTAATACGGATGTCGAAAACAAATAACGCATTTAAAACGGACCCTTAAATATTAAACGTTTCCCTGATATTATCTAAATCTTTTCTATGAATATATAAATTTTAAAAAATTGAAATTTTATTCTGTAAAAGCATGTCTGTAAAAACTTATTTAAAAAGGGTCAATTCGCATACACGTGCTATCTTATCATAATAATAGTTTTTTTTATAGTATGTATATATATATATATATATATATATATATATATATATATATATATATATATATATATATATATATATATATATATATATATATATATTAAAAACAATATATTATAAAAAAAATCATTACTATAACTAGATATTTGCACGTGTGTGCAAATAGACCCTTTCTTAAATAAGTTCCAGACTTTTTTTTTTTCGAAAAAAAAATTGTGTATTGGAGTTTACTGCTCAGGAGTCTTCTTTTTTCATAACTTCTTAGGAATTCTTAAGAAACAAACAATAAAAACAAAAGAAATTATCCAACAAAATACTTAAAGAATGTTTACTCAAAGTTGGCAGAAAATTGGATCAACGCCAATGCTTTATTTATATATCATATACCATAAAGAACAATATATTAATGAAAAATTGGTAGGTGTTTATAATGTATCTTGCAGTTCGTAAAAATAAGGTTTAAGGACTAAAATATAGATTTTTCGCATATATAACAAATATATTTAAATACTGAACGCTAAATGCCAAATTATTAAATGTAATGATGAATGTTAAATAACAAATGTATGCAAAAAGAGTATAAGAAGATTAGAAAAAAGAAAAAAAGCTAAAGTAGAGATTACCGGTCCACAGGTACCACCGCATTTAAGTTGAAAACAGAAAAAAAGAAGAGTTAAAGAACAAAAAAGCAATTGACAAAAGACTAAAAAAAAACTGTAGTTTAAATGAATAAATTACATACGTCTGCATTAAAGGAAAGTATGAGTAAATTCTAAAGCACCAATGTTTAAGAGAAAAATAGAAAAATTAAAGTTTTTTAAGCACAAAGGAACTGTTTAGTTAAAGGATGCAGTTGGACGATACAGCAGAATAACAAACAATTGTTGATATCAGAGATGTAGTCCAGACAGTAAAGGCAAAGACCAAGACATTTGGGCTCAAGACCAAGACCAAGACTGAATGCTTCAAGACCAAGATATCAAAAAATCAACCCAAGACCAAGAGCAAGAATTTAAAAGTTGATACTAGACCGGGATTAAGACTTAGGTTCTAAAAAGTCCAACACAATAAAACTCATGCTCACACATGTAAGGGATAAACAGGTTCTACCTGTTGACCAGCTTCGCACATCTTCTTTCTTTATTAGGCTGGCATAGATGTATTTATAATACATTATTTCCAGTTTAGAAAGTTGAATGCTAGATCTTCTTAGCTAATTGCATGGGTTTTGCTTGAGTCTTTGTTTTTACGACTAAAAAAGTCATTATATTATCTCTTAATGAGGGTACAGCTCTAGAACTCAGTTTTATGGTTCTGAGGCAATATGGTAGTCAGGTTTTCCGACCTTTGTTGTAGCTCTCATAGAGACCAATTCTATCAACAGCTGTAAAATATTACAGTACTAGTAGTTCCATGTTGCGCATGGTGTTCCTGTTTGTACTTTTGGTGTGTATTGTTAAGGTTACATTTGGAGCCTTTGTTACGGCTTAGGGTTTATTAATAAAAATGAGGCAATTGTTTGGACTATTAGATAGTGTACTGAATATTATCTGTGCATGAGTTAAGTTCTTTAGTCAATTTAAAAATAAATAAAGTATAAAAAACTATAAAACACAAAAAACAATTGTCATAACCAAGTTTTCTAAATCTATCAATCACTAATATTCGTGCTAAACACTTTTCATCAATCTTATCTTTTGATTCCACTTATCGCATCCTACCTGATATAGCCGACAAACAGGTTGATCCATTTCTTGACATTCGTATCATTTCAGCTTCAGTATCTAAATTAATTTTCTGCTTAGACTCTTCTATAGATTGTGGTCTAGACAACATCATACCTGTTATGACACATAGACACATCATACCTGTTATGGTTTTGCAGAAGTGCTCTCTAGAGCTGTCGTCGATACTTTCAAAACTATGAGGTCCGTCTGGGGCTTCAAAAAAAACAAAAAAAAATTTACCCGACCCCGGGATAAGTTGGCGCAAACTATAAAAATGATTATTAATGTATAATTAAGTGTAAAATGTTTAGAAATTTTTTTACTATTTAATTTGGCAACAATTTTAAGCCAAAAATTTAATATTACTTTTAGCTGGTGCCAAATATTAGTTAAACAATCAAAACAGTAGCCCCTTTTTTATCTGTTAAAAAAAAAACACCTAAAAAATTTTTATTTTTATTTTTTTGTAAAAAATAAATTTTTTCAGTGTTGTTAAAAATTTAAAAAAACAAAAAAAAAAAAATTGTTTTTATAAAAAAATGTTGTTTTTTTTATAGCAAAAAATATTTTTCAACTTACCCCAAAAGCCTTTTTTTCAATAAACAGTCTATAGATCCTGAAAAATGGCAACTATTGAAAAAAAAGTCTGAATGGAAATAGTAAACCAATTGCGACAGAAATATTTACAATAATTTTTTTTTTCATACGACCAACTATTTTCTTTGTAAAGTAAAAAGGAAGCGATGTTCCAAAAGCTACGCTTTTGCCCAAAGAACACTTAAACCCCAATATCTCCCATGCGCATGCGCAAATTCTAGCAACACTATAGTGAATGAAGGTTATGAAGGTTCTATGCAATATTTGTCGTTTTCTGGTGAGGGGCTCTGAAGATAAACGCAGTTCATCAACTTACCTCTGCTACCAACTTGCCCCGGTCTCCCCTAACCATCAAGTAGCATACCATTTAACTTTTTCAAGTGCAATAATATCACTTTTAAGGCATTAGCACCATGCTTGTATCACAAATTCAAGATGGGGCCTTATAAATGTTATAATAGTATCTTGAATATTTTGGGCGCTGAGTAAGCTTTTGATGTGCAGTTGGTCGTGTAACTTTTTCTTTTGAGATTAGATGACATTGTAATTCCAAGATTTTTTTGGTATCAGAGACAGCTATTATTTTGTCACCTAGTTAATAAATTAAGTGAAGGTTATTTTTTCCAAAAAGCATAATACGACTTTTTTTTTCACTATTGAATTGTAATTGCCAGATCTCTGACCATTTAGAGGCTTAATTAATTTCATTCTAACGCAATTGAAAATTCTCAGGGTTAGTTACTTTCCCAATTAACTAGGTGTAATCTGCAAAGAGCTTAGAATGTTTTAAAATTATTTGACATATACTTATATACTGTGTCAGATATAATACTTTCAAATACTTCAGATAAATGAAACTGTTCTGTAGTTGCTAGCAATTAACCTGTTTCCTTTTTTTGAATGTTGGGGTTATGTTTGTCAATTTCCATTTATTATTTTCCATTTAAGATAAAAGGTAATTTTTTTAGAATCGGTAAACTATTGGTATTCTCTCCGGTAAAGAATTTAAAGTTTAAAAAAAAAAAAAAAAAAAAAGACTGATTTAAAGTGATCATTCATAATGTTAACTAGCTAGCTAGGTTCTTTAATTAGTTCATTATTGGATGTTAAAGCTCAGATTGTATTTTTGTATTGTTTTATCTGTTAATATATTTTAATAGTAGTTTTGGATTGTGGCTTGATTTATTAAGATTCTTTTAAATGAGAAATGCTTGTATTACTTTACTCTTTAAGTCTTTGTATTTTATTTTTCACTTAGTCTTTTGTTCTTTAAATATAAATTTAACCTTTTGGTGACCATTTGATACGCACTAAATCTTAAATTTCTCTTGTGATCCAGAGAGATCTTGTGATCCAGAGAGATTTATTGGCATTTTAAGTTCTAGTTTGTTGTTGTATAAAAGAGTTTATGATATTTGAGTAAATTAATAAAAATTTATTTTACATTTTGTCTGGAGTTAAATTCTTAAAATGCATTGTCCAGTTCATTCCTTCAACCACTCTACTTATTTCAGAATAGTTGGAAACTATTCTGTAATGATCGTCAAAATATTTGATGCTTTATTTTCACTTTTAGTCAATTCATTATCGATGGCTAATTTCCATTTTAATACATAATGTTCTTGTTTAGTGTTGACAAGAAGAGGTAAATGCAATAATTCAAATACGTTGTTAGGTTTATTAGTGAATACTAAGTCTATAGTACTTACAGGCGTAATACTATTATTAAAGAACGTTGCACTAATGTGTTAATACATAGAAGATTTATTTACAGTACAAGAAATTCCTTGTCGGATTCATTACCACTTCTTCTAATGTCTTCATTTAAACCGGTTGACCATGTAATTATTGGTTAATTAAAGTCTCCTATCAATAATTAACTTGTTTACTTTATTATTAATTTCAATTTTCGCACATTAAATAATGACATGGAAAGAATTATTTAATTGTTTATTTAAACTCGAATTTCTAGGACTGTAAATGCATTCTATTAATATTTTCTCTTCATATTTTACTATATGATGATATGTTATTTTATTCTAAACTATTTTGTTCAATATTTTTAAATGTAACTTCATGTTGCACAAAATCTTTCTTTATATAGATAGCTATCAATGAAAAAAAGTTCTAAAGAATTTTTATAAGCTTTTGAAACACGTGGCCTATAGAAATTCTTTAGAATGCTATAGAATTTCTATAGAATCTTTGTTAGATTTTTTTACTTTTTTTTCTATAGAAAAAGTCTTAAAGCATTTACTGTAGACATTATATAGAAATAATAATAATAGACATTCTATAGAAATTCTGTACAATTTCTATAAAATTTCCATAGACCATATGTTTTAAAAGTTTATAGAAATTCAAAACAACTTTTTTTTTCTGAGTACGCCACCGTTACTTTTGTCTTTTCGGAATAATAAACAGCTGTCTAAAATGGGTATTGAGTAGCTAGAAAACCACATATCTATCACTGCAATGATGCCTTTTTTATGTAATTCTACAGTGACTATTAAAATATCGGGATGCAACCCTTCAAATCGATGTGAATTCGACGAGAGGGCTGGCTTTGGCACATAGCAATATTGCATTTTTTTATAACTCAAACAAAAATACTAATAAATCTAGAATTAGATTGGTTCTATGAATTTTTTTATAACTCTGTAAATTATCTTGATTATTTGATATTCTTAGTAGATCTTCTTTTTTCTTCTTTTTTTTTTTTACTAGAATAGATGCTTATAAAAACACGTAAGATAAACACGTCAACTTAAGTGTATTATGTGTGTAGACTTGATAAAGTAAATCTGCAGCCATATTGCCATTATAGCATTGGTAAGACTTTCGCTGTGCATATTAAAAACTTTATGTTTTATAACTTAAGTTAAAATAAAATTGTATATAATATTGTTTTAATTTCAATTTTTGTATTATATGTAATTTAGTAAAATGAAGTAAACTTAGTTTAGAATATTAACATAAAAGCAAAAGTAAATTTGTAAAATAATTTGAGACATGCCTAGTAAATGTTTAGTGGGTAATTTTCGTGGAAGCTATAATAGTACCGAGCAGGGCCGCCGAGAGGGATGTACAAAAGGTGCATACATGCCAACAATAATAGGGGCGCCAGATGATGGAAGACAAAAAAAAAACTTAATGAGATTTTAATTACAAAAAAAAAAAAATTGTTTTTATTGATGAGATATTAAATAAGTTTACTTGGTGATGGACATAGCTTTCTTTTATTTATATTATAAAAAAATTATATTTTTAAATAATTTATATCTTTTCGTTGACTGATGGGACAAAAAAGTAAACATTGACTTATTTTTTATATTGACGGAATTTGAGTAGACACTAGATCTTAACAAAACATTTTATTGTTAAAGATAAATTTTGTCAAGTTATTTAAGAAAAAAATCTCATACGTACTTTCACGATTATTCTGAAAGAAAATTTAATCTCAATTTTAAAAAGAAAAACTAAAAAAAAATTAATTAATTTTATTTGCTAAGATTTAACCTTAAAAAAAAAATCTCAACGCAAATCAAATGTCACACTTACTTTCAAAAAAAGAATTAAATATCACACCTACTCTCAAAAAAGAATCAAATGTCACACCTATTCTCAAAAAATGAATCAAATGTCATACCTACTCTCAAAAAAAAAGAATCAAATGTCACACCTACTCTCAAAAAAAGAATCAAAGTCAAGACTTAATACTACAAGCTAGTGTCTCTCACCTATTCCGTGCAAGGTGACGAAAGAACTGTTATAGATAGGATTATGAAAACCTGTGCACAAAATCTCAACACCCAACAAAGTATCATACAACGACTTTTTTATAATAATCATGCCTATAGGCATAATCCTTATGAAAAAGTAGTTCTATGACACTGTGTTAAATGCCTCGGCAAAGTTGATAAAATTTATGTAAACCAGGATGTAATTTGAGAATAAACGTCCTAAGTGCAGAGTAACACAAGTTGGTGGTCGTAAAAACTAATCAATAATGCCAGAGCTGATATTGGAGGTAACGGAAGCAATCTTGTTCCAATAATATGAAAAAGTTTTGTTGTTTATTGTAATAAATAAATAAAAATTCAAGATATTTTTTTCAGCAGTAGTCCATCTTGATAGAAGATCATGTTTTACAAGCCTCTAAAAATGCAGTTTTTTACTAAAAGTTCCCCGAACATAAGCTTAAAGTAAATATCTTTAACATTGCGCTTTGTCATTTCATTCAACAAATTCAATTTAAAACTAGGATTGTGAAAAAGTTAAGATTAGTAAAAATTAAAATTATGATTTATAAGACAACTTTATGGAAGATATTTTGCCTCTTTATAGCTTGAGGGAGTCTTCATTTTTCACTTCTGGAAAAACTTTAAGTTTTCCTAATCAAAAATAATGTAATCTAAATGCATTTTAATTTAAATTTAACGCAATGCTAACCTGTATAGCAGAAGGTGAACGACCTTTAAGTAAACTAAATTGATTTATAAAAATTATTGTAGGGTCACTTTAGAACAGGTACGTCTATCAGACAAACACGTTAAAAATAAATACAATTCTGTATACAACTCTGGATACAACCCTGTTGTAAGATGAAATAATAATGTAAGATGAAAAAGGAAAAAAAAGGTTGCTTTTAATAATAATTTCAGAGAGTCTGTTTATTAATCCTAATCAGTAAATGTTATACGTGCTGAATAAGTGTTTTTTAATCCAGTATTTAAGTAAGTTTATATCACAAAGAAAAAAACAACGTTGTAAGGTTGATAAATCTTTCATGCAAATCCAGGGTCAGTTAATCATTAAAATGTAGCCCATTTGTGTGCAGTTGTGAATAAGAGTGTTTAAGTTAAATGTTAAAGCGAAAAATTGTTTACAAGGAAAAATAAAAAAGTTTTGTCAAGTACACTTTATAATAAGGTTTTTTTATGCTATATTTTGTCAAGTACACTTTATAATAAAGCAGCCGTGGCGCAGTGGTAGCGCACTTGCTTCGTAAGAAACGTAAGATCCGTGGTTCAAACCCCACCTCTGGGCAAGTTTTGCGACATCGGTTGGGAAGGAGGCGTCAACTTCCTACTAAATGCTCTTCCGCGGTGCTCTGTGATAAGACCGTAAGGACTTCTTGGAGCACCTAAATCAACTTTAAAAAAAAAAAAAAAGTTGGACATTTAGACAGAAAATTGTTGACAGAAAATCATCAGTATGTCCCTGAGATTTTTCGGACAAAGCGATCAGAAGGAGAACTTGGATTATACATATAATTTAATTTTTTCGTATAGCATATCTATTTTTTTATAGACATTATAATAATTATTTTGTAAAAATATTCAATAAAATCCAAAATTTTCTACAATAAGATCGTTTTTTTTTATAGACCTATGTATATAAAATTTTTCTAAAGGCAATTTAAATGAATAAACTCCAATTGTGATATTTTCTTTTGTTGGGCAACTTTGTGGTGGCATTTAATATATTTTAATAGAGGAAGTTTAAAATAGTTTGCGTTTACAACGTTAAAAATTGTTTAGCAAATTGAATGCTCTTGATTTCTATGTACTCCATTGCTTAATCAGATTGTTGTCACTTAGAAGTGATTGAAGATGATATTCGTTATTTTAATATGTGTGTTGCATCGATAGATATTTCAGAAGAAGAAAATGCAAAAAAATGTATGGCTGAGACAAAGTATCTTTAAATATTAATGACCGCAAAATTAAAAATCTTTAGTAAAATAAAACAACGAATGAAATTGAAATGAAAACTTGTTTACAACACATTATTAGTATGTTACAAGACATTTCTATAGAGAATTTAAACTTTATTGTTTTTATATGACAAAATTAAAAACAAATTAATTATACCAACTATATTTTATATACTTTTTGTTCTTGTTAAAACTAAGTAATGTTAACTTCATTTAAAAAGAACCGATAGAAAGTTCAACGTAATTAATTGCTGTTAGCTCAAACTTTAAATTAATAAGTTAACAAATTCAAAAGCAAATTAAGGAAACGTCTTATTATTCCTTATTACACCTTAAATAGTCTCAAAAATGTTTTACGTTTTTCCAATTGCTCAGCCCTCTCGTCAAAATTACATAAAATTAAAGTCTTGCGTCCCGGTATTTTAGTACTCCCTGTACTCTTAAAGAAGCTTCAAATTCCACCAGTTTGTTTTCCAAAGAAGTGGCGTTAGTGTACCAACATTTTAATTCATTACATTTGTTGTTGTTGTAATACTATAAGCTTCACAACTTCGTTTCCCGGATCCCATATCGTTTTTTTAAAGAACTATTTAACTCATTCCGTTTAGTTCGCAGTCGGAAATCTAATAATTTACCTGATTCAGTTTGGTCAGGACAGGTAAATACGTTATGGTTTCAAACTTATGGTTCCGTTTTAAATTACTTGCTGCAGTTAATATTGGATTTCGATCAGCCTCATATGGTATTTCTTTGACAATTGAAGCTGGTTTACTTATTAGAGGTTTCAATCTTTTAACGCGAGTAGGTTTAATTTCTTCCTTATTTATAGTATGAAGAATTTCATTTAATTTGCTAAATTTCGTCATTTGCTTTGTCAATTATAGTTGTTTTATTTGGTTCCGCAACTCAGAAAATGATTATATTGTTTTCTCAATTCTTCTTTTGTTGTTGCTTAATAGGTATTGAATTGATAACTATATCTTGATCAATTGGCTTTTTCGAGTTTATTCTGGTCAGCAACTTTGAACTTAATTTAATACTAAATTTCATGTTGCGAGACGAAATAAATGAGTTAAAGCTTGCAGTTAAAACTTGCAGTTTTAACTCATTTCGTCTTGCTTAAGTTTGAAAGCTATTTCTAGCTCTGAAAACTTAGTACTCCATTTTTTTTATTTTGATCCAAGTATTTTTTGAATAGTCTCTTCCACTAGTTTGAAAACATTTTTATTCATATCTTTTGAAAACATTTTTCTTTACATTTTTGCATAATTAGAAAAACAATAAAAAAAACTTGATTATTTTAGAAGCGGAATATTATTGGAATATTTTTGAAGTGGAATTTAAAAGTCGAAAATATAAAACGCATCTACTTCGAACGCTTGAGAAGGTACTTACTTATAATCTTGTTTTTTGCGTGTAAACACTTATGAATAAGAGTTGTTTTTTTTTAAAATAATTAATATTGCTCGAAACAAATCGCTGCGAGCTAATAAAAGAGAAAAAAACTCCAAGAAAATAGAAACAAAAAAATGTTGTTGTTTTTTATCTATTTTATATAACGGAGAAATAAAATTTGTTAAATTTAAAAATAATAGTAATACTATTTATATTAAATTAAGATTAAGTTGTTTTTTTTTTTAATTTGTTCGAATTGTCTTTTTGTAAAGTTAAAGTTTTTGTAAACAACAACAAAAAATAATATTCGCTCTAACAAGCAATTTATTTTAGTAAAGTATTTATTTTAGCGATTTTTTAGTGATGTATTTTTCATTAATAACCGTTTTTACGTTATTTTCGTAGGTAAAAACTCAATTACTTTTTTAATTTACACTTACAAGTAAAATTAAATAACTTTTTAAATTACTTTTTTTAGTTAAAGTAATTAAATTTTATTTTAAAAATACTTTTTTGCGTTAAAGTTACGCGTTTTTAAAATCAACTTTACTTAAATAATTTTGCGTGCTGATAGTTTTGTTATTAATATACTGTAATTTTTGTTTAAAAACTAAATGTTTTAACGAGTATTAAACTTTAAACAAGATTAGAATTATGGTATAATATAATAATAACAATAATAATAGCAATACTAATAACAACATCAATAATAATAGTAATAATAACAATGAATATTTGAACAAAAATAACTAACTTGTTTGCCATCAACACCAGCACTTACACCTAACTTGTTAGTTCCTACACTTGGATTTGAAAACCCAATTGTGACTAAAGATCCATTCATTAGATATTGAACATAGCCAGAACAGCCACTCATTGCCCAGTCACGTTCATAACACAATATAGTTTGGGTTTCATTCGACAAAATCTCTTTGGGCCACGAAAACTGATCAGCCACTCTTCCCGAGTCAAACCAGTTAGATATAAAAGTCATAGCGAAAGGAGTAGAATTCTTAATAGTGAGTTTTATATTGTGTTGTTTTACCATTGTAATATTTTTAAATTTCTAACAGCACTGCGATTAATGATAAGACGCAACTTTGCAAGCTTTCAGTTTATTACAGTGTCTAAACTCACTGTCTCCAAAAATAAAAAGAGTTTTAAAAATTATGCACATAAAACACTATGAAGAAGCGCAGCTATTTTTGTCTATACAACTATATAAACAAATTTCAGATAAAAATGATTTGTCGGATTAACGTAATTTAAAACTTCGTATTTGTTAACGTATTTGTCAAAGTTTATTAAAAATAGAGTTTATTGAAAATGCTTTAAGCTTTTTTGGGGATTTTATACTAATGCATAAATTAAAGAATAAAATGAAAAAGAACAATATGTTAATTATAATTGCAACAATTTTTCAATTCTTAATTATTTCATGCTTTACTCATTAATAAAATTGCTAATATTTTATCTTTGTTACGTTTAATCTAACTTACTATTAGTATTGCAGTTAATACTAAGAAGAAAAAAAAAGTAAACATGTTTAATAGAAAACTTTAAAAAAAAAATAAGAAAAAACGTTAAAGACTTTTTTTCTTTTAATAAAAGAGAAAACTTTCGAGACATTTCAAGCTTTTGAAAAGAAATTGCAATTTCTCTCAAATAATTCATTTTTAATTTATTAGAGTGCACAATGCTCTAAAAATTTCAAACTATCTGGCCATTTACAAAATTTTTAAAACAATGAAAATAGAGTTTTAAGTTTTCTCCTGCCCCCACTATATTAACTTTTTCAAGCTTATAGAAAGAAATTTTAAATTCTCTCGAATAAATCATTTTTAATTTATTAGAGTGCACAATAATCAAAAATGTCAAACTATCTGTCCAAAATTATAACTTTTAAAACAATGAAAATAGTGTTTTAAGTTTTTTCCTGCCTCACCATATTAACGTTTTTGAATTGACTGATGTTATTCGAAACATCACATAATGTTATTCGACATTAGTTTTAATTATGGTTTGCTATGAATACCTAAATTGTTTAGCAACCACATATTTTATTAAACATAATAAATATAAACTGGACTTTATCGGATTACTTCCATAATTACCACATACAGTATTACTGCACTACAAATGCAGTGGTAGTAAGGATTTTTTAATTAATTGATCGTAATACCTAAAATACCTGGCAGTGGTTCATTACGCGAAGTTACTAGCTTAAATTTTTTTAAACACTAAAGTTATAAACAAGACTAATATTAATGTGGCATTATGAGTGAAAGTTATTTTATATATTTAAAAAATTAAACACATCTCCCAATACTGATTTTAGGCGTTTTTATGCAGTTCTAGGCCTCTTTTTTATGTTTCATAAAACTACTACATAAATCTATAAAAAAAAACCTAAAGCTTAAATTTTTTTGTGCATTATAATATAGTTTTGTTAACAAATTATTTCAACCAATTAAAAAATTATTTCAGTGAGTACAGTTTTGTTTCAAAAACTCAAGGAAGATACGAAAATATCTTAAAATGTTTTCTGACAAAATTTAAAATATCAAAACTGTAAGTTGTAATGTAAGTTCAAGCATGTAAGTTCAAAAACTCTTGTTGAATTTAAGTAAATATTTATATGCATATGTAAAAAAAAAAACATTTTATGAAAAAAAAAAACAATTATGCTTTGAAAAATTACACCATTTTGCAACTTAATGTTTTTATTACTGACACCAATTTGCAATATTATATTATTTCAAATATAAAGGTGGAATACAATAAGCGAAGATAAGTGAAGTTCGACTTGATGTTTGACAAAGCCAAACATACTTGAGAATCGTGATAATCGTAATAGGAACTATGATGAACCACATAAACTTTATATTGTTCATCAGGTTCTCATAAATACTAAATAAACAAGTTTTTTCTTTATGACAAAGGAAAAACTTGTTTATTTCGTATTTTAATAAAAGCTGTTACTGATTTTTCTTTGAATGTTATGGAATGTGAAATTGTGGCATGGATACTTTACGAAAGTTTTTTATACCTGTGGTTTTCTGTCTCAAAGAATGTCATTAATGGTGCAGCCTCTGCTACTGCTTCTTCTACTGAAGTTAATAACACTTTTTGACTTTATTAATGCACTGTGTATAACAAGACATGTTTTTAATATAACTTTTTTAATTATACAATTGTGCAAGCAAGTAATAATGATATTTTTTATAGTTTAAATCTTATTCAAGCATTAAAACATTTTGTCGCCAGTTAGAAATATTATTAACCAATACCTCCAAATATGCTTTAAACAAGCCTAAAAATTGCATTTCAAATTATTTTAATCTGTTTATCACTGTTTCTTTGCTATACTATCTGATTACTGAGTTTAACACAATGTTTAATTGATTGATACAATTTTGAAGTGTTATAAAGCACCTGTGTTTTAATTTCTTCTTTCTAATAATCAGTTTTTTCTAAAAACAATTGCAAAAATTCAATATTTTGTTATACTAGTTGGGAAGACCAAATCAAATGTTTTAATATCTTTTGTTTAACCAAAGGCTTTATTAGGTTTATTTATTATTTCTAAACCAAAGGCTTTATTACTCGAATTTGACCTACCGAAGTTTAGTTGAATTCCATTTAACTGCCTGAATTTTAAAAATGAACTTTAATCTAGTAATACTGAATCATTACAAGTCTTTTCTTTACTGAGGCTTGGACTTTGTTGCCCCCAAAGAAGTCATATTTTTAGTAGGCTACATTTTATTTCCCATTGATTATTATAATCAACGGTAAATTCAAATGTAACTAAAAACGTGATTTTTTGGGGGGGCTCTTATTACATCTAATTACAGGCTAATATATCTGTGAACTAATTATATAAATTTTGGCGGCCATCTTTAGCTGACCGTAAGTAGTATTAAATAAACGTAAACAAACTAAATTAGTTTATAAATGTTAAACTATTTATTTTATAATTTTGTATATCTTTTAATTTCTAATTTTTTATGTATTGTTCACTGACAGAAAAGTCACAGATTGGTATTATTGATAATATTTTGTTGTTATAAATTATGTTACTATTTATGTTTGCAGCACTATGTATTTTGTTGATTGCACATCAAAATTTTGTCGGCAAGTATTAAGTATATGAACTCAATGGGGGATTTAGGCAAAAGCTAACATAGGCTGCAGCCTATAAGAGACACGAGGCCCTGGGGTGCCACAAGAAAAAGAAAGAAAAAAATAAAAAAAAAAATTAAAATAAGAAAGAAAAAGTAAAGTCATCTAAAGCTTTAATCTTTTTTTACAATTTTACGGTTTCATCCGAATTAATTTGTCTCATAACTATGTAAATGTTTAGTATTCGAAATTAAAATACTATTTATCATTATTTTGTAAATAAATAACATAAATAAATAATCAAGAAAAATAAAATAAAACATAATAATAAGAAAAATCTCTAAAAAAATATACTATTCAAGACAACTTCAAAATACCAATGGTGATATTAAAAAATCATGGGACATCATAAAAGAAATTATCGAAAAGGAAAATACCAAAGCAAATACCTTACCTAATAGAATTTTTTGTGGATGAAACATAATACAACGATAAAAGATCGATTGCCGAACATTTCAACAGTTTCTTTGCAAACATTAGCCCTAACATGGCGTTTAAAATTCAATGCCCAAATACCTATTTTGAAATCTTACAGATCTACATAAAATTCAATGGTCTAAGTTATGATGAACTCGATGATGCAAAAAATTCTCTGAAAATTAACAAAGCACCATGGGATCGATGAGATTTGTAGTAACATAGTAATAAGTGTCTTCCCGGTGATAGGTTATTCATATATTCGAACCCAAATTCGAAATTTTTAAATCTTCAATTACAACAAGAACAATTAAAACACAAATTAAAAATTTTCACTTAACAACTACAGACCCATCTCAATCCTTAGAGTCTTTCTAAACTTCTAGAACGAATAGTTTACAATAAACTGTATAAATATCTAACTAATAACAATATCTTGAATAAAAAACAATTCGGATTTTAAAAGCAACATTTAACCGAACATGCTATATTCGATCTTGTAAATAAAATAAAAGACTCTTTTGATAATAACAAATTTGTTCTAGGAATCTTTATTGACCTATCAAAAGCATTCGATACTATTGATCATGCTATATTACTTTAAAAAAGTGGAAAAATATGGCATTAAAAATGTTGCTTTACAATGGTCTGAGAGCTTTTTTATAAACAGACAGTTATTTTGTTAAGTCAATTTTGAATGGATACTTTTATCTGTTATTACAGATAAAAGTATCCATTCAAAATTGCTTAAAATTAAATGCGGAGTTCCCTAAGGTTCCATTATTTAAGCTCCCTTACTCTTCTTGGTATACATCAATGATCTTCAAAAAGTCTCAAATAAACTCGATGCCGTAACGTTTGTAGATGATACTAATTTATTTTATTCATCTACTTCTATCACAGAACTCTTTGAAAATGCAAGTATTAAACTTGAAAAACTTAATACTTGGTTTAAATCTAACAAATTATCATTGAATACCGAAAAAATCATCTACATTCTATTCCATTCCTATCAAAGAAAAAAATCTTTTCCAAATATATTACCATTTCTAAAAATAGAAAATAAAATTATCGAAAGAACCAAAGCAACAAAACTTATAGGGATACTTATCGATGAGAATATTTCATGGAAATCCCACATAAACTTTTTAAATACTAAAATAAGAAGCAACATTTGTATGCTTTACAAAGCTAGACCGGTATTACCCCAAAAAAGTTAAAGCAACTTTATTTCTCTTTTAGTCAAACCTATTATACGTATGGTAATATATCATGGACAAGTACCCATAGATCCAACCTAGTGGCACTCTACCGACATCAAAAACATGCTGTAAGAATAGTATTTAATAAAGATCTAATCTATAGATAGTAAACAAGTTTTTAACAAGTTTGTTAAAAATACTTATGAGTTGTGTTTTAAATAAAGTTTATATATGATAAAAGTGTAACTTGTCGAAGTTGTAATCTATTTATCCCTAATACATCGCAATTTAATTCGTTTGAACTAACTTTTGAAGAGTTTGAATGCGCTTTTAAAATGCTAAAACCCAACAAATCAGCAGGTGCGGATAATATCAATGTAAATATTGTTATTAAATCATATGAAATCATTAAAGATGTACTTTTTAAGATTTTTTCTTGTTCTATTAGGCAAGGAATTTTTCCTAACCAACTAAAAATAGCAAAGGTGATTCCGATATTTAAGGGAGGTGATTTAACTAATGTTAGCAACTATCGTCCCATTTCTATTCTATCTGCATTTTCAAAAGTCCTGGAGAGAATTTTATACAACAGAATTTATAATCATTTATCTGTAAACAATTTAATATATAGCAATCAATATGGATTCAAAAAAAATAACTCGACAGAACACGCAGTTCTCCAGTTTACAAGAAGTATTACTAACTCTTTTGAAAACTCCCAATATACAGTTGGGGTTTTTATTGACTTAGCTAAAGCTTTCGATACAATAGACCACAATATTCTTTTAAATAAACTAAAGATTTACGGTATAAACGGAAGTGTTTTAAATTGGTTAAAAAGCTATTTAAATAATCGAAAGCAATTTGTATACGTTGATGTAGTTTCACTAGTAAACTTGCTTGATATAACCTGTGGAGTTCCTCAGGGATCAATATTAGGGCCTCTTCTTTTTCTTATTTACATCAACGATCTCCATAAAGCTTCAAATTTAATGACGATTATGTTTGCAGATGACACGAACTTATTTTTATCTCATAATGATATTACATTGTTATTTCAGAATATCAATAATGAACTAGTAAGAGTTTCTGATTGGTTTAAGACAAATAAACTGTCTCTTAATATTGATAAAACGAAATGGATTTTTTTCCATCCAAATCACAAAAAAAATCTTATACCAAATGAAATGTCACTGCTTTTTATTGATAATATACTTCTAAAAAAAGTAATAGTTACAAACTTTCTTGGTATTTATATTGATGAAAATTTGTCATGGAAAAGTTCCTGCGTTCTTTTATTTCTTAATAACGATCATGTATATATATATATATATACATTGTTAACGAATATTTATTAAATCACAAAGTTGTAAAATTAAAGAACAAAAAAAAAAAAAAAAAAAAAAAAAAAAAAAAAAAAAAAAAAAAAAGTAATGTAACGTCTAAGCTGCTTTTTATTAAACAGCTATTTTCATTTAACATTATATAGTTATTGTATTAAGTTTTTTGACTCTAAATATTTATTAAGTTTATTTATAATTAAAAGTTATTTATAAAGTTATATAAAAAAATTTACACAGCAAAATCTTGGAAATTTTTTCACAAATCTTGTAAAAAGTTGTAACACCTTTCCCTCCCTTAAAAAAATAGGGAGGCGGAAAGGGATATTTTTTCCTGTAAACGCCCCCGACATAAAAGTATACTGTATACTTTTATATGCATTCACTCAAAAAATTATTTTTTCCTTCTTTTAGGAATAACAATCAGGGGATTTATAATGTTGTAATAATTGTTCAAATATACAAGTTGTTAATTATTATTATTAAAGAACTTTAACGAAAGTATTTATATTTTGTTTAAAAGTTATTTTTCATACCAAATCTCATCTATTGTGATAATTGTAAAACTTCTTTTTCTTTATCATCTTCGCACAAACTACAATCCAATGCAAACAATAGCTCAGAAGATAAAAAAGATGTAACTAATGGCGCCAATCTTCTTTTCTTTGATTTATTACTGAAAGTATCATATTAATTCATTATTAAGTATCATACCATTAACCTGGAGTATCATACCATTAACCTGGGGTTTGTCAGACATTTCATTTAAGTAAGAGCAGAGTTATCTTTGTCAATGAAGGCAGTTAGAAAAATATTCTTATTATTGATTACAAATTGAACCGATATCAATTCATTTTGTAGCCATTGTTTGTTATTCTCTTTGAAACGAGTTTTAGAGCTTTTGCATAAACTCCACCTTTGTCAACGATGCTTTATGAAACATGACAAGTTGTTATTTGCAGTTAAGTTCGTGCCAACAACAACAACAAGCTATTTATTTTCCATTTTAAAATCATTTTACAATAATAAGGTAAATAATAATAACAATAATTATAAAATAATAAGCAATAGTAGTAATATATAACAATAATAATAATAACAAAAAAAAATTATAAATAATAATAATTACTATAATAATAAGTAAAATGATATGTTTTTTTTTATTATAATAAGTTAATCATTAGTATGGATGGTGTCACTCATACAGAAGTCTGATCAAAGAAGTTACACTTTTTTCAAAAAAATATGACTAATAATAAACATATAGACATAAAACATAAAACATAGACACACATATAGTAAATTTTTTAAAAATCATATATGTAGGTAATAATAAAAGAGACTTTCTATTATATTCTTAGCATCGCTTTTATAAAATATTGCTATTGTTTTTACCTTGTTTTGCTCGTAATATTTGTTTTTTTTCTAATAGTATTCTATACCTAGCATCAACATAAACTACAGCTAGAAATATATCATTATCAAAAGGTTTTTCTACTTGTTTCTGCATAGATTTTGAAATTTATTCTGCAAATATTCCTTGATTTTTCTCTAGATCAGATTTTAATTTCAACCATTCCTTTACGAACGATTTACGAACGATTTACGAACGATTTACGAACCATTTACGAACCATTTACGAACTCTCCTGAAATAAGGTCGGTTAACTGTCACACCATGTGGCTTTTTTAAAAGATTGCAAAGATGACTAGATTTATCCCATATTTCAGGGCGTAGAAAGAACATCTGATCAACTGCAGCATATTGCTCACACTGAACGCAAAAGTAATAATCTTTCAATTATCCGGAATGTAGAACCCCAGCGTGTCTTATTATCCAATATTGAAACAACCTTGTATTGCTTACTTGCTAAAAATATTGTATGTAAGTATCTTAACTTTTTTACAACATAATGGACTTTTGCCAAATATTGGGTAATGCATGTTTTTTTTTAAATCATACGAATAGCTAGCTGCAAAGTATGAATAACACGGTGCATATAGCGCATCATTCATTTGTATTCTGTTGTAAAAATTTCACTTTTACTTAATCATGCAAAGCTTCATGTCAAAAATTCTCATCACCTGAATATTTGTTTAAAATTGTGATTGCTCTAATCATATTGGCTGGATTGTCTACACTTGCACATTCTGTTTGATTGTTGCTGATACCAGATCTATATGGAGTATCTTCAACCATTTTTTTGATAGCAATAGGGTTTTGCTGTCCTTGTGTATCTATCAGTGCCAAAATTTAGGGGTTGATATAAAAAAAAAGCTCACATACTTTATGAACAATCCCATAACCAATCATTGATATTGTTTAGAAGTATTGTTTTAAAGTAACTTATCGTACTCTACAATAAGAACCACATAACATTTTACACAAAATAATTGGATAAAAATTAAATTCTGAAAAAAAAAAATCTACTTTTTATTTTTTTTTTATTTTTTTTTATAATTTTTATGAAAAAATGCATTATTTAGAAATTATCTTAATGAGCGTAATTGTTTAAATTCTTTAAAAAAATCTCATAAAAATAATAACTTTATGGAAATTTGATATTTCAAATTATTAAAAGAGTGGAGCTGGCTCCGAAGCTAGCTCCAGCAGGAAATATTTTAGCTCCAGCTCCGGCTTAGTTCGATATAAAATCACCAGCTCCCTCTCCAGCTCCAGAGCTGTTCCAAAGCCCTGATTAGAAACGGCTAGCCTTTGCTAATTGTCAATAATTGAATTAGTAGTTGTAATAACTCTAATAATATTAATTACTAAAATATAAGTAGTTAATAGAGTTAATAGTTCAGTTTGCCATTTTACAATTGAAACTTGAAATAGATGATCGCGGGCAAGATTTATTTTATGCAATTTTGTTGTTTTAGAGAAGTTTTTATATTATTTTGCATACTCTCTTCTGTGAAAGGCTTCTGACAATAAGATTATTGTGATCTTCTTTTAGAAGCCTTTTATTTGTAAAATATGTAATTTATGTATACTAGCTCTCATGACCCGTAAAATACGGGACTTGGTAAATTTATTTCACACCGCCCTTTTCTATACTTATTCCTTACTTCAATATTTTTTAGTGAGCTGTAGAAAAATAGCTATACACATATAGAAAATACTTATTGTTTCCTTTTTAAAGCTATGAAAAATAAAAATTTCTATTATAATTAAACTTGAAAAACATTAAATGTTACGGTAACCGTTGCGTATTTCGCGGATGGGATATTAGTACCTGTCTAAATACCTGCTTGAAACGTGACTATCGGTATAAAAAGTTTCACCTAATCGGACACGTAAAAATACGGGTCTTTGCAAGTCTATTTCACACCGTCATTTTCTATACTTTTTCATTATATGTATATCCAAGCTTTCCAGACCACTAAAATACGGGTCTTAACCAAAGCGACTATTTCTATACTAATTTATTCCACACAAATCATTTTTTACTAACTTTAATATTATTTGGTAAAGTAAAACAATTCTAAAATTTTCTAAATAAATTGCTTTAAGTGCGTAAACGGATCTTATACTTTTCCGTATACGGATCTTATAAAATTCCGGATTAAAATAAAATACGGATCTTATAAAATTCCGATTTTGTATACGGATTTTATAAAAGCATCTTATATAAGTGGATCTTATAAGAGATTTATAAAATAGTTTGTTTTTCTCATAAACAGAGAAACTCTATTTCACATCGACTTTGTCTATATTTTCCTTCTAATATTTTTTTAGTGAACAATATGATTATGAGCAAACAATTTTTTTATGAGCATAGTCATAATAACAGATAGTCTGACCAGATGGGCAAGATTCTATTGTTTTTAAACTTTAGACTTATTTTTTATATCTTGAATCAGGTATATTTTTTTGTAAACTCAAGTTTATCAATACTTTCAGTTCTTTTCTCGATGAAATTAGGAGTGAAAACGTTTCAACCAAATTCACTTTCACCAGTGTATGATAAAATGTAAGTCGGAGCATAAATTCAAGCAATACATAACAAAGCAGTATTCAATTAGTTTCTTTTTACACGACAAAGAAATGGATAAACTGATATTAAGCAAACGTGTTCTACAAATAAATTCATGAGTTTTGTTTAAAAAAACATTTTTATAGTTACAAACAAACTTTGCTGCAGCGTGTTCTGCAAAGAAATTCATCAATTTTGTTTTAAAAAACATTCTTATTATTATTAACGATTTTTGATGCCTTCCATATATCAGAGGTTAGCTTTCAAAGTGCATATTTTTAAAAGATTATACGAACCTATGGGGAAAAAAAGTTGGCGGAAAAAGTTGATAAATAAATCAAGTTTTTTTTGAAGAGTGAAATTATAATACTGATAAAAAATGTAGTAACTTAAAAAATTTAGAGGATTTTTGGTCTGTATTATCTGATGCTTTTTTTACTACTAGAAGAGTTAGCATTCAGAAAGTCAACCAAAAAAATTTATATAAAAATAAGCTGCCAATTGATGGCAGAATTGCTTTAAAATGTTAAGGTTTATCTTATTTTTAAAAAATTGTTATTTTAATTTGACTGAGATGTTTAAAGAAGTGACTATCGATTTACTAGACCATCTTTTACCACTTTTTTTTTTGTGCTCACTCGGATTAAAATAAAATCCCCGTAATAGGATATTTGGAACATAGTCTTGATACGGTCCATTTTTTCACTTGATATTTATCACAAATATTTTTTGTGACATTCCACTTACGCAATCGCCAATAATTTTCTTTCTTAGTTTCAATCCAAGACTGTCGGGAGCCATTTTTGCACTTGAATTTATAAAAATAATAAAAATAAATAATCACGCTTCTCAAGGCTTGGCGTGTTACATTTACCTTACTGATGATACAATAATGCTCTGTGGAACACAACATCATGGTTGGATGTGAACAGTATTGATATAATGAAACGCTTGTTGTATTTCACTTCTTGTATTGATGCTCTTCGATAAAACATTTTAATAAAATTCACTTCGATAAACTGTCTTGATAATACTGACTGATTGACTTCCATATACTGAGTGAATTACCTGTCGGTTTACATGTCTCTTATATAGTAAAATGAACCTGTGTTAACCTGTTCTGGAAGATTCTAGATGTTTCTTTTCAATGCTTCTGGATGCGTCTGGATACTTTTAAATGTTTCTGGATACTTCTGGATGCTTCTGGATGCTTCCAGATGCTTCTTCTGGAAACTTCTAGAAGCTTCTGCATGCTTCTCGAATTTTTTGGATACTTCCTTTAATTATTAAAAAACTTCCGTGACGTTGACACGGACCAGACTTAAGAAAATGAAACAAACCAAAAAAGTTGCTCTTGTTTTGTCTGCTGCAAAATGGCACTTGTCAACGAAATTCTGCCTGTGTGCTGTCACCTGTCAGCTGATTGCTCATGTCATGGCATGCTATGACTCCAGACTTCTGAACTGTTTCCTGTGGTAGTATAGTTCGTTTCGTTTTTAAGACATGTAAAATTAGGAACACTTTTTACCATTGTTCGATGTTGGTTGCAAATGTTTTGTTCAATACTGTATGTAGGTAATGATAAAAAAGAAAAGAAAAACAAAAAAAAAATAAGGATAATTATTATAGTCATTTTCAGGCTCTCGCCCATAAAAAAGGCCTCCAAAAACAAAAATAGCCCCGGACCCCAAGAAGTCTTAATCCGCCACTGTATATATATATATATATATGTATATATATATATATATATATATATATATATATATATATATATATATATATATATATATATATATGTATATATATATATATATATATATATATATATATATATGTGTGTATATATATATATATATATATATATATATATATATATATATATATATATATATTATATATATATATTTATATATATATATATATATATATATATATATTGCTAACTTTTCCCAAATATGTTCAGGTAAATTCGTCTTTTTATTGGTTTAGGATTTGGAACACGTAAATTTGCTTGACATCCCAAACATTTTTCAACATATGCTACAATATCAGTATTCATCGACAAATTTTAATTATGAGTTTAATTTTCAATTATGAGAATTATAATTATGAGTTTATAGCCTGTTTAAATCTGCAATAAATATACAACATTTATTTATTTTTTAAATATGTAGCATTTATAAATTTTTTTTATATATAACATTTATTTATTGACGTATTCATATCAGTATTCATGACTCAGTAAACTTTTTGTCGCAATAATTCTTTGCATTTTTCAACACTTAAATGTTTTTCATGTACAATTTATAAAGCTCTTTTTTTGAAAAAATGAACTTGAGAGGTTTGTGGTCCACTATGACCTTAAATTTTTTCCATATAAATACAAATGTAACTTTTCAATAGCCTATACCAAAGCAAGGGCTTCTTTTTTTGTGATGCTATATTTTAACTCGGCTGTGGTTAATGATCTACTTATGTAGCATATTGGTTTGATCCATGTTCCTTCTTTTTGTAAAAATATTCCACTAAAGTATTTTTCGTGTTGAACTACATGTGCAAGAGTTTCTTCTGATTCATTTTCTGAGTTGTGTTCACTTTTAGCTTTATTATTTATTTCATTAACTTGTCGATTTGTCCTATAAAATGGTTGTAGTGTATTTCGGCAACAAATAGCTAAATGATTTTTCTTTTGACTTTTGAAACACATTTTTCCAATGGCTTTGTAATCTTTTTGGTTTCCAACAAAGTGTTTCTCCCCACATCGAAAACAAAACAAATTATTTTTTTTTGTCTATATTATCATTTCGGCTAAATTTCGATTTAAAATCTGTCGTTTGTTTTCTTCTTCTAAAAAAGGATTTTTTTTCTAAATGATCTTCCAAGTCGATTTTCTCTGTGCATTCATTTGCGCTTTTTAAAAGACATTTCTTTTGCCTGTTGTTTTGACACTTCCATTTTTCGACCAATTTCAATACATTTTTCGAGATTTATATATCTTTAAGGAGTTTTTGTTTTAGGTTTAAAGAATAATACGATTTTATGAACTGATCGTTCACTGTCTCTGTAACATTTGGAAAAGCACAGTACTTCGTTTACTTTTTTATTTACGTAACGAAACTCGCTGTACTTTCCTCCTTGTTTTGTTTGATTCTCGTAAAGACGTAACGTTTATATGTTATATTCTTTTTTAGACTGAAATATTGGCGGACGTGTATTTCAGGCAACCCGCTTTAGAAAGTCCTTAAAAACCAAGTCGCTTTTTACGCATAACATTTATTGAAAATTATACTTTAACGCTGAACCACAAAATAAAATTTACTTTATTGAAAATTATACCCAAATCAAATCTTAAGCTAAATCTAAAACAAAACCAGAGCCTAACCCTAAGTTTTAGGGTTGGGGTTTGATTAAGGTATAGTTTTCAACAATACTCGTTTTGTATACGCGTTTTTTACGGACTCACTAGAATGGGGGTGCCTGAAATACAAGTCCGCCGAAATATTGATCCAGTTTATCACTCATTGCCTTGTATTGATCGGTGTCAGTTCGTTTCAGGGTTTTATAGATTTCTTTCATTTCTTTCCTTATTAGATGTAGAAATAACGCTTTTTTTTGTGCGTCTTGCGTGACTCCAGTTGCAACTAGATAAAACTCAAAATCTAATTTCCATATTTCCCACTGCTTGTCTAAATTAGTTGTGTAATTTTAATTTATAATGCACTGTTCTACTCCAGGTAAATTATTAATTACTTACGCCATAGTTAGATGTTCGTCGCCAACTGTTGTATTCTCTATTTTAATTATATATCTACTAACTCTTATTTTATTTGTTTTAATGATTTATTTTAATAACATATATATAGTGCAACGAGTATTATATAAGTAATCATAAGTTATGATTCATAACTTGATTCATAACGTACTACATAATCTTTCTTACCAAGTCACGAGTTCTAAAGCGTTCCACATAAACGCGTTCTTACCAATCATAGTTTTATGTATTTCGTTACCAACTCTGAACATAACCTTCAACTTTTCAAGTCTTCTGTCAACCGTTTTCTTGCTCTATAACTCTATTCTTCTTTTTTTTTCAGTAATTTCCAAATTAATAGTGGTCGCTTGCAGCCTTGTTGAAAATGAATCAAAATTAAAAAAAAAAGTTGCCATTATCATTATGATATAATATTATAACAAGACATTTTTAGAAGTTTCAAAATTAGTTAAACAACGTAACCTTTGTATTATAACGAGTATTCTTAAATCTATTATAATATCATTTAACATTATTTTTTGCAGCTTTTTAGGAAGTCATTGCTAAAAATAATCCAAACACTGTTAAGATTATTTTTGCTAATAACTTCCTTAATAAAACGCCAATATTAAGAATAATATAGGAAAAATAATTAATAATATTTGTAAAATAATATTTTTGTTTGAAACAGAAATATTATTGCAAAAGTAATAATTAAAAAAAAAAAAAAAACCTTATTTGCTGTAATAAAAAAGATAAGAAAAAAAAACCTTATCGGCTAAAACACCTTTTATTAATGATTTTTTTAACGTAGGTTCTTCTTTTGCATGAAAAAAAAACCTTTTCAAGTCAATTTTGATACGTTCTTAGCTTCTAATAATATCAGTTCTGAATACATATTAACTGACTGAATAAGAGTTGTTAGACCCAGTTTCTATGATAAAAACCCTAAAAAAGTAAAAGGAGTTCACTGTCAGGGCCGTCCCGAAAAAGGGTGTAGGAGGTATCCCAGCCCCTCCTCCCTCCCCCAAAGCTGTTATATGTGCATTTGAGTTCGCATAATGGTACATTTAGCATTGGCAAGTTTTAAACATGAGTTGGTAAATACCAAATATCGAGGACCATTTCCTTTTTTCTTTTTTTTAACCAACCTTCCCACCCCCTCCCCATGCGAGACCTTTTTTGCGTCAGCCCTGTTTACAGTATCGTTATTTTTACAGTTAATAAATATTTTTTATAGTTGTTTGATTAATTTAATTAAAATCATTTAATTAATGATTGTAATTTTTTTTTTTTTATTAAATTTTTTTTTTTGTCTTATTAGCTAACTAGATTCTATTATTAAACTAATATAAAACTAAATGCTATATATTTTTTTATATATTTTTTTATATATTTTAATATAAAACTAAATGTTATATATTTAAAAAATTAACTCTTTGTAATGGGCTTCTTTTAGATTTAAATTGCAGATTTAAACAGGCTATAAACTCATAATTAAAAATTGTCGTGAAAAATTCTCAGTGTTTATGCATTTGTAATTAAAAAATAGAAATATAGTGTTTCTGGATTAATTGATTATGTTCTTAATAGCAACAGTTGTTTTCAATCGCAACGAATGATTATATGCAGTTTTGGGAGCTATCGTAGCTTTTAGTGTTTCAAATTCGATTTGAAAACTTGTTACGCCTAAAAAACTATTTGATTTTTGGCGCCTTTTCCATAGTAAGTTAATGCTTAACTTCTTTGAAGTTTTGGTTGTAAAAATGTCAATTAACTGATAAATATAATTTTTAGATAAATTTAGACGGTGGCATTTTTAGAAAACTAGCTAATAACTCATTCATGGAATCAAATATTTTTATATTCAATATTTAAATGCACGTAGTTCATTCGATTTGCAATGCCTACATTACTCATTTTTTGAAATAAGTCGAAAGCAACCTCAAAGCTTTCTTCACACGAACTATTTTTAAATTCATAACTTAATTCTTTTAGATTTAGATCCAATAATAACTTCCCATATCTAGAACCTGTTAATTCACAGTAGTATTTTAGTTTTTCAATAGCAAGTTTTTTCTTTACAACAGCTTCAATTTTTGATTCAACTTTCAAGTAAGACCTCATAATTTCTTCTAGTTTTAAAATGTTTCTGTTCCATTTATACTCACGCATTACTCTTGAAAAAGAATAATAAATTCCAGGTAATATTAAAATACTAATGAAGGTTTTTATTTCTTCATTTTGATCGCCACAACAAATTTGTTCATCAAACTCCCCATGTTTTAAATATGCTCTGTACAATTTATATTTCAAGGCAAATTCCTTTTGACGCTCTTTCTTAACAAACTCAAGATAATTTTTCTTTAAAATATAGTTTACGTATGCAAAATAACTGGTTTTGGTGTTTGGTATTTCTTTGTCAATATTTAACTTAACTAGCTTTTTTCTGTAACTATCTATTTTTTCAGCAAGTGTACCTCTAGACGAAAAATATTCTTCAAAATTTTTAATCGATGGATACAAACGCACTTTTTTTTGTTTTTTACTTTTTTCTTTATCATAGCAAATTTCATCGATGTAATAGGTTGCGTAATAACGCGCAAGATATACTTGGCTTGCTTTTTGAAAATTTTCTTCCTGTTCGTCCGGTTCTTCGCCTGTCATCATATTAATTAGTTCTCTTCTTAACTCTATTGCTTGTCTTCTAAACCTCTCTTCGCGTATGTTTTTCTTTTCTTTTATTTTGATAGTTTGATGAATACCCAATCCCAATTCGTAGAGAGAAGTCAACGTAACAGCGCCATTTTTTACCCAATCATCAATTGATTTAGATTGCTTTGCTGCTAAATAAGCCAAATTCAACGACCCTTTTACAAAACTTGCAAGTTTGTTTCCAGTTTCAAAAATAGGTGTTTTAATTTCTTTAACGTCATCCCCTAAAATGTCAGCTAATAAATTTTCTTCATTTGGCTGTGGAGTAACAACATCATCGTTATTTGTATTTTGCGCGGTCTCGCTAGCCATTTGCTTATTATCTGCTTGTAAATGTAAAACGTCATCATTATTCATATTATGTGATGTCATATCTGCTTGTGGATATAGAACGTTATCATTAACTATATTTCGTGATGGCATACCACCCATGCGGTTATTGAACTTCTTTGTTTAAGTTTACCTTTAAAAATAAAGTAACAAATGTATTTATCTTTTTAAAAATTATGTATGCAACAGAAGTATAAAATAAGTGTACAAATTTATCTACTTCAACTTTATGTATGCAACTTAATCTATTTAATGAAATAAACCTATGTCTTTCAAAATCATGTATGCATCAAAAATATCCAAAAATGTATAAACTTATCTGTTTCAACATTGTGTATGCAATAAAAGCGTTTTATAAATACTATACGACAATATATATTTAGTATTTATAAATTAGTACAATATATATTTATAAAATAGTCGGTGATAATAGAGATGAATCTTTTGAGCCGAATCTTTTAGTCTGATGAGTATTAAAGTAATTAATAATAACAACAATTGCAAACCTTAGTCGATCAGTGTTGAAGTTGAAAAAAGTGTTGAAAATATTAAGAAAAAAAATTGATTAAAGTAATGCTAAACTAAAGTAGAGTATTGTAAAATAATTGAGTAAAGTAAATAATAGTATATATACGATAAAAAATATATATATATATACGAGTCTGGGAATTCAAAACAGATTTCAAAATAAATATGTGTATTAGAAAGCAGTTAGACATCCAATTCAACATGTGTTAGTTGAAGTCTTTGCGAATCAAAGGAAATAGCCATCAACACAAAAATCCGAAAATAAAACAGCTAAATTTAAATTCTCAGAGAGGTAAAATAAAATTTGGAAATAAAAAATTTCTTAGAAGACCACAAACGTTTTTTAAAAAAAGGATGAAACAATTTGGTAGTTCATTTTTTTAAAATATATATACCAGCCGTGTCCGGAACATTAAAATACGTGTCTTGGTAAGTCTATTTTACATCGACCATTTCTATACTTATTTATTTCAACATTTTTTTCGTAATTGGTAGAAAAATAATTCGTTTTAAAATCTATCAGAAAGCAAAATAACTGAGGATATATATTTCCTATCTAAAGTTATCTTTATTAAAAAAAACTAAAATTTAGCTAGAAAAAAAATTTGGTTAAAAACTAAAACCAGTAAAAAAAACAGTAACAAATTATAATTAAATGATTTCACATCTACATGACTCTTCTTTTTTATATTTTTCTTTATCACTAAATTCTTTTCGCATAGCTATGAGCTCAAATGCATTTTGGTCAAAGAGACATTAGAAATAAAGGGTTGCTAAGGTGGTTACTATAAACTATATTGCCGTTCAAAAAAGTTTTGAAAAAAAATTGGTAAAAATTGTAGTTTTTTTTCATTTTGAAAAGTTTCAATTGAAATAAATAGTTTTAAGAATTCAAAATAAACAATTTTGTATTTCTATCAAAAATAGTCAATTTTTTCCTTAATTCCATTTGTAAACTAGTCTGGAAACGCGGGCCGTTTTCTATAGGTTTTTTAAAATAACTTAAACTTTATGGGGTGACAGATATACGTAATTGAGAATGCATCAAATATTTTTTAAATTATATTTTATGGCACAGAATTTGATATTTCTAATAAATTCAAAGCTGTTTTAGCTGCTATTGAGTTGTTATATGTTGGAGACAAACCTCAATTTTAGTTCAAATATTGGGTTACCTAATTTAATTTATCCTAACCAAAGTGAAGAAAGTATATTTATGTGTTTGTTTTTCAAAAAAAAAAAATGTATATCACAAGGTGAGTTGTCACCTCAACGCCAAACACTAGGATTAAATAACTTAAGTAAGAATAAAAGAAAGCAAAAATTATTCTTTATCATATTAGGTTTTAAAATTCTTTACTCAGATTGCAGAAAAACTTGCCTCAGATAAATACTACTCTGCTATAAGCTGAATTTAATAATTTAAAAGCAAGTATAAATATTTCAAGTTTTTTAAGAAGAAGGTATTAGGGGAGATGGGGATGCATTGATCATCGTAGCAGTATTTTGTAAACTGCGAACAACCCAATATAAAAACTTATTATTTCTAAACTAAACTAGAACAATCTGTCTTTAAGTAAAAACAAATGCTTTAGTAAAAAAAATATTTCAATATTATAACAACCCTTGCAAAAGATCAATGTACCCCATACAATGGGGTACTATGATCTCCGACTTAGGACGCTTTGATCTTATATGAGTAACACTATTTACATGTTTAATACTGCTATACCTAAGTGCTACAAATGCATTGTAGTTGAAGGGTATGAGTGTATATTATATAATACATCTAAAAAAAAGTAAAATTTAAATCATATATATATATATATATATATATATATATATATATATATATATATATATATATATATATATATATATATACATATATATATCATTATAACCTAATACACGCCAGTGTATAAAGTTTTCATTAGAAGAATGACCACAATTTTATCTATGAAAATAAGCCCGTCACATACTACTAAGATATATATGCGTAAAGTTTTACAACTTGAACCTTATAAGTCTATATGAATACAGTATTTAAAGTTTACAAAGAATATACAAGATTTATACAAGACTTTTATTAGAACTAAAGTTTACAAGATTTTTTTTTTTTTTCATCTTTTGTCAAAGTCAGTTGTGAAGCTGCTTTTACATTACATTGTTTTTTGTTCCTAAGCAAGTAGTTTTTAACTTCTCCCCTTTTTTATCTTTTGCGATGAGTTTCTTTTGTTGGTTGCTTTGTTTTAAGGGTTTTCTTTTCTTCTGACAAATCAATTTCATTTCTGATTGGAGTATCAGTCAAAATACTTGTTTTTGGTTACCTACTTTTAGCACTTCTTTTTCTAGTAGATGCTTTTGGGTAAGGTTTCAAAACTTCAGGTGAGAGTAATGAAGCAATGCTTGGTGACACTTTGTTCGAAAAACCTGTTTTATGATATACTACAGGCATTTTAGGCTCCATGCCATCAACTTGTGCTACAGCCCTTTCAGGTTTCACAAGAATTGTGTTTACTACATTTGGAGCAGCACAATCTGTAACTGATGATGGTAAATATTCATCATCTTTAAAAATTTCTGGATTAAATGGCTCAATGCTATCTACTTGAAACCCTCTCTGTATGTTAGATGGTGATAAAGCTTTTGTATATTGTTCGCGAACTATTAAAACAGTATTATAAATGGTCATAGGTCTTGGATTTGTGACTATCCAAATATCAAACGCAGCATTGTAAAATCTTTTCCATGGTCCAAAATTAGTTGTTAAACTAGTTTCATCAACGTTATATATGAAATAAGGATCAAATTTGTATTGATTTTTTACTGTTTTTAGATTTTGAAAAAATTATCCTTAAGGGTGTCGGTTAAAGGCAGGTTTGTAAAGACAACTCTGGTTGTCTTTTCATAAAACCTTGCAACTAATTAATCCCTGCAATTTTATTGTTGATCCATGATGAAGGGCATATCTTATTATTTTTTACCGCAAATTCGTATGCCAATAATCGTGTTAACTTAGTTGAAAGTCCATAGTTCATTATTGATGCAAGTAGTAAATAACTTGACAAACTTTTTTCATCTTCTGCAGTAAAAACTTGTTTATTGTTGTATTTAGGCTTAAAAGATTCATTTGGATTGAGCTTCTTTTTATGACAATATCTTTTTAAAGTCATTCGATTTATGCTAAACTTCCGAGTGACAACATTCACTGGTCTAGTCTCCCTCTAAAACTTTATTAACAGCTGCTTTAATTGTATCACATGATATACATGATATACAGCATTTACAGAAGTTTTTGGCATCATATTGATGCCAATAACTTCTATAAATACTGTAACCAACTTAAAAAAACAAATTTATTATAAACTAAAGACGTATGAGTTTACATTAAATTGGTTGTAAAGTCATTCGGAAATCTAATTAAAAATTTATTTGACTTTGTTTACTACTTTCAAAAATCGCTTTACATGATTAAAAACTGTATTTTCAATTTTCTTAACGCTGAAGATGATTTTATCAAAAATTATTAAGATTAAGCAATGAAGGGTAGTATAATTGTTAATTAAATTGCAATCTCTGTTAAATTTAGGCAAAAGTAAACGAGTAATAGCTAAAAGATCATACTGCCTCGCAATCAATTTGCCCCCATCTCCCCTGCATCTTAGTTTCTATTTAAAATGTAACTGATTCATTTGATGGAAATACTAAAATTTTTTAGTATTTCCATCAAATGAATTAGTTACATTTATCCCACTATATTACTAAGCATGTATCCCACTATATTACTAAACAAAGTATTCTATCATGACTTGGTGAGAATATTTTTTGTACCTATAATTTTGAAATCAATTTTAGTTAAAATGTCTAATTTGTATCATGAGCTGTGTTTACTTGATGCTTAATCGATGCATGATCGCCTAACACTTTATATATAAGTTCCTAGATTTTATATTCTAAATGATAATCAATATAAAATAGCTTTCAAGATTTAAAAAAACCAATTAAGAATGATAATAAGAATAAATAAGAACGATAATAAGAAAGATAAATAAAGAACGTCGATTAAAAAACATCTTCCATTTTGTAAGAAGAAAATTAAAGAGAAAGTGAGACGACTTGAACCTACTAAAACGGCTACTTTCATGGCCACAAATTTTTTTTTAATATTACTGGTATATATATTATGTATATTTAATAGTTTTATGGTGTAGCAACTTTATAATAAAGTAACAATACAATATTTAATGATAAAAATAATATTATTGTCTTCTAATTTTAAAATATTAATGAAAAAACTGCTATTTTACATATATTATTTATTTATTTCAGTCATCAAATACAAATACAATAATCCATTTATAATTTGATGAAGAGGTGCTACACCAGACCCCTCTATGCTGACGAACATGGAGATACAGACGCTACAGACAAAGCAGCAGTTGTATCTATAAAGTTACTTTCTTATGTTATTTTTGAAAGCGTTGATGTATTGAGCGTTCACTGCTTCTTGCGAAAGCGCATTCCATATGGCAACAATCCTCACAGTTTTTTACCATTTGACGTTCTAGTTTATGGTTATGGCCTCTTAGAATATACTTATCTTTACTTTTTGAAAATTTTTGCGGGACGACAAAACTGTCAAGCTCGAGTTTACGAATGATTTTGAATTGCTCGATAAGATCTGCTCTTTTGCGGTGTTCTTCAAGAGTTGTTAAACCAAGCCGTTGGAGTCGATCTTCATAGGACAGGTGTTTAATAGTCGATATTGTTTTTGTTGCTTGTTGTTGGACCTGCTCGAGAATGGAAATGTCTGATTTTAAATGCGGTGACCAGGCTTGTACAGCAAACTCAAGATGGGGGCGAATGTAAGTGAGATACAGAGTGCGCCATAAATAAAAACTGCGAGTGCGAAATGTTTTTTTGAGTCGCCGTAGTATTCTATTTGCTACTGATGCGGCTGACTCTATTTATGGTCTGACTTTAGGATCATTCGAGACCATCACACCAAGGTCTCTTTCGACTGCGGTTTTTTCGAGAGGGCGACGGGTCCCGTCGAAGTTAGACATTGATTATTTGTACGTCGACTTGTTACATCCGCGCCCAACATGCATTACTTTGCATATCTCAACGTTGAAATGCAAGAGCCAAATGTGTGACCATTCCACTGCTCTGTCAACGTCATCTTGGAGAGTGATGCTGTCCGACTCCTTTTTAATTATCCCTATTATTTTGCTGTCGTCGGCACACAGTTTCATATGATGAGTAATTCTGTCCGGCAGGTCGTTTACAAAGATTACGAATAGCAATGGGCCCAAGACCGAGCCTTGAGGCACTCCACTATTGACTACTTTCCATTCAGAAGTAATGCTGTTTATAACCACTCGTTGACATCGATTGTTTAGCCAAGCTGTAATCCAATCAACGAGAGCGCCTTGAATACCGTACGCTTTCAGCTTATGAAGGAGGCGTTTATGTGGTACTTTGTCGAACGCCTTTGCAAAGTCTGTGTAAATGACGTGTCTGCAGTGAGTTGCTTCCGTTATGCGTGTCTGCAGTGAGTTGCTTCCGTTATGATTTCCCGAGTTTCTAAAAGGTTTGATACGCATCCTTTACGATGAACAAAGCCATGCTAGTTTGGAGAAATTAGTCCATTAGCAACGCAGTGTTCCGTTATTCTTTTTTGCAATTAATTTTGCAAGGTATGGAAGTGAGCGAGACTGGCTTGTAGTTGGATGCTTTTAGCCTACTCCCCTTCTTGAAAATAGGTGTTACATTCAATTTTTTCCACAAGTCAGGAACTACACCAGTTGCAAACGAGCGTTTATAGATAAGCGAAAGAGGCTTGACAAAGGTAGCTGAACATTTACTGTGGACCCGTGGATGCAAGCCATCCTAGTCGGTTGATTTTCTTTCATCAAGCCTGTTTAGGCATTTTTGTACAATTTTGATAGAGAAATTTGATGGATCGATGACACAAACTGCTTCTGTACGACTTTCAAAGTCTGGCATTGAACCTTCGGGCTCTAAAACAAAGACTGATTGAAAATAGTCATTTAACAATGCGCATATATCACCGGTATCGGTTGTGATGTTGCTATTGACTGTTTCAAGCGATGTAATGTTGTTACTGAAGCTCTGCTTGCTTCTTGTATATGCATGTAAGCGTTTAGGGTTGCTTTCGAAATCCCTGAGGAGTAGCCTACCAGCTTTGACCATTTTTTTAACTTTTTTGCAGACAGTACGATGCGATATTTTGAGAAATTTGTGCGTATCTCGACCTGCATTAATGTACTTGGCCCAAGAGGTGCGTTTAGCTTTGACCGCCTCAATAAGTTCTGGTGTTACCCATTATTTTCCTGTAAAGGGACGGAATGTGTAAGTTAGTGGCTTGACTGTACACTTTTACTCGAAGTTGATAATCTTCGTTTGCATTTAGTCCAGTGAATACTGTTTCCCAGTCAACAGCTGCAATATGTGCTGATATTGCTGCGTAGTTTGCTTGACTCCAAATGATCTGAGGTTTTAGCGGCAATGTTGGCGAATTGTTGAGGCATGCAACAGTAAATTGGCCTTCGATGAAGCAGTGTGCTTGGCCAATCGGAGTGTCACCAAAAGAATCGCCTTGTTCAATGAAGATTACACGGTCTGGCTCATTTGTTATAATAAGGTCGAGTGTACTAGTAGGCTCGACGTGTCAACTACTACGATAGGTTGGAAATATGACAAGTTGAGTTAAGTGACATTCATCAAGACACTTCTGGAACCTGATGTCGCCTTGACGCTCACCTCTCACGTGAGCAACAGTTGCAATGCCACTGTTAACTTCGATAGACTCATAAGATGTATGGCTAAAATTGAAATCGCCATCCAGTAGCATTGCAGAGCAGTTTATTTTAGACAGTATTTGTTGAGAGGTAGTAATCGATGTGATACACTGAGTAAGACTTTGATCGTTTTCGTCGTGTGAACGATATAAGCAGCCAAGGAGAAATGATTCTTGACCAAGTTTTATTTATTATATAGAAGTTATATTTCTTAAAAAATATATATATATTTACCTTTGAACAAATCTAATAACATCTTCTTTTTTTTTTTTTTTTTTGGCGTGACTTAATACTATATTACTACCACTTTATATTACTTGTGTAGCTAAATACATTACATTTCCAACCAGTGGCGGATTAAGACTTCTAAGGGCCTATTTTTGTTTACAGAGACCTTTTTATGAGCCAGAGCCTAAAAATGACTAAAAAAAAAAAAAAAGGTTCTCTAAAATTTTTATGGGCTCCTAAATTTGCGGGGCCCAGGGCTATAGTCCCCCAACCTTGATCCGACATTGTTTCCAACTATTTAAATTTTTTTTGTTTTTTTATTTTATCATTATTGAAATTAAAGTCATTAAAAGATGGGTTATCCTTGCATACGCTTAGTATCGAAATAATTTTCAAATAAGTTATTCCATAATGTAATAAAATTTTTAATAAAGCAAGAACTTATTACTTAGGTAGCAGGTTTAACACTTCTTAATTAATATTTTTTCAACTTTATATGCTCAAAAGTAAGTTTAGGTAAAATAGGAAACCCTCATTCTATGTCTTCATAGAATATAAAAGCAATATGGTTCCACAATATAAATATATCATCCTTACATACTTTTTTCTGTATGTTTTAAAATTAAATCAGCCGGTCCAGCATTAAGAGAGCGCCTCGAAGACGACGCCTTACTATCACAAAAAACATGCAGGGCATCCAGGTGTCTTCACACCTGAAAAAGAACAGTTATTTTGTGATCACTTGAGTAAAGCTACCCACTGAACTCATTTGATCTTTGAATTATTGTGAAATTCTATCTAGATCGATTAGGGAGTGATGTTCAATGTTTCAATAAAAATCTCCTAGGTGTTGAATTGGTAAAAGCTTTTATTAGAAGACGTCGTCAGCTTATCGAAAGATTTGTTAGAAATCTCAAAAGGGTTTTTTACACTATGGGTTTAAGTAGCCCCACAACAGGGGCTACTTGAACCCAATCTTAACCAGACCAAAGTCCACCCAAATATTTTTTTCTCTACAATCATCATTACTAATTCATAAGTCCATGAATAAGCAACAACAAGTTTTTTTTACATTCACATAAATATGAGAGAGAACCACAAACATCAAATATGTATCAAATTTGGGTCCAAGTAGCCCCATATGA
Source organism: Hydra vulgaris (assembly GCF_022113875.1). Lineage (NCBI taxonomy): Eukaryota > Metazoa > Cnidaria > Hydrozoa > Anthoathecata > Hydridae > Hydra > Hydra vulgaris. The sequence continues at coordinate 6,796,500 of NC_061156.1, forward strand.
CGGTATATCATCATACACTGCTGACTTTAAAACTAGAGAATTAACATGGGATATCTTATTTTAGTTAGAGATGACCTTACATTTTGAGATATTATTTTTCTGAATTCAACATAATATATCATTGCTTAAACTTAAAGTCAAACTTTGAAATAGAATTCTGTAACTTAGTTTAATAAAAATAATTTTCAAATAAAATTCTGAAACATTATTTTAATACACTGTACTTTTTTTAAAATTAAATGTTTGGTTTATGTATGTTAGTGATGAAATATTTGGTAGCAGACTTTTGCATCATCTTTATTGCATCAAGTATAATTTTTTTATTTGCTATTATATAAATTGCAATATCAATAGTAAACTGCAACAGCATAATGAAAAAAATTATATACAAGTTTTTGAATTTTAGTTTTAGAAGCTTTGATATACTAGCTACTTTTAAATTATTTATACATATTTATTTTTGTTTACTGAGTAAGTTTTTTACTTATAATAAAAATAAAAAAACATTTTTGCACAATACTAATTTTTAATATTGCACTTGCAAATAAAGCAGAAGTTCTACCGTAGGGTAAGATATGTGATATACTCTTAGTATGGTATAATTTGTCTACCTTAGAAGATAAAAAAAAATTTAAAATATTTTTAGGTGAAAATTTTTTTTCTTTTCAAGTTAAAAAATTGTATGACGAATCATTACTTTCAATTTAGGTAATAATTAAGTTAGAATTTCGTACCTTAAAAGGTAAAAAATTATCCTACCCTAAGGTAGAAATTTCAAACTTTTTTTCAGAGTATTATCCAGGAATTAGTGCTTTTAAACTATTTAAAGTGATATAATTGTACCTGAATTTTTCTTTTTTACAAAAGAGATACCAACATCATGTAAAGAGTGATATATAAATTATCAACTAATCCAGCTAAGTAAACTTTATATAGAATATAGAGTTTATTAGGCGCTATTAGTATTTATATTCATATACATCCATCTACTTACACAGTCGATGAAGTTTTTGCATTTACAACAAATTTTCATATGGCATATAACTTATATGCTTATATATATATATATATATATATATATATATATATATATATATATATATATATATATATATATATATATATATATATATATATATATATATATATATATATATATATATAATATTATATTATTATACGATATTATTATATTAGATGTTAATATATATAATAATATAAGCTATATAGTTAGAATATGATATTTAAACAACTACAAACTCTGTCTCATAACTACATTTATCAACTGTTGATGTCTTTATTTTATATTCATCATTTTTATTCGGAATATGAAATATATATATGTAATCCAAAATAACAACTTGATGTAAAAACATAAGAAAAATATCTCTAACCTTAGAAATGGCTGTAATAAATTTTTAAACCCTCTCAATAAGACTATATTTATTCATAAAGCAAAAGAGAACGCGGAAAACGGGTTATGGGGAGCTAGTTTTACCAACTAAGTTAGCTCTATCTGTTTGAATTTTATTAACTACTTTGATTGCAATAAACTCTCAAAATAAAATCTTTTATTTAGGCTGTTTTTTGTGACGGATTATCAAATTGTGAAGAATATTTTAGCAAGCAGTACTATCAAGGAGGGATGAAGGGCGGGGGAAGAGTTAATAAAAATATTGTTATAAATTTTATAAAATAACATTTTTCAACTCTTAAACATTAATAACTAGGAGCGGTAAAGCGTTAAAGCATTAATAACTAGGAGCGGTAAGTAATAGCCATCAGAGATTCAAAATTGCTACTTGGATACAAAAAAAAAATTTTACAAAAACTTAAATACAAAAATTCAAAACAAAATAGTTCAAAAAAAAAGACTTTCTATTGTTAGAAAAAGTTAAAAAGAATTTTTATAATATACATATACAATCTGTTAAATAAACGATTCGCAAATTTAACTTACCTACAGTCAGTAATATGGTGTTACAAAAAACAATTTTTAAAAAATTTTAATGTGTTCTAAAATAATTCCCATTCTTTAGGTCCTAAAAAACTATCAAACCTTTTTTTTCAAGTTTTACAATGATTAAAAGTGGTAGATGTAAATTCTGAGTTTTACTGTTTTTTGCACTTGCAAATAACATTCTGCATCAACACAATATGTTTTAATATGTTGTTAATATTTGATATACAAATGAAAAAATATGACTTAATTTATATATTTCTTAACAAGTTTGGATCTCTTTTAGGTTCTAAGAGAACCAGGATATAGAAAGGAAAGAGTCAGTTTCGGGATTGTCACGATCACCCTGTTACTGGTATCATGTAACCAAGTATTAACTACCTGCCCCATGCCCTGCTGCTGCGTAGGGTGTTTTTTAGGCAAAGGCTAATAAAAACAAACTCTAACTTAAAAATTTTCTGCCTTGAGGCTCTTGGTTGTGTAAAGACTAGATAGACTAGACTAGAGTGTCTTGATAAAAATACTAATCTTGGGCAGATGTTAACTGCATCCAGCTACTTACTTGTAAAAGGTCTCCAAAGCAAAGACTTTAGGGGTAAGCAGAATACTTTGGCTAACCAGCCTCGAATCTCTTTTTCATCAATTAGGCTTGCGTAGATGAAAACCTGTTTTGGATTGTTTCAGCCTAGGATAGTGAATACTGGATCTTCTTGACTCATAGTTTTTTGTGTTTGAAACTTATAGTTTTTTGCGTTTGAAACTTTATAGTAGCTATGCAACTCCTGTTATCTCCTAATGAGAACACAGCTCTAAAACTCAGTTTATGGGTTCTGAGGCCGGCTGGGGGTAAGGTTTATCGAACTCTGTTGCAGCTCTCAGATAGGCTGATTCCATCAACAGTTAAAAAATGTCAGAGCAATAACATTGCCGTGTTGCACATAGATAGTGTCCCTGTAAATGCTTTTTGTGCGCATTTTTGAGGCCACATGAAGTCTTACGTTACAACATAGGGTTAATTAACATGACTCAGACAAATATGTAGCTCATTTAGTAGGAGGCCGTGCTCAATTTATGAATGAGTCAATTTCTATTTAAAGTTAAATCATGCCAAACGTAACTCAAAATATTAACCTTAAAAAACCATCCCCATCACCTAAATTTTTAATATATTTTTTATAAATATTTGTTGTCTGCGAAGCAATCTTCCATAAGTTGAATTTTACCTATAACAAAAATCGCCATAATTACTTGTTCCTAGTACTTCTAATTTAAGTTCAAATATTCCTTCTTCAGATCTCAGTGTTTATGGGTACTATCCTTTAATTTTCAAAGACTTAAATTTTTGTGAAATCAGGTTTGAATCTCTTCTACCTCTTCACTCTATCACCTTTCTCTTGGTTTTTTACCGCTCTCCTTCTTCCCAAGATTGCCCTATTTTAGATGTAAATTCTGATAAAATTGACCATTACCTCTCTCTTTTTTCATCTTTTTTAATAGAACAACTCTCTTGAAAACAAACGACTATTTATTATGACAAGAAATCGACGTAAAAAAGTGATGTTTAATGCTAAGCTCTATTACTTTCAGTCCACAAAATCTTGTATCTTGTCTCAGGAGTTAGGCTCTAGAGGCTTTTGGAAATTCTTCAACAACGTCATTAACAAAGGTAGGTCTAACATTTCATCTCTCATCCATGGGATTGATCTTATTACCTCTCTCAAAGATAAAGCAGAAATATTTGCAAAGAACTTTTTATTTGACTCTTCAATCTTATGACTATTCTCTTTCTTCCATTTCAATTAAACCGATTAACTCATTGTTAGACACTCAAATCACTCCAGCTTCCGTTGCTAAAGTTATTTCTCGATTAAACTCTTCTACGTCTTGTGGTTCAGACAACATTCCTTTCATAGTCTCACAAAAGTTTCCTCCAGAACTCTCTTATATTCTCTCTAAATTATTTAACAATAGCTTGACTGAGTCTTTTTTTCCTGCTTCCTGAAAAATGATATCTGTTGTTTCAATTTTAAAAAAACTCCGTTGAACACTTTGATCCCTATAACTATTGTCTGATCGGCCTTCTTTCTGTCATTAGCAAAGTCTTTGAGTCTTTGATTAAATTTCTTACATCCCATCTTAAGTCAAACAACTTACGTCAGACAATCAATACAGTTTTTGATCCACTCGCTTTACAACTGTCTTGCTAACTGCTGTCACTGAAAGAGTTATTGTGCATTAGATGGAGGCGGAAAGGGTAGGGCTACTGCTCTTGAAATATCTAAGGCTTTCAACAAGGTTTGGCATGCTGGTCTTCTCTATAAGTTTGTCTCATATAGTGTATCTGGGAAAGTTTTTGAGAATATCAAATTGTTTCATTTTAACTGCTTTGTTAATGTCATCCTCAAAAGCCATTACTCTTCTCCATTTCCAGTAACTTCTGGGGTACTTCAAAATTCTTTCCTTTGTCCAGTTTTGTTTCTTATTTATATTAATGATCTTCTGAAAAACTTTACATCTAAAGTAGCTCTTTTTGCTTATGACTCAACTTTATCCTCCTGTTTTGACAAAAAAGTCTTCTCTTTTCAATTGCTTGTAACAGGAAGCAATCTTGAATTTGATCTCACTTCAGCAAAAAATTGGAGCTCACAGCGGCTTGTTAATTTTAACTCCAACAAAACTCAATTATTTAATACAAACAACTATTGGAATGTCAAAATACTTTTGGCATTCCTATATTATTAAATGACAACTCTCTCGCTAAGTCCTCTTCTATACTTCTTCTTGGCTTATCGTTAGCTAATTGACCTTTATGGAAATCATATATACAATCGAGTTAGCATCTACTAAGGTTGCTTCTATTTATTGTGCTTGCTATTTTCTTACTCCTGATTCCATTCTCTATCTCTACAAATCTCGAATTCGTTCTTGTATAGAATACTGTTGTCATATTTAGGCTGGTTTTTCTAATGATGCTCTTTTTCTTCTAGACAACTTAAAGTTGCATCTTTCTTGTTTCTACAAATGCTATTATGGACGCTTCTCAAAGGAGCAATAATCTTTAGATTAATCAACTAAAAATCATTCTCTCTTGACTCTTTATACACCAAACTTTCATACGTTTACTGTGTCTTTCCCTGCATACTCTAAATACTTTTATTCGTCTTGTTTTTTCCCCGCACTTTAACACTTTTGAACTCTTTGCCATCTTTTCGTAACTCCTGCAACTTACAGTTTTTCAAGTCTTCTGTCAACCATTTTCTTTTTCTACAACTCTGTTGTTTTTTCCAATGACTCCCAACTTAGGAGTGGTTGCTTGCAGCCATATTGAGTATAAATCAGAATTAAAAAAAGGGAACAAAGGTTGATTACAATAGAAGAATACTGGATGCAAGTAGAAGAAATAGTAAGATAGATAAGTTATGAGATAAAATATGAGATAGATACAGAAAAATTAAAAAATATCAATGATTTTTTTGCCATATAATTTAATGACAGAAGATGGTTCATTTCAGCAGTGAGAAAGAAAAGTCAAATAAAGACTCTGAAATCAGCGAGGAAGAAGATTTCTTGGTAAAAGTTAATTTTTGTGAACTAAAATTGTTTTGATGAAAGATAAATAAGTATAAACAAACAACAAAAGTATTATTAATTGAGTATCTCCTAGGTACAAGTCTGGAGATACAATAAGTCGAGGAGTGAATGTTGACAGTTTCATTAAATGTAATGCATTTCCAGCAACAAGGTTTAATGTTGATGTACAACCTCATTTTGCAATTTTAAGTGAACTTTTTAAAACTGCAGGTGTAGAAATGGACATCATACCATAATCTTAAAGCACATTTTGTAGAAAGAAGTTTAAATACGTAGGACATAAAGGAGATTTTAATTGGATTTTAATCAAAAATTGTCTTAAAGGCCTGCGGCTTATACTTCATTTTGATACAAAACTATTGGAACAGATTAATCCAGGGTTTAATGTTAATCAAAAAGTTGATGAACTTGCAGTCTCAGTGAGCTTCCTAAATGTCGACTCTATGGACGACTCCAGTTAAGAATCATTTAGAACAATATGGATTTAGAGAGCAGCTCATTGGTATATGCAGTGTTACAAATGCAAGCAATACAGGAAGAGTCAATGAACCAGTCCAAATTTTCACAGATATTTTAAAAGTTCCAATGTTGTAGATTTTTTGTTAGAAATACATATATGAAGTACGTTACCTAATTATATAGCAGCTCTTACAAGAAAAAAAAATTAAAAGTCTGTGTTTTGTCTTTAAGGGGGAAAAAAAGTTTAAATTAAAACAAAGCTACAAATGCTGCAAACTCTGATTATGTTTTAAGAGCCAGAGATCTTTCAGCGTTTTAAGCCATCAAATGTAAAAATTGGAGAGACCACAGAGCTACATGAGCTCATTTTCAATCAAAGCTATTTTTTCTTCAAACATTTAAACATATCAAAAGCAAGTATAAAAAATGGCACAATAATAGTCTTAACACTATTAATGTTTTGAAACACCCTCAGTTGCAAGACAAAAAACCACCATCAAACCCTCTTTTCTAAAACTATTCTGTCAAAAATTAACAGTGAACTTTAAAAAATTTTTTGTATAAACTAATGGTAAAATATACAGAACGATATACAGTTTAAGTTATACAGGTATAAGTTGTACAGTTAATTATAACTTTATATAGTTACTTATACACTTAAAGTTATACAAAACGTTTTAATATTTTAAGGAAAAATATTTATGTAAACTCATGAGTTTTGATATAACATATATATATATATATATATATATATATATATATATATATATATATATATATATATATATATATATATATATATATATATATATATATATATATATATATATATATATATATATATATATATTTTTGCCGTTTTAAAGATGGCAGACGTATTATTTTAAAAAAGTAAACAAAAAGTCAATAAAACAACAATCACAATGCCTCCTAAAAAAGAAGAAGAAAAAAAACTAGACGATTTATTAGAGAGAATTAAACAATTAGAATTAAAGCTAAACTTTAAAGAAGAAAGAATTAAAAATCTAGAAGAAAGAATAATAAAATTGGAAGAGGAAAACACTTCTAATAAAAACAATCCATGTATAATAAATGATAAGGCATGGAATGTCGTCGCCAGCAAAAATAGTGTAAAGACTCCATTACAAATAGATATTATAAATACAGTAGCAATTGAAACAGCTGAGAGAGCTAGAAGAGAAAACAATGTTATTGTTTTTGGTTTAAATCATTCCGCAAAAAGTGATCTAAATGAACAAAAAGAAGATGATAAAATAGAGGTATTAAAAGTCATAAAAGATATAAATTTAGAAAGTGTGCAAATCAAAAGAATTACAAGATTACGATCAAAGGATATGTCACAAAGGTCCCCGGTTATTTTAGAACTTGATAACGTGCATGCAGGAAACCAAGTGCTAAAAGCAGCTTTTCGTAACAGGGATAAAATACCAAATATTTACTTTAATACTGACATGACTGAAGCAGAAAGAATTTTAACGAAGCAATTAAGGTCTGAAGTGAAAATTTTAAACGGAAATTCAGACATGAACAATAGCTCATTTTATTATGGTATAAGAAGTAATAAAGTAGTAAAACTGACTAAAAAAACATAGCAATTTGAGTATAAAGTGGCAAACAAAATAAGTAATATTCTAATGTTTAAAAGAACTGTAACCGGTATCCAAGATTTTAAAATTAAAATAAATGATAATGCACAAAAGCCAGTTATAAGTACTGCATACAACTCAAATAGTTTGAAATGTTTATATACCAATGCTACATCATTTGAAAAAAATAAATTAAATGAAGTTATAGCTGAAATTGAAATAAGCTCTCCAGATATAATTTTCATAACATAAACATGGTGGAATGATACTTCAGCAACAATTATACCTGGTTATAACCTTTATCGCAGAGACCGAATGAATAGCAGAGGAGGTGGAGTCTGTATTTATGTAAATGACCTAATTGATTCATTTGAAGTCAATAATGAACCCTATAATAATAAAAATATTGAGCAGGTATGGTGTACCATTAAAATGAGCAATGAATGCATATTATGTGGCTGTATTTATAGACCAGGAAGTGATGATTTAGTAAACTTTCAAAATGTAATCAATTCTATTAAAGAAAGTTACAATTACTTCTCAAAAACTAAAATATATACTGAGGTTTTGATATGTGGTGACTTCAAATTTCCATCCTTGAATAGTATATGGAATTCTAGTTATGAAAGTGTCTGCATTGGAGAAAAAGAGAGACAGTTTCTAGAATGCATTGAAGAATGTTATCTCACACAACGTAAAAAAACCAACATTTCAATTAAATGACACAAAATTAACAAATATATTAGATTTAGTATTTACAGCTTCTCCTTTTCGCATATCCAACTTGGTACTTTGGGGAAAACAAAAAGAGGTCATCATGTTTTAAATTTTAATTTTAATTATCAATTACATAATCGCAAAAATGAAAGTATTACTACAAAGCGAGTATACATGAAAGGAAATTATCATGAATTTTCAAAATATTTAAATAAATTTAACTGTAGTCATGAGTTTACTGGACTTAATGTTGATCAGTGTTATGAAAGTTTTATTAGAACTATTGAATACGGCTGTAAAGATTTGATACCGTCATTTAATCAAAAAACAACTGAAAGCAAAAGATCCTTATGGATGAATAAAGAATTAAAACACGAAATTCGACTTAAGCGTAACCTTTGGTATCGATACAAAGCCTCTCATTTCAAAAATTTAGGTCTTAAGGAAGAATATAAACTATAAAATAAGTTAGTTAAAAAACTTATAAAGATCACAATACAAAAATATGAAAATAAAATTGCAACAGAATCAAAAAAAAATCCAAAACAAGTTTATGCTTATATTAGCAGTAAACTAAAAGCTAAAGACCATATAAGAGCAATTTCAATTGAAAACAATGAAATATCAACTGACAGTCAAGTTATTGCTAATCAGTTAAATCGGTTTTTCAATTCTGTATTCATAAACGAAAGCCTAACTAATATGCCTACATGTGAAAATATAACAGAAAAAATTTGCCCAACCCCATTGTTTAATGAGAAAGATATTAAAAAACGATTATTGAATCTAAATGTGCACAAGTCCCCAGGTATCGATAAAATTCATCCAATGTTTTTAAGTAAGTGTGCTGACAGTTTAGCTAGACCACTCTGTATGATATTTAACCAATCATTTCTAACTGGAACATTGCCTACAAGCTGGTTAAAAGCAAATATCACTCCAATTTTTAAAAATGGGGATAGGTTGAATGCAGGTAACTACCGTCCAATTTCATTGACCTCTGTTGTTTGTAAAGTAATGGAAAGTATTGTTAAGGATACAATAATGAACCATTTAAATAAAAATAAGTTATTAATACCAGAACAACATGGATTCATTAAATCAAAAAATTGTGTAACAAACCTTCTCGAGACATTAGACATAATAACAGAAGCAATAAATTGTGGAAAATGTGTTGATGTTGCCTTTTTAGATTTTTCTAAGGCATTTGATTCAGTTCCGCATTCCAGGCTGCTCTTGAAACTTAAGTCATTTGGTATTGTCGGAAAATTGTTGCAATGGTGTAAAGCTTTTTTAGCAAATCGAAAACAGAGAGTTGTTTTGGGACTGTTTGAATCAGAATGGGAAACAGTTCGTAGTGGGGTACCCTAAGGATCGGTCTTAGGACCCTTACTTTTTATAATTTATATAAATGATTTAACAAAAAAGTTGAATAATAAAGCAAAACTATATGCAGACGATTTTAAAATAATTGCAGTTCTAGAAAAAAATAAAATAAATAACTCTCTACAGTTTGATCTTGACATCTTATTTAACTGGACTAAAAGATGGCTTATCGGTTTTAATAAAGATAAATGTAAAATCATGCATTTTGGTCGTGATAATCCAAAAATAAAGTATAATTTAAAATATAATGCTACAGAAACAGAGATTATTCAACATGGACTAATAGTAACGTCATTGGAAAGAGACCTTGGTGTTTAAATATTTAGACAAGTTAAAATGGGAAGACCACATTGAAAAAATGGTAAGTAAGGCGAATCAAAAATTGGGTATGTTAAAGCACGCAATCCTCTATCCAGATGAAACATCAACAAAATTGTTATATATGTCACTCGTTCGGCCACACTTAGAATATGCTTTTCAAGCGTGGAACCCATATTTTATTAAAGATATAAACTTAATAGAAAAAATTCAGCAAAAAGCTACAAAATTTGGCTACAAAAAAAAGAAAGACAGTTACGAGCAAAGATTAGAGAAAATGGACTTACAAAATCTATCAAATAGAAGGGAAAAAGGTGATCTTATCCAAATGTACAAATTCATGAACAAAATTGATACTATCAATTGGCATCGTGAACCAGAAGTATTGGGTAGGCTAACTAGAGGACACAATCAAAGGTTGCGAAGGCAGTATGTTCAAAATTTTTTGCCGAGGCAACATTTCTTCACGAACCGTATAGTTGAAAATTGGAATCGTTTGGACAGTGAAGTTGTTAACGCTAATTCAGTAATTGATTTTAAAAATAAACTTAAAAAGTTTAGCGAAAAACAGTTGTTAAAATCTAACATCTACAGTTAGATTCTTTCTTGAAACTCTCAAGAACACAGCTTCAATTATTATTATTATTATTATTATTATAACTGATTTTAATCCTTCAGCTAATAAAAATTCACTGAAGGTTATAGTCTTTGCTGATAAATACTTGAATATAAACTTATATTAACGTTAAACCTTAACAAGAGTTTTTTCGAACTTTTAAAAAACCGTTACCATTTAAAAGCCACAAAAAATCTGGTACAACTCATCTTTCAGTTCTAATGGTGCGACAAAAATAGATAGCAGTTTTTTTCCATGGTAGACCTGCGTTTTCTGGTCGGTAACAAATTTCTCAAGATTTTCAATCAAAATGCAATTTAAAAAATAAGCTACTCGTGTATGCCAAACAACAAGTCCAAGTTAATTTACATAATCACAGAATATTATATTAGCAAGTTGCAACTAAAGAAAAAACCTACAACCGTGTCAACAAACTCATCTAACTTATGAACAATCAGTACTTGGTAAAGATCTATCAAGCCAGTGTGATGTCAAATAACCAAATAAAAAAAGAAAAAGTATATTTTAGCTTATGTGAAAATCTATTTAAACCTCGGAATGCAATTCATCTAAAGGCTTTTAAAATTAATAAATACATTTTAAAATTAATAAATACATAGAAATGATATTAAACTGCCTTATGAAATTTTGGACATAAAAAACAAAAAGTTTGCATCCTCAATTAAATAGAAAGTTTAGAAACGTTGCAATCCACACTGCTCTTGGTCAAAAGTTTACAATTTTTCTTTATATGAAACTTTTTATCATTTTAATCATTAATTAGTTATAACCAAATAATTTAATACATTATTTAGTTATAACCAATTGATAGTATTATTTGCACATTCTAACACTCATTAAAGTATTTGTCCGCTTTCTCTATGCTGTCTTTCGAACTCGACTTCTTCTGACTTTCACTCTACGATCCTTTTTTTTTTTAAATCACTTACTCTTGGTCCGTCAAAGCAGGTTATGACACTATTTAGTGAACTTAACTTGTCTATTCGGTATGTAGCCTCTATACAACAATTAGCCGGAGGATGTTGAACAACAATACCAAAAGTTTCTCAGTATAAAATATAAAGATAAAAAACTATTAAATAAAAAAAACTAGTTGATTTCAAAATTCAGGCAAAAGAATAAATTTTTCTTATCTTTATTTAAAACCGTCTATTTTTGTACCATTTTTACCACGTTTGTCTTTTTAGCAACCTAAAGAACTCACTACACCCTATACTGTAAAAAAGTTGTTTTTAAATATATAATGACGGATTAAGACATTTCGGAGCCCAGGTACAATTTTAAAGCAGGAAGCCTTATTTCGTGGGCAACAGCAAAAATGAGTAAAAAAAGGTTCTTTTGAAAAAAATGGTGCAGATATCTATTTAAATAAGGTAGGGTGGGGTAATGTGGGTCTAGGGGGTAATGTGGTTCCAATCAACATCTATCAGTTTTAAGAAGCAACGTTTTAGGGAGAAGTTTTATTACTGTATGTTATAGGTGGTTAAAACATCTTTCTAAACTTTAATTATAAGTATATTAGGCAAGTTCTCAAGTATATTTTTAATCACAATAGCGCATAAAGTATATTTTTAATTAAAATAGCTCATACACTTAAAGAGGAATTTTTATCAAAAATCTTAAACTTCAGAAAAAGATTATTAAAAACGTGGTCAAAATCATAGAAAATGTTCTATCTGGAAGAAAAGTTACCAGATAATTAGATTCAATTAGTTTTGAGACGGAATGATGCATAGTTTTTATTTTAAATAAGCAACATTTTTGAGTAGGGTAATGTGGGTCTGTGTGATAATGTGTTTATAAGATAAGAATCTAATGTTTATACAGCAAAAAATACCTTTAAAATGAAAATTAGCAAAAATGACAAGTCTAACTGGATTCATTTTTCAGGAGTCGTGTTGCTATGGGTACCTTTAGATGATCAATAAAGATGTAATGATATCATGTTTTCAATTAAAACTATTAGATAACGCCGCCAAGGGCGCACAGATGGTGGGAGATCCGGTTACCCCCGGGCATCATGTTTATGGGGGCATCATCAGATGTCAAAAAAAAATTATCAGTATGCTAAATAAAAAATTGAAAACATCCAATAAAGAAATGAAAAATGTTTAATTTTTTATTATATTTCGATTTTTGATTTTGTTTCGATTCGGTCTGATTAAACCGATTACTGATTCCTAAGCTCATTTTTACGTTAGATGACTCTCTATTTATGGACCACGTATTTTTTCTTTCCTTCAGAAATCAGTATTTACGTTCTATGATGTGCCTTCTGAATAACTCTTCAAACCATGCGAGAAAACTACAAACTACATGTAACGATATCGTGAACAATAGGAAAAAGAATAGTAAAAATATTTTGCCCATAAGCGCAAGAAGTGAGTGTTTTTTTTAAAAAAACACTCACTTCTTGCGCTTATGTTCACTTTCTATTCACCCGAATATACTTCTTGCGCTTTTCATTCACTTTCTATTCACCCGATTTGAAAGTGAACGAAAACAAAACGAGACCATACTAGACGACCAAACGGTACGTAATAAAGTACTACACCATAACACCTGTAGACATCAACAGTCTCTAAAATCAGTATATCAAATATTTGTTCTTTGCTACATATGATCTGAAAAACTTGATACCAAATCCAGAAATGTTTTTTTTTCTTTTTTGTATTTAATTGTTTCATCCGTGAACTGTCTTGAATACAAAATTTTAAAAATATTTTGTGAATACTAAAAATAATAGCTTTATTTTTCTTATTATTTTTATTTTGGTGGTGGTTAGAGGGGCATCCAGTAAATTTTTTTTATAATATACCCCGGGCACCATAAAGTCTCTGTGCGCCCCTGAACGCCGCATAACAGTTTTGAAGTATTGCTCATTGAATTTTTGTTATATAAAACACGTTTTGTAGGATAATGAATCTCTAATATATTTAAAAAATTTTGAATATTTGTCAATTAAGCTTTTTGCTTTAAATTCTTCCTTAAATATAATTTGATAATGCTTTGACTTTAATAAGTACTTCGACATTTAAATTTGAATATCATAAATTCTATATGATTTATTCTAAATATAAAACATCTATTAAAGTACGTTTAAGCCTAACCCTGACTCTTTTTTTTTTAAACGTAAAGTACGTTTAAACTTTTTATCAAATAAATTAAATACAATACATGCTCAATGACTTCAGTCATATTTTAATATAAGTATATTTTATTGAAAAAAAGATAAAAATGATTAAACTGGGTAATGTGGGTATATAGAATACAACTTAAACTAGTTCTCCTAAGACATCTTGAAAAACTCATGTATAATTTTTTTGATGTAGTTTAATAAAGTTTAATAAAGTTTTTGATGTAGTTTAATAAAAAGGATGTCTAATTATGATTTTCAACGTAATACAAATTTATTCCAACGTAAATACAACTAGACTTTACAAAACAACAAAATTTTCAACAAACAAGTTGTTGAAATTTTTTTTATTTTTTGTATACTTTGCATATTTAACATTTTGCATTTTTACTTATATAGTAAAAAATTTTAACATGTATAATATTTCACATAATAATTTATTTACAAATAAATAATGCAATAATAGGGTTTTTTGAATACCCATTATTAAACTATTTAATAGTTTAATTAAATGTCAATAAAAATACAGAGTTTATTTTTTAAGACATTTGTTTCAGCTGTTTTAATAGATAATATCATTTTATTTATTTGAATGGAAAATTTGTGATATTTGTAGTTTCTTGTGGAACTTGTTCTAGACAACAAAATTACCTAATAAGCTTTTTTATAACTTGTGTATTGTGTTTCTTTTATGAATTTGTAAAATAGAACTTTTTTACTCAAAGGTTAGTAATTTATTTTTTTGTAACTTATTGGGCAATAAGGATTATTATTTAGAATTATTGAATTTGTTATTTCTTTTGTATTATATATATATATATATATATATATATATATATATATATATATATATATATATATATATATATATATATATATATATATATATATATATATATATATATATATATATATATATATATATATATAATAGATAACAATTATAGATATATCTATAACATATATAATTATTATTAGAGTAAAGATAACAGTTTGCTTTCTTATACAATACATAGTTATATAATGTAATTAATCTCAAATGTTTCGCTATTTTGTTTTAATAAAAAAGGTGATTTGTATAAGTTTCAAATTTTTAAAATTAAATTTACTGATAAAAACTTGAAAAAATGACATCCTATTCTTACAATATTATAACTGACACTAACTCAATATTATAACTGACACAAGACACAAATTTGAGTCTTAAGTCACGAAAATGGGTAAAAAATTAATTTTAAAATGTTTTTGTATTAGATTATTTTTATTTATATTTTATTGTTATTCACTTCGGCATTACTACTAGGGACGTGGTAGGGATTGAACTCAGAACTTCGTTATGAAGCAACCGCTTGGACATTACACCACTACCCTATAATTAAGTGTTCATTTTGTTTTTTAATTTTTTTACTTATTTATTATTAGTTATTTTCAATATGTTAATTTCAGTACTTGGCAGTACAAAGTGTTTCCTCTAAAATCTAAATTTAAAATTGTTTTTAGGAATAGAAAAACATATCCATCAGAAAAAGCAACAGAACATCTAAATTTTACACCAGAATTTACGTCATAATAAATAAAATATTGATCTGATTTAATTACACACTTTATTATTCGAAATGAATTACAATCTCATATTTCCTTAATTTCAGAGTTGAAACAAAAAGCCAATTTTGAGTTCATTAATT